>JAMXBB010000001.1:94073823-94716412 GCA_024138015.1 Lumnitzera littorea | reverse complement strand
TATATATATATCCATTTTAGATTAAACCCTAATGTTTTCGTAATTATTACGAAAACTAAATTTAGACCTTTTGTGTAATTAGGACCTTCCAAAGACGGCTGACAATTCAAGTCAGAAATAACGAACGTCTGAACAAGTAAGTTGGGATGGTAGCTTCGCCGCTGTTTGGGTACTATTTTAAAAGTATCCGGAGACTCAAGAGTACTTCTGGTTGTGTTTGTAGTTAGATGATTATGCGCATGCTATGTGTGTGAATGATACTCTGTTGTGACAGGAGTTCAACTCCTTGGTGTGCTGTTCTGCATATTTGCATGGATTCTGTATTGTGTGAACTTATTGGTCACCTCTGATTATCACTAATGATTATTCGACTAAAGTGTAATTGGTCACGCATAATCACCCGTTAGGGGAAACGATTAAGAGTGTTAAGCCAAACACCGACTTCCTTCGATGAGGATAGCTGAAATGGTCCTTTCCCCATCCTTAGTCGAACTAAGTGATAGGCGAGGAGGTCGCGGCAAGGTTGGGGGCCGTGGTTCGAAGGCGGTCTTGGGAGGGGGGGTGTTCTCCATTGCACAAGCCCGGGTTTGGTTTAACTTTAGTCGCGATGAAACTCCTCAATCCGGGTTGGAGCGGATGAAATTTCTCTAACCTCACAGTGGACCGGTTAACACTGTGCGATGTTTTCATTTGAGTGATTGCATTGCATTTCATCATAATTATTAACCTTATTTGTGATTGTATAGTACTCTTCTGACTCCGCCCCACTTACTGAGCTAGTTGTGCTCACACCCCTACAGACTCTTTTGCAGGTACTGAGTGAAGATAAAAGATGTTCCGGTACCAACGTTCTCAGGTTAGTGTGCTGCTGTGTGGGAAAGTGAGGAACGAGGAATTTAACTGAACCTGAGCTTTTGCTTTGTCTTTAAGTTTTGAAGAAAACTAAATGGGAATTCCCTGGGAGCCCACTAGTTTTCTAACTTATTGTATATAAATCGTATAACCTGTGGTTTTTAAAAGACTCTGATTGTAATCCTTACCCTTGGACGTGAAATGTTGTATAATTACTGTTGTAGTACTAAACTACAGATTGTATAGAACAAGTATTTTGTTAAAGCTCTACCACAGGTTTGGATATTAACAGATGTCAGAACAGACGTTTCAAGCTGGTTGAGTTGTGCGCCTTGTGTAAACTGCGTCTACGATAGCAACTGTGAGGTCAGCTTCTATCTTAGATTAGTTTACACGGCGGGACTGTTATGACTCTTCTTGTTCGGGGCGTGACAGTAGCTAGATTTGAGATCAATCTTGCTAGAAATTTTGGCTCCACTCAAGTCATCTAACATGTCTTCTAGCCTTGGGATTGGATACCTGTATTTGATCTTGATTTTGTTCACGGCTCGACTGTCAATACATATCCGCTAGGTTCCATCCTTCTTCGGCACTAGAAGTATGGGCACAACATAAGCGTTGAGACTCTCTCTCACGTATCCTCTTTCTAGCAACTCATTAACTTGACGTTGAAGCTTAGAAGTCTGTTCAGGATTCATGCAATAAGCTAGCTTATTCGGTAGTAAAGCGTCAGATACAAAGTTAATGCAGTGCTCTATGTCTCAGGTCGGGGGCAACCCTGCCGGCAACTGTTCTGGGAATAGATCAGCATATTCATCTAACAGTTCCTTCATCTCTTAGGGTAAATCATTTCACTCCTTCATTTCCAGTAGTCGCCTAACCAACAGGAGAGTTGGCTCATTGGCGTTAATGGCCTCTCGAAGCTTGGCTCTACTCATCACCAAAGCTTTCTTCGATCTACAAGCAAGTTTTGTCTGTAACTTGTGAACTTCTCTTGGGGACATTAGATTTAGCGTGATCTTCCGATCATCCTTCTTAAGCATGTAGGTATTCTTGTAACCGTCGTGGATGACTCTCCTATCAAATAACCATAGTCTTCCTAGTAATACGTGGGATGCGTACATGGGTAGGCAGTAATACTTACCGAATGATGTATAATGCTCCCTTATCACTTAACTATTGCAACTTGTATGGCTTCAGATGCTCAACAATCGGCAACCTCAGTTTTGAGACGAGGTCAGCTGATGCCACTTTAGTGTAGCTCCCACTATCCATGATGAGGGCACACATCTGTTCATTCATCTTGCAAGTGATATGAAATAAGTTCTCTCTCTACTCCTCCTCTCATGAGGGTTCCACGCTCATAGTACGTCAAACAACCATGAGTAGCTAGTCCAAGTCCTCAACATACACATCTTCCTCGTTCAACTCTTTCTCAGCATTCTCATTCTCAACAAGAACCTTCTCTTCCTCGGGTTCCTCATTCGTACTCTCTATGTTTAACTTTAGGGTATCTCCTTTAATGACCATTGTCCTTTGGTTTAGGCATTGAGTAACCATATATTCGAACCCCTAGCACTTGAAGCATTTGATCTGGCTAGTCTTCCTGCTAGACCCTTACCCTTTCTCATACGTTTAGGTTGATACTAGATCTTTGGACCGGCTTTTCTACTCGACTTTGACATCTATCCTACTTCTTGACTCGGTACTCGGTAGTGTCCAGTTACTTGATTGTCCTGGTCGGCTAGTCGGCACTCTAGTTACTACTTGGCTTCTTCTTTGCCTCTCTACCCGTTAGGTAATCCTAACAGCTTCATCCATTGCATCAAATCGTTGGAGTTCCACAATATCTTAGATGTCTCCTCTCAACCTAGTGAGAAACCTTGAAACTATTTGGGCAAGTGGTTCCTCCACTTCGCATCTTATCATAAGCATTTAGAATTCTTGAACATATTCATCAACAGTTCGACCTACTTGTTTCAGCTCTTGAAGCCGTGTGAAAGTATCTTATAGATATGTTTCCGACACGAATCTGTTTCTGAGCACCCTCTTCGTCTCGAGCTAAGTATTAATCTCTCAGTACCCCTTTCTTCTTCTCATGGCTTGAAAATTCTTTCACCACATGGCGACATATCCAGAAAATTCAATAGCAGTAGTCCTTACTTTCTCGTAATCTTCATACTGGTAATAATCAAACACATGCTCCACCTTCTCTTCCCAATCTAGATACTAGTCAACATTCCTATATCCATTGAAACTCGGAATTTGAAGCTTTACATGGTTGGACGCTCAAGGGACTTGAACATGCTCCTCTTCAAAATACTCTTCTTTCTCCTCATCTAGCTCTCTTAAGTCTATCCTTCGCCTTACTCATCCGCCAACACCTCTACCTCGAAATGGTTGAGCTGGGTTCTAACCTCTAATAGGTTAAGCAACTTGTGGAGTGTTTTGTGCGATCTTAGTGGGTCGGCAAGACAGGACATGAGTAGCTCGGGTTAGATCGACCAAGAGGTTAGCTACCTCATTAAGTCTCTCGTCAGTACTTTTGGGAGTTCCTTGAGACTGTTGTCCATGGTGGACAACTCCACTGTCATCACCAGTATTAACATTGATACTTGGATTTGTCATTTTTCCTCACAAATTGAAATTCAAACAAATACTTTAGAGAGTGAACAGCTAACAATACAGCAGTTAAGTGAACACAGTAACTTGCTCTGTTTCGCACACACAAAATAGAGTATAATAGAACTCAGGAAGAACTAACTATAGCTCACACAAAACTTTAGCTTTGATACTAAGATGATGCTAACAGTAACCAAGAACAGACAAGGCCGGTTGCTAAATGTATCCGAGCTTGCAGAAAGCTCAAAAAGAGTTAATGGGGAAAGGTACGAAAGGGTGAAAATAGTAAGCGAAACCCACGAACAGCTCCAGAGGATATGACGCACCAATGGAACTTCCGAGGACTCACGGCATAATTCGATGTGATGTATGAATTGGTCCAATGAGATTAATCACCACCTAACTTTGCTTAAGGAAAAGGATAAGAGTGATGCCGAGAGTAAACCACAATGTTTACGTAGAGAATAAGGTACTCAAAAAGTGTATTGAAGATTATTTGATCTCTTACAACTACAAGTACAGGAGTATTTATACTTGCAAACTAGGGCAACTTGCTTAAAGGGGAAAAGATAAAAAGGATATTTCTTAAAGAAGCAATGTTACATGATACAAGATACAAAGGGTAAAAATGAATATACAAAGAAAATAATCACTGGTGCTATAGATTCTACACATGATACAATACACATGGCAATGCTGCGTTAGCAAGGTTGCTAGTAGATGAGGACAAAAAGTATGGATAAATGAGTTTGTCTAAGTAGAGATGGCCTAATCAATCTAGTCTTTCTCTCTTGGCTTCTTGGCAAAGAAGATGCTGAGTAATTGGTCGACTCAATAGCAGAGAATAATTGTTAACTCTGCATACCACATAATAATGGGTGGTCATACGGCACTGCATTAGAGGTGACTCGACAAGGAGGTACTCAACCTCAGTAGGGGTTGGTTGGAACATAAGGATTCGTCGTGCTAGACTCCCTAGTCCTTGAGCTTGGCTGCGGGTCAGGAGCCCTGTAGCTTGATTCCCATTTCCCATTAGTAAAGGTAGCTATGATATGATTAAAAATCATCAATATAGAATATACTTCATTTTCCCAAGTATTTTCTTTGCTTACTTGTTTTACTCTTATCTTAACCCTTAAGCAAGATTAGGTGGTGAGTATCATTACAGAGTTAGCTCGTACGTCATATTGAGTTTCCTTTATGGATCCTTGATAGTTCCTTAGTGAATTATATCCTTGGAGTTAATCATAGTTTGCTTACTTATTTGTTTTCCAATATTCATGCCCTTTCCATCCTTGTTTTTAAGCTTTTGGAAAGCTTGGAACCACTCCTTACGACTGACCTTGTCAATCCCTGGCTTGAATTGTATCATCTCGGTATCAAATCGGAGGTTTATTTAGGTAAGTTGCTATTTAGTTGTGATTGTTACTATATAGTATGTGTTACTGTTGTTAAGTGTGCTGTGAATATAAGGAGGGTTAGTTTAGGTGTTTTAAAGAGTATTTGAAGTTTTGCTGTTACTATGAGACCTTTGTTGCGAAGTACTTTGTTTTGCCCTGTTTTAAACATACAAAAACAAAGTAAGTTTCAATCAAATTTATTATTCTTCGAAGTAGTTGTTATATTGACAGTTAGCCTAAACTTTCATGTAGATAAGTGCATGTATGAGTTGTTTGGCTTAAGAGGATAGTATCTATTGCTTCATGGATACTAAGTTTGTTACCAAGCTTTATTGAGAGGATGATAAATCCAAGTGTCAAAGTTGATATTGGAGATGATAATAGCAGTGTTGTCTATAATAGACAATAACCTCAGAACACCCCTAGAAGTATAGATGAGTGAATTAATGAAGTAGCTAACCTTATAGTTGATCTTACCAAAGTTATTTATGCATTGGCCTTTCAATCTACTGAAGTTATGTAGAATACTCCCCAAGCTACTCGACTTATAAGAAGACAAATCTTAGCTTGATAAGATTGAGGTGGAGGAGTAGGACAATGTGTGCAGAGAAGAATTGACATAGGTGATATGGATGAAGAAGGAGAAGAAGAGTACCATAAAGAAGAGTAAAATGAAGAAGATGAGCGAGCTTGAGCACCTTGAGCTGCAAGCCATGTGAAGCTTTGGATTCCGAGTTTCAATGGTTTTAGGAATGTAGATGACTATTTGGACTAGGAAGAGAAGGTTAAACACATTTTTTATTACTACCAATATGAAGACTGCGAGAAAGTAAGGACTGCTACTATAGAGTTCTCAGGTTATGCTACGATATCATGGAAGAACTTCTAAATTATGAGGAGACGAGAAGAATACAAGGAAGCATACACTTGGCCCTAGATGAAGAGGATATTTAGAAACAGATTTATACTAGATACTTATTTTCAAGATACCTTTGCTTAGCTTTAAGAGCTGAGATAAGGAAGTCAAGCTGTTAATGAATATGTTCAGGAGTTCTAAATGCTTATGATCCAATGTGAAGTGGATAAACCATCAGCTTAGATTGTATCTAAATTTCTTACTAGATTGAGAAGTAACATCTAAAATATCGTAGAACTTCAACAGTTTATTACATTGGATGAGGCTATAAGAATAGCTTAGTGAGTAGAAGGATAGAGGAGGAATAGGCTGAGCCGACCTCCAACTAATTGACCTATCCAATCTAGCTGACCTGTTTAAGAAGCTTAAGTTATTGACTATCTCACACCTAAAGCCATATCAATTACATTGGCTAAATGAGAAGAGAGCACTATGTGTCACTCAACAAGTGCTATTGTCAATCTCTATTGAAAATTGTTCTAATGAAATTCTTTGTATTGTGTTGCCCATGTGTACGTCTCATGTGTTGTTAGGTAAATCTTAGCTTTTTGATTAGAGGGTTATTAAAGACAATTTCAAGAACAGATATGTGTTGAGGAAAATTATCTTGAACCCTATGACACTAAGTCAAGTAAGTGAATTACAAGCCAAATTGGCTCGAGGATTGAAGAAGGCTTTAATACTAAGTAGAGCCGAGCTCCAAATAGCCATTAAGTCTGACTTACCAACCTTCCTATTGGTAAGAAGACTACTAGAATTGAAGGAGAAAGAGAAGCTGCTAGATGAGGTTAAGAAGTTGGTTATGAATATTCCAATGTATTTCTTGAGCAGTTGCCTGAGGGATTACCCCCATTTCAAGGTATTGAGCATTGCATTGTCTAGATACTTAGCGTTACACCGTTGAAGAATCTCACTTATAGAATGGATCCAGAGTAAGCTACAAAGCTTTAGAGACAAGTCAACAAGCTATATTGCTTATGCCTAAGAAGGATGGCACTTAGTGTATATGTGTGGATAACAAAGCTGTCAATAAGATTATAATCAAGTACAGATACCCCATTCCGAGGCTAGATGATATGTTAGATGAATTGAGTGGTGTTGAGGTATTCAACAAGATTGACTTGAAGTCAGAATACCACCAGATTTGAATGAGGCAAGGGTATGAATAGAAGACTGCTTTTAAGAGCTGACATGGCTTGTATAAGTGGATGGTCATGTCATTTGGCTATCAAACGACCTAAGAACTTTTATGAGGTTAATGAATCATGTTTTAAGGAATCTGATCTAGAAGTTTTTTGTTATCTACTTTGACGACATCCTTATTTATAGTATTGACTTGACAAGTCATATTGATCATCTCTGAGATATTTTTTATGTCCTCCAAGTAGAGAAATTATTTAGAAACATGAAGAAATGTTGTTTCTATCAAGAAGAGGTGATCTTCTTAGGTTACGTGGTTAGTGGAGAAGGATTAAGAGTTAATAAAGAGAAGGTTTGAGCCATTTTTGAGTGGCTGACCCTAACTTTATGTGCCGAGTTAAGGAGTTTCTATGGATTGGCATCATTCTACCGACACTTTATCCGGGGATTCATTACTATAGTAGCACATTTGATTAAGCTAACAAAAAAGAATGTAAAGTTCAAGTGAAGAGTGAGAGAACAGAGGAGTTTCATTGAGGTAAAAGCAAGGTTGACCTCTGTCCTAGTCTTAGCTTTGCCAAACTTTGATAAAATGTTTGAGCTTGAATTTAACACATTAGGTGTTGGTATCAAAGTTGTACTAATGTAAGAAGGCTAACCTATCTCTTATTATGGTGAAAAGCTCAAAAGAGCACAACTAAACTATTTTGTATATGACAAAGAACTCTTAACATTAATTAGAGCTCTTCGCGTATGGCAACATTATCTTTTGCTAAAGAAATTTGTCATATACATAGATCATGAGTCCTTGAGGTATCTACGGAGTCAATCAAAGCTCTATAAACACTAAGCTCAATGGATCAAATTTCTAGAAGGTTTTAATTTCATCATAAAATATAAGCAAGGCAAGAATAATGTAGTTGCCAATGCTCTATCAAGAAGACATGCTCTTCTTATCGAGTTACAGATTGGTAAGGTTTACAAGCATTAAAGAACAATATCAAAATGTTTCTCATTTTGGTCCTATATATAGTCACTACAGAGAAGGAAGAACAGTGGATAAGTACCATATGAAAGATGGTTATTTGTTCTGAAGTGGCAAATTATGTGTGTTGACCTGTTCATTAAAAGAACTGCTAGTGAGAGAAGCACATAGTGGAGGAATCTCTAGGTACTTTGGAGAATGAAGGACATATGAGCTACTAAATGATAGATTCTTCTAGCCTAAAATGAAATGTAATGTGCATTGTGTAATTGAAAGATGTGCGAAGCCAAACTAAACAAAGAAAGGTAATGCCACTATCTATTCTGACCAAACCATGGGTTGATCTAAGTATGGATTTCGTCTTCGGATTGCCCTAAATTGCTCAAGGCAAAGACTTTATGATAGTTGCCATTGATAGGTTTAATAAGATGGTACACTTTGTGCTTCGTACCAAGACTAACAACACTTCGGCTATTACTTCTTTGTTTTTGTAGGAAATGGTTTGCTTGTATGGAGTGCCAAGGAGTGTTGTGTTAGAGAGAGATCTAAAGTTCTTAAGCTATCTTTGGAGAACTCTTTGGCGTTAGATGGGAACTAAATTATTGTTCAGTACTTCTTGTCATCCCTAAATTGATGGCCGGACAAAAGTTATCAACTGTATCCTGAGATCACTGCTCCGAGCTACAGTAGGAAAGAACTTAGCTAATTGGGATGTCTACCTACCTCTGGTAGAATTTGCTTACAACAAAACAACACACACCACTATTGGACACGCCTCATTTTAGGTCATATACGGTTTCAATATCGAACTACCCTTCGATCATACCCCAATACCGCCCATTGACCAAGAAGCCCTAGAAGCTAGAACTAAAGCTCAACTCATCCAACAGATCTACCAACGAGTTACCCAACACATTGACTGAGCTGCCAAAAAGCTAAAAGAGAAAGGCAAAGGAAAGATGACTACGTAGTTTCAGCATGGTGACCAAGTGTGGCTACACTTGAGTAAAGAAAGGTTTCCTAACAAAAGGAAGAACAAGATGTCTACCAAAATTGACGAACCATTTCGAATACTCTAGAAGATAAATGAAAATGCATACCAGCTAGAACTACTAGAAAACTTCGGAGTGTCTGATGTATTTAATATTTTCGACCTTAGCCCTTATTGACTCGAAGAGAAATTGAATGAAGACTAGTCAGATTTGATCCCAAATCTCAATCATCCTGGTAGGGAAAATAGGAATCAGGCCAACGAACCCTTGAAAAGAGCTTGAGCTTAAGGACTAAAGAGTATGGCAAGGCAAGTTTTTTCTTTACACCCTACAATTGAAGAGTTCAAGCTACTACAGTTTACTGACTTGATGCCTTACCCGAACTAAACCCTCTTATGCTTATTGATAGTCTCCAACTATCGATTAGAGGTATACTTGGACAATAGCTTGACCTAACTGACCATTTACTCAGCCAACCTAAATCTAAGCTATAATAAATACGTCCAAGCTAAATTTACCCCAGATGAGTTACCTGCTTAGTTTAGCATTGTTGAACTATCACCTCGGCTCAGCATCATTATTCGGCAACAGCCAAGCTAGCTGTATAGTTTATCTATTTTGCCAGGTACTCAACTACTAATCATTTACCATATGTTCAAGCACACCAAATGATACGATCTTTTGTATAGGATGCCTGCTTTTGTTAATTTTTCATTTATACCCTTTAGACATTCCTTGTATCATACTTATTTTGAACATTATCCTTTTTAGTCTTTTCTATTTTAGGTAGGATGCCATTATATTCCAAGTATAAACATTTATTGTAAAGGTAGTCGGAACGCGATTAGAAATCATCAATACAAAATATACAACATTTTCTAAGGCATTTTTTTTTATCCTAACTCTTAAGTAAAGCTAGGTAGAGAATACCCTCGTAGAGTTAACTTATGCATCATATTAAGTTCGCTTTATGAGTCCTTAATAGTTCTTTAGTGCAGAGTGATCATGATTTGCTTACTTGCTTGTTTTCCAATATTCATGCCCTTTCCATCTTCATTTTCAAGTTTTTTGTAAGCTTGGACCTACCCCTTACAACTGACCTTGTTAGTCCTTAGCTTAAATCATGTCATTCCTTATATATGCTCTTTTAGGTATAGTAATGGAAACGCGAGAGGAGGGCGATAGCTGGGTTATAGTGACAAGGAGGGAAAGGAGAGAGGAGGGTGATAGCTGGGTTATAGCGACAAGGAGGGAAAGGAGAGAAGACTTGTGAAGGATTATTTTGTGTAAAAGAAAAAAGAGTCAGCCTTCTATTTATAGAAGAACTCTAGGCTATAATGACCTTTTTATCCTTGATTTTAGACTAATTTTTGTAGCATTTCAACTTTTCTTTTTCATTTTACAAGTAATAACACCAAGATATATCCCTTAATTGTCATTCTTCTTAAAAAGAATAGGATTGCTAATCAAACTTATTCATCATACTCTTAAAGTTTAGCTATCCTTTTATGTTCAACACATTTTTGCTGGTAATATGCCTACCGGAATGATTAACCCATTTTTCGTTCTGCATGGACTACATCTTTTTTGGCGATGAATTATGCCTCTTTTACTTCTATAGGAGAAATAGACATGCTCACAGCAATGTCTACCTAGTAAAGGATATACCTATACTATTGCTAACCCTTTGAGATATTTGAATGTCTTTTTTAAATTTGATTTTTCAAACAAGTGATTATTTGTTTAAAAAATTTACATTATTTTCATATTTTAATTTTTATGTTTCTAATCATTTTATGCACCAATTGAGTTTTAGTATTATAATATTTGATGATTAAGGGTCCTATATGGTTTGTGAGAGATTATGATGTTAGTTTATAAGGTTATGGTAGTAAATATTTTATTAACAAATGGTTGTAAATTTTGAGTTAAGTAGTTGAAATGGGCCAATTAGTATTTTATTGGCTTAGTTATTCACTATTTTTTGCTTGAGATGTTACAAATTATATTAAAATCGACCCTCTACTAGTAGATGGATGATTTGAGTTTGGCTTTGGTTTAGAGAAAAGGTTTGAGGAGCGGAGAGTGTTATCAAGGTGGTAACTCTTAGTATACTTTTAAGATGACCTATAGATAGTGAATAGTCTAAATTATATAATAAAAAGAGGGAAGAACTAGGCTTAATTATAAAGTATTCACATGGTTTGTATGAGGTTATAGTAATGAATACCTTATTAATACATGGTTATAACTTTTGGGTCGAATGATTGAATTTGATCTATTAGTGTTTATTGGCTTAGCTATTTATTGTTTTTAGCCTAAAACGTTATAAGTATATATTTCTATTACATATACAACTATATAGGATTCCAACATCTTAAATTAGCTGCCTAAAGGAAGTTCATTTTAAAATCCATATAATATTAGATGAAAATAATAACTTCATTAAAAAAATTATCACAATTGACATTTTAATAAATAATATATAATATTACACGTACGATGTAAATACTATTGCTTAACTACACAAAGAAATGTTGTATGTTTATTTTATATCATCGTGGTGTTTTTCATATCTATACGAAATGTTCTACATTTAAAAGAGAGCATTTTTTTTTTTCCCTTGTTTTTTTAACATATATTTTGGTAGGCAGGATGGAAAAGGATGTAAGTGGTTGTAGCGGGTTAAAGCACGGTAAGATTCATACTTGCGCGTAGAATTTATAAGATAATAATCTCCCCCTATTGCATTTCTCATCAAGTTTGAGCCTAAATACTCGAACATCAATTAGTGAAAACATAACATCATGAGCTTAGAGTCGCCTTATTTTGCATTAAATCATGCAAAGGTTGCAACCTACCATGTAAAAAGTTGCAATCCAAACATGACAAGGTAACTTATCATGCAAAGGTGGCAACCTGTCGTACAAACATTGCATCCGATGATAAAAAGGTCGTATGGCTTCCTTAAGTATCATTTGATTGTGTAAAAAACATGTATATTGGATACATAATTTTAAAAAAATTATTTTTTTACTAGCAAAAATGTCTGAGTGAAAAAATGAAAAGAAAAAATTACTCATGATAAAAAATTTCGTAATCATACGTATAAATATTACCAACTCTTAAATTTCATTGGATGAGATATCCAAAAGGGCAATGAAAAATTACTAAGATAAACAAAGTGTAACTGATACAAATAAAATATAAAAATGTGAGAATATTATTATATAGTAAACCAATATAGTAGAAAAATATTTCTCTTTTGGCGCACACATCCTGCTTCATTGTTGAGCAGTATGTATATGTGACAAAAGTTTAGTTCAAAATCTTTAAAATCTTGTATAAGATCTTCTGCTCCCTTTTAGTTAACCTGCCAGAGATTTAGCTTTAATGCCTGCCTGTGCCATAGATGTATTCATATCATCAAGGGACAGAAATATTCTCAGGACTCTTTCTTGTCTGCTGCACAAAAACACAATGCAAGTACTACCTTAGTACATAGATGGGTAATGAGTTGATCTAATCCTTTTATAGCATTCCTAATTTTAGCTATAGCTAGAAGTTTCATGCGCTGTCCATGATTATGTTTAACCATGATTTTTGAAAACTAAGGTCCATGTACTCAAATCTATGTTTTAAAACATTGGTTCAACTATGGCTATTCAAATCATAAAGGTGTTTGTGGAGAAAAAAGATTTACTATTATTAATATGCCATGTGTTTAAATAAATATTGTACAAATATCAATGATATTTAAATACGTATTAGTGATAATGGATAATTTTTAAAGAATTACCATTTATAGTTTTAGGTGTCAAAATTTTCTTGATACATATACACCACTAATTCATCCATCTGGCGTGTTAGCAGTTAGCCAGGAAATGATGGGTATTCTGCATTTATGCAATAGAAATGTAGGTATCGCCTTTGGCAAGAATTGGTGGATGTTTTGAATTGCAAGAAAATTCAGAGACTTTGTATTAATAACCATACTGTTATCATTAACAAAATATCCGAGCCTCCGATGTCAAAAAGGCTTAGATGAGCTAGACATCTGCATTAGTTTTGCTCGAATCTTGGACAATCTACTTGTTGTCTTTCACAAAGATTGATCAAGATGGGACAAGAACAAAATTCTGTTGTCATCCTCTAGTTGCTCTCTAGCTTGAATTTGGTTGATGAGAGACACCTTTCGCTCGTTAGATTTGTCAATCTAATCTGGATCCTTCTTGCAGCTCGAGCATGACAGTTTTGGCTGAGCTATAAAAGCCATAGTAGAAAGCCCTATATCATATATTTTTTCTGTTTCACCTAAATGGATCTGTGCTTCCTCCCTTTTATTCATCTTTTGCTTTGACATGAATGTAATAACCGTCGGGAAATTGCAACCCTGGTGTGCGAATAATGTTACCTCCTCTAATCGCTTGCCACCTGACATGTTCAGTATGCAGCAGGTTAGTAAGATGGTCTCTTTTCTCCATTGCAATCCAGGTTCCCACGATTTCCAAATTATGATCCTGTTACCTGCATTTTGTCACTAGGCAGTGGAGAAAGACGGCCATCTGTACCTTTGTGAAGTCTGTCCCGACGCAGAATCTCATACCCCCACCAAAAGCCATGAAATTCTTAGATGCTCCATGTAACTCTACTCCCTGTAAAAACATCTTGGTTTTTAGGATTACAGGAATTAAGGTGATGCTTCATGAGACTTGACAAGGAAAGCCAAGTCTCGAAATGAGGATGAATTTATTAGAACATCTTACTGGTTGTTTGAAGTGATTACCTACTCAGGGGCGGTTTTAAAGATTATGGATTAAATGCAAATGCTTAACGGATCGATTGATTTGTTATGTTTCTCTTCTCTGTTTTGGAATTAGACTTCCTCTTTTTCCTGCTCTGTATGTTAAGGTTACTCTTGATGAAGAGAAATTCATATTCCTCATTTGAAACGGTTATCTGCCAAACTCGTCTTCCAAAAAATTAGTATGCACATAAGAGTCACTAACCCCCCATCTCCATGGATTGAATGATTGAGGATCCTCGTATTTTGAAGGGTTCAGGTGTACAGCAGGAGGACACACCATCACTCCCCAACCGGCCGGTACGGTATATCCTGCATTACAGCTAAAATGGCATCATAACCACAAAAAAAGCAGGTTCTTACTATGGCATAAGCGCTTTCATTCATTTGCAAAAATTTGAGACGTAGAAGAATGCTACAGGGATGACACTAACCCTTAAAGTGGATATCTCTCAGTGCCTTGCGGAAGATACCTGGTACTATATTTGCTAGTCTGACTGTTTCATTTATGAACTGCAAATTTGGATTTTCGAGTTACAAATTGTGAACAAGAGCATATTGCAGTGAGTATTTTCAGTTGTTTGGTGTTTGCATTACCTGAAATGTAAATGTCATTGATTTGTATTCTTTCCATGTAAGTTCAGAATTAGCATCTTCCCTTTTCCTTAAGATAGCCTCATGCTCTTCCTGCATGAAATTGTAGATTCTTGAGCACACAAGACGCATAAGCTTCTGAAATGCAGAAAAATCTCTTTAAGTTCCGAAACGTGCTTTTACTCTCCATAACTTTTTTGGGCAGTAGAGACTGTCTCCCCAACTCTCATTAAAGTTTCCAAAATCGTCACTAAAAGGCCTATAAGTAGCACGGTTTTTGAGGCTTTATTGAGTTGGGGAGACAAGTGAATTTTTTCAAGAGTTAAAATCATGTTTTTGGAGTTTAGTAAGCCTATCCACAATTAGTTTTGATGGTGTATTTGCAAATTTTCAAGGAAAAAAGAAAAAAAGGCACACACAGTCAATTGCTTCAGCACCAAAGGATGATCCGTCAAAAACTTTATTGCCAGAGTTAGAGCCAAGGAAGTAGTTTCGAAGCTGGCAAAGAGTAGCACAAACATCAAGTCTAGAGCAATCTCTTCTGTAAGTATTGTTCCCTCTTTCTGAAGCTCTTCAATTACGTAATCAAAGAAATCGCTCGAGTTCTTCCTAGGTATGGTCCTTCTTTCTTGTAGCAACTTCTTTAGCATCCTCATCGCGTTTTTTCTTCCCTGTTGATAGATGATAAAAACTACTTTCAATATGCCAAATCGGAAACTGAATGGAGGATGCTTCAGCTGAGTGCTGGTTATTGTTTACCTGTAAGCATTTGTGATAGGCTGTTCCAGGAATGTCCAAAGGGAATGAAATTAATCCCTGGATAAACGCAAGAAAGTTGTCTCGGAGGTTCCCAGAGGAATTCTCAGAATCATAGCTGATCAACTTCTTGGCTGTCAGATCAAATATCATCTGCAAAGCCACAGATACAATGGAATATTAGCACAAAAAACAGTCTCTAATGAGATTAATGATCCGAAAAAGGAAAAGGGGTTTGCTAGAATTACCTGTGCAGTTGCATCTTTTACTTCAACTTCATCCAAATTTGACCAATGCTTTAATCTCTTATTTGCCATCTTCTCCACTTCAGGAAGCATCTTCTGAAGACTTCCAGGGCCAAAGAGATTGAGTACCATATTTTTCAAGTACTTATACATAAAACCGTGCAGCGATCCAACATTCTGCCGGCCGAAGATTTCTGTGAAGGTATCTGGATACCAGCTCTGGAACAACTGCCCTTCTTGTTGGAAGACAAAATAATTGAGCTCCGGGTCTGTCGAAACTATTACTGGCCTCCCCACCAGACTGGTCTTAAATATTGGTCCATACCTGAAACGAGGAGACTAGCTTTAGGGACACAAAACCGGACCAACCTAGAACCAGACCAGAACATGTTTGGTAACATTCATGTTATTAGTACTTACTTTTTCATTCTCTCTTTGACGAATCCATGAATATCATGAGTAGTGGAGGGAGCAAAGAACTGAAGGGTCTCGCCGAGGAGTGGCAAACCCATTGATCCTGGAGGAAGTTTTCCAGTGCATTTAGGATTCCTCCAGGAATGAATCCAACGTGCGGTACTTACGATAACGAGAGCAACAATGTATAGAAGCCACATTCTAATGATATATACTTAAAAAAAAAAAAAAAGCAGCAGGTCTAGGAAATTCCCGGAGTGTGATAAAGACAGTGTTGTGAATGAAATGGGAAAATGGTGAGGGGTTAAGATTGCTGGCAATCAGAGAAGAGAATTAATAGGACCAGAAGACGTGGAAAGGATAGTCTAAGAAAATTAAATTGCTGGCAAATTCATGCATTTCAAGTTAACCAGAGAAAACAAGCTGGTTATATAGGCATTCCAGAAGTCTGTAACTATTTCTTAAATAATTATTCCCTGTTAATGGGTCCAATATCGTGATGCTACGATGCTATTAGTTAAAAAATATGAATGACAAATTTTTTTCATTTCTAAAAATAATTTATGTTTTAGGTATAAGTTTCTTTACTTTTAATCTTTAACAAGTATCTAAGTATTCATTAAGATTTTTCCAATTATTAATAATTTTATGCGAGTGTGTTTTTATTCATTTATTTATTTTCCCTCCTCTTGTGAAGTTGGTTGCTCAAGAAGCTGTACAAGTAGTTGAGATGGATTATAAAATGTGCAAATGATTCTATCCAAGAGACTACCCCATTATCCTTTGTCAACGCCATGAATATAGCCTTTTTGATTTTATTTTATTCTCATTATTCTTCTTATTAATTTTTTAAAGAAGCCTTGCTTCTTAACTATATATACGAGACTTACTGGATGTTTCCTATCCTAGTTTTCACACTATCTCACTTATAACAAGTCGGTCCATTTCATTTCATATTTCATGTCTGTATTCCGTCGATTTTATATGTTATTGCATATAATAATTTGTTATTATAAATTTTTTTTATTTATCTCTGTACTTGTATGTATGGTTATATAAAAAGAAAACAATACAATAAAACATATTAAATCATGATAAAGTAGAGAAGGAATATCATTTTGGTTTATTTGGATGGATATGAATCCTAAGACAGACAAAGATTAAGCATACCTAATAATCTCTGTGTTTCCATTCTCACTCTTCCCTGATTGGTGCTTTTTTGGGTTCAAGGCTAACAGTCTATTTGACCCAAAAGGGAAGAAGCAGAGAGGCAGAATTCAAGCAAATTTCCCTAGATTTTAGAGCAAGAATGAACTCTTTAAGTGTATGACCAAATCAATAGCCCTCTTAGGCAAATAGTTCAACACTCTTATTTAATAATTTCCACCAACTTTCATAAATTCTTTTAAGTATCTTTGCTAAATTCTTCGGTATCAACATATTTGATATCGATCCCAGGAAGATGCTTGGCATGTCTTGATTTCTTCCTTTAAATTAGTGAATTTTCTAGCATTTCCATTTTTTTTCCCAAATCTCAATATTAAATAAGACTTCTGCCTAAAGAAAATATATATAAATAAAATAAAAAATAAGACTGAAAATGTTCTGGAATGTAGTGATTGTTTGACCCATTTTGGGATTCTAAACCAAACGTTTTTTAGATTCTTTTAATATTTATTGTAACTAATGTTCTCCAATCGTCAAATATTATTGTAATAATTTTAAGGGATTGTATTTATTAGTAACTTTTTAGCAACAAAAAAACAATTACAGAAAATGAGAAAAAAGGATTTCAATTTTTTGAAAGAGGAAATCATTCTTTTTACATTTTATTAATATTTTTTATTGCTAATCATCACTGCTAGTAGTCCAGCTACTATTACTGTATTTCATCTTCACTTACTATTACAGCACTAACACCTGCAACATCTTGAAAAAGGCTACCATACGAAGATTTGACAACTATAGCGATTTGACATACTTTAAGCGACAAAAAGCTTCTTAGTAAATTTTAACCCGATTTCAATGTTGGTGCATAGAGCTTAGAGCAGCAACCATTGAGCCACGTGACTTGAACAGCAATAAATGAGTACGTACCAAAAACTAGGTAGGTTACTGTGTGTTCATGTCCCACCTGTAGGGTTTCTTTTATCCTATCATGGCTTTTCGTCATCACCAATTTTGGGGTAAAGTTTCTCTATAATCCAAAAATAAAGCCAGACCGATACTCAATTTTGGGGATCCATTTTCTGCGGTTTGACCATCTCTTTTGTAGTTTTCTCAATTGACAACTTTCAAATAATGATAAATATATATATATCCTAGTGGGTGTATGCGCAATTTTTTAAGAACTAGAAAAGGAAACATTGTCACAATTCTATATACGGTATTATTTTCTAAAGTTTGTAATCAATTTTCAGGGCTAAAAGCATCCTTGAGAGGAGATATTATATAAAATTTGAAATTGGTTGTTGTTTGATATAGAAACCACCATCATTGGAATATCTGGAGGTTACAATGCCCTTTTTTTATTTTGATTATATATGTATATATTGAAAAATGTTTTTCAAACTTTGAGATTTGTAGGGTTGATAATTCGTGTTATCATGACTCATTTCGTTTCCATCTTTAAATAGATTCGTATCTAAAAAACCTTAATCATGATACAATATATCCATTAATCATATATAAAAACTTAAACTTATAACCCAATTTTTTTAATAAATATGTTTCGTATCTAGGTAGAACCTGTTTATTAATTAAAAAATTGTAAATAAATTTATAAAATATTTACATATACAAAGGGAAAAAATGGTAATAATATTTAAACTTTACAAAGAAAAGTTACATAATATCTTCATACTTAATATAAAATTACAAAAGTCTTAGTAAAGCAAAATTTTATCAAATATAAGAAATTCGAAAATTTAAATTATATAACATCATTAAATTGAATAGAATCATCTATTAAATGGATATTATTCCAATATTGATTTTTAAATTTATCATATTTTCTATTAGATTTTCAAAGAAGACAGTTAAAGAATTTATACACGAATTTATAATTTTTTGCTTATTTGAAATATGATGCAATGAGAAGAATATATAATCTCATTAAATTTAAGTTACATAATAGCATTAAATTAAGTGGAACCATTGTTTAAATAGATATTAGTATTATTACTAGTATTGATTTTTCAAATTTATCATATTGTTTGTCAGATTTGTAAGGAAGATAATTAAAAAATTTATACATGAGTTTGTAACTTTTTACTCATTTAAATTATGATATGATAAGAAGAATATAAAGCTCAAAGTAATGAATCCAATACCTTTAATCGAGATCTCTAATTCACTTGTGCAAGAAAACGTAAATATGGAAGAATATACAGCATGTTTGGTATTTGGGTGCGAGAGCTTGACTTGATTCCGGATACAAATTTAATTGAATTTAAATGGGTTTAACTCGTTTGTGTCTCATATTTGATTTTTTCCATTCTTTTAAATCGTATTATGTGGTATCCTGATTTCATGGATTGGATCTTAAATTTACCGATCTAGATATTTGTTATACTTTTATAGCTATAGGTTATACTAATTATCTCAAAAGTTTATGTTGATTAGAGGCACTTAGTAATGATGAAAATTGCACCATTCTCTTGGCAGTGCCAGCAGTGGTAGTTAAAAAAAGAACAATGAAAAGGGCTAGTCTCGGGAAAATGTTCTTTATGTATCTATGAGCTTATTGCACTTATGTGGAGATCGTCAAAAAAGATCTAGACCATATTAGATTATTGAAATACCTCATTTTTTCTTGTCAGTTCGTAATAAAAGCATGCTGACATCCATCTAAGTAATAACTAACCAATTAATAGTGTCGAATACGGTATTTTAATGTTTCAACGGTATGCCTAGGCTCCTTCTTGATGGTCGTAGCGGTAATGTGGGCAAAATATGAAGTTATCATATTTAATAATTGTCGTCTCAGTAGAGGTTATGAATTGGATGGGCATTTACCTATAAGGACCTAAGCTTGCAAAATAAAGTACAATGAGAGGGAGCATCGATTATCACTGAACTTTCTTTAGCATACGAATGGATTTTTTTATGCTTACTGTTATGCCTTTGCAGTAATAAATAAGCTTAACTTATGCAGTGATGGCCAATAAAGCCTAAATCTATAAGTAATAAAAAACAACATTGAAAGGCAACAATAAAAAAAAGGGATATGAGCAAAAATCATAATTGAATAGTAGCACACTTTTATTAATAACTCAAGGTGACAATCATATGTGTAAGGGAGTTTAGTGTAAAGAACAAGTACATTTGGTTATGATAAACTAAAATGGTGAGTAAAAACTTTAATTTAGAAGAGTATCCACACCTATGTAAAGAGCTTTATAGGCATTTTTTGGCTTGGCAAGAGTAGATATTAAAATCCTTAAAATGAAAACTATACAAAAATGGTAAGGCCCTAAGTTATAAGTACAAAAAGTACCTCTTTATGTTATCATAATGTACAAAAGGATGGGGCTCTACTAGTACAAATGTGATACAAAAAAGGAAAAATAACATCCTCCCCCACTTAATTCTATTGATGTCCTTGACAATATGTACCAAAACTCGGATTTGGTGGTAAAGGTCTTCCGGTTGTAAGTTAAACTTTCGCTCATATATGGGCCGGAAGTCTTTTTTAGTCTTATGGTTATTGTCTTCTTCTCCCTTAACTCTCCACTTGATTAACTACTCTATATGCTCTTCTCTAGTGGTAAGAACTTTGATAATTCTCTTTGCAATGAGGTCTTCAATGGCTTGACTGAGGTTAAACATGATCTTGATACAAGACCGCTTAGATACCTTATGAGATGGGCCTTCCATGTTTAGATAATATGGTTTTAGGACATTGACATCAAATATTGGATGGACCTTTAAATACATAGGAGGCTCGATCTTGTAAGCTGCTCTTTCAAACCTTGAGATGATAGGAATTACACCAATGTACCTTTCAATCAACCTTCTATTCTTGTTCTATAATGATCTAACCTGTTTTTGAATGAGCTTAATGTGTATTTGATCTCTAACATTAGATTCTTTAGGTCAACGATTCTGATCGACCCATTTTTTCATCCTCTTAGAAGCCTTCTCAAGATAAGTTTTTGCTACTTCTAAACTCTACTTCCAATCTCTAATAAGTTGGTAAGCTCTTGGGCATTTCCTAGTGTATGGGTTAGCCACTTTGTAGGATAAAGTTGATGCTAACTCGTGATAATCTCGATAGGGCTCTTGTTGGTAGAAGAGCTCTGTTGGATGTTGAAACAATACTAAGCAATATCTAGTAACTCAACCCGATTCCTTTAGTTAGCACTAACAAAGTGCTAAAGGTATTCCTCTAGAAAATCATTGGATCTCTCTATTTGGCAATCGCTTTAAGGATGGTAGATGGAGATCATACTCAACTCAAAACCTAAGAGATGGAACAACTTTGTTTAGAATTTCCCTGTAAACTTAGTGTCTATGTCGTTCACAATATTCTAGGGTACTCCCCAAAACTTCATAACTTACTTAAGTAAAAGATAGGGCATCTCTTCTGCATTTGAACTCTTCATGGTAAGAATGGAGGTAATATACTTGGAAAACCTATCAACAATAACAAAAATAGATGAGTATTCCCCTACTTTTAGTAGGGAAGTGATAAAGTCAATGTCGATACTCTCTTATGGGTAGGATGGCATTAGAAGTGGCTCCAACAATCTTACAGTCTTCTACCTGTTAACTTTATCTTGTTGGTAAGTTAAATAAGTCTAGTCTTTGTATAGCTTATCGCATCCTCCTTCATATCTGGTCAATAGTAACCCTGCTTCAACAAGCTTAATGTTCTTGACCAGCCAGGGTATCCAGTCGATAGAGGGTTATGGCACTCCCTCATGAGTGCCCTTCTCAAGTTACCTGCCTTTGAGACATAATTGATGCCCCTTTGTATAGATGAGGTCACCCTTTACCCAAAATTTGTAAGTCTTCCTTTTCTCAATTAATTACTTGAGATTCTTGTCCAACAAGTCTTAGCCTACATGTTGCTTCATTTGCTCTTAGATTGAAGTGGAAACTTAACTTGTTGCCATGTATGCAATTTGTGATAACTAAGCTAAATTCGTTCGCTTACTCGAAGCATTTGCTACCTGATTAGTTCACCTACTATGGTACTTAATCTATATGTCAAATTCTGTTAGGAACTCTTGCCATCTCGCTTGCTTGGCAAAGATTTTTGCTTATTTCAAGAAATGATTGGCAGTAGAGTTGTTTGTCTTTACTAGAAACTTTGATTCCAATAAATAGTGCTTCCAAGTTCTTAGATAGTACACAATTGTAAGTAACTCGTTCTTTTGTACAAGTACCTTTGTTTAGTTGAATTTAGCTTCCTATTCTCATATACCACTAGATGACCCTCTTGCACCAAAACTCCACTTAGTATGATATTTGAAGCACTCGTATGGACTTCAAAAGGCTTGAAAATGTCAAGAAGTGTGAGAATTGGTTCCTCTATCACTATTTGCTTCAACTCTTCGAATGCATTATGACATTCCTTACTTCATGGCCATGTCCAGTCCTTCTTTAGCAAATCAATGAGGTGCACAACTAATGGGAGGCAAGTGCACTTGTCAAGCTATAGTATAGTAAATGCATTTTGAGTGTAAATAGGTGATCCCTCAAGGAACCATTGAATTATAGGATACACTGGATTTTTAGTACTTTTCCCTAATTCTTAATTATTTAACCTAACAAAGAGAAATCAAATTAAGAGAAATCTGAATTAACAAAATCCTAACTAATAAAATAAATGAATAAGAACAATAAATAGAAAAGAGGGTCAAATAATTAAAGAACACATAATTCTTAGTAAATTTATCATTTATTACCTAGACCTATGCACTTTAATTCTCGATTACTTATTAGATCATGATAAATTTTAATACAAGTTAATCGGACTTACATCTCAAATCAACTTATAACCTTAAGTATATCTTATCTAAATAGTTGCTATAGTAAAACATCATAAGATTGCACTACACTCTTGAATCCTAATACAATAGGATGCATATATTTATATTAGGGTTGGTGGTGGAACTTCTTGTTATTATATTATTGCTAGGGTTGGTGGTGGTAACCCTATGTATATATGTCTTTATTTGTATATGTACACCAGTGCACGTATGTCACGAACCCCTAATAAAGATTCAAAATCAGGAGGTTCCTCCAGGTCCATCTAAGAAGGAGCTCAAGGCCTAAGTCCATTAAGAGCTTCTAGAAGGCAGAAGCTTTCAGAAGATCCCAAAAGATCTCGAAATAATGTATTTTAGTAAGTAGATGGTAGGTAGGTAGCATGGGAAGTGTAAATATGATGTAAACTGTTAGATTGGATTAATCTTGGCCATTTATTTGAGAAGGCCACTTATACATATAAGGGAGTTCCCTTCATTTATGATCATTAGTCAATTGAGTAAGAATTCATTTAGTCCAAAGCTTCTCTCTAAATACTCTCTCCTTCTCTTGAGTGTTATTATGGGAAAGGTTGACTTAGTTCTGTTTAGGATCCTCTAAGAACTTAAGTATCATACGTATGATTGATGCCAAACACTCTATACATAACAAGTGGTATTAGAGCAAGGCTTGAGAAGTTATGGTTGGAAACATGATTGATGCGGTTGAGTATGATGATACTCTATTAACTCCTTTTGTTATAGGTGAGTTGACCCATCTCAGGATGTCTAGAGGTATGAGTCTTCCAATGGAGGCTAGGTTGGGGAGGCTAGAGCTAACCATAGCAAACTTAAAAGATTGGGCAAATGGTGTAGACGATAGTGTGAGGAAGCTAGAGGAGGAGTTTCAAGGGAAGATGCTATCAGCCCTAAACTAGGCAATAGAAGACCTTTAGAAAAGAGATGACAACCTGGAGTGGATGGTTGTTAACCAGAGAAGGGAGTTGAAGGTTTACGGGCTATGATGCAACAAGGCTAACTTGCTAGCCACAGATTAGTCCAGATGGGACTCGTTGGAAGGATTGATGTTCCAAAACCAAAGCCTTAATTGGAACTAAGAATGCTAAAGAGATTGACAACTTCTTTTGGAGCTTACAAAGGTACTTTAATGCACTAGGAGTGCTGGATAATGTTTGCAGACTCCGTTCAGCCCCTATGTTCCTAGAAGACATAGCTATATTATGGTGGTAAAGAAGGTCAAAAGGTACTAAGCAAGATGGTGATGATATAACCACTTGGGAGGACTTCATGGTGGAGTTGAAAGCTTAGTTTTATCCTAACAATACAAAGAAGGATGCAAGGGCTTGATCGAGAAGGTTACATCATAAGGGCTTTATTTGGGAATATGTGAGGGAATTCTTTGAGTTACTACTAGAGATCCTAGATATGAGTGACAAAGGTACTATGTTTGTCTTCTAAGATGGTTTAAAAGGGTGGCCCTAGACAAAACTAGAGAGGTAAGGAGTCCAAACCTTACCTAAGCTATAGTAACTATAAAAGCCTTGATTGAATTCAAGTGCAGTAGCTGACCTAAGGATAAAGGTAGGAAGAATGGCTCTAGGAAGAGTGGGCAAGACAATGAAAGGATAGAAGTTGGCACATAGAAAGATAAGGGCCTCGAGAATCAGGGAGAATCATCATAGAGAAGATTTTCTTGTTTCTTTTATGTATGCCCTCATAAGGCTAAGGAATGCCTAAATCGAGCCAAATTATCAACCTTGTGTGCCTTAGAAGAGGAAATAGCCCTGAATGATACAAAACTTGGAGCCTTAAAGCTACTAAATGCTATACAAAGTAAACCTACTTATCAACCAAAGGGATTGATGTATGTAAAGGCTCAATTTGTAGGTCACAAGATGAATGCCTTAGTAGATATAGGTGCTACCAACATTTTCATCTCTAAGGAAGCAATTGACAAGATTGAGTTGAATGTAGAGAAAGCTAAGGGAAGGCTTAAAACAGTGAACTATGAAGAAATATCTACTATTGGGTTAGCTTGAGACATAGACTTTTAAGTAGGAGTGTGGAATGGGAAAGAAATGTTGGAAGTGGTCCCCTTAGACAACTATAAGTTAGTGATTAGTATGAACTTTCTTGATAGGATTAGGACTTATATCATGCCATCCTCCAGTTATATATTTGTCATGGATAAGGCCCAAGAATGTGTTATTTTAGCAAGTTGGAATCTTGGCCTAGCTATTAAGATGTTAGTGGCTATCCAGTTATCTAAGGGGATGAAATGAAAGGAGCCTCAGTTCCTAGCCACCTTAAAGGTATAAGAAGAGGTCCTAGAAAAGCATGAGATACCTGAGGTGGTCTAAGAGGTATTGAGGGAGTTTAGCAATGTGATGCCTAAGGAGCTTCCTAAATGACTTCTACTTAGAAGGGAAATAGATCATGCCATTGAGTTAGAGCTTGGTGCTAAACTCCCATCAGCGGTTCCCTATTAGATGTCACCTCCTAAATTAGAAAAACTTCAATGAAAATTAAAGGAACTCCTAGATGCTGGCTTTATCCACCCCTCTAAAGTGCCTTATAATGCTTCGGTCTTGTTTCAAAAGAAGCATGATAAGTTACTATGACTATGCATAGACTATAGAGCTCTTAATAATATTATGGATTGAAACAAATATCTTATAACTATGGTAGCTAACTTATTTGACCAATTGAGTGAGGTAAGATACTTTTCCAAGTTGGACTAGAGATTAAGCTATCATCAAGTCAGGTTTACTGAAGGGGGTAAGCGAAGGACCACTTGTGTCATACGATACGGATCTTTCTAATTTCTTATTATGTTATTCGGGCTAACCAATGCCACAACCACATTTTGTACTTTAATGAACCGAGGTCCAGCTCCCTTCTTGGATTAATTTATAGTGGTATACCTATACAATATTATGGTGTATAGCAAAACTCTCAAAGATTATGTGCAACACTTAAGACAAGTTTTCTACGCCTTGCGGGAAAAATGGCTATGTGTGAAGTTAGAGAAGTGATCATTTACCTAAGAGGGATGGCCTTCTTGGGTCATGTGGTAGGTCAAGGACAAATCAAGATGGACATAGCCAAGGTCCAAGCTATCCATGATTAAGGGAAATACTCTAAGCCAACTGAATTAAGGTCTTTTTTGAAGCTTGTCGATTACTACCAAAGGTTCATTCAAGGATACTTAGATATTGTGGCACCTTTGACAAACTCACTCAAGAAATACATAGATTGGTAGTAGAGTAAAAGATGTTAGGAGGCCTTTGATTAGTTGAAAGAAGCTATTATGAAAGAATCGGTTCTAGCTTTATTGGACTTCACCAAACCTTATGAGCTATACACCAATGCAAGCGACTTCACTATCGGTAGGGTTCTTAAGTAAGAGCGACATCAATTGGCCTATGAGATCCATAAGTTAAATGAGATTGAAAGGAAGTACACAATCTATGAGAAGAAGATGATGGAACAGTTCACGGCCTTGGAGTGTGGAGTCATTATTTTTTAGGCAGTCGATTTATAATAAAAACTAATAATATAACCACTAGTTATTTCTAAACTTAGGAGAAGCTATCGCTCAAATAAGTTAGCTAGAAGGTAGAATTAGCAGCTATGGCCAGCCGCTTGGTAGGAGAAGTGCTATAAAAGATTAAAGAGGAGATAAATCATGACCTTTAAGCAAAGACCCAAATGGAGAGTGCCTTGAAGGGGAAAACTCGAAGATTTTAGATAGAGAATGGGTCCTTATACACAAAAGGGCCTTGACTATACGTCCCCTTGCATATGGGACTTAGCAAGGAAATCTTAAAGGAATGCCATGATTCACTATGGGCAGGCTACGTAAGGGTTCAACGGACTCTAGCTTTGATTGAAGACATGTATTATTAGCTTGATGTTAGGAATGATGTTAAAGCTTATATGAAGACGTGCCTTGTATGCCAACAGGACAAGGTGGGGAATTGAGCTCCAGCAGGTTTCTTACAACCCCTTCCCATTCCTGAGAGAACTTAGGAGAGTGTCTCCATGGATTTTATCATAAATCTCCAAAATTTTGACGAATACAAAACTATAATGGAGGTAGTGGATTGATTCTCCAAGTATGCCACCTTTATATTAGCCTTGAGGGAATGTCCAATAGAGATGGCTGCTTAACTATTCATGAGGCGTATAGTAAAATATTGGGGATTATCTTCATCAATTATCAGTGATTGAGATGGATGGTTTATAGGAAGGTTTTGGACTAAGTTATTCAGGTTATTGGTTTTAGACTTTAATTTCTTCACTAGTCTACACTTACAAGATGAATTCTTTATTGGAATTGTATCTAAGATACTATATGAGTGCTAATCAAAAGGATAAGGCAACATTGCTGGACGTTACCTAGTTTTCTTTCAATCTTTGTCATAATGAAGCCATAAGCAAAAGCCCCTTTGAGATGGTATTAGGACTCCAACCTACTACCCTAAATACAGTTGCTACTAAGCATAAAGGCAATAGCCTAGTTGCACATGATTTTGTAAGGAATTAGCAGGGGGAAGTAGATATAACTTGTGCTTACCCACATAAAAGCGGCTAAAAAAATGAAGAAGTTTGCTAATCAGAAAAAGAGGGTTGTTGAGTATCAGGTGGGGGATCTTGTCATGGTATAACTACACTTAATATAGTGGACTAGAGGGGCGCTTCACAGAGGATTGATGAGGAGATATGAAGGACCCTATAAGATTTTGAAAAGAGTGGGGAAGGTAGCATATAAGCTGGAGCTCCCTCTAAGACTTAAGATACATTTGGTATTCCACGTGAGTATGCTAAAGCCTTACTAAAAAGACGATGAAGACCTAGAACAGATGAAGTCAACAAGGGCCCGAATTAGAGTACGAAGCTCATATGACAAAGAGGTGGAAGAGGTACTTAAGGACCGAATCGTGATAGAGTTGAGGCATTTAAATTATATCAAGTACCTAATCAAGTGAAAAGGACTACCTAAGAGTGAAAATAGTTGGGAACTAGCTTAATTAATGCGGCAATTTGAGACATAAATTAATAAGTACTAAGAGACAATGATGAGAACATTGCCGGATTTAGGAGGTGGGAGAATTTCATGGAGCCCTAATAGAGACCTGAAATCAGGAGGTCCTTTTAAGCCCGTCTAAGAAGAAGCTTAAGGCCTAAGTCCGCTAAGAGCTTTGAAAAGGTGGAAGCTTTTAGAAAATCTCGAAAGATCTCAAAATTTTTTATTTTAATAGGTAGATGGTAGGTAGTATTAGAAGTGTAAGTATGATGTAGACCGTTAGATCGAATTAATCTTGACTATTCATTTGAGAAGGCCACTTGTAGACATAAGGGACTCCCCCCTCATTTGTGATCATCAATCAATTGAATAAGAATTTATTTGTGTTCTAGAGATTCTCTCTAAATACTCTCTCCTTATCTTGAGTGTTTTTATGGGAAAGGCTGACTTAGTTCTCTTTAAGATCCTCGAAGAGTTTATCGAGCCTAGTTTTTTCCTTTTAGTTTTTATAAATCAGTTTTCTTTAAATCGATCAATATTAAACCCTACTCATTTAATATTGACCCTTGACTAGGGTTTAAAGAAAACTGGTTCTTTTATATTTGAGAACGTTTTTAGAGTCATCACCAAACTGAAGTTAGGAAAAAGAGTTAAGTTATAATCAATATATTTTGATAAAACCAATTTTTATAAATAGTTTTAAAAATCAAAGAAACAGGTTCGAAGGTTAGAATTTTTAAACCCTTACAAGTACTATTAACTTTCCAAATTTAATATTAATCTTAAAATCACCTTTCAAAAAAGACTATTCTATCAAGCAAAAATCGATTTATTAGTTAACAAATTGAATTAAGTAATTTAAACTAAAAATAAAAAAAAAAGGTTTGTTTTCATTGTTTACCATTGCTCTGTAGGTGCTTACATACGCGTTATTTGTGATCAAATGTATGTAATTCTTTTCCGAAAATATTTGCAAGATGAATTATTTTAACGTTAGAAAACTGTCAGCTTCACGTTTTTTAACCACATTTGATTTATTTAAAGAAATTTCTTAAAGGGTCCTAAATCGGGGTTTTACTTTTTGGGAAAATCTAAAAAGAGCCTTAATTTAAAAAAATGATAAATTACTTTTATTTATTTGAAAAATAATTTTTCTAAGTTATAAAATATTTTTATTTTATTTATTTTTTCACATTATTATTATTTTTATTATTTATTTGTTTGTTTGTTTTATTTTATGTACTTATATTATGCTTTAGTGAAAAATAAAAATAAACTACTCTCTTCCTTCTTCTTTTTTCTTTTTTCTTTTTCTTGCTTTTCTTTTCTTCTTTTTCTTTTTCTTTTTCCTTTTTCCTTTTTTTTATAATATATATTGGTTCAATATATTTATAAAGTAAATAAACAAACAAAATAAAAATAAATAAATAAAAGGAATCAAGAGGTGAGGGTCGAACCAACTAGAACCAAGTCTTCTTACAAGTTGGATGATGGATCAGAGCTTTGAGTTAGGTTATCGGTTTAAGTTGGACTTTAAAGGTCCAACCAGGTTCAATTCAGGTCATGAAGAGGGGGTTTACAGCAGTTGCTATGGGTTCATTCCACTCAATCTAGCCACCAAAGTGAAGGGGAAAATGGGTTTTTGTGTGTATTTGATTAGGTTTGTCGGATTGCTAAAGAGAGAGAGAGTATTTATGAGTGATTCTAATCCTTATGTTCGACTACAATGAAGTCTTAGAGCCTCTTTTTATATTGCTTAATGCTTGGAAAGCTAAGAATTTGAACATGAATCAAGCTTGCAATCATACTTTTTTCCATTTTTTGATTCAATTTTAACTGTATTAAAGTAAGAATTTAGATGATTTTAGTTGCTAGATTCATAATACCCTAAGTCTATTTTGCAATTTCACCATTAATTTGGTGAAATTGCAAAATAAAAGGGGCAAAAATCAAGCCTAAACACAACTACCTAAGAGTTTAGATGTGCGGGAAACTGAGAGAATCTGGGAGAAAGGGATGGAAATGAAAAGAAAAAGGTGTTGATGTGGCATTGGTGTATTGTTATGTCACCATGTCGTCCAGTGGCTGTGTGCTATGTGTTCCACTATGACATGTAGCAGTTGATGTGGCATGGTGGGTGATATGTATATGCTACGTGGCTTTATACATGGAGTGCCACATCAGCTTAGTCCACTTGCTGAATGTCATGTGTCAAGACACATGGCACAATGAGATCTTAACACGTGGTAGTGTAGCGTGGATGATGTGGTAGTATGTCTTCTAAAAAAAAAATAAAAGGCTTTCCATGCCTTTATTAAGATTAGAATCTAAGACCTCAAGCTTAATGTAAATGCCAATCTAAGTGCTTATCCGTTAAGTCGTTGGCCTGTACTTTGTTCATATGTGCAATGGATAAGGTTAACCTAGGCTATATTCAAATCTAAGCCTAAACCCAATAACCCTCTCTTTATTTTATTAAGAATTATATTTTACTAAACTATCCAAAGGATTTATTATTTTCTAAATCTTCTATTTTTTTGTATTTTTCTAAATTTCTTATTTTATGGGGTTTTCCTTATTTTTCTAATTTTTTTGCATTTTTCCTAACTTAAGACCCTGTTCTAAAAAAAAAAAAAAAAAGAAAGGGGGCAATAATGAAGTGTCTACAATTGCCCCTCTTTGTAATGAAGTTTGAGTAAAACTTTATTGCAAAAAACAAAAGAGACTATTTTTACCCTAATGATGGATTTCGTCCTAAGAAGCACTACAGCCAGCCAGCTAGCTAGCTAGCTATCATAGGCTTAGTTTACTAGGGATTTGGTGGAGAGAGAGGTGGTGCTCTAAGACTTGACCGAGAGATTGAAAGAGGAAATGAAGGCTGGTTATGCCTTTATGAGCTGACGAACTAACATGAACAAGTAAGCACTCCTTAAGTTGGTTAAAACCTTAAAGAGATGTTGAGAACCTAGTTGTGCCTTATTGAGCTGACTAACCAAGGCGGGTGAAACACTCATTGAGCTGGCTACAACCCTAAAGAGATGTTGAGGACTTGGTTGTGCCCTAATGAGTTAGCTAACTAAGATAGGCGAAGGGCTTCTTGAGCTGGTTACGACCCTAAAGAGATGTTGAGGACTTGGTTGTACTCCAATGAGCTGACTAACTAAGGTAGGCAAAGAGCTCCTTGAACTGGTGAAGACCCCAAAGAAATATTGAGGACTTGGTCGTGCCCCTATAAGCTGACTAACTAAGTCTAGTGAAGTGCTCCTTGAGTTGGCTACGACCCTAAAGAGATGTTAAGGACTTGGTCGTATCCTAATGAGCTAACTAACTAAGATGGGTGAAGTGCTCCTTGACCCTAAAAAGATGTTGACGACTTGGTTGTGCCCCAATGAGTTAACTAACTAAGGTAAGCGAACGTTCCTTCAGTTGGCTAAAACCCTAAAGAAATGTTAAAAACTTGGTCGTATCCCTATGAGTTGACTAACTAAGGTGGGTGAAGCACTCCTTGAGCTAGCTATCACCCTAAAAAGATGTTGAGGACTTGATCATAATCCAATGAGTTGACTAACTCAAGCTGATGAAACGCTCCTTGAGCTAACTAAGACCTTAAAGAAATGTTGAGGACTTGGTCGTACCCCAATGAGTTGATTAACCAAAGCAGGCAAAGCGCTCTTTGAGCTAGCTAAGACCTTAAAGAAATGTTGAGGACTTAGTTATGCCCTTATGAGCTGACTAATCAAGGCAAGCGAAGTGCTCCTTGAATTGGCTATGACCATAAAGAGATGTCGAGGACTTGGTTGTGCCCCAATAAGTTGACTGATCAAGATGGACAAAGCGCTCCTTGACCCTAAAGAGATGTTAAGGACAACCAAGGCTGGTGAAGTGCTCTTTGAGCTGGCTAAGACCTTAAAGAAATGTTAAAAACTCGATCGTGCCCCTATGAGCTGATTAACCAAGGTAGGCGAAGCGCTCTTTAAGCTGGCTACAACCTTAAAGAGATGTTGAGGACTTGGTCATACCCCAATGAGTTGACTAACCAAGGCGGGTAAAGTACTCCTTGAGTTGGCTAAGACCTTAAAAAAATGTTAAGGACTTGGTCTTGTCCTAATAAGCTGACTAACCAAGGTGGTCGAAGTGCTTCTTGAGCTAGTTAAGACCCTAAAGAAATGTTAAGGACTTGGTCATGCCCCTATAAGCTAACTAGCCGAGGCGAGCGAAGTGCTCCTTTGGTAGACTAGTGACTTTAAATTTAGAATTGATTTGAGATGAACTTAGAAGTGCTCTTCAGAGTTGACTATCCTAGGTAGATGGGTAAAGCGCTTCTTAAGCTAGCTAAAACCTTAAATTAAAACCCAATAGTGCTCTTTTGAGCTGACTAACCTAGGTAAGAACGTCTCTCAAGGATTGGCAACCTTAAATTTGGAATCGATTCAATATAAACCTAAGAGTACTCCTCTGAGCTGACTAAGTAGGAACATCTCTTGGGGACTAGCAACCTTAACTTAGGATTGATATGGAAAAGCTAGTTGTACTACTTTAAGTTAATTAACTTAGGCGGGAATGTCTCTTGGGGACTGGTAACCTTAACTTAAAATTGGTTTGGAACACCTAATTGTGCTACTTGAAGCTGACTAACCTAGGCGGGAGCGTCTCTCAGGGACTAGCAACCTTAACTTAGAATCGATTTGGAAAACCTGGTCGTGCCCTTCTAGGCTCACTAACATAGGCAGGAGCATCTCTTGGAGACTAGCAACCTTAAGCTAGGAATCAATAGAAGTGCCATATGGGCTCACTAAGAGAACTTGGTGAAGAGAAATGCCCTATGGGCTTGCTGGAAAATGAACTAAGTTAAGATAGCGCTTTCAAGGGCTGGCTAAACATTGAGAGATAGTATAGAAGGTGAGCGCCTTATGGGTTAACTCAAAAGACTGTTAAGGGAAAGAACTGTAAAATATTAGTCATGTAGTCTAAATGCAAATACAATGTTCAAAAACCGATATACTAACACCGTATGGAAGTGCTTACCTGGTCTTGTTGATACCACCCAAACTGTTAAACCTTCTCTTGAAAAGTCCTGCCAAAACCAACTAACTCATTATTTGATCCATTGTTGTCAACCTAATTGATCTTGATACGGAACCTTTGAGACTTTGCCAGCTCTTTCACGGAAATTAACTTGATACAAAATGCCACTCACTATTTTTATCTTTTCGAAACTTTTACGAATTGAAGCCCTTATTCCAGACTAAAAAATATTTGCTATGAGGTGATTGCTCATCTGTATTTCACATTTCCTTGAAAGAGAGACAATAAAAACTCTCGGTTGAGGGGGATCAATCCATAATAAAGTATTTTAAAGAATTTGGTCAATTACCAATGTCTTAGATCTGACTTCTCAACTTCTCTCGTATTTTTTAGTATATGGGTTTGATTAAATGGACTAAGGGGAGTTGAACCTTTTAACGGAGAGGGTGGTGATTCTAATGTTGACAACTATCAAGGATACCAACTTTGCTTGTAGATAATGAAAAGTAGACTACAATCTAACATTTTCATGTTTTGAGTAAAAATTTCCATTAACTTCTTACAGGTGGTACAACTTTACAGCGTTAGCATTTATAGGATCTCTCAATTCTGGACCATCAATTTGGGACAAAATTAAAGCCCCTCCTAGTAATACTCGCTTCACAACATAAGGGCCTCCATAATTGAGAGCAAATTTTCCTTTAGAGTCTTGTGCATTGGAGAGAGCCTTTCTTGACACCATATCACCTTCTTTAAAGTTCTGAGGCCGTACTCTTTTGTTGAAAGCCCGAGCCATTCTTTGTTGATAACACCGATTATGACATAAGGCTATCAATCTCCTCTTGTCGATCGGATTCAATTGCTCGATGCGTTTCTTTACCCAATTGACTTCGTCTAATTGGGTTTCTGATAGTACTTTGAGTGACGGGATCTCAACCTCTATTGGTAACACCGCTTTAGTGACATATACCAAAGAGTAGAGTGTTGCCCCAATCGACATTCTGATGGAAGTCCGATAGGCCATAAGTGCGAATGGCCACATCTAATTCCAATCCTTATATGTAACAACCATTTTTTTTTTTTATGATTCTTTTGAGGTTTTTATTAGCTACTTTAATGGCTCCATTTATTTGGGGTTGACAAGGAGTAGAGTTCCTGTGAATGATCTTAAACTGTCGATACAACTCTAACATAAGCTTATTGTTGAGATTAGTGCCATTGTCGATGATGATAATTTCTGGAGCCTCATATCAAGCCAAGATATCTCCTTTGATGAACTTAACTACGACCTTTTTAGTAACGCTTGAGTAGGATGAGGCCTCAACTCATTTGTTGAAGTAGTCGATGGCGATCAATATAAAGCGATGCCCATTGGATGCTTTAGAGTAATCAAGCTAATGATGTCTATTCCCCACATTGAAAAAGGACATGATGTCAAGAGCGTATGCAATTCTTGAGGCAGAGCGTTAATCTTATTTGCATAAACTTAACATAAGTGGTAGTGCCTGACGTGTTTGATGCAATCGCTTTCTATTGTTGACCAGTAATATCCAAGCCTCATAATTTTCTTAGCCAAACGTAACCATTCATGTGAAGGCCACACACTCTTTCGTGTACTTCTTTCATTAAAACCTCGGCCTCCTTGTTGTCCACACATCTTAAAAGTGTATTGTTAAAAGATTGCCAGTAAAAAGTGGACTCACTTATTAAGAATTGAGTGCCCAATATTCTAATCATCATTCTGTCTTTTTTCTCAGCCTCTTTACGGTATGTGCCTTATTGTAGGAACATTTTAATATTATGGTACCATGGCTTTTGGTCATTCATTCCCTCAATTTCCAAACAAAAGGCAAACTTATCTTTAATTTCAATAGTGAGGGGCTGAATCTTGACTTCATTGAATATCTGGATTATAGATGTTAGAGTAGCTAAGGCATTAGCAAATTGATTTTGAGTCCTCGGTACGTGATTGAAAGTGATTTTTTTAAATTTCTCTATCAACTCAATCAAGTGTCAGTGATAAGGTACATGTTTAAAATCTTTCATCTTGTACTCTCTTTGAGCTTGGCCAATAATTAGTGAAAAGTCCCCATATACTTCTAATTCTTGAATATCTTTATCTAGGGCCATTTTGAGTCCTACGATGCATGTTTCATACTCAGCAATATTATTGGTGTATGGGAAAATGAGCCTTATAGTTGTAAGCCCCGTAATCAAGTACTCGAGGTTTAGTCCGTAGAATTTAGGACAATCAAGCAAATTGTCTGATGTCCGATCTAACTTAAATTTTACAACGAAGTTAGGGATATTAGTAAAGTGATCCCATGAGTTTGGATTTAGTAAAATAAGCAATAAAATAATTAAATAATATAATATTGAATTATATGTAAATTTCTCGTTATTTATCGGAAACGTGTAAAATGAATTTTAATAACTATTGAATCAATAAAGATAAATTATATGCATACTAAAAATTATAAAATAGCTTAAATAATATTTATGAATATTTCTTTGTACCATATATGTATTTATATGTAAGTAGAAATACACGAAATTACTTAAAATACACGAAATATATTAAAATAATGCTAAATAATTAAGAAAAATTCATAAATAATTAAAGAAAAATATGGAAAAGTGATGAGAATTCCAGAATTGAGGTGTGAAAATTTGGAATTGAAGGAATAAAAGCAACCAATAAGATTAAGGCAACTAGAAAGTGAAAATAGTATAAGATAAGAGACACTTGGCAAGGAAAAATCAGAAGAAAAATCCCAAACCTAACTATAAATTCAGAAAACCACTTCCAAAACCTCATTTGGTCAGTTTAGCATTAGAAAAAAATTAGAGAGAGAAGAGAAGAGAGGAAAAACTAATTTTAGCGAAATTAGACAAAATAGTGTTTATTTAAGGCTTATAAAGGGAACCCACATTCAACGACCACCTGGATAGGAACGGCTACCACCAACAAATAGTGGACCCCATGTCTAGAGTATAGACAATGGTGGAGCCACCACCGGTGGTTGGAAGTTTATGGATTAGTGAGTTCCTATTTCCCTTCTAAATTTGTTTAATTTAGTAAAAATACCAAATATATATGGAAAATTATGAAATTTGGTTTTCATAGGTATTTTTGCATGAAAAATTAGAATATCAAACCATATTTTTAAAATTAGAAGTGGTTATATAGTTTCCTTAAGAATAGGCTAGATTTCAATGAATTTTCAAAAATAGTAAATAATGTTATTTAAAGCTAATTTTTAGTGTACATATTCCTCATATGACATATTTAATTTAAATAAAAATAATTTTTGATAAAATATACATTTATTATTTATTAAAATTATTTTTTTGAATTTACCCTATTTTTCATATGAAAGAAATAATAGGTTTTTAATTAAATTCATTAATGAATCTTATTTGTAATGACTTATCATACTTAGTTATGATTTTGAAAATATTTAATTTGAATCATATAATTTTATTTGGTTATTTACCTAATTTAAGCTAATTTTTAGCAAAATTGAACCTAAAATTAGTATATCGGAGAATAATATATATTAAAATATCGAAGGATTTTTCATGATCATAATATAACAACCATAATTTACTGAGTATAATATATTTTATGTAGCTTTATTGGAGTTTGAAGCATTAGTTGTATGTATTATGCATAATATGTACTAAATATATAGGTAAATGGTATATTTTGAGTTAATTTTGTAATTTAGGGTTAATTAGATATAATTTATGATTTAGGATATGATTAGACATTTTATTTGTTATTATAGGATGAAGGATGATATATATAGTGTTAGAAGTGTTAAATAGGTAATTTAGGAGTGAATTATATAATAACACATAATATGTAAATATAGGATATTAATAAATAGAAAATATTATGCCAAAAGTGATAATATTATAATAACATTAATATAAAATAAATCCGATATTAAATATAAATTTATATAATTATATGAAAAATGTAAATTTTTCTCACAATGAGAGTAAATTCGGTATTTAAATAAGGATTAAGATATACCGTACAGACTAAAGTTCTAGTTAGAGACTAAATACGATATTTAGGATGCCCAATTATAATATGAATAATTTCATACTATGGTTCAGAACAAGTTAGAGTCGCACCTCGAATGAGTAAGCAAGGGGTCTAGATAAGTTGGAATTAATACGTGATTATATTTCGGAGTACTAATTTGTAGTATTCGGAGACTTGAAATTGTACTTGGTTGTGTTTGTTAGATAATTGACCGTACGTGTAGACAAGTCATTTATGCCATCTTTCATTTTCGTTTTATTTTAGTTCAGCCAGGTTAAAAAATAATAAATAAACAAAACAAAAAAAATAAGAAAATAATAAAAAATGAAAATTAAAAAAGAAAAAAAGAAAAAATAAAAATGAAAGTCAAGTCGAATCGTATCGAGTCAAGTTAAGTCAAGTCATATTGAGTTAAGTCGAGTTAAGCTGAGTCGCGGCGAATGGTTTAATATCAAATCGGATAACAATATGTGATTAATTTAATAAATCATTAAGTCATTTGAGAATTTGGGCTTTATTAAAATATTTTTAGCCTAGTCTGATTTAAAGTAGATTTTTATCTAATTTATATTGGGCTAAAATAGACTTAAGATTTATTAGATAAGTTATTAGGCTATAACAAATTGGATCAGATCGAGCCTAGCCTTGAAAAATAGAAAGTTCAAATTAAGTAGGGTTTCTAAAAGTTAGGTTAAATTTTTGAAGGATCGTAATGGTATCTTTCGTATTTTCGATACGGAAGATACGATTGAGGGTTTGTAAAGAGCAAGTCGATGGGTGGACTTGGAGGTTTTTTTTTAATTACATAATCTACCAAAGACCAACACCCTTCAATCACTTCGACAACCTAATTCATAACGGCATCAACCAACAAATCCACTCACAAACTATCCTTAATTCAATTCCCAACAGCCGAATAAACAAGTTGCACTATACTCCATGCTCCCTCTCAGTCATACACTAATACAACAACACTATAGTCGACAGTCATCCATGAAGACAAGTTAACACCCCACTCACCACTAACCTAATACAAACATGCATCCTACATAAGCCGTCTTACAACTGAACTTCACAACTGAAATCACATTCACCCCCTACTGCAATCTACTCCAAACCCCACACATACTGTCCCTGACCGATAGCCATTGCCCTACGAATTGAATACCAACACATGCTGACCGCTTGAACACAACATACCTCACACAAATCACAATTCTGCATGCTACTCCACCAACTCACTCCCTTGTTCCACACTGAATTGAAAATACACCACATGATGCAGTTCAAGAAACCCCTGATGCAATCTGAAGACACTTTGAGACCCATCCATACGCACTGGACACAATACATATGCATTGCTACGTGCTCACTTTGCGATCACACGAGATCGATGCCACGCACTATCAGATACTACTCGATTCGGTAAAAATTGTTTTATTTTGTTATTTATTTTATTTTAGTTAGTTCAATTATTTTTACTAATTTATTTTTGTTTCAGTGCAAGTTTTTTTTTTTTTTTTATCATTTTCATGTTGCGTGTTTCTTAGATAATTTCAATTTTAATAAAATTGCGTTTTAGTAAAATCGTTTTTTTAGAAAAGATACTATCGAGATACATATCTTACGATTAAGATTAAGAAAAGATACGTATCTTGTAGTGGAGATTTAAAAGAAGATACGTATCTTACCATTAAGATTTGGAAAAGATACGTATCTAGATCATGTCTTCAATATATTTTATAGCTAGGATTTAGAAAAAATATTTTTAATACTTAGTGGTTTAGAAAAAAAATAAAAATCTTAACCAAGGTTTTTAAAAAGATTTAGTTAGTTAAGGTTTTCTTTAATTCAGGAAAATTAGATTTCTTAGATTTTTTTCTTAAAATAATAAATTGTTAAAAAACATAAACCTGGCTCGGTTTTCAAAATAAAAATAACCCATCCACCAAATATGTTATAAAAAGAGAACTACGATTGGTTTGATTTTAACTAGCGGATATGTAGGTATTTTCGGGACAACCTTATATAAAATAAAAAAAAATTTTCCCTTTTTCTTTGAAATTTGTAATAAAAAATCACTTTAGTTATCTTTTACTTATTTAAGTATATTTTTAGCATTTTTAGAAAAATTATAAAAATAAAAGCCTATCAATTTTTCTTTAGTTTTTACATGGTGATTTGTCTTGATAAGTTAGCTCTCGAATCTAGTTTTTTTCTAGTTTAATTTTCTATGAAACAATTTTTTAGAATATTCACAAACTAACTGCCAAATTAGGGTTTTTCTACTCGAAAACGCTAATTTCATTTTTACTAGTTGAATTGGTTGGCGACTCCAATTTAAAAAAAAATTAAAAGAAAAATATTTCCTTAGTTTAATATTGATTAACTCATATTAAGTAGGTTGGGCTTAATATGAGTTAAATTAAGGAAACCAAAATAGGGCTCGATAGTACGCATGTACTTGTTTTTGAGTTGGTGATATGATTCTAGTTTACTGATCTGGCTTGTATTTGTGTGATTTGTTTGAAATGATTGAACACCTTAAATTGGATCTAACTAAATATATGACTTGTAAATCTAAATCAGACCTGCATAGTAACCTATTAGAGGAAATTTAAGATTCTTTGGCCAAATACCGACCTCTTCAAAAGGGATAGTGCTAAATAGCATAATTGGTCCCTTTTTCATTCTTAGTCGAACTAAGTGATAGGTGAGGAGGTCAAAAAAATGGTGAAGTCAATGGTTCAAAGGTAGAAGTGGGAGGAGTGGTGTCTCCATTGCATAAGTTAGGATTTGGTTATAAGTTGTTGCATTAAATGGAAACTCCTTAACTCAAATTAAAGCAGGTATAATTTCTCTAATCTCGCGATGGGCCGAACAACGTTATGCGATGGTATTTTCTTATACATGCATTACATCTAACCGATTTGATTGATAACCCTATTTATGTTTGAGGTATAGTTTAAAGGACAACTTACTAAGCTGTGGTTACTCACATCCTTATAGATATTATTACAGGTGGTAGTTAGGAAACGACTTATATTTACCTTGAGGCTAACAATTGCTGGATCCTAGGGAGTGAGGAAATACATCTGAAGAATATATATATTTTTAAGGTCTTAACTTTTATTTTAGAATTTTCCATTTTTGAATAATGTATTAGTTAGGAAATATAGTACGATGAAACCTTACAAACATTATTTGTAATATTTGAATCCTAGTGTATATATATATTTTCATACTTTCTTAGGTAAATAATTTATTTAATGTATGAATTGTTTACTTTTAAGCGAGTTAGTCGTGGACACCTTATGTAAATTAGGTTTAAGATAACAGTTATATGGTCAACTTCTATCTTAGAATAGTTTGCACGATGAAATTGTTACGACTTTGCCGCTTCGAGGCATGACAACAGCTATGGGGTACTACATACGTTTAGGGGATATCGGTATTACACCAATTCTATACCCAGAGACGTTAGCTTCCCCATCAAAGAACATATTCCACTTTGGCGGTTCATCATCTTCTCCTTTATTAGAACATCCTCCGACTGCTAAGATATTTTCATTAGGGAAATTAACTTGTACCTCTTAGGGGTATTATTGGAGGGATTTTTTGCTAATTGATCTGCTATAGCTTGCCCCTTAACTGAATTTTGATTTATGTACATAATGTCAAACTCTAATAGTAACATTTGCCACTTTGAGATTCTGCCAATTAGGGCTTGTTTGTCTTTTAAGTACTTTAGGGGATCATGCTGAGTTGGTAATTCAACCTAGTAATAGAATGTGTATTGTCTGATTCGATGCATTACCCAGACCAAAGCATAGTAGGTTCTTTCAATTTCTAAATATTTTTGTTCCCCTTTAGTAAATTTTTTACTTAAGTAATATATAACCCGTTCTTTTCCTTCCTTGTCTTTCTAGTCGAATATGCATCTCATAGATTCCGGTAATATTGTCAGGTATGGAAATAAAGGCTTCCTAGGTTTTGGAGCTACTAAAATTAAAAGGTTCATAAGGTAATCTTTGATTGTTATAAAGGTTTGCTCACATTCTTCATCTTAATTGATCTTGGCATTCTTTTTCAACAACTTAAGCAAAGGATGACACTTGTTTGTGAGTTGAGATATGAATCGAGTTATGTAGTTTAAACGGCCTAACAAGTCTCTGATTTCTTTAAATGTGCATAGAGGAGGCAAGTCAACTATTGCTTTGACTTTATCAAGGTCTACTTCAATGCCCTTTTAGCTGATTATAAAACCTAACAATTTCCTCGAAGTCACTCCGAAGGTACACTTCTTTAGGTTGAGCTTCAACTGGAATTTTCTCAACCTATCAAATAATCTCCTTAGATTATCTACATGATTTTCTCCTTTGTTAGACTTTACAATCATATCATCAACATATACTTCAACTTCTTTATGGATCATGTTGTGAAAGATTGCAACCATGGCTCTTTGATAAGTTGCCACGGCATTTTTTAGTCTGAAAGGTATTACTTTATAGCAAAATGTGCCCCAAGCTGTAATAAATGTTGTCTTTGCTTTATCTTCTTTAGACATTTGAATCTAATTGTATCCGGAGAACCCATCTATGAATGAGAAAAGATGGCTTCCGACTATATTATCAACCAAGACATCAATATGAGGCAAGGGGAAATTATCTTTAGGGGTTGCTTAGTTAGGGTTTCGAAAATCAACGCATACTCTAACTTTTCCTTTCTTCTTCATTATCGGCACAATGTTGGCTACCTACTTAGGATAACTTAATAACTTGATACCTCGATAAAACTGACCTCAAGTAATTTTCTGACTTCTTCCTTAATCTTCAACAAGACATGCAGTTGGAACCTTCTTAACTTCTGCTTTTTAGGTTTGATATCCTTTCGTGTAGGTAAGCGGTGAACTACGATTGATGGATCTAATCTAGGCATATCTTTATAAGACCATGCAAACATATCTTGGTATTCAGATAGTAGTACGGTCATTTTTGCCTTTTGTTCTTCTTTTAAATTCCCTCCAATTTTCAATGTTTTGGGGCTATCATTAGTCCCAACATTAATTGTCTCAATTGTCTCATAAATGGAAATTCTACTCATTTCATATCTTTGCCAGCTTTCTTGTACGTTACTGTGGAAATTCAATACTTCCATCACTTATCTATGCGAGGTATCCGTAGCCTTTAATCAAAGCATTGGATTTGAGCAAAAAGTATGTAAAGAAAAGGGTGTGAGCGAGGACGAAGTGAAGGGAAAGGATATTGATTCTTATTTAGAAGAAATTCTTTTGAGTACAATTTTGTAGAATAAAGGTAATTATTACAAAACTCCGTAAAATACTAAATTGTAACTCATCCTTTACCTTAGAGAAGACTTATTGCTATTTATAGGGATGGAGAACTAATTATTCAGATGCTGGGACTTGTTGGATGGACCAACCATTTTATTCCTATTGGAAGTATCTTCTTTGGTAGGCTTTGAGTTCTGGATTTCGGTTCGGGTGAAATTTTTTGATAATCGTGGGAAGGTCATTAACGTGTGATACAATTCGCCACCTCTTTTGCCCTTTGCTTGCATATTTCGCAGCTCATTTACTAGAGTTAGGATGTAACCTAACCTATAGGTTCCAAATTGGCCTTCTTTGAATTTTGGCCTCTCATCTATCTCCTGATCAATAATCATGCACACCTCTTTAAACATTTGGAGCCCAAAGTCCTCTTAGTCTTCAATGCCAATATAGGGTATGGCCATTTCTTTATATATTCGTAATCTTGGTCACCCCGTTATGACTTGGCCATTGGAGATGAACTTAACATTTTGATGAAGACTTGAAGGTATGGCCCTTGCTGAATGTATCTATGGTCTTCTTAATAACAAGGTAAAGGTCCTTGGGATGTCCAAGACTTGGAATTGGATGTTGAAAGTCTATAGGCCAATATCAACCAGTAAGTCGATCTCCCTTATAATTTCTCTTCTAGATTAGTCAAAAGCCTTAACTGTCGCTGATCTTAGCTTGATAACGATCATATTGATGCCCAATAAATCCAAGGTGGCAAGAGGGTAGACATTCAAAGATGATCCATTGTTGATGAGGACTTTTGTTGTGATGATGTTGTTCACCCTCACTATTATAAAGAGAGGCTTAGTGTGTTGGTTACCTTCTTTACCTAGTTCCTCGGTGGAGAAAGAAATCTGATCCATAGTGAGGATAGAGTTAGTGATAGACCCTATTCTTTCAACTAGTATTTTGCGAGGGACTTTGACTTCCCTTAATGTTTTAAACAAAGCTTCCTTATGTGGTTTTAACGCCATCAATAAACTTATGAGGGATATTTATGCTGGAGTCTTAGTGAGCTGATCCATTATTTTATACTCACTAAACTTGATTATTTTGGCGAAGACAGACAATCCTTCTTCATATTCAGCTGGTTCATTGTTTAACCTCTCCAATACAGTTTTCATTTTTAGGTCCTCCCTTAAGTCGTAAATTCTACTAGAGTGAGTAATCCCTCCCATAAGCGAACTCAATTGCCCTTGATTTACTGCCTGGCAATTAAGAGGTGCAATTTTATAATTTTTGAAGTCTATAGACACATGGAAGGTATACCTTTTGGTCTATGGAATTTGCTTCTCTTCTTGTTTGTAGAATCTATAGACCCTAGGTTTTCGATTGCAACTGATCTTATTGATTGCGGGATTTGAGTCGTCAAATATCATATTGATAATGGGCCTATGATTAGGCAAGGTGTTGTTGTTGATGTTTGGAATTAGAGCTTTTACGAAATCTAGTTAGACTGTACCTCCGTTGATTAAATCCTAAATTTTATTTCTTAATCTCCAGCATAAGTCTATTGAATGGCCCACTTGCCCTAGATGATATTGACACCTTACATTGGGATAAAAAAATCTTGGCCTATAGCTTTCATTAGGTGGCCTAAAGTGGAGCAGATTATCTTTTCTTAGTTTTTCAAGTGCCCGACTAAGAGGAACAGGTATTTTGGTGAACTGCCTTGGGGCCTTGCTAACTTGTGGTTGGCATCTTAATTGTTGCTAAGTTGGTAGAGGATTTGCCCTAAAAGAGACTTGGGCATTAGGTTTGGTATTTGAACCAACCATGCCGACAGTAGCTTCTTTAGGCTTGCTGGTGACAGGTTTAGTAGAGGGTGTTCTTCTGTCTGATGGGTCTTCTAACTTGCCGGAGGAGACGGCACTTTCAATTTGATACCCCACTACTACTACTTCTGTTAAACTAGAAGAGGCTTTCCCGATCAGATGAGAGAAATAGGGTCTCTTAAGAGTGTTGATAAGAGTCGAAGTTAGCTCCTTCTCGGTCATGGGGGTAGATACTCTTATAGCTAGGGATCTCTACCTCTGGGCATATTCTTTAAAAGATTCATTGTGCCTCTTCCTTAGGGCAACTAAATCCATAATGGTTAGCGCCACTTCAACATTGAACCTAAATTACTCATAGAATGCCCTAACTTACTTCTCCCATGTGTTTATCTAGTTTAGGTCCAATTGGGCATACCAAGTCAAAGCAGGACCAGTTAGGTTGTCCTGAAAAGTTTGCACCATGAGCTGGTCATATTGCACATACTTGCCCATCTTACGTACGTACAACTTGGTGTGTAATTTAGGGCATCCGGTCCCATTATACTTCTTAAAGTTAAGTACTTTAAATTTCTCTAAGAAGCTTTCATAGTCATAAGTAGAAAATTTTGATATACCAACCTACTCGAATCCATCATACCCTTCGAGCATTTTCATCTTCTCAGTGATTTGTTGGGTCAACCACCTTTCGAGTTCTTTCAATATGTCCTAATCAACTTCAGGCTTTGAGTTAACTGGAAACGAGTAAGTGTTTGGTTCAAAAGTTAGGTTGACCTTTAGATAAACCCGTTCCATCTCAAAGGATTCAAAGGCTTGGTTGACTTTGGGGTGGGCTTCTTCTACTTTGAGGGGTAGGGCTTTAGCATTCTTTCCATATCAGGCTTTAGAGTTTTCTTGGTTTGATGGAGCTGTAAACCTGAGTAAGGTGATGCTATCGGTAAAGAAGCTTAGTTGATCGGCAATCTTCCCTACCATTCTCTCCAAAGTGCAGAACCTCAGCTTGGTGGGATTAACAATTTCGAGGTTATCGGTGTTGATGTTGTCATTTCCTTGGTTGGCTATTCTAGTTTGTAAGCGAGTTTTGATAAGACTTCTTTGGAAGGTTTGATGCTTGGGAGCTATCTTAGCGACCTTGTTTAGGATCGCTTCTTAAGAAGTTAGCACATGAATATTTTAGTTTTTGAAAATATGGAACTAAAATAAATAAATGAAATGCAAGTGTGCTACACAAATGAAAAGGAGGGGATCAGCGATCAACTGACAAAACGGAAAGTTATTTATTATTCTTCAATTCCTAGAGTTTTATTACATAAAAGAAAAGAAAAATAAAAACTCATCTAGACTAATCTTCTATTGGTCGGATGATATTTTCTTCTTCTGGTTGTTGGGTTTGATGGCCATTGCTTTACCCTACTTTTGATCATGCTCAGTTGCTTCCTCAAATTCTTGGATTCTTTTTTGAGCCATCTTCAACTGGTGTTCCAAGGCACATGATCTTTGCTTAGACTCCTGAAAGAGGTTTTCCTACCTGTCTTTTTCATCATAAAGGACTTCCACACAAGCTTTTACCTAGTCCATGTAAGTCATCATTTTAGAGTTGGGATTTGAAAGGGAAGGTTGAAGGACCTCTGGTGCTTGATATTGCGTCATGCTTGCCTTGTGAAGTTGATTGTATAAGTCCTTTTTAGTGACTCGGTGTTTGTCCACTTCTCTTAAGAATTCGCTCAAATTAATGTTAAGGCTTATGGTCCTGGTATCCTACCAAGCTTTGATCTTGTGAAGCTTGGATAACTTTTTTGTAGAGTGAGGCTCTTCAAGATTAAGGATGAATGGCTCTAATGAAGGTCTGTGAACTATATCTTAAATGCCCTTAAACTGCCTCACCATGTTGTTTGGATAGTAGCCTGTACACCAACTTATTTCGATTGATGGTACGGCATGATAATCTGTACAAACCAATATGAACTTAGTGTAATTGCTCCATCTGGCGATCTACAGTATGTCTTCAACCTGGAAATCTTATAGAACCTCGATCCAGAGAAGGATAGGGATGTCTTCTAGTAATTTGATCTTATAAGTGAAAGAGTCAATAAGATTAATCTTATTGGCGAATGCACCCCTTATCAAGTCTAACTCGAAGCATTTGATGTAGCTGACGAACCATATCATTAATAATGTCATGCTTGACCTAAGATCTCCACAACCTCTTTTCTTAAAGAAATTAAGGTTCCTTATTTATTTAGCAAGTAGGGTAGGAATATAAGACTTCCTTTCCTAAAATTGAGTCACTAATTCTACCACCCTAAAGTATATAAGAAAAGATTCCCTTGGAAATAAGACAATGGCAAACACTGCTAATATATAGGCCTTCATTCGATTCTCCCTCTAATTACCAAGAAACAGAGCTCGTTTGTTGGAGCTAGGTTCGGTCCAGAACCAATGGATTAGGTCCCATATCTTGATAGCATATTTGTTGAAATCATTTAGAGCCTCATTTATTTTAGCCTTACGAATTCACAAGAATTTTGAAAAAATGTAAGTTAGACCGAAGCTGAGCTTTAGAATGTATATTTCATCTAAGGGAGGTGCTTGAAGTAGTCGGGTATATTCTTTCAAAGTTAGGTTGATTAGGTGTGACTCAAAATGGAATGCAACTTCTTTGGGCTCCCAGAAATGAACTAAGGTCCTCCCTAGTATGATGTTAACATTTACCTTAGATAGTGAGAGTATGGGCCTAGTTTTATTGGTAATGGACTCTTGTTCTCTTAGGTTTAAGGTTTGAAACCATTGATAAAGTATGAGTTTTGGGTTTGTAGGCTTGTAAACATGAATCTCTTTGGCAAAGACCTTAGCGTTAGATGAGTTGGCCATTTTTGAAAGATTACAAGGAAAGTATAAATTACAAAGGGAAGAACATTTACATTAAAAGAAATTACAGAAGATTTCCTATGTACGTGAATTCTTGGAAAATACAGGGAAAGAAACTTCAGGTTCATCCTTTTTTTTCTTTTTTAATAACAATGCTGCTTTGTTTAGCCATTCACCATCCCTAAGAAATATATGTAGGAAGGGTAGGTTCTATAAGTCTTTAAACTCTATAACCTCACGTGTTTCTGAAAAATGATTCCTTGGTCACATTGAAGTTTAAGTGGGGTAACCTAATCAGTCTCGAGTAGTAATTAGCCCACTACACCTAGAACTTACAAAATGGCTCTTCATCCTAAGGTCTTAAGACGACCTGGGTTCAATCGTGTCTATTATGCATTCATGGTATATAAAATAAATTCCTATGAGTCACTAAAATTATGTTTAGAACAATTAAGCCTAGATTTAGGGTCTTTAGGGAAAAGTTATTCGATTAAGCCCAGACTTTACGACTAAGATAGAAAAGTTAGTCGAAGTAACTTAGTAAATTTAGATTTTGGAAATAGCGATCCAAAATCTCAATTTCCCCCCTATAAGTATAATTATTTAATATAGTACTAAATTGGTTGAAACTCCTAAAATCGAGCTCAAAATGTGACGAGAATTTAGAGATAAGTTAATTGAGCTATAAAATGAGATAATATAATATAATTTATTACATGAATATATATGTATTTTTATGAGTATACCTGGTATAAATAATAATTATACTAGTAAATTAACTCTAAATTACTTAAATGTATATATAATGTGTTAAATTCATAAAAATAATTAAGAAATATATCTTAAAAATAAAAGAGATGTTAGAAACATAATTATATAAGTATAGTTATATACTATACATGATATATACATAAGATTTATACTCGTATATTAATAAGATAACTAAATACTAATATAATATCTATAATGTTAATACTTAAGCATAATATCCATCTAAACTTATCATTTTGTCTTCAAATCATTTGGGAATTGTTGGATTTCACTGTGGCTCATTTTTATCAAACAACAATGCTAAATCAAAAAGAAAATAACTAATGAAAGCCACCTCATGCTTGGATTTATAATGAGATAAGGAAGAAAAGTTGGCTTGAAAATTACAGCCATTTGAAACCGATACAGACAGCTATATAAGGAGCTTATGACATCAATTTACACCTTTAAGATCTAGATACACCGAAAGAAAAAATTTGTAGAAAAAATTAAAAAAAAAAAAAAAGGGAACTACTGAGTAAGGATAGAAACCGAGCCTAAAGTGAATTTGCTGTAGATCCCGACTATCCCCAAGCAATCCACCCTATGCTCAACCGGTCTGACAACCCCCCATCCACTGCAGCACTTAAGAATAGTCAGGTTAAACTTCTACCTTATTTTTTTTTTTTATAATTTTTTAAAATTAGCAAATCTACCTAGAAAAATTTGAAAAAAAAAAATTAGATTTAGATTATTTCATACATGCTTTCGTATGATATTTTTATTTTTGTAAAATTTTGAATATTTAATATACTTGCTTAAGAAAGTAACTATCCATCCAAATTTTGACTTTCAAAATAAATATATTAAATAATGTTGTTTCTAACTCAAAATTTTTGTGTAAGATATACATGATATATGGATAATTACTACGTAGTCGGATTTTTTATTTGAGTATTTTTAATATTTATTGTATTTTTTTGCCTAAAAATAGCTAAAAATTAGGTTGAAAATATGAAATAAATAAAATTTATGAAATTAAATGGTGAAATTGACCTATATTGATTTCTAATGAAGTATAATTAAAATCATAATTTCGAATATATAGGCAATAAATAAAAAAACCTAAAACTAAGTGATGATTGAATTCTTTATATTTTTAGAAGTCTATAGAAATTTTCGGGGAATTATTTGGTAACCCAAGTTATTTATTATGAATTTACGTAGTAAAATGGCTTAAATTACAAATTAAGACGTATTTCTAACAATAATAGATTAAAATGTGATAAATAGTTGACTAAAAACTATCTATATGTGTACTAATTAGATTGGATAAAAAGTATATTTTTAATATATTTAATGATATTTTAATAACCGGGATATGTTATATATATTAGGGTTCGATAATACCCCTATTATAGGGTTATATTGACAAATTAGATAGGATATAGTTTAATAACATAAAATATGTATAATACGATAATATTTATTTAGATACATATAATTGTATTAAAAACTCAAATTACCTATTAAAAGTCATCTATAAAAATAGAGCTTGTAATACATGTTGTTAGGTTTGTATGAACCCAATGACACTATTTTTATTAAAATCAGACAACATTATCTTTACTAAAATCAAATAATCTTAGGTAATATAGCTTATAACTCTATAATATTACTAGATTGTATGTATTGTAATAACCCTACTGGAATTGAAACGTAACTTAATCAATTAAAAGTACGTTTCGATATGATTGAAATGATATATTATACATAATAATATAATTACGTATATTATTAATAATCAATAACTTAACTTGATATATATATATATATATATATAATAAAACTATATATTATTATTATGATATATTATATATATATATATAACTGTTTTAAATAAAACCCTAATGTTTTCGTAACTATTATGAAAACTAAATTTAGGTTTTATATATATAGGATCCTCCAATGGTTAGACCATTGACAACCTGAGTCTCCCGTAGTGAGCATCTGAATAGGTAAGTTAGAATTATAGCTTTATCACTTGTTGGGATTTGCATTAAAGTATCTGGAGACTCAAAAGTACTTTTGTTTGTGCTTGTAATTAGTTGTTTGCTCGCATACCATGTACGTGTTTGGTATTCAGTTGTAATAGGAGTTGAACTCCTCAGTATGCTGCTCTGTATGATCGCATTATTTCTGTATTATATGAACTTATTCGATCACCCCTGATTACAACTAATAATTATTTGACTATTATAAAACTGGACATGCATAACACTTGTTAGGGGAAACGATTAGAAGTGTTAGGCTAAATACTGACTCCCTTTAATGAGGATAGCTGAAATGGTTCTTTCTCCATCCTTAGTCGAACTAAATGACAGGTGAGGAGGTTGGAGTAAGGGTGGGGGCCATAGGTTGAAGGTGGTTACGAGAGGAAGGTATTCTTCATTGCATAAGCTTTGGTTTGGTTTGATTTGAGTCGCAATAGAACTCCTCAATCCGGGTTGGAGATGATGTAATTTTTCTAACCTCACAATGAACCTGATAACATTATGTGATGTTTCATATGATTGATTATATTACATTTTATCATAATTAATAACCTTACTTGTTATTATTTGGTACTCTTTTGACTCCATCTCACTTACTAAGGTAGTTGTGCTCATAACCCCATAAACTCTTTTGCTTGTATTGAGTGAAGACTAGGATATTTAGATATCACCATCCTTAGATTAGTATGCTGTTAATTGAGAAAGTGAGGAACGAAGAATCAACTGAACCTGGGCTTTTAACTTTTCTTTTGAATTTTGAGGAAACTAACTAGCAATTCCTCGGGACATCTACTAGTTTCCTAATTTATTGTAAATATTCTGCAAAACCTATGGTTTTTTAGTAAACTCTTATTGTAAATTATAACTCTAGATGTGAGATGTTTATATAAGTATTGTTATGTTATGAGACAATAGGTTATATAGAATAGGTATTTTGTAAAACTATACCAAATGTTTGATTATTCATAGGTATCAAAACGGATGCTTAAAGTTGGTTGAGTCGTATACGTCTTATATGGATTATATCTATAATACCAGTTATAATATCAGCTTCTACTTTAGGTTAGTTTACACGGCGAAACTGTTACGACTCTTACCGTTTAGGGTGTAACAATCCCCCCTTTACATAGTTAAATAACTAAAACTAAACTTGCAGAAACGTTAATATAATTATGGTATAGATAACAAAGAATGAATAAGCAAATGAATTGCACTAAGGGGATTTTCAGAGATTAATTTTAGTTTTGGAAAGTTGAATGGCTGACCCTCTTAACATCTCTAGTGAAGTCGCTAAGCTATCGAGCTTAGTTTTTTTCTCCCAATTTTTATAAATCAGTCTTCTTTAAACCGATCAATATTAAATCTTACTCATTTAATACTGACCCTTAACTAGGGCATAAAGAAAATTGGTTCTTTTATGTTTGAAAATGTTTTTAAAGTTGCCACTCGACCGAAGTTAGGAAAAAAAGTTAAGTTATAATCAATTGGGTAGATTGATTATAACCTAACTACTGATTTTTTGATAAAATCGATTTTTATAAACAGTTTAAAAAACCAGAGAAACAGGTTCGGGAGTTAGAATTTTTAAACCCTTACCGATACTATTAACTTTCTAAATTTAATCTTAATATTAAAATCACCTTTAAAAATAAACTATTCTCTCAAGCGAAAATCAATTTATTGGTTAATGAATCGAATTAAGTAATTTAAACTAAAAATAAAAAAAGGGTTTTTTCATTTTTTACCGTCGCTCTATAGGTACCTATGTACCTATTATTCATACGTAGTTCATTTCCAAAAATATTAGCAGGTTGATTTATTTTATCTTTTGAAAACTATCGGCTTCATGTTTTTTAACCACATTTGATTTATTTAAAGGAATTTCCTAAAGGATTCTAAATCGGGGTTTTATTTTTTAGGAAATTCTAAAAAGAGTTCTAATTTTAAAAAATGACAAATCACTTTTATTTATTTGAAAAATAATTTTTCTAAGTGATAAAATATTTTTATTTTATTATTTTTCATTTTGTTATTATTTTTATTATTTATTTGTTTAAATGTTTTATTTTATGTACTTCTATTATGCTTTAGTAAAAAATAAAAATAAACTAGTCTCTTCCTTTTTCTTTTTTTCTTTTTCCTTTTTCCTTCTTTTTTTTAATAATATATATTGGTTCAATACATTTAGAAAGTAAATAAACAAACAAAATAGAAAATAAATAAATAAAAAAAGGAACCAAGAGGTAAAGGTCAAACCAACTAGAACCAAGTCTTCTTACGAGTTGGATGGTGGATCGGGGCTCTGGGTCAGACTTTGGAGGTCCAATTGGGTCTAATTTGGGTCACAAAGAAGGGGGTTTGCAGTGGTTGCTATGGGCTCATTCCACTCGATCTAATTACTAAAGAGAAGGGGAAAATGGGGTTTTGTGTATATTCGATTGGGTTTGAAGGGGAGGTGTATGTAGGTTCAATGCTTAGGTTGATGGAGGTCGTTTGGGTAACGGTTAAAATTGGCGGCTAGCAGCAATATTGGGTTATGCATGACAGAAGCTTACTGGAGTTCAAAACTAGTTTGGTATTGGGTTTTAGGGTATGATGAGGTGCATGGTAGGCTTGGTTTGGTTTGGGAGTAGTAGAGGTAGTGGTTTTAGAGGGAGGTTGCAGTAGTAGTGAGGGTTTTGAATGGTGAAGGGGTTACGGACTACGACAGACGTTATGGGTGGCTGCCATAGGTAGCCTAGGGAATGGGGGTGATTACTACGAGGTGGTCTTAGTTTGAAGAGCTTCGAATCGAAGCTTATTCTAGAGAGAGAAAGTAACTACCAAAGAGAGAGAGATTGTTTGTGAGTGATTTTAATCCTTATGTTCGTCTCCAACGAAGTCTTAGATCTTCTTTTTATATTGCTTGATGCTCGGACATGCTTGGAAAGCTAGGAATTCAAACATAAATCAAGCTTGTAGTCACACTTTTTTCCATTTTCCGATTCAATTTTGACCATATGAAAGTAAGAATTTAGATGATTTTAGTTGCTGGATTCATAATACCTCAAGTCTATTTTGCAATTTCACCATTAATTTGGTGAAATTGCAAAATAAAAGGGGTAAAAATCAAGTTGAAACACAACTGCCTAGGAGTTTAGATGAGTGGGAAAGTGAGAGAATATGGGAGAAGGGGACGGAAATGGAATGAAAAAGGTGCTGATGTGGCGTTGGCATGGTGCCACGTTAGCCAAGCCATCTAGTGGCTACATGCCACGCATCCCACTATAACACGTGGCAATTGACGTGGCATGGTAGGTGACGCATTACACTATGTGGCTTCACAAGTGGAGTGCTATGTCAGCTTGGTCCACTTGTTGAATGCTATGTGTTAGGACACATGGCACAATGAGATCCTGACACATAGCAATGTAGTGTGGATGATGTGGTAGTATGTCCCTTTGCATGCCTTTGCTAAGATTTGAATCCAAGACCTTAAGCTTAATGTAAATGCCAATCCAAGTGCTTATCCGTTAAACTGTTGATCTGTGCCTTGTTCATGTGTGCAATTAAATTGTACATATAAATAAGATCAACTTGGGCTATATTCAAATATAAACTTAAGCCCAATGACCCTCTTTTTATTTTATTAAAAATTATATTTTACTAAACTATCTAAAAGATTTATTATTTTCTAAATCTTCTATTTATTGTATTTTTCTAAATTTTATATTTTTGTGATTTTTCTAAATTTTTTATTTTTTTGGCTTTCTTTCTTAAATTTTCTATTTTTAGTATTTTTCTAAATTTCTTATTTTTTAGGATTTTTCTTATTTTTCTAATTTTTTTCATTTTTCCTAATTTAGGACCCTATTCTAAAAATAAAAAAATAAATAGGGCAAAAATGGAGTGTCTGTAGAGTTTAAGTGTCGTAGATGTGAGCGACGCCAAACATTCCATACATAACATGTACATATGTGTGTGTGCATGTGTATGTGTGAGTGTTTATGTGTATGCTAGCAAGTGTTTGTGTATTAGTGAGTATGTGTGTGTGTTGAACCACGAAATGCTATGATTCTAAAATGTAAATTTCAATTTATTTAGAAGTAACTCATAAGATGAAGCATCTTCTTTTACTTTTTTCTATTTACTTATTTTTTTATTTAGAATGAAAAATGTGCAACTAGTTTTGTCCAACCTTTTCTTGAAATAAACAACTTGTATATGTATATGTATGTTTGTACGCACGTGTAAGTACGTGCGTACATACATGTGTAAGTATATATGCATGTATGCATGTGTGCATATGTTTGTAGGGTCTTTTGTATCCCTTTGTATGATGTTATTGGACTTAAATAAGATAATAAGATAAATAAATTGGTGTTGATAATAGATTTTTGACAAGGCCATTTAGGTAAAAATATGACTCAATTTAAGTTGAAGCCAAGTTATTTTGCCTTTATGTGACTTGTTATTGTTAAATTCAATCACTCCCATAGCTTGCTACTTATTCATGGCAATAGGTGTTCTTTATTTGCACGACTTGTAAAAAGATCTTAAGACAATTCAAAACCACATGTTATGACTTAAATCTAATGGGCTTAAGCAATTAAGCCCCAACATAGAGGTTTGAACATTTAAATTGTAACACAAAGGCATGAACAATTCAATAGGTTTAAAACAAGATAACTACTTAACTACCTTCTACACTTCACATTAAACATATGCATAGATTCTCAAAGTGCTAGGTATCCAAAGCAAGTACCACTTGAACACAGTTTTAGGATAGCTATATAAATATGTAAGGATAAGCAACTGTTAGTCTCTCTATTCTCTACTTAATGTCTCACTCTCCCTTAAACACAACATCTTATTCAATCTACTAAGGTATCAGAGGACAACCTTGGTACCCTTACCTATGCCTTATGTGTTCCCTTTTGCAGCTTAAATCTTAATCCTAAATTTTACTAACAACAAATGGAATGTTTGTTTAGTTGTTGGATTAAATGTTTGTAATTTGTGTATGGTAGATATGTTTATGCACTTATAGTATTCGCATATAGAGTTTAGGCTCATCTCTTGTAGGATTTCTTTATTTTCCAACTGTAGGTATAGTAGAGGAGTTGGTAGCTTATGAGGAGGCTTGGATTAGTTATTATTAGGATAGGTATGTCGTTAGGTAGGTGTATTGTAATGAGTGCTAGTTGATGGCTATATATAACCAGTAGTTAGACTTTATAGATGATGGGTTGTATGTCATTAGTTTCTATCAGTTGATGTTCACTAGCGATAGACTTTAGTAGTTGTTAGTTAGGTAGTGTTTCGCAGGTTACAAATGGTGTTAAAGCTTATGTAGAGTCCTATTTCTATTGCTTAATTTTTGTTGATTTTATTTGTTAGACTTTATAGGTTGTAGAGTATGTATTCAAACATGTTATTTTTTCATTTATAATATTGAGAGTTTAATAGTTACTATAGATGTTTTATAAAGTTTAGAAAGGTTAAGAGCCATAGCATACCATTATCTAATAATGATACACAGGAAGCTGTAACGTCTTATGTTTTCAAGCGTTACATTCCCTCACTAGATAATAGTAGGGCATTCATTGTCACTAATGGATCCATCAACTAACATAGACATTATGGCTAGTTTTTATTTGTTAGTGTCATAACTTCGCTAGATGTCACTAACATGGTGCATGCCATATTAGCCTGCACTTTGACACTTGACATGCTACATTAGTGACATATAACAAAGGTTGTGAAACTTATGATTTTACCTAAAATCAATAAATTGGTTATACAACCAAAATGTAAGAATGTAAGTTTTCACAATTTATGTAAATTAGTTTTCAAATTTGAGTTATTTACATATTTAAAAACTTTGAATCAAGTTTAATTATTCATGATCAACCAAATACCAAAATCATGAGTATCAAACTCCATAATTTGAATTTAAAATTTATACCAAGACTATTAAGGAAGTTAGTTTGATCTTCTAAGAAGCTTGTTATCTAGCAAATTGGTGTTTATGATTAAAATCCTTGAGTAAATAAATCTAAGAAATAATAAATAATAAGAAAATAGGAAATAAAATTAGATCATCCTCAATGAACTGAATTGGTTTAAAATAGGTTTAGTAGAACTAAACTGATGTGATCCTCACTCAATTCACTTCCAATCAATCCACCATTTAAATTGGTGCACATGTGTGTAGTAATCATTGTATGATGGGTACTTATCAAGTAGAAAGTTAATCTGGACTAATACATAAATCTGGCTAATTAAATTGCGTAATCCTTATGCTTGGTTATTCTAAGCTGGTAGACGATGCCTTCAGATTATTTTGCAATTGTAGTGTGAATATTAGAAGAATATGGTTGTTGGACACTTAGACCACCAGTGATGGCTTAACAAGTACTAGATAGGAGGGAATTACATTAGATTATTGGTGATAAAAGCAGAAAGAAATCTTAGTGAGTGTTATATAGAGGTATGAGACCCATATATAATACGTTATGAGTAGATTGTGATTGTAAACGATTAAAAAATGGTAGTGGAATCCATATGAGACTGCTCTATGGATTTTAGTTGGACATGGGATCCGATTGTCCTCGTGAACCCTTAATTCCACTGGTAGGTCATACCCTAGTTATCTCCATCTCATTGGCTAAAGCCTTGAGTACTCTTATGCTACTTGTTTATACCTAAATAAATAGATATTAATGAATATTATTTCTTGCATTAGAATTACAGTCACATGTGAGTGAAATTATATGTGTTTGTATGATTGTTATTATGCTAAGTTCACTATAAGTCACACTTTGTTTTCTCTTTAGGTGATGACCAATATGTAAACTTTGCTTATAATAGCTTTTAAGCCCTATTTTAGTTTTCTTAATTTAATCTATATTAAGCCCAACTCGCTTAATATAAATTACTTAACATTAAATTAAGTAAATACTTTTCTAAAAAAAATTTTAAAAATTGAAGTCGCTAACCAGTTTAACTGGTAAAAAAATATGAAATTAGGATTTTTAGGTGGGAAAACCCTAATTTGATCACTAATTTATGAATTTTCTAAGAAAATGATTTTTAGAAAATTCAACCAAAGAAAACTAGATTCAGGGGCTAACTTATTAAAATCAAGTTACCATGTAAAAACTAAAGAAAATTGATCGATTTTTATTTTTATAATTTTTCTAAAAATACTAAAAGTATACCTAAATTTACAAAATGTAACTAAAAAAGATTTTTTATTACAAATTTTTTCAAAAACAGGAAGAATTTTTTTTTTTTTTTATACTGTTGTCCTAAATATGCCTACATATCTACTAGTCGAAATCAAACTAACCATAGTTTTCTTTTTATAAAACTTTTAGTAGGTGGATTTTTTTTATTTTAAAAACTGAGCTAAGTTTACATTTACTTATCAATTTATTATTTTAAAAAAAAAATCTGAGAAATCTAATTTTTCCGAATTTAAGAAAACCCTAACTAACTAAATCTTTTTGAAATTCCCAATTAAGATTTTTTTTATTTTCAAAACTACTACGTATCAGAAGATATCTTTTTTAAATCCTAATTATAAGATACGACGAAGATACGATTTAGATACGTATCTTTTCTAAATCTCGACTGCAAGATATATTAAAGATACATTTATTTTAAAAAAACATGATTTTATAAAAAAATATAATTTAACTAAAATTTATTTTTATCTAAAATAACAATACGAAAACAAATAATAAAAAAACCTACACAAAAACGAAAAGTAGATTAGTAAAATTATTGAACTAAACTAATAAAACAAATAACTAATAATAAAATTAATGATTTTACCTAAGCGTCGAACCGCACGTGATTGTGTAGTGATAGTCTAAGTGTCCATGCGCTTATGAATTAGGATGGCTGTTGGACGAAGAACACGGGCTTCAGTCACATTGTGAATGTGTTGGCATGTTGATTGCAAATTTAGTTGTGCTTTGGATTTCGTAGAGTGTTTAATGCTATCAATTGCTGTCCAAGCATTTGGTCTAATGGAGTTCGGTCAGATTGTGTTTGCTGTGGACTGGGATGGCGTCAGTTGCTACGCAAGTTAGAGCGTGCCGATTGATTCGGCCAGGGACATGCGAGTTCGGTGTTGGATGGCGTTGTGGCATGGAGTTTGGCTTTACATGGACTTCAACGATGGGAGATCCGGCTGTGCTTCTGTTGGATGTAATTGGTTGAAGGGGGACAAGGGGCTGATTGGATCAAGATTTGTCGGTGGGGCTTCGGTTGCAGTTAGGTGAAGGGGGTCGTGAACTACAAATGTGTTCATATGTGAAAACAATAGACGTTAGAGCTTGGTAGGCGGGGACTTGTTTTCGGTCAGATTGTGAATTAGACTTCGACGATGGGAGATGCGACTACTACAATTTGGGATGGCATGGATTTGTGCATGTCAAAGGGGTGAAGGTGGCTGCCGTGTTCGTGATGGAGCTGTCGTGAATTGGGATGTAGGACGAAGGATTGTGTTAATTTGTAGGCATGTTCAGATAGTGCGTTGAAGGGGCATTGAATCTACATATTTGGTTTGTCAAGGAGTTTTTGTTTCAAGCGAAAGTGTTCGGTTAGTTTTGTAATTCGAGTGAATTGACGGAAAATAATAAAAACCGTTTCCCCAACGTCACGTACTGACTAGTTATTTATAAATCTAAAATTGAATCTTTTGTAATGTTTTAATTATAGATTTGATCGAAAAATATAAAAAATACAATAATGATTTCTTGAAATTCGACCCACCTTTTAAAGACCCTTCCTTATTGTAGACTTTCTATTTTCCAGGCCTATGTAACTTGACTCGACTTGATATGACACGATTCTCTTTTTTTATTATTTTATTTTATTTTTTTATTATTATATTTTTGTTTTGTTTATTTTTTAACTTAGCTCAACTAATAATGAAAAATGACAAAAATCAGGTGTCTACGATAACTTACTTTTTAGTCCTGATGATGGAGAGTGAATACTTTAGGCTTTTCTATACTTCATTACTCAATTTGATATTTCTTAGGCTAAGACTTATTTGAGGAACTATGAACATTATTGAATTTCAAAACTCTATTTGTTTTGAGCTAATAAGCCTCAAAACCGTACTTTAGACTGTATCACGGAATCAAACCTATGAGCAGTATCTAGTGTTTTCATATGATTGTTATTATGCTAACTTCACTACAGGTCACTTTTTTTTTCCCTAATCTTTTCTAGGCGATGACCATTATAGGACTATGCTTATTATAGCTTAGGTTTTGGCTATGATGAGGGCCAAAGATTGGGCTTATAAGTATTGTCGAGCCTGAATTTTTGGTTTTTTATTTTTAATTTTATTTCTCATTTTCTAATAGATACTAATTCTTAACCTATTTAGTATTAATCGTCAACTAGAGAAATTTGAAAATTCCAGTTCTTTTAAAAGAAATTTGAAAATTCCAGTTCTTTTAAAAGAAATTTTTGGAGTCACCACCCGATTGGAGTTAAAAAAAAAAAGAGAAATCGTAATCATAATCAATTAGGTGAATTGACTACAATTTGGCTACCAATTTTCGATTTTAATTTGAATAAAAAATCAGAGGGTTTTAAATTCGAGAGCTAACCTATTAAACACTAATAGGTATTACTATTTTTTTTTTTTCTGAAATTAGGTTTATTCTTCACAATTACCCTTTTTTATAAATATTTTTAAGAAAAAAACAAAAAACAAAAGAAAAACTAAAAAGAACTTAAGCTTCTTCAGATTTTATTGTTACCTCGAAGCTGCCTATGTACTCGTTAGTTGGGATCAGATGACCGTAGTTCTTTCTTGAAAACTTTAATGTGTTGATTTATTTTAATTTTTGAAAACTAATCAGATTTAGGTTTTAATTTATTCGATTTGTTAAAAAGAAAAATCTAAAGGGCTCCTAATTCTCAAACTCTTTTATTTTATGAAAGCTCTCTAAAAGTCCTATTCTTTCCAAAAGGTTTTTTTTTTTTTTTTTCAGAAAAATGAATTTTCTAAGTGAGGAAAATTTGAAAACATAATGCTAAAACCTAGGCTAAAAAAAAACAAAATAGTTTTATATAAGAGGAAACCCTAAAAAAACCTAATCTAGAAAAAAAAAATCCCTAAGCTAGTATATACAACTATCTACCTCAATAAAATAATTCCATATAATATACTTGATATATAAAAACTAATACTAAAACTCCTAAACTAACATATTCATATATTATATATTATATTAACTAATAAATAATAACTAATAATATAATAAAAAAAAATAATAATATATATATAAAAAATGAAAAGAACCGAACTTGATTGTTGTTTGGTGAACAGTAGCGATGGATAGTACTATGCGGTGAAGTTGTGGCGTTGGTTGCTTGTTTAGTGGCGTTGTGTAATGGGGAATGTTTGCATGTGCGATGTGTTTAGCTCGTGCGTGGGGTGGCAGTGTTGCTGATCAAGGAACCGTGGCTATTGCTGGTTGTGTGAACAATATGGAGCTACCGAAGTGCAGATGTTGCAAACTGCAGCCAAGAACAGACAAGGCCGGTCACTGAATGGGTTCGAGTTTACAGAAAGCTTAAAAAGAGTCAATGAAGAAAGGTATGAAAGGGTGAAAGCAAATGATGAAAACAGTAAGCAAAACCCATGAATAACTTCAGAAGATCTAACGCACCAATGGAACTCCCGAAGACTCAAGGCATAGTTTGATGTGACGTATGAATTGGTCCATTGAGTTTACTTACCACCTAACCTTGCTTAAAGAAAAGGATAAGAGTAATGTTGAGAGTAAACAATAGTATTTACGTAGGGAAGAAGGTATTAAAAAGTGTATTGAAGATTATCTAATCTATTACAACTACAACTACAATTACAACTACAACTACAACTACAAGGGTATTTATATTCGCAAACTAGGGTAACTTGCCTAAAAGGGAAAAGACAAAAAGGACATTTCCTAAGGGGGGCAATGTACATGTTATAAAGGGGTAAAAATGAATATACAAGAAAAATAATCATTGGTGTTATAGATTCTACATTTGATACTGTACATGTGGCGATGCGGCATTGGCGAGTTTGTTTGGAGATGCAGACAAAAAGTATAGACGGATAGGCTTATCTAAGCAAGGATGGCTTAATCAATCCGGATTCTCTCTCTCAGCTTCTCGGCAAAGATGATGCCAAGTGATTATACGACTCGGCACTAGAGAGTACTCATTTCCTTAGCAAACCATAGAATAATGGGCTATCATACGGCATGGCATTAAAGTTGACTTGGCAAGGAAGTATTTGGTCTTGGCAAGAGCTGGTTGGAACATAAGGATTCAACGTACCAGCTCCTCTAGTCCTTAGGCTCGGTTGCGAGTCAGGCGTCTCGTAGCTTAATTCCTATCATTCTCTCTAGGTTGTTTTGGATTTGGAATTAAATTCGAATGATATTTGCTCAGTCCTCCATCAGGGTGATATGGGTTGAGGTCGGCAATGTTGAAGGCATCAGAAACCCCTTGGTCCTCGGGTAGCTCCAACTTATAGGCATTGTCACTGATTTTCTAGAGGACTCTAAAAGATCCTTTCACCCTTGCAAATAGCTTGTTCTTCCTTTTGCTTGGGAACCGCTCCTTGTTGAGGTGTAGCCATACCAAGTATCCCAATTGAAACTATTTGCCCGACCGACCCTTGGTTTTTTCACGCATTCTCCTCGCAGTTTAGTCAATATGCCGAGTGACCTTATCATAGATGTGTTAGAGAGATTATGCTCTAGTTGAGGCATTATGGTCCTCTTGTGTGGGTGCTGGTACAAGGCCATAGTCGAGCGGCAACTCGAGATTGGATCTATAGATCACCTTGAAGGGAGTCTGCTTGGTGGTGTCATGTACGGTTTAGTTATAGGTGAATTTGACCATTAGTAAGTAAACATCCTAATCAGCCATGTTCTTGCCTACTGCAACTTGGAGTAATGACCCCAAAGTACGATTGACCACCACTGTTTGGCTATCGATTTAGGGGTGACATGAGCTACTGAAGAGTAATTTAGTTCCCAGCCAATGCCATAGGGTTCTCTAGAAACGGCTCAAGAACTTTGGGTCTCTATTAGAGACTAAACTTTTCGACATGCCGTGTACCCGCATAACCTCTTATAAGAAAAGAGAAGCAATAGCCGAAGCGTCGTTAGTTTTGGTGCAGGGTACAAAATGTGCCATCTTACTGAATCGATCCATGATGACCATTACAAAATCTTTTCCTTGGGTAGTTCTCGGTAGTCCGAGAATAAAGTCCATACTTAACTCAGTCTACGGTCTTGTTAGAACAGGTAGGGGCATTACTTTCCCTTGTTCAGCTCGGTACTTAGACTTTTTGCACATAACATAGCCTTCGACCACTTGGTGCACATCCCTTCATATTTTTGGCCAAAAGAATCGGCCATTTAATAGTTTACAGGTTCTCTATTCTCCAAAGTGTCCCAAGAGTTTGCTATTGTAAACTTTTATGATTAATAATTCCCATAGGGAACAAGTCGGCATGCATAAATTTCTCCCCTCGGAATAGATAACCATCCTCCACATAATACTCATCTACTATCCTCTCATCCATGCATTGCAAAATTATTGGTCCAAAGTGTGGATCCTTAGAGTACTGTTCTTTGATATTTGTAAAACTAAACAGTTTAGTTTGCAGTTCTGACAAGAGCGCATGCCTCCTCGAAAGAGCATCTGCAATTAAGTTGCTCTTTCCTTGCTTATATTTAATCATAAAATTGAATCCCTCAAGGAATTCAACCCATCTCACCTGCTGCTTGGACAGTTTGGTCTGATTTCGGAGGTACCGCAATGACTCGTGATCGGTATATATGACAAATTCTCCCGGCAGTAGATAGTGTTGCCATACTTGTAGTGCCCGGATTAGTGCCAAGAGTTCTTTGTCATATACAGAGTAATTTAACTAGGGTCCTCGAAGCTTCTCACTATAGAAGGCAATTGGTTGGCCTTCCTACATTAGGATAACGCTTATTCTAATGCCTGATGTGTTGCACCTTAGCTTAAAAATTTTGTCGAAGTTAGGGAGCACTAACACTGGAGGCGGAGGTCAACTTCTTCTTTACTTTGGTGAAACTTCTTCCTCCCTTTCTCCCCATCGGAAGTTGGTGTTTTTCTTCGTTAATTCAATAAGTGATGCAACGAGGGTACTAAAGTTCCTGATGAGCCTCCAGTAAAATAAAGCCAGTCTATGGAAACTTCTTACATCGACACAAGTAACAGGGGTTTGCCATTCAACAATTGCTCAGATCTTCTCATCATCGACTCATAAGCTTTCTCCACTGACTATATAGCCTAAGAATACCACTTCATGCTGGCAAAAACAACATTTTTTTAGGTTATCGAATAATCTCTCAACACAGAGAATATCTAAGACTGCTCTAATGTGTTTATAGCAACTCGACATGTCGGTACTGTAGATCAAAATGTCGTCAAAGTACATTACAACACACTTCTTAATGAGATATCTCTACACATGGTTCATGAGCCTCATGAAGGTGCTCGAGGCATTTGACAGGTCGAAAGGCACGACTATCCACTCGTAAAGTCCATGTCGAGTTTTGAACGCAATCTTCAACTCGTCTCCTGGCCTCATGCAGATTTGATGGTAGTCGGACTTGAGATCAATCTTACTAAAAATTTTGGCTCCATTCAGTTCACTCAGCATGTCTTCTAGCTTCGGGATTGGATGCTTATATTTAATCATGATTTTGTTCATGGCTCGACTATCAATACATATCCGTCAAGTTCTATCCTTCTTCGGCACTAGAAGTGCAGGTACAGCACAAGGGCTGAAACTCTCTCTTACGTATCCTCTTTCTAACAACTCATTAACTTGACGTTGAAGCTCAGAAGCCTACTCAGGATTCATGCAATTAGCTGGCTTGTTCGGCAATGCAACACCAGGTATTAAGTCAATGCAGTGCTCTATGCTTTAGGTCAGGGGCAACCCTTCAGGTAACTGTTTTGGGAACAGGTCGGTATATTCATCTAATAGTTCTTTCACTTCCTGGGGTAATTAATCTCGCCCCTTCATTTCTAATAGTCTCTTGACCAAAAGGAAGGTCGGTTTATCGGCATTAATGGCCCCTCGAAGCTCGGCTCTACTCATCACCAAAGCCTTCTTCGATTCACGAGCAAGTTTCGCCTGTAACTTATGAAACTCTCTCGATGGCATCAAATTTAGCATAATCTTCTGATCATCCTTCTCGAACATGTAGTTATATCTATAACAGTCATGGGTGACTCTCCTATCAAACAGCCAAGGTCTTCTTAGCAACACGTGGGAAGCGAACATGGGCAATATGTTGCAAAGAATTTATTCAGAGTAATTGCCGGTAGTGATCAGTAGTAGTATTTTTTGAGTAACTTGTAATGCTCCCTTGTCACTTAACCATTGCAACTTGTACGGGTTCGGATGTTCAACAGTCGGCAACCTCAGTTTTGAGACGAGGTTGGCTGATGCCACATTGGTGCAGCTCCTACTGTCCATAATGAGGGTGCACGTATGTTCATTCACCTTGCAGGTGATATGAAATAAGTTCTCTCTTTGCTTCTCCTCTCGTAAGGGTTCCACGCTCATAATGCATTGGACAACCAGGAGTAGCTGGTCCAAGTCCTCAGCATACACGTCTTCCTTGATCAACTCTTTCTTAGCATTCTCATTCTCGATAGGAACCTCCTCCTTCTCGGGTTCCTCATTCGTACTCTTTACGTCTAACTTCAGGATGTCTCTCTTAATGACCATTGTCCTTCAGTTTAAGCATTGAGCAACCATATGTCTGAACCCTTAGCACTTGAAGCATTTGATCTGGCTGGTCTTCTTGCTAAACCTTTACCCCTTCTTATACTTCGAGTTAGTACTACATCTTCAGGCCGGCTTTTCTACTCAGCTCTAACATCTATCCTACTTTTCGATTCGATACTCGGTAGTGTCCGGTGACTTGCATGTCTGGGTTGGCTAGTCGGCACTCTGGTCGTTACTCAGCTTCTTCTTTGCCTCTTTACCCGCTGGGCAATCCTAATAGCTTCATCTATTGTGTCAAATCATTGGAGTTTTACAATATCTCGAATGTCTCCTCTCAACCTAGTGACAAATCTTGAAACTGTTCGGGTAGGTGGTTCCTCCACTTCGCATCTTATCATAAGCATTTGGAATTCTTGAACATATTCATCAATAGTTCGGCCTACTTGTCTCAGCTCCTAAAATCGTGTGAAAATATCTTGGAGATACGTTTCCAACACGAATCTATTTTTAAGCACCCTCTTCATCTCGGGCTAAGTATTAATCATTCGGTACCCCTCTTTTCTTCTCATGGCCTAAAAATTCTTCCATCATATGGTGGCATATCCAGAAAATTCAACAGTAGCAGTCCTCACTTTCTTGTAATCCTCATACTGGTAATAATCAAATATACGCTCTACCTTCTCTTCCCAATCCAGATACTTGTCAACATTCTTAGATCCATTGAAACTCGGAATCTAAAGCTTCACATGGTTGGATGCTTTAGGGACTCGTATATGCTCCTCTTCAAAATACTCTTCTTCCTCCTCATCAAGCTCTTTCAGGTCTATCCTTCGTCTTACTCATCCGCCAACTCCTCTACCTCGAAATGGTCGAGCTGGGTTCTGACCTCTAACAGGTTGAGCAGCTTATGGAGTGTTTTGCATGACCTTAGTGGGTCGACAATACAGTGCATGAACAGCTCAGGTCAAATCTACTAGGAGGTTACCTACCTCATCGAGTCTCTCATCAGTGCTTCTAGGAGTTCCCTAAGATTGACACCCATGTTGAACAATTCTACTATCATCACTGGTACCAACATTCATATTTGGGTATGTCATTTTTCCTTACAGATTCAGAATTTAAATAAATACTTCAGAAAGTGAACTACTAATAACACCGTAGTCAAATGCACTCAATAACTAACTTTGTTTCGCACAGGCAAAACAGACATCCAAGAAGAGTTAACTATAGTTCACACAAAACCTCCACTTTGATACCAAGATATTGCGAACTGTAGCCAAGAACAGATAAGGCCAGTCGTTGAATGGGTTCAAGCTTTTTACAAGCTTGAAAAGAATCAATGGGGAAAGGTACAAAAAGGTGAAAGCAAAAAAGGTGAAAGCAAAGGATGAAAATAGTAAGAAAAACCAGCAAACAGCTCCAGAAGATATGACGTACCAATGGAAATTTTGAGGAGTCACGGCACAATTCGATGTAACACACGAATTGGTTCGATGAGGTTACTTGCCACCTAACCTTACTTAAGGAAAAGGATAAGAGTGATGTCGAGAGTAAATATCAGTAGTTACGTAGGGAAGAAGATACTTAAAAGTGTATTAAAGATTATTTGATATGTTATAACTATAAGTACAAGGGTATTTATACCCACAAACTAGGGCAACTTGCCCAAAAGGGAAAAGACGAAAAGGACATTTCCTAAGGAGGATAATGTACATGTTATAAAGGGGCAAAAATAAATATACAAAGAAAATAATCATTGGTGATACAGATTCTACATCTAATACTGTACATGTGGCGATGCGGCACTAGCGAGGTTGTTAGGAGATGTGGACAAAAAGTATGGATAGATGGGCTTGTTCGAGTAAGGATGGCTTAATCAATCTAGATTCTCTCTCTCAGCTTCTTGGCAAAGATGATACCGAGTGATTGTACGATTCAGCACTGGAGAGTACTCATCTACTTGGCAAACCACAGAATAATGGACTATCATACGGCATGGCATTAAAGGTGACTCGACAAGGAAGTACTCGATCTTGGTAAGGGTTGGTTGGAACATAAGGATTCGACGTACCAGCCCCTCTAGTCCTCAAGCTTGACTGTGAGTCAGGGGTCCTATAGCTTGATTCCCATCAACAACAATAGTGAAGAGCGTTGGGACGTATATTGCAGCAACTGTTCACTGGTCACGGATGCTCTTCGCGTATTGTTATGGATGGTAGAGTGGTGATTGAAGTTGTAGTGTAACGTATAGCAGTGGATGATCAGAAGTGATCAGCGTAAGTGAATGTAAGACTAGGGTTAAATTGCTGTCGTGCGCTGTGGTCAATGCTGTGGTCACGAGTTGTGGCTTAAACTGATGGACAGTAGGCGAGGACAGTAGTCATGTTCAGTTGGGTGACTTAGTATTGGCTATCGAGTTTTGTATTTAGACGTTGGCTAGGACGAGGAAAGGGGTTAGTTGTTGTTTGCTGGGTTTGGGTTCACCGTATAGTCAATGAGGATTGGAGGGTTTACTATAGTCGAGTTGTGGGTTTAGTGCTACTATGGCTTGATGTGCTAGACGAGGGAGAGTAAGCAGTTGGTCTGCAGTGCTATACTGTGTGTTGGGTTGATTCGGCGTGTCATAGAGTTTGCTATGCTGTGATGTGCTATGAGTGCTACGAGAGAGGGACGAGGGTTGTTAGCTTTTGTAGTAATGAAGAGTGTTGCAGCAGATGGTGTTGTTGTGGACGTTGGGGAGGCGTTGTTATGTATTAAGCATGAGGCGTTGGACCGCTGTGATGTGTTCGGACTATGCTTGCTGCTTGTGGATCAAGCGTATGTAGTAGCTTGTCAGTCGACGTACGTAAATTGCATTGTTGAGTGGAAGTGAATTTGGTCGTGCTATGGTCTGGTGTGTGCGTAGAAGGAAAGTGATTAGTAGTGTGTGTCTTGTAGTGTATTGGAGTGGTCACGAGCTATGGGGCCAGAATGGAATTTTGGGTCTATTCTCTTCTTCTTGAATAGGAGGAGTCGTATATATATAGCTCGAAAACAAATCTATCTTACATAATATGAAATCTTAATTTAACAAAGATTTAAAATCAATTCATATCTTATTTGATAAAAATCAAATGACATTTGAATCTCTTATACCGATTCAAATTTGATTTAATAAAAATTAAATTATATATGAATCTCCCAAATCATTATCGCATTAGATTTAAAAAATTTAATTAGATTTAAATCCCATACGCTCAACCGATTCTTGCAAAACGAAGGAAAGAAAACTAAAGAGGACATTTATGCCTAGTGAGATTTGAATTTGTGACCTTAAGCCAATCTAATACCCATGCTCAAATAATTATCCATTAGCCTTTAACTCGATATTTAGTGCAATAAAATTGTACTTAAACTACGCGAAGTTATTTTGGACTAGACTAAAACTAAACTAATAACTTATTTTCTAAAAGTCTAAAAATCTTTATAATTTTTTTCTTTTTTTCATTTTTTTGTATTTTTATATTTTTTCCATTTTTTCATTTTATTATTATTTTTTTAATTTTTGAATTAGGACCCTTTTTTCAAAAAAAAAAAAAAAAACCCTATAACTATAACTATAATTACTAGGGGGCAAAAATTAAGTGTTTATAGCTACCCCTCTTTGCGGTAAAGTTTGAGTAAAACTTTGCCACAAAGATAAAAGAGACACTGTTTATGCTTTGGAATGATTCTATCATAAGAAATGCTACGACTAGTTATAGTGAGATTGGTCCGTTGAGGATTTGGTGATGATAAGTTTGAAACTAATAGAGGTAAGGGTAATGCACTTGTGGGCTAGCAAGAACCCTAAAGAGAATAATGAAAACTTGGTCATGCTTCCTATGAGCTGACTAACTAAAGTAGGCAAAGTGCTCATAGAGCTAAGTAAGACTTTAAAATGAATTGAGAAAACTTGGTTGTACCTCAATGAGCTGACTAACCGAAGTGGGCAAAGCGCTCATAGAGCTAGCTAAAACCTTAAAATGAATCGAGAAAACTTAGCTGTATCCTAATGAGTTGACTAACCAAGATGGGCAAAGTGCTTATAGGGCTAGCTAAGGCCTTAAAATGAATTGAGAAAACTTGGTCATGCCCCAATTAGTTGACTAACCAAGGTAGGCAAAGCGCTCCTAGAGTTGGCTAAGGCCTTAAAATGAATTGAGAAAACTTGGTCATGCCCCAATTAGTTGACTAACCAAGGTAGGCAAAGCGCTCCTAGAGTTGGCTAAGACCTTAAACTGAATTGAGAAAACTTGGTTGTACCTTAATGAGCTAACTAATGAAGATGGGCAAAGTACTCTTAAGGTTAGCTAAGGCCCTAAAATGAATTGAGAAAACTTGGCCATGCCTTAGTGAGTCGACTAACTAAGGTGGACAAACTGCTCCTAAAGCTAATTAAGACCATAAAATGAATTGAGAAAACTTGGTCGTACCCTAATGAATTAACTAACCAAGTTAGGCAAAGCACTCCTAAGGCTAGTTAAGGCCCTAAAATGAATTGAGAAAACTTGGTTGTGCCTCAATGAGCCGACTAACTAAGGTGGGCAAAGTGCTCCTTGAGTTAGCTAAGACTCTAAAATGAATTAAGAAAACTTGGTTGTACCTTAATGCGCTGACTAACCAAGATAGGCAATATGCTCTTAAAGCTGGCTAAAACCCTAAAATGAATTGAGAAAACTTGGTCATACCCTAATGAGCTGACTAACCAAAGTAGGCAAATTGCACCTAAAGCTGGCTAAGACCCTAAAATGAATTGAGAAAACTTAGTTGTGCCTTTTATAGGCTGACTAACCAAGGCGGATGAAGCGCTCCTTGAGTTGGCTAAAACCTTAAAGATTTGGAAACTTGGTCCTACCTCCTATGGGATGACTAACCAAGGTAAGTGAAGTGCTCCTTGAGCTAGCTAAGTCTTAAAGATATGAAAACTTGGTCATGCCCCTTATGGGCTGACTAACCAAAGAGGGCGAAGCGCTCCTTAAGCTGGCTAATACCCTAAAAGATATGAGAACTTGGTCATGCCCCCTATGGGTTGACTAACCAAAGCAGGCAAAGTGCTCCTTGAGCTAGCTAAGACCCTAAAAGATATGAGAACTTGGTTATACCCTCTATGGGCTAACTAACTAAGGTAGGCGAAAAGCTCTTTGAGCTGGCTAAGACTCCAAAAGATATGAAAACTTGGTTGTACCCCCTATGTGCTAACTAACCATGGTGGGCAAAGCGCTCCTTAAACTAGCTAAGACCTTAAAAAATATAAAAACTTGGTCATACCCTCTATGGGCTGGCTATCTAAGGTGGGCAAAGTGCTCCTTGAGCTGGCTAAAACCTTAAAATGAATTAAGAAAACTTGGTCGTATCCTAATGAGTTGACTAACTAAGGTGGGCAAAGCGTTCCTAGAGAGAATATGAAAACTTGAATTGGGATAGTGCTCCATGAGCTGGCTAAATCCCTAAAAGAGAACATAGATTGGGGTAATGTTAATTGGAAGCCCAAGAAACTATGGATTGAGTTTATGCTCTAAGAGCCGGTTGAGCTCAAGAGTTTATGAATTGGGATAGCACTGCATGAGTTAGCTAAATCCCTAAAAGGGGACGTAAATAAGTGCAACACTCTATGAGCTAACTAGAACCCCAAGAAACTTATGGATTGGGATTGTGCTCTAAGATTTGGCTAGATCCCTAAATGAGAATATGAATTGGGATAGCGTTATATGAGCTAGCTAAATCCATAAAAGAGGATGTAAATTAGAGCAACGCTTTATGAGCTAGCTAAAATCCTAAAGATATGGATGTGGACAATGCTCCATGAGCTGGTTGAAGTGCTAATGAAGATATGGATCGGAATAGCGCTCTATGAGTTGGCTATGTCCCAGAGAAAACAGATAAAAGGTAAGCACCCTTCGGACTCACTAAAACTTTATATAATAGTTGAAAGTAGAACCGAAGAACATGACCTATTCGAAAAAGCTCTTGATTTGAGAAATTTGCAAAGGAGGACATTGGTGGAAACCATTCATGAAATGAATTGAAGATTTTGCCATTAAGGTCAACATGGATGGAAAAACTCGTAACAATCCTTTACTTCCTCTCCCTCCCTTCCTTCCTTCTTTTGTTTCTCCTCTTTTTTTCCTCTTTTCTTAATAGTTTGCTAATAGATACAAATCCTTATTTAAAAAGAAAACGCTATGACCATGTAGGGTATATCATATCTACCTTAGTTTCTATCCCTGACATTAAGCATCTTGCAAAAGCCTTAAGATTTTGAACGTTCATTTTCTAAGGAAATGGTAACTCATGATTAGTTTAGTCAAAGAAGACTTTTTTGCGCTCTCTCGATCTAGATTTTGCTCTTAACTACTATTCCAAAAATTACAATCCAATTTGCAAATGATATGCCTTGATCAATCTTTTAGGTCTTTTAGGTTTAGTATTATGAATTGGGCTTTTGGTCAAATGGTTTGAAAAGAGATTAATGAGAGAGCCTATTTTGGTACAAGTCAAGAACCCTTAGGAAAAATCTAGATGTGTGCTTGCCCTAGTTTCAAAAATAATTTTTATTAAAGATAAATTACTGTGCAAGATCAAAAGAGCTTTGAGTAGGGAGGTCTTGTGTTTGAGATTCAAGTAGATAGAAATGTTTTGTGGCAATTTGGAGCATGATTCTGAAATGAATATGGGGTTTTTAGTTTGTGGTTGAAAATGTGATTTTGAAACGAATATGGGGTTTTGTGTTTATGGTTGGAAATGCAATTGAAGACCTTATGTTTTTAGAGCAACTTGGGCTTTTAAGCCTTCTTTGGTTAGGGCTTTTCTCAAGCCCGTTGTTTGAGCCTTTCTTCCTCTTTCTTTCTTCTGGTTTATTCTTTTCTTTCTTTTTTTCCTTTTTTCTTTTTTCTTTTTCCTTTCTTTCTTCTTCTATTTTTTCTTTTTTCCTCTTTCTAACTTTGCCCCATTATTTCTTACTTTTCTTTTTTTCTTCTTTTTTCATTTCATTTCTTTCTTTTCTCTCCTAAAAAATAACTATCTCTTTTATCAAGTTTTTGTCTCCAGATGAATTAATGCCCTAAATCCATAGGTTTAGAATGTATAGGCTTGAGTAAAGTATGTATAGTCTTGACATATTTGGAAAAGTATTGGATCTTCTTCAAAGAGAATAATTTATCGAAAACAAAAGTTATCCTTAAATTGTTATTACTAAGATAAGCATAAATCAGTTTTATCCTTCCCTCCTAATCCATGACCCTAACCTTCGAATTATCCTACTGTGAGTTGGTTCTTAACAGGGTTTACATTTGAAAGGATTCCAAATTGGTTCAAAGGGGTTAACAAATGATAATTGTGTTTAGGATTTGAAAATGAATGACTAACTTCATTTCGATCTGTGTATCAAATTCAAAATGGACCTCCTTTAAGGAATGAGTCTAAAATATCCTCACCATGATGTCTCTCATCTTTCAGAGTGTTTAAGGGTTAGTGTATAGGATATAGGTCACCTCTTTTCATTCTAAACTTTTTAAAAGTGACTTACCAAGTCCCTAGGTAAGAGCCTATGTTGGCTTGGCCCAAGGTAGAGATTGACCTTACCCCTTTAATTTCTTAAAACATGGCCTAGTTGTGAAACAATAACTTTCACTCAATTTGAGTTCAAAATAAAACTTCAAAGACCAAATGCCCCATAACTTTCGTACTCCTACTTAAATTACCTTAGACTCATAGGTCTTAATACCCCTAAGCTTTTATGTGTGGTTTCGAGTTTAGTTCTTTAGAGTTCAAATGGGTCGACATTGATGACTTATGAAGAGGAAAGGACTAATGAATTGCTCTTTTTATTTGTATTGGAGATCAAACTCAAGATAGTATTTCATGATCTCGTACTTGGTTCATGGTTGGACTTGACGGCTTAGGGGCTTTAAGTTGGTTCAACTATCTTGATGGACTAGGGGTCCATGTTTGGTTGGTTGCTTTCTCGGACCTAGTAGAGGTGTTTAGGTTAATTGCTTTAATAAGCCAAGTGATTGTGTTTGTCACAAGCCCTATAAGAATTTGTAACCATTAGCAAATTTCTTTCTTCTTTTCTTTTTCTTTTTGAAAGAGAGAGAGAAAAAGTTAAGGCTTTTATGTTACAGAAACTGAGTGATGGAATTGTAAATAGAGAATTGCTTTCCTAGAATTCTATATACAAGCTTATAGAATTTATCATTATTGAGGGTCTATTCATAAGTGAGGAATTCTAAAGGATGAAGAATAAAAGACTAAACAAAGAAAATATCTAAATCTTATTTATTCCTAATGAGAAAGGTTATTTACAAAGTATTAATCTATCTAAAAGAATGAATATTTATGGTTGGTAGAATACTTGCCGAAATGGCAACTACCTAAAATTATCGTATAGATTTGATTCTTTTTGTTTTGTTGTTTTTTATTTTATTTTTTATTATTTACTCTACGAAGGTTAGGCTCAGCTGATGTGGTCTTAAACAAAAAGCAATAGATTTGGGCTCGCACTATATTAATATTCATAGGGATCTTCTATAGGGATAAGATGAGCCTAATCTTGTTCTTAATAAATTATTACTTATCTGGGCTGAAAAGTCGGACCCACATCTAGAATAATTTTTAGGTAAAGGAGGTAGGTGGACATGGATTTGTTTGAAAGGCCCTTAACTCGATCTAACCATACCTATCTAAAGAAAATACTAAAAATACAATCACAAACTACTCTAAACTTTACATGGAATTATTACAGGATATTTGTAGGGAAATATTACAACCATAACTTCACAACTGCCCTTGTTCATTTAGGTTTGCCACATCATGGGTTCTTGTGTTTTTTGAAAAAAAAGGTTTTTATCATGCAAAGGGTAGGTTCTAAAGGTCCTTAAGTTTTGCAATCATTGCGTTTTTCAAAGTAATGATTCTATGATCACATCTAAAATTGAGTGGGTAACCTGATCGGCTTCGAAAGGTAGTTACCCTACGACATTCGAGACTTACACAATGGCATCCCTCTTAAGGTCCTAAGACAACCTAGTTCTAACTATATCTACTATGCCTTTATGATACAAAAAATGAAATAAAATAAAAAACACCAAAATGACCCCCCTAAATAAACTACAACAAAAAATTTTAGTATGAAAATAAAGCAAATAAATAAACAGATAAATAAAAAATAACCAACTTAAGTTATTATTATTATTATTCTTTTTTTGAAAAATAATTCTAATTTCAGTAAATTCTAGTGGTTAGCCCTCTTACTGGCTTTTATAGTAGAGTCGCTAAACTGTCGAGTCTGAATTTTTGGTTTTTTATTTTTAATTTGATTACCCATTTTCTGATTGATACTAAACCTTAACTCATTTAGTATTAATTCTCGACTAAAGAAATTGGGAAATTTCAGTTTTTTTAAAAAAAACTTTTAGAGTTGCTACTTGACTAGAGTCGGGAAAAAAAGAAATCGTAATCGTAATCGTAATCGTAATCGTAATCGTAATCAATTGGCTAGATTGACTACAATTTGGCTATCGGTCTTCAATTTCAATTTGAATGAAAAATCAGAGAGTTTTGAATTTGGGAGCTAATCTATTAAATCCTAATAGGTACCATTATCTATTTTCCGAAATTAGGTTTATTTTTCACAATTACCATTTTTTAAAATATTTTTAAGAAAAAAAAACTAAAACCAAAAGAAAAAAAAAAAAAAGAACCTAAGCTTCTAAAGATTTTATTATCACTCTAAAAGTGCTTACGTACCCATTAGTCGGGATCATACGATTGTAGTTTTTTTCCCGAAAACTTTAATGTATTGATTTATTTTAATTTTTGAAGATCAATCGGATTTACATTTTAATTTATTCAATTTATTCAAAAAAAAAAAAATCTAAAGGGGTCCTAATTCTCAAACTCTTTTATTTTATGAAAGCTCTCTAAAAGTCCTATTATTTTTAAAAGGATTTTTTTTATTTCAAAAAAATGAATTTTCTAAGTAAGGAAATCTTGAAAACATAATGCTAAAACCTAAGCTAAAAGAAAAATACAAAATAGTTTTGTATAAGAGGAAACCCTAAAAACACCTAATCTAGAAAAAAAAAATCCCTAAGCTAATATATACAACTATCTACCTCAATAAAATAATTCCATATAATACACTTGATATATAAAAACTAATACTAAAACTCCTAAACTAACATATTCATATATTATATATTTTATTAACTACTAAATAATAACTAATAATATAATAAAAATGAAAAATAATAATATATATAAAAAAATGAAAAGAATCGAACTTGATTGTTGTTCGGTGAACAGTGGCGATGGATAGTACTCTGCGGTGAAGTTGTGGCGTTGGTTGCTTGTTTAGCAGCGTTGTACAGTGGGGAATGTTCGCATGTGCTGTGTGTTCAGCTTGTACGTAGGGCAGCGGCATTGCTGATCAAGGAACCATGGACTGCTGGTTGTGTGGTCAGTGTAGAGCTACCAAAGTGCAGTAGTAGTGAAGGGTATTAGGATGTGTACTGTAGCATAGAAAGTACAGGGGTTGTTTACTGGTTGTAGGTGTTCTTCGCGTGTTGTTATGGATGGTGGAGTGGTGATTGAAGCTGTGGTGTAACATATAGTAGTGGATGATCAAAAGTGATCAACGTGAGTGAATGTGGGACTGGGGTTATATTGCTGTCGTGCCCTATGGTCGGTGTTGTGGTTACGGGTTATGGCTTGAACTGATGGATAGAGGGCGAGGGCAGTGGTCGCGTTCAATTGGGTGACTCAATATTAGCTATCGAGTTTTGTATTTGGGTGTTGGCTAGGATGAAGAAGGGGGTTAGTTGCTGTTTGCTGGGTTTGGGTTCATTATATAGTCGATGAGTATTGGAGGGTTTGCTGTAGTCAGGTTGTAGGTCTAGCGTTACTATGGCTCATTGTGCTGGACAAGGGAGAGTGAGTAGTTGGTCTGTAGTGGTACACTGTGTGTTGGGTTGATTTGGCGCGTCTTAGAGTTTGCTGTGCTGTGATGTGCTATGAGTGCTACGAGAGAGGGACGAGGGCTATTAGCTTTTGTAGTGATGAAGAATGCTGCAACAAATGGTGTTGTTGTGGACATTGGGAAGGCATTGTTGTGTATTAAGCATGAGGCGTTGGACCGCTGTGATATGCTTGGACTATGCTTACTTCTTGTGAATCAAGCATATGCAATAACTTGTCAGTCAGCGTACGTGAGCTGCATTGTTGAGTAGAAGTGAATCTGGTTGTGCTATGGTCTAGTGTATGCGTAGAAGGAAAGTGGTCAATAATGTGTATCTCGCAATATATTAGAGTGGTCACAAGCTATGGGGCCAGAATGGAGCTTCAAGTCTATTCTCTTCATGAATGGGAGGAGTGGTATATATATAGCTCGGAAACAAATCCATCTTACATCATATAAAATCTTAATTTAACAAAGATTTAAAATCAATTCATTTTTGATTTGATAAAAATCAAATGAGATTTGAATCTCTTATACTGATTTAAATTTGATTTAGTTTCAAAAAATTTGATTCAACTTAAAATTAGACTTAAATTCCGTACATTTGATTGATTCTTGCAAAATAAAAGAAAGAAAACTAAAAAGGATATTTATGCCTAGTGAGATTCAAACCCATGACTTTAAGTTAATCCAATGCTGATGCTAAAATACTTATTGGTTAGGCAGTTTGCCTTTGCCTCAATATTTATTACAATTAAATTGTACTTAAACCATACGAAGCTATTTTGAACTAGACTAAAACTAAACCAACAACTTATTTTCTAAAAATCTTTCTAATTTTTTTATTTTTTTGTATTTTTATCATTTTTCAATTTTTTCATTTTATTATCTTTTTAATTTTTTTACTTTTGAATTAAGACCCTTTTTAAAAAAAACAAAAACAAAAACAAAAACTATAACTATAACTATTAGGGGGTAAAAATCAAGTATCTATAAGTATAATGACATGAATGATGCTTATACTTTATCTACTTGTACTCTAAAGGGCTTATTTTGCTACTTTGGACTTTTATAGACTTTATGATTCAATTTGATATTTTTTGTATCTTTTGGGCCTATGAGCCTTAATTGCAGCTTCTTTTACCTAAGTAGAGCACATGGCAAGCTATCACTATCTTTTAGGTTTCAAGCGTAATAGTAAGCCTTTTTTCTCTCTTTATCTAAATAGTCTTCCACTCTAATGAAGTAAGGTTTGATCCTTTTAGATGCATATTATTCAAATTTGGTTTGAATGAAAAGAGGTATTCTCTCAAGTGAAGTCTTGCAACATGTTCTTCGGACTTCACTTGATACTTCCATTTGATCATTGACAATCCAAAGGTTGACTGTACCCTTAAATCCTTATTTTCTCTTAGTCTCCATATTCTACTTCATATTTCATCAATGTTTGCCTAAGTGTCTATCAATTAAGTGATGAGGAAAGTTTTTATTTTTTCTAATTTTTCTATTTAGAGAGAGCGAGAGTACGCACGTGCGAAGGGGTGTATGTGTGTGTGTGTGTGTGAGAGAGAGAGAGAGAGAGAGAGAGAGAGAAGGTGAGGATAGGGGTAGGATTAAGTGACTTCTAAAATATTCAATGGTAACAATCAAGTACTAAACTTAAAAAATATTATTCAATTAGAACCTACATAGCCTTTATATTTTAGGCAAATATAATTTATTATTTATCTTTCCATATACAATATTAAGTGGTGTTAGTATAGCATGTCATGACAACAAAATGCTTTTTAGTAAGAACTTAGTATAGATTTAAAAGGCTAAGTAAGGGAATATTCAAAAGAAGAGGAAATATCAAGAGAAAACCAAACCTAATGAAAACTACAGAGGCTAGCCACCTAATAAGAGGGGTAGCATTAGCACTACCTGCTTAAGAATGTTGTTAACTTTCCTAAATTTAAATGGTTGAGGTCAATCTAGCAACTAGGTTAAAGCATAGGTGGCAACATAACCCACTTGGCCTACGTTAAGTAACTCACCATCTTTAAAATCAAAAGGAAGAAAAAAAATCAAACATCTTCACATATCAACTACGTATAGGCATGCATGTTTTCTTTTCTTTTCTTTTTATTTACATTCAAGATAATGACTACGAGCCATCACTTGGTGGAGGTATAGCCACTCACCCTAATCTTAGGCCACTTAACCCATCATGTGAGGTGGTCTTAAGACCTAAAATAGGCGGTGGCTAATGATGATATCCTCTAATGTTGACTAAACCATCTCCATTAGGTTTAAGTTGTGCTTTTCTTCCTTTTCTTTTTCAATTTTTATCTCTCTAATTTTCTAGTTGTACTTTAAATTGTGTAAAAAATTAATATCATCGATCAGTGGTACATTAAGGTGATGATCGATGGCAACAAAAATATTAAAAGACATTAACAAGTCATTTAAGCTTTAATTACACAATATTCTATTGTTTTAGGACTTCAATTATGCAAATGAAAGTTTTAAGACATAGTTTCATATACACTAAAAGGTTTTAGACTTCTTAAGTGGTTTTCCTTCTTTTCTTTTTCTTTTCGAATAAGGGGATGAAAGTGTGATGGATGGTCCTCTCATATATATATATACATGCACGTACACACACATACACATATGTATTTATATATATTAAGTCGATAACCTTTTATTAGACTCCATATTTGTAATCTAAAGTTTTTTTTTTTTTCTCTCCACTTTGATTAACTTCCATATTTGATTTACCATAACTTATTTATCTATCTATTATTATTAATGCAATAATCCCTTATTAGACTATACATCTATAATCTAAAGGTTTTTTTTCACCCTACTTTGAAGTTCTATATTTAATTTACTTATCTATTATTACTAATTGTATGCAAATAACCTCTTATTGGACCCTACATCAATAATCTAAAGTTTTTTTTTTTTTTTCATCCCACTTTGATTAACTTCCATATTTTGTTTACTATAACTTATTTATCTATTTATTATTATTAAGATACTAACCCATTTTGGTCTCCACATCTATTTGGAATCCGCATCTATAATCTAAAATTTTTTTCACCTTACTTTGATTAACTTCCATATTTAATTGTCTATAATTTACTTTTCTATTATTATTGATTGTTAATCTTCTATCTTTTATCTATATATATTAAGTCAATAACCTCTTATAGGACTCCACATCCATAATGTAAAGTTTTTCTTTTTTTTTTTCTTTCACCCCATTTTGATTAACTTCCACGTTTGATTTACTAGAACTTAGTTATTTATATATTATTATTAAGGCAATAATCTTTATTGGACTCCATATTTATAATTTAAATTTTTTTTATTCACCCCACTTTGATTAACTTCCATATTTAATTCACTATAATTTTCGTATCAATTATTATTAATAGTTAATCTTATATATATATATATATATATATATATATATTTACCCCACTTACAAGCACGATATGAAGAGGAGAAAAGGAGTCTGCCTTGGAAAGAAGGAAGTTCTGGATAGCCAACACTTCGTGCTCAGCTAATGGGTAGCCCTCATCACGACGACGCAAAAAGCAGGACAAGCTTTCAATCGAAGAGACCTTTTTGTATATGATAATCAAAGGGAGTGGGAAAACAGCAGTAATTCTTTGGAAAACCTCCTATTGGACTTTACATCTATAATCTAAAGTTTTCTTCTTCATTTTTTCACCTTATTTTGATTAATTTCCATATTTGATTGATTATAACTTATTTATCTATCTATTGTTATTAAGTCAATAACCCTTTATTGGACTCCATATCTATAATCTAAATATTTTGTTCACCTTACTTTGATTAACTTCCATATTTAATTTACTATAATTTACTTATCTATTATTATTAATTGTTAATCTTTTACATATATATATATATATATGTATATTAAACTAATAACTTCTTATTAGACTTTACATCTATGTATTATTTCTTATTAAATTTTCTTTTATCTTTTATATATATTAAGCTAATAACCTCTTATTAGACTTTGTTAAGCTTGAATTTTCTGTTTTTCTTTTTTCTTAATTTGATTTTAACTAAACTCTATGTCTATTTAGTTTAAACCCTTGATTAAAATTAAGGAAAACCCAATTTCTTCATTTTTTTGAAAAAACTTAGAGTCGCCTCTTAGTACAACCCAAAAAAAGGTTTTTAAATTATAACCAATTAAGTAGATTAGTTATAATTTAGCTACTAACCAATGTTTTTTAAAAAATTGAAAAAACCTTTTAAGAAACCCGAATGGGTACCGCTTTAACATTTCAAAATTTAGTTTATATTTCAAAATACTCTTCTAATTTAAGAAAAACAATTACTATTTGTAAGTAAAAGAAATAATAGAATTATTTACAAAGAAATTGAAAAATTATTTGAATAGGGAAAAGAAATATATATTTTTTTATACTTTAAGTGGCCTCATAATTGCTTATAAGTACCTACGTATCCGCTATTTTGAATCAAATTTTTGTAGTTCGTTTCCAAAAACATTAGTAGGTTAGTGGACTTGCTTTAAATTTTTTTATTGATTGATTGATTTTTTAAAAAAAAAATTCCTAATTTGGAGCCCTTTTTTTTTTAATTTCTAAGAGTCCTATTTTTGAAAGACAGGTTCATTATTTGTTTTTTCCATTTTAGAAGAAAATATTTTTCTAATGAGGCATTTTTTTTTTTAATTTTTGTTTTCTTATGATGAAAGCTTTTACTATTATTTATGTTGAGTTCTCTCATAAATGTTTTGATGATAATAAAAAGAGTAAAGATATCTAATAAGTTTATTAAGTATGTAGGTAAATGAATAAGAAAATAAGAATTTTCTCTTTTTACTAATCTTGAAAATCAGAGCCAAATTTAGAGACAAATTCAAAATCTCAAGTACAATATCAAAAGTTATAGAGTTGAATATTTCAAGAAGTATTTTGGGCTTATAAGTGTTTAAATGCCCAACTCTACTTATTGGATATATTTGTGTAATGTATTCAACATATTTCAAAAAGTTGGTTAATTAAATCCACGAGAATTAAGTTGGAATTAAAATATTTATTTTAAGGATAAGCTTGATTGGATATGATATCGCATAGCAGTGGGTAGATCTTATTGAATGCATTTTTGTCAAAGTTTTGACAAGATTATTGAAAGATTATTATCAAGATATGAAGGGAATCTTAAGGAGTTCAATTTAGATTTTGTTTGAATTTAAAACAAGAAAGGATAAGGACATATACAAGAAGATATATTAGGTTAACGATGAAATGTAGATTTTTATCAAATTCAAAAAAGCTATTATACAAACATTTTCGAAGTACATTTACTTAATTATACTAGACTTGTTGGAATAATTACAAACAAGATAGTAGTAAGATTATTCCAAAAGCTTTAAGATTAAAAAATTTAAAGGCATCAAGTATCAAGATTTGTTTCTAAATATTAGGAGATATTTATTTTAAAAAAGGATTCAATTTTCAAGAATCATATTGAAGAAAAACGAGAAGAACCAAGGTAATTGTTTAGGAATACTTAGAGATTTCTTCAAATAAAAGAATAGCAGTACAATATTCAAATTGAATTCAACTTTGAGTGTAACTTTGCTTCCACATTTTAAGGAATCACATCTATCAATGATTAAGTCAAGATTTTTTCAAAGTTATCAAGAATTATCAAAGATTCTAGAAAAGAGACGTCACATTAGAAGATATAAAAGGAGATAAGTTCAAATTTTTTGAGATAAGGATTATCAAATAAGAGTTGCATATGTTTTCTAAAAGCTTCATACTTGAGAGAATTTAAAACTACATTAAGAACCTAATTTAAAGACGATACTGTCTATTCTAGTTTTCTATTATAATTTTATCTTGTACTTTAACTAAGAGGATCATTGTATTCAGTCCTCATTGTTATTGTAAACACAATTATATGTGTGATAAGCATTATGTTAGAGAGAGAATCAAATTTCTATGGATCTATGTATAGGTAAGAGTAGCTTAGTGAGACAAAGTAGAAGGGCTTGTAATTATTTCTCTCTTATTGAAGTTAGTGAAATGTTGATAGTAGGATGACATCGGTATGGATAACCGAGTCCCCATCGGTGTGGATAATTGGGAGCTGGAAGAGTACAGTACGTGTATGGCCAAAGCACTGTAAATCTCTTGCCTAATCTTCTCACCTCTATTTTTTCTTTACTTTTTGAAGCTTTGTTTATATTGTCTACATATTGTTTTACACCAAATCTTACTTAAGAAATCAAATGAAATATTTTTAATTTAGTTTTGTGAAAAAGTTTCAAACTTTTAAGTAACCAGTTTACCTCCCCTTCTCTTGGTTACTTTTGAGACTTACAATTTATTTTTTAGAATTTTTTTTATATTTTTAAGAAAAAGGAAAACTAATAATTTTTTTTTAGAAAATAAGAGTTTTCCTAGGTAAGAAAACTTTCTTTTAGGAAATAAGACTCTTTTGCTCAAATTGAAAGGGAAAAAAAAAACTCTTTTTTTAAATATTATCCTTAGAACATGCTTCTTTTTTCTTTCTTTTAAAAATAATTAAAAAAAGAAAAGAAAAAAGAAATTTTTAAGAGCAAATAGAAAAATGGACTTTGAATTTTTTTTTTTTTGGAATCATACTGTTATTATTATTATCATTTATTCTTTTTAGTTTTTTTTTATGGATAATTAAAAGAAAGAAAAGAAAAAGAAAAAAATAAATTAATCTAACCTAGATTAGCCTATGGGTCTATAATTGGCTTGAGGAGAATTTGTAGGTCTAGTTGTGGTCTTGGATTTGGGTCGTAAGCGTAAATTTGGGTTGCAAGCAAGAAGAAGAATTGTGGCTAAGCTAAGTTAATTCCAATCGATTCAACCACCAAAACGAATGGGTAAAAGCACTTTTATGAGTTTTCTTTTTTATTGAGGATAGTAGGTGTAAAAACAACACTACGGCCAATGGTGGCCGTTTGGTGGTGGCTAGTGTTGGATGATGGCGATGATGGTTTGGTTATGGTGACTGTGAGTGTTTTGGGGTGAGGGAAGCTGATGTTTGGGGGTTACAATAGTAGGGAGTTTGGTCATGGTCCTAACTTGGAATGGGAGCAAGTGGTGGTGGTGTTTTGCGATGGAGAGACTATAGTTAAGGTTTGTTTCAAAACTTGAGTGTTGGTTCTTGGTGTGGAAGGTACGATGGTACATGAGAGTGGTGGAGTTCGAAAGCTTAGACATTAGGGCTCATGTTTAGCAATAAACTCAACTTGAAAAGTTTTTGAGCTTAAGCAAATGTTAGAGAGAGAAAGAAAGAGAGTAACTCGTAATGGAGAGAGAAAGTGTAATGTAAGATGATAATGGAGTTGTGTTTAGCTGAATTTGTCTAGAAACATGATGAGAAGGCTCTTATTTATAGTTTCATAGCTTGAAAGCAACTTGGGAAGTCTAGCAATAGTGAATCGTGTATGTATAGTGGCAATTTGTTTTTGCTTGATTCGGCTTCAGAACTTAAAGAAAGTATCGATTTGATTAAGGAAAATGGTTAAGGGGACGTTAGTGATTGTCAATCACAGCTTAGATTTGATTATTTTTGCCAAAAGTATTTGGATTTGTCAAGTTGGCTAAGATGCGTTTGTGAATTTTCACGATTTCAAGCTTAGATTTGGCCTTCAAAACGGATGAGTCAAAACATGTTCTTGGGCTCAATTGAAAGTACTCCATATTAATAATCTAAATATGTTAAGGATTTAGATTAATTGCTAAAAAAAGCTAGTGGAAAAATCCTTGAAACCAAGGGGTTCGAACATGGCAAGTGTAAGTTTAGAGAACTTCCATGGTTGTTCTTGTGATAGAAGAGATGTTGACGTAGCGCTATGTCAGCCATGCAAACCACCCCTTAATTGTCGCATGTAACGTACAACACATGTCCCTATCAAAACACGATATGCAACATTTTAGGGGCATAGTAAAATAAAATGTATTCACGTGCATTTGGGGAGAGTCGCGCTACGTTAACTACCTAAACTACTCCCTGGCTGCCATGTGTAAGGTGCAACACGTATCCTTATCAGAACATGACATGTAACTTTTTGGGGCGCAGCAAAATAAAGTGTGTTCATGTGCATCTAGGGAGAGTTGAACCTATACTCTCTTGCTCATTTTACTTGTCAAGACTAATTGCAGTACTAGTTAGGCCATTGGCCAGTTGCTCGATTTATATTGCAACTTGAGGTGTGCAAGTGGGTAAAATAGGCCAACCTAGCCTGATCTATGGGTTAAATGGGCTGAGCTCATTTGACCCACTTTTTAAATAGGCAAAAAAACCTTGACCTTAATCTATTTTAAAAGTGGGTTAAATGTGTTAGCCCGGGCATTAAAAGCATAAATATGTTAAATGGGTCAACCTAAATTGGCCTATTTTGACTCATGGATTAAATGAGCCAGGTTGACTTGCTTTTTAAATAGGCAAAAAAAGCTCGACCCAAACTCGTTTAAAAAATGGGTTAAATGGGCCGGTCCGCGGGTGAAAGCCCACTTACATACCTCGAATTGTAATTAAATTGTATTTGACTTATACAGTAACCTAGATTATTCTATAAAAATAAAAAACTACTTAAATAAATTAATTTACCAAATGACTCAACTCAACTCTAAATTCTTGTTTTTCTTAAAACTATTTTCCTAAAAATCTATTCTTCCTTAAAAAATAAAAAAAAATTTCCTAAAGAAAATTCTATTCTCCTAAATTTATATATATATATATATATTTAAAACTTTTCTTGGAAATTTCCTATTTTTTTGTGTGTTTTAAAAATTAGGCCTCTTCTCTTTATTCTTAAAAACTAAAACTACAAGGGGGTAAAAGTGGAGTGTTTATAGACTTTATATCTATAATCTAAAGTTTTTTTTTTTTTTTTTCACGTCCCCTCCCCTCCCCTTCACACATCGTCCTCCATAACTTATTTATCTATCTATTATTATTAAGGCAATAACTCCTTATTTATTAGATGCTACATCTATAATCTAAAGTTTTTTTTAAAGATTATTTTAATTTAAGTGCTTCTATTCATTGAGGAAAAAAAATTATTTCACCCTACTTTGATTAACTTCCACATTTGATTTATTATAATTTACTTATCTATTATTATTATTTGTTAATCTTAATATACTAAAACTAATAACCTCTTATTAGACTCAACATTTGTGTATTATTTCTTATTAAATTTTCTTTTATCTTCATTCATTTTGACATGCTGAAAATATAAATTTAAGTGTTGCAATTTTTTTTCCTATAATTTCAAGACATGATAAGTTGTAATATATGAATAATTTACTTAATTAAAATAGGATTAGCAAATTTAAGAATATAGAATATAAATCTTTTAAAGTATTCATTGGTTATTTTTTTATCTAAGTAACATGTGTATATAGTTTAAATCAGTAATTGTATTGTATATATTATTGTCTTTATCTAATCTATCTATATTATTAAATAAATATATTCTACATTGAACCCTATACCTCCTTAAGAATTATTAAAATAATTTAATTACAACTAAATCCTTTCAATTTCATTAATGTTATTGTTTTAGTCATTGCATGTCCACTAATATAAGTTACATAATTACATTTTATGGTGGCAATGAAAACCATTTGATATATTTTTCAAATTCGATCCTTAGTCTATATGCTCAAGATTTTCTTATTTTCTAAATATTTTAAACTTAATAGTATTTATTTTTACACATGAATCGCAAGTGTGTTGCCTACTAGTATATTTTAATACAAGAAGTCTATATTGAAGTGAGAAAGATAAAAGAGAGAAATAAGAAGGGATGGGTTTGGTTGATTTTTAGACAATGGGAGATCAATCTTAAGACATCGACATGAGAAAAAGGGAGGGTATTGTTAAGATGAGCAAGCTAGACTTGAATATGCTCTTTTGTTTTTTTACACATTTATTATAAACTAAAATTATTTTGAACACACATGAGACAATTATACCAGGTAATGTCTGATTGCATGGTTTTGCATTATGAAAGTAATAAAAAAATTAGTATTTATGAAGGTTTTTACTCCAAATCTACAAGTTTTCATTTTGAGTAGGGATGCCATCGGTTTAGGTTTAGCATGGGTTTTGCAAAACGTGAACCCAGTCTATAGATACTTTATTTTTATCCTTTGTAATTTTTAGGGATTTCTTTTTAAATAAGGAAAAGGGGTCCTAATTTTAAATAAAAAATAAAAATAACAATTAAAAAATATAAAATTTACAAAAATATAAAAAAAAATTAATATATACTATCAAAAAGATAAAAAACAGCTTAGGAATAAGCTTTTCTTTAGTAATTCTCTGGTAGACTATTAGGAGTTGATTAAATAAGTTATTTTTAATTAGGCCTAGGCAGTTTTCCTCAAAATACATTTTGTTCGTACCAAATAATAAAGTAAGGGCCAATAGCTCATTTAGTACAACACTTGATCTTACATTTGGGAATGGTTAAAGGTTTAAGGTTTCAGTCTAGCTATAGGCACTTTGTGCCTTTTATTTTTGTCTCACCTATATATGCCACATGTTCATACCTGATTGGGGCCACGTATTGACTTGACATGTGGCGGACCCCCGATTGGGTAGTGCAACTAATGTGTTCACTCTCTTTCCATTCTTTTCCTATAGTTTTCTATGCATATCATGTTCACCCTTAGTTTTAATCCATTTTCGATTCATCTACCTTCGTGATTTTATCAAGATAATGGTGGAATCTCAAAGATTACCTAAGGTATTATGAATTGGGACCTAAAACTCGACTTAATTCATTCATCTAATATCCAAATTAGCCTTTGAAAATTGCTCGTAGCTAGGATTCGTGATTTTAGCCTCTTAACATATCCTTTAAATTCGAGCCTAATGGGAAAGAATCAAAGCTTCTTTTATGATTTTCAAGCAAGAATGAACATTCAGGAATCACTTTTGACCCGTTGATGCCCTCAAATTCGACTTGATTTCGTAATCAAAGCTTATCAACCTTAAATGTTAAAATTTTGAATTCATGGCAAATTGGACCTTTCCATGTTTGTTTGATGTTCGACTAGCATAAATAAGGTCATCCACTTACTGTTCCAGCATCAAGCTCTCATCAAAATACACATATATACACATATTTATTGCTTTCTCTCTCTACTACATCGTCTCTCTCTCTCTCTCTCTCTCTCTTTAAGATTCATGCAAGCTTAAAGCTTTTCGAGCTAATTCACTCATGTAGTGGTGTTCACTGAGCTCTAAGCTCTTTAGAAACACCACTTTGAGCTACTGTTGCACCCCCTATCTACTTAGAGTTTGATACCCTAAACTCCTCCACTAAAACCCTAGCAATCACCATTACTCCTCATGAAACACCTACTTCTACCACTCCTCTTCCTAAACCAGTACCACAGCTAAGCTCGTGGTGGCCTAAAACCTGGAACCTAACACCTTCTTGAATGCTAACATACATTACCCATGTTGCCTGTAACCACTACCTTCAGCCCAACTCCGATCAACATCCAAATGGCCACCAAACATGATGGCACTTGAAAAATACCTATATTGTTTAATAAAATACACATGGAACTGAACTTTCTTACTTGAGAATCGCGTTAGAACCACCTTGATTGACCCCGCTAAGTCGCTCTTACTTCCTCTCTCAAACACACATGCACTACATGTGTTGGCTCGGGTCCAATATTTGACTTGGACCAAGTCCTAACCCTTGCACCCTTACCCTATTTGGTTTGCTTTTTTTCTTTTCCTTCTATTTATTTCATTTGTTTTTTTTTTCACTTATTTATTTAATATAAAGAAAAAGATAAAAAAACCAAAAATATAAACAAAATGGAATTATAAAATCAAACAAATTAAAATGAATAAAAGTTTTTCTTTTCCCTTTTCTTTCCTTTTTTTTTTATTTTTGTTTCTAGTTTTTTTATTATCATTAAAATTAAAGAGTATTTCAAAAATAATAATAATAATAACAAGAGAGTTTTAGTACTTAAAAAATCTTGCTTTCAAGAATAATAATTAATACGCCCTTTTTCCAAAAGTTAGGATAACTGTTAGAATTTTTGTAAGAAAAATAAATAATTAGAACCCTTTTCTTAGAATTTCTTTAAACAAAAACAAAATGGTTAAAAACGTATACTTGATCGTTTTCAAAAGCTAAAAGAAATCAATAAATTAAAGTTTTACAATGATCAAACAATAGGAAGTCTGATTGCTAATAGAGGATATGGAGACACCTATAGGCCAACTTAAAATAGATTTTTTTTTTCCCTTTGTAGATATTATTTATCTTATCTTTTTTTTTTTGTAAATAAATTTAATTTTCTTTATTTGTGAACATAGAATTGTTCTTTTAGGGTATTTTGAAATATAAAGCTAAATTCGGAAGGTTGTTTAGAGTTTAATAGGATAACCCGTACACTCGATATCTCTAGTTTTCAAAAATCCTTTTTCAAAAATGATTTTTCTGCAGATTGGTGGTTAGGTTAAAATTGATTTACCTAATTGATTTTAACATAACCTTTTTCTCTACCTCGATTGCGTGGTGACTCCATTTTTTTTTTTTTCAAAATTTATAATAAAAATTAGATTTTCCTTAATTCTAAGTCGAGGGTCTATATTAAATAAGTATAGGGTTCAATATAAGTCGGGTTAAGAAAAATAATGAAAACCCAAAAATTCAAGCTTGACACATTCTGATACTCGGTATGCCTTCCTAAAACTCGCCCTCAAAACCCTATGTGGTTTTATCTTACATCTAGAACACACCCTTATAGGGTATTTTGTATCTATAAGCTAACCCACTTATAATAACAAAAATTTTTATGGAACAAGTCTTAAGAAATAATCAATTTGTCGAGGGAAAGAAAATATCTACTCCATATCTAACATTAGTAATGATATGTAGTGAGATCAATAAACAATTTTGAATATTAAACTACAAGGTTATTTTACAATTTGAGAAAATGGTTGTAATTGTAATTTTGCTTTAGTTATTCATGACATGAAGTCAAATAGGGAGGAAAATATAATAAAACTAGCTACCATTATGTAGAAAATTTCACACATGCAAGAGGGAACAATTTAGATTCAACACAAAATATTTTAGATAGAACTTTTTAGAGTTTAATCCCTTTCAAATAATTTGTCAATACATTTTATATGAGAAAGAAAATATCATTTTACTTAAGTAGCTTTACTAAGGAAATCGACCAACTTAATAACAAATGTGCTTATATATATTATTTATCTTCTTATTAGGTTAAAGTTTTCCTATTAGGTTATCATAGCTTCGAAATTCAACTTAGAACCTTATAAGGTTTTGAAATAAGATCCATAATTTACTCAAAAATCTCATAGAATAATACGTTATAGGATAATTAATGGATCGCATACTCAATAATAACTTTTCCAATGAGATTCCTAATTTTGGTGTAAAAACCTTGAGAAGTTCTATTTTTCTTTTCCCTTTCAATTTTTGTAGAATATGGGTTCTCAAAATAACGATGACCATCGAGCCAAAACTGTCCTTTAAAAACTTAAGAAGTGAAGTTGGCATATGCCAAAAAACCTCAGGGATCAAGTTGTAAATAACCATTTCTTTTCTAGATGGAGATGGAAATTTATTTGGGTTTGGATCTTTTAAAGTAATTTATTATAGGAAAAAAAATAGATCAAGATGATATTATTTAATATTTTAAAATTTAAAATGATTTTAACTATTAAATTTATAACTTTACTTAAATTCATTTCAAATTTATTACCCCAATAAGAAAGTACATGGATTTAATACCTTTATCGATTGTTTTCACACGTCTAAAACTTTTTTCTTTCTTTCTTCCTATGGATGTGGTTACTCGGGTATATGGTACGTGACATAGTGGGATTAACCACTAAATTTAACATTTGACTTCCTAAAATACCGTGCATCCAACTCCATATTTAGGCAATATGTCATAATTTTTTATAGGGAATTATACGTGGCAATTTATATGCCACCTTCATCACTAAATATAATAAATCTATACAAAGACAGATAAACAATGAACACCAACCTTTTAATATGACACATCCATTCTTAAAACATGAAAACCATATCCTCTTTCTATTTATGAAGGTAGGGGCAATGTGGTTGGTGAAGAAGCTGGGTAGGCAAGAACTCGGAACTCGCATCTGAAATTAGTAAATGAATAATCCAAACTAATTGGTAAAGTAACTTAAAAGTTATCAATAGAATAATATGCTCATTTAATGTGATTACATGTCTCTAAAGTATTTCTTAATTTCTTATTTTAGTCCAGAAGATGAGCTCCATATGATATTTGCCACACACGCCTCATGGTCAAATGCCCTAAGATCTCCCATTCAACCGGAGCACAAGATAATTTAATGTAATGGCCATTTTCCTTGCGTACGAATCACGAAATGTATAAACTCAGTAATAAAAGAGGGCACGTCTATTTGACTCCATTTATGAATGCCATGTATGTCATGCTAATTTCGGTAGTTTTATTTTTTTATTTTTTCATTTTTATCGACTTAAAAATAAAGAGATGCAATCATGCAAACAGAATATCGAATATTTTTTTATATTAATTATAAAAAAAAAAAAAGATTACTCATCCCAATAAAAAGCTTGTAGATCTTTTTCATAAAAAGAACTTTTTTTGAAAAGTCTGACCATGGTACTGGTTTTTTCTAGAAATGATCGAAAAACATATGAAAAAGTGGTCATTTTGCAAAGCCAAAATTCGGAAAATTAATTAAATGGTTTCATGGCCACTCATCTCTGGTAACATCGTGCATTTAGGTTATGATATATAGAAAATATATTTTATATGCGGTTCCATCTTCTTATATATGGACCTCTTTTCTTTCTTTCTATGTATATTACTCCATCTCCATGCTGGCCAGCGAATTCGTCGGTTTTGTCTTTCATTGCTCGTGCCGTCTGTCAATCAATTACTGAAAAAGATTAAAATTAAAATTGGAGATGAACGGAGACAAATTGAATTAAACAACGTAAATATACAGAGTGTGCGAACCGTTGACCCACGTTTTCTGTCTATAAAATCACGGGACGACGTTGACTGACATCAACTTCATGTGAAGTAACTTCGCAAGTAAAACATTATTTAATAAATCTAAAGCCTGGGAATCTCGGCTGACACGTTCACTTGGGAACTCGACATTTAATTTTTGTTATAATAAATTATGAGAGGGACAATTGGACACTGTTTGTTACTTTATCTCCAAGACCAGCCCCCAACCCCCACCCAAAAAGAAACTTTCAATTTCAATATAATAATCCACTTGTTGTGAAGGAAAATGGATGCGCCTCGGAAATGCACGGCACCGCGATGAGCTTTTCTATTTAGTTATATCATTGCGGTTGGGATTTTGGTATCTAACCATAAATCTGGATAAGATCCAAGATGGTTAAAAATGGATTTGTATTCCAATAATAAATGAGCCACATTCGTTTAAATCTATTTATAAATATATTTAGATCTATTTTTAACTTTATAAATGCATTTATTAAAAGGATTCCGAAAGTAGCTTTTAAATGCAATGTAAACCCATTTAATGTTAATGTTAATGATATTTTGTTTTATTTTTCTTTTTCACTCCAACATCGACCAATTAGTAATTACATTAGATTTATCTCTTTTTCATTTTACTCTTTTGTTGGTCTCAATAAACAACAGAAATGGGGAGATTAAATTGATTGTTGTCAAACTTTTAAGATTTTTTGCAATTTTAGTTATAACCCTTCTTACTTCTTCAATGATGACAATAAACAAAGCATCACAAATAAAATATATATATTATATAAAGATTGATGCACTAAAGCAACAATTCAATTGCATAACATAAAAATGATAAGGGATAAGAAAATTAGGCAAATATTTATAAAAGTTCCTTCTTGTGAGTTAATTTTATCTTTTAACTCGCGGTTTGGGGATCGTCTTATACATTAGTTTATTCCATTATTTGAAAGAAATCAAGATAAAGTAAGCAATTCCTACGGTCTTATCTTACCTCTGTGCTCTCCATTATAGAAGTAATCACATATTTACAAAGTCTTCTCAATATTATCTCAAAGAGCTAATCCACCATGTAGTTAAGAGTGTAGTAACTCTATTGAGGCTAACAATATGATTTCTCTACACTTTTGCATGATATTTCCATGAGGCAATAGATATTTCTTTTTAACACAAAAATATACTATCAAACACACACTTGTGTTGTGTGTGCCATATTATATACAATATTATTAATATATAAAAAATAGTAGAGAAATTTGCTTAAGAACAATTTGGAAAAAAGACGATTATAAACGGTAGATTAAAAATTAATTCAAGATAATTTTAGAGATATGTTTTTAGTTTTCCTTGATTAATTGATAATTACTAAGTAAAAAATGGTTTAAAAACTAATCTCACATATGAAGAGTAGTTAATCACTTTCATTTTTTTAGCACCAATAATACATGTGTTTTCCGCTAGTTTTATAATATGTGCAATCAAGTCTACTTTGTTAATTTTATTACTAGATATATTTTATTGATTTCATACGTAGATGACGTTTATATAGAAAAAGCATGAGTGAAATTATAGATAAAAATTATTTAATATCATGCTGCCTCATGTCTATTTTAACTATTGGATGCACAAACTACTCATGGGAGAGTTGATTAGCTATATTTGGGCATAGAGTTAATAGCCTTCACTTGTAAATCGACATAAATTGACATAAAAGATGAATAAACAAATCCAGACATCACAGAAAAGCATACCCCGAGAATTATTTGAAACAAAGTTGATTTAAAAAAATACAAACACATTATAGTAAACTCCTAGTCCATTCTAGCATACGTACCGACCTTCTATTGAATCTAACGTATATTCGTGACATAAACGATGAAATTAAATAAATGGGTTTTGTAAATGTATTTTACATTATTGCACATGGGAAAGAGCACCGCACTGATCCTCACACGGACAAAACTTATAAAGACCTACTCAATGTTAACGTAACGTCCGAGTTTTTATCTTACACTACCAATAAGAATGCATAAATGGAGCCTGTGTAAAAAATAAAGACTATTTTTCATCTTACACACAAAGTAGCAAAGTTCCAATTGCTATGTATAGCCACACTGTAATGAACCTTGCTTTTGAAACAATATTCAACAATGCATTCTTATTTAACATAGACGCTCACATGTTTCATATTTAATTAGGTCTTCTTTACCCAATGGAGTAGCTGTGGATTATAAACAATGTGGGTCGATGTTATTAGACTTATTTCAAAATAATCAAATTAGAGACACTAAATATGTACAAATGCAAAATATAGATGTACATTTAAACTAAATATGGAATTTCCGTAATAAACACCTCAATGAAGAAGCTGACCTAATATTTGACATAACCACTCACTGAATAGATCTTCTACTCAACAATTGAATATCTTTAAAGCCTTACAAGCATAGTCATAACCACTATGACCATCAAAATGATTGTTTCCTTCGTCTCTTTTCCGAGCATGGATCTATTTACTTTCATCTGTCCTTTAGATTTATATTTAAGGTCATGGAATTTCTAAGGATGGAAATTGGAAAAGTAAGGTTTTAACAAAAGGAAAAGTAAAGTGGGAACTCCAATAAATGGTTGACATTACGAGTGTTATAAAAAGAAAAAAAACTATCCAAGGAAAACTTGCCAATGTGGATGTGAAAGCGGGCAAACTTACGGTTCATTATTTGATTTTGATAAAAACAAAACAAAGAGTATATAATTAAATATATTATTTGCTTATATTGAGTTAATTGAAAAACAATCATCATCTTGCAAAAATATTATAAACATTAATTAACTCTATAAGATATTTAGATTTGAAGAATGTACAAGCATCATTAAAATTGAATTGCATATTGTGGATGTTTTTTGTTGTGTTTGAAAGATAGAAATAGATGAAATTAGCCTACCAGATTGATGGCTCTAGAGTACTATGAAGTAGCCTAGATAAAAAGTTGGAATTGTTTTTTATCAAGGTACCAGCATACCGGTGAACTTACTAGTGTTTGTGTTACCAGTCGTCTTGCTTACCATCATGATGGTAAGAATGTGATACCATAATGCTGGTAAACCTATTTTAACTATCTCTTAGAGCATTTAATGAACAATAATGAGAAGAATTGAATGAGATGTTATAAACGCTTAACAATCCGACTAAGTACAATAGAGAGTTGATCTTTTACTGTAATATTTCAACTTTCTCTTATATTCTCATTGTCTCTTGTACCCTAATTTGCTAATATTTAAAGAGATTTGAAATATAGTACTTATAAGCTATTAGTTAAAAAGTATTAAGAGTTAAAAATACTACACCAATAATCTTTGAGCTTGAGTTTTATATTATGAGTTGAGATTGTGATTTGTGCTGAGAGTTATAAGTATGAAACTTATGTAATCAAGTTTATATTTGGGCAGCTCTTGGAGCTTGATTTGAGAAATTAATTAAGTAGTGTTAAGTCCTCAATTAGAGACATTATGTGCCTGTAGAGAGTAAGAGGCAATCCGAGCTATACATTAAATCCAAGCTTGATCTTTTTTATCTCTATCTTTTTAATTTCTGTACTTATTATTGTTTTATCATTATCTTAATCATACTCATTGTTGCATTTAGTGCGTGATTTCGAAAAGAAGATTAATTTGTCTTAAAAACTCAATTAAGCCCTACCCCCTCTCTCGAGTTTTAGCCTAGTGTTCTTTACTTATCAAAAGGAAAATAAAAATGTATACTTAAAAAATGCGTATAGGGAATAAGAGTTTCTAAGCTAGCAATATTAGAGAGTATAGGGATTTAGGACGTAGGTTTAGATCCTTTACCATAGATGCTTTAAAGGGATTTATACAAGGGTTACTGCTATGATTGTGATATGTAAAGGGGGATCTTCAAGCTAACAGCTTATTTTAGAATACTTACACAAAAAGCAAAGCATGTCAGGTCTTAGGGAGTGTTTCTGTAGGGATTTGTCCTCTTATCAAGGGGTAAGTCAATGCTTTATGGGTTAAGTTGGTACTTAGGAGCCCATGGCCAAAATATACATATAACCAAAAAGGAAAGACATTAAGGGTATTTGAAGACAACCAAAATAAGTAAAGTGATCAAAAGCACATATAGTTTATTGAAACAAAGAAAATTTTAACAAGCAATACATAACAAGCTATCAAGGTCAACCATGTAAGCTAACTAATTGGTCACAAAGGCTAATTGATCGACCACATGAAGCACTTAGTTGTTGAGTCTAGTTGATCACATTTGCAAGTAAGTCAACAAGGTCTTGTTTATGCTTTTTTTTGTCAACCTCATTGAAACTCAAAATAACAAAATAGAAAACTAAGATTCCAAATGAAAAAAAAAAAAAAAATTAACAGTCTAAAAAGCAAAATTTTCACTCCATATAGACCAATAATGTCCCATGGTCCTCAATAATATTGCTACAACTAAAATGACTTGTCATCATAGCTTTTCATAACACATTACTAATAAAACAACAAAAAAAAGCAATTGCATTAAAAGATAGTAAACATCATTAAGATTACATATACATATACATATATATATGTAATATTAAAAAAGTATTTTTTTGTCTCTATATACTTAACAATATGGTCATAGTACTCTACATAATTAGATTTTTCATTTTGTTACAAATTTATCACACTTTATTCCATTCCCATGTTCCCATTCCACTTTCATCTTAAAGAAAGAAAAAAGAAAAAAAAAAGAAAAAGAAAAAGGAGATTGCTTACTTTACCTTCAAACTCTAATTGGCAATGAAATGTGCACAGGTCTAAGGACCCATTATTGTTACTACGTACGTGCTTACCAAAAACCATTCATGATGAGATTGATTAAAAATTGCTCATCAAAAATCCATTCAACAATGTAATTTTATTTTTTATCCCACTTAGATGATGAAACAAATTATACACCTATCATGTAAAATTGTACCAGTTATTAATGCAGATTCACAAGTACACAACAGACTTTAATCGCAAATGGGTTTTCAAAGTTCAATTGGAAATGAGGAATAGGAAGTGAAATGGGGTTTTGAATGTGAATGTGAATGGATATTACGCACCAAGATACAAACACAAGCAAGGTTTGAGCTTAAAATGGGTTTCGATACGACTCATGAAAACCAAACCAAGGCTCGAGGTTTCAAATATAGGTTAAATGCAACTCACTAACTTGCCTAAATGAAGAGGTTCATCACAATCTTAATAAGAACAAGAAAGATTAAAGAGTAAAACATCACTCAATAATTTGAAGCATAAGCTTGAATAACTCACAAAGATATCAAGTATATTCTTGTTTTTATTTAAAAAAAAAAAGGTTTAACTGTTCTCTATTAGTTACTAATGTAGTTATTTATAGTAAGTCCTAAAACCCTAGTGGCAAAATTGTAATTAAAATATAAGGCCTTAAACCCTAAAGATTGGGCTCACGACTTAAAATAAAGAAAATATCTACGAGTGTACAAAACTATGCATTTAATAGCAAGGTTGGCATGCAAGTCATTCGAGTTGTCTTAGAATAAGTACAATTTGAATTGGATGAGGTCAGCAGTTGTATGTCCTAGTTCAGTTCGAATTCACTAAATTCTTAAAGTGTTTAGCCGGGCTGCCTCTGAGGTTGGCCCACAGTTGCTAAGCTTTAGGATTGGTCAACACTAGTTTTCTCATGCCATACTGAGTTGTTCTTTGGACTTGGGTCTTAAGCTGTTTAGTTTCTCAGCTTTTCGGCAAATGATATATCTGATGCCAAGTTGTTTCTTTTCTTTTCTTTTCTTTTTTTTTTTTTTTTTTTTTTTGTCTTAGCCTTTTAGTATTAGCTTGACCTTAGGTGGGGTAGATTATCCTTAGCTAGAAACAAGTTGGCCTCAGCTTACAACAAGTCGGCCTTGGCCTAAAGTTTGCCATAGGCTAATTCCTATCATCACCATGGGGTTGAAAAGAGGTTGTCCTCAACTTTAAGTAATGAGTACGAGCCTAGATGCTAAAAAGACTTCTCTTCCCTTTTCTTTTTACCATGGGGGCGAGGTTGCTCTAAATCTCTTCCATACTCATGAGGGTCAAGCAATAGCTTTTCCTACCCTTATGAACCGTGTAAGTATTGAAGAAGCCATCATGGATCACTCTTCGATCATACTCCCAATGTTGGCTAAGAATTAAATTTGCTGCATTCATAAGCACCACATTAAAGTCAATCTTATCCTCATACTGTCCTGTCTTGAATGCTATCTAATCTCTCTTATGCACAGGGACCATTCCCTTATCATTAAATCACTTTAATCCATAAGGTTAGGTATATAGGTAGGTAGGCAATCTCATCTTCTCCATTAGCTTAGAAGAAACGATGTTGGTACAACTTTCTCCATCAACTACCAGAGAACGGGTCTTCCCATTTACCAAACACCAAATCTAAAATAAGTTTTCCCTCTAGCCTAGGTCTTGTTTCAAGTCAACTCACTGGCTCGTCATGGCCAAGAGTCCATCTAAATCCATATAAACATTCACTTCTTCTATCTCACTTCCTTAGCTCTTGTCACTCTAACTCTTGACTTAAGTATCCAGTCCTTTACCTTTCAAAATCATAACCCTTTTGTTTGGACATTGGGAGGCAATGTATTTGTATCCCAAACACTTGAAGCATTTAACTTTTCAAGCCTTGGTTTTAGGCACTTTCTCCTTTTCTACCTTCTTGGTCTCATCTTGGTAGGGTTAGCTAGATTCTCCTTTCTCCATCCTCTGCTCAAGCTTTTTCCTCTCCTCATACCCCTTAAGTTTAGGGCTACCTTGTTGAAGTAGGTTAGTCGGCCTCTAGTGTTTATGTCTCCTTTGTTTCTCCACCCTTAATGCTAAATCGATTTGCACATCCAATGAGTTGAACAACTGTAGTTCAACCACATCGGCAATATCATCTTGGAGTCCACTTAAGAATTTAGCAATAGTACCATGTTATGGCTTGGTAATCTCACATCTCATTATTAAGGTCTCAAACTCTTGCAAGTACTCTTCAATAGTGTTTTGACATTGCCTCAAGTGTTGGAAAGCATGGAGCATCTCTTATTTGAAGTACATCAGCTCAAATCACTAACCATCAAATGCTTCATAAGCCACCAAGTATTGATCTGCTCCTTTCCTTCGGCTTCTTACTTGGCTACCAATTTATCCTACCAAAGACTAATATACTTAATGAGAGGTAATGAAGCTAGCTTGACCTTGGTTTTGTCATTACACTCATAGCATTTAAACGACTTCTCTACTCAAGGAATTTAGTCAAGGAACTCTTCAGGTCGGCTGCTTTCATTGAAGGCCGACAGTTTAAGCTTGATGTTGTCAAGCTCTTGACTATGTGTTTGAGGCTCATCCTTTGCATTTCGAACGGGTTGGTTCACCTCGGATCAACCACTATTGTTGGAGCTCTACTTGGCCAATTCTCTTTTAGGATCTAGCTCTTGTCTTCAAGCTCTTTGGTTCACCTTAAAGTCAATACTCCTATCATTACTTCTCTTCGGCTCGAGTCGATCTTCTCTTCTCCTTGGCTTCATAACTCTTTCGGGCTATCGTTCATTATTAACAAGCTCATTGGAGTCACTTCTACTAGTTGGTGCTTGGTCTCTTCTTTCACCTTAACCAACATGTCGACATCCTCTAACTAGACTAGTAAGCTCCTCGATAGATTCAGTAAGATTCTAAGTCTGATGATCCAGATTATCAATACATCGCTTCAAACTTCCATAGGGATTATCACCACTAATATTCATATTATCTTCAGAAAATTTTGTCCTTATAGTAATTTCCATGGAGAGAATTTAACAAACACATAAGACACTCAACTCAAGTCAGAACTACCACAATTTGAAGTTGGTAGTCACTCTCAACGGAAGAGTACCACTAAAACTGATGTGAACCATGACCAAGAACAAACAAAGTCAGTCACTGAATAGGTCCAAGCTTATTGAAAGCTTAAAAGGGAAGTGATGGGGAATAGGCAAAAGAACAAAAGTGAATGAAAAAGTAAGCAAACCTACGAACAACTCCAATGGATATGATGCACCAATTGAACTTTCAAGAACTCACGACACAACTCGATATAACGCATAAATTGGTCCAATGAGATTACTCACCACCTAGCCTTACTTAAGGGTTAAGATAAGAGTGAAATGAGAGTAAACAAAACATTATTTACGAAAGGAAAATGCTAGGTGTATTAATGGAAATCCGATCTGTTGTGGCTATATGTACAAGGGGTATTTATACCCAATAACTAAAGGCAACTTACCTAAAAGGGAAAAAGAAAAAAAGGGGATATTTCCCTAAAGAAGTAATGTATAAGAATAGAAAGGATAAAAAGGAATTTTCAAGAAAAACAATGATTAGTGTAAGTAGATTCTTCATGTGGTACTGCATAAGTAGCATAGGCGCATTGGTGACATTGTTGGAGGATGCAAACAAAAAGGTCAGGTTACTTATCCAATTTGGGGCAATTGATTAGCTTGGGGTCTATCTTTTAGCTTCTTAACAAAGGTAGCGCCGAGAAATTGGACGATTTGGACATAGTTGAGTAGACGTATGGGGTTTGGCAACTCTTTTGGCATTCAACAATTTAGCATACTTCAAAGAGATGAGCAATCATTCAATTCGGTATACAGAGTGACTCAGCAAAGAGATACTTGGCTTCGATAAGAGTCGGTTGTAGCAAGAAGATCTACCTTGCCAACCCTTCCAATCCTTGAGATTGACTGTAGGTCAAAGGCCCAGTAGCCTAATTCTTATCATTCCCTTTAGGTTGATTTATATTTGGATCAAATTCGGATGGTCTTCAGTCAACTCTCCATTGGGGTCATATGGACTGAGGTCGGCAACGTTGAAAGTATTAAAAACCCCATAGTTTTTTAGCGGCTCCAATTTGTAGGCATTACCATTGATCTTCTGGAGGATTCTGAAAGTTCATTCTACCCATAGGATAGTTTGTTCCTCTTCTTGGTTGAAAACCTCTCTTTGCTTAAGTGCAACCATACTAAGTCTCCTGATTGAAAATGTTTTACCATCTTATCCTTGGCTTTCTCTCGCATACATCTAACGGCTTGGTTGATATGCTAAGTGACTTTGTCGTAGATGTGCTAAAGGGATTATGCTCTAACTCTTGCACCAGGTTCCTCTTATGCAGGTACAAGTACACGAGTGTGATCAAGGGGCAACTTCGAATTAGACCACTTTGAAGGGGGTTTGCTTAGTAGTAACATACACTGTTCGGTTATAAGCAAATTCGACCACTAGTAAGCAAACATCCTAGTCAGCCAAGTTCTTACTCACTGCAGCTTGGAGTAGTGATCCTAATGTGCAATTAACCACCTCTGTTTGGCCGTCAATTTGGGGGTGACATGAAGTACTGAATAGTAGTTTGGTGCTCATCTAATACTACAAGGTCTTCCAAAAATAGCTTAAGAACTTCAAGTCTTTATCGAAGACTACACTTCTCGGCATGCCAGGTAATCGTACAGTCTACTGCAAGAAAAGAGAAACAATAGCCAAAGCGTCATTAGTCTTGAAACAGGGTACAAAGCGTGCCATCTTGCAATTGGTTGGCCTTTTTGCATTAAGAAAACGCCTATCCTAATGCCTAATGTATCACACTCAAGCTCAAATATTTTCTTGAAGTCAGGTACAACTAGTACGGGGGCAGAGGTCAACCTTTCCTTTATCTTGAAAAAACTTCTCTCCTCCTTTTTTCCCCATCGAAAGTTAGTGTTCTTCTTTATTAGCTTAGTAAGTGGTACGACAAAGGTGTTGAAATTCTTGATGAATCTTTTATAGAATGAAACTAGTCTATGGAAACTTCTCATGTTGGCACAAGCAGTAGGAGTTGGTCACTTGATGATTACTTGGATCTTCTCGTCATCCACTCGTAAGCCTCCTCCACTTACTACATAACCTAAGAATACCACTTCCTCTTGGCAAAAACAACACTTCTTAAGGTTGCTGAAAAATCGTTTAACATAGAAGATATTCAGTACGGCTTAGAGATGTTCACAGTAACTCGACATTTCGACACTATAGACTAGGATGTCATCAAAGTACACTATGACACACTTCTCTATCAGATGTCTCAGCACATGGTTCATAAGTCTTATGAAAGTGTTCGGGGTATTCGATAAGCCAAAGGACATGACCATCCATTCATAAAGTCTATGTTAAGTTTTGAATGTTGTTCTCCACTCATCTCTTGGCCTCATGCGAATTTGATGGTAGCTAGACTTGAGATCAATCTTGTGAAGATCTTAACTCCACTCAATTCATCCAGCATATCTTCTAATCTCATAATAGGATACCCATATTTGATCGTAATCTTATTCACCACTTGGTTATCTATACACATCCACTCGATTCTATCCTTTTTCGGTACTAGAAGCGTCGGCATAGCACAAAGACTGAGACTTTCCCTAACATAGCCCTTCTTTGGTAACTCATTAACTTCGCGTTGTATCTCAGAAGCTTATTCGAGACTCATCTAATAGGTAAGTTTATTCGGTAGGGTAGCACTTAATATTAAGTCAATGTAGTGTTCTATGCCTTATAGTAAGGGCAATCCTTCAAGTAACTATTTTAGGAACAGGGTGGCGTACTCATCTAGCAACTCCTTTACCTCCTAGGATAATTCACCCCACTCCTTCAACTCTAATAGTCGCTTGACCAACATGAGAGTCAGCACATCAGCTTTAAAGGCCTCTTAGAGCTTGGCTTTACTCATCATCAGAGTTTTCCCCGATTCATGAGCAAGTTTTATCTATAGTTTATTAACTTCTCTCGGTAATATCGAGTTCAGTGTAATCTTTTAGCCATCCTTCTTGAACATATATGTGTTTTTGTATCTATCATAGATAACTCTCATCTTAAATAGCCATGGTCGACTAAGTAGTACATATGAGGCATACATAGCCAACACATCGCAGAGAATTTCATTGGAGTAATGTCCGATAGTGAAAGGTAGTAGTACTTGTGCAGTAACATGTAGCGCCCCTTTCTCACCAGCCAATGCAGTTTGTACGGCCTCGGGTGTGCAATAGTCGGTAGTTTTAACCTTGTGATCAGATTGGTCATTGCTACATTGGTACAACTTCTACTATCAACAATTAGTGTGCTCACCTAATTATTCACTCTACATGTGGTTTAAAACAAGTTCTCCCTCTATTCCTCCTCTTATGAGGGTTCCAAGTTCATTACGCATCAGATAACCAGGATTAACTTGGTGCGAACAGTGACCAAGAATAGATAAGGTCAGTTGCTAGATGAGTTCAAACATGTAGAAAGCTCAAAAGGGAAGTGATGACGAATGTGCAAAAGGACAAATGTGAATGAAAAATAAGCAAAAACCTACGAACATCTCCAAAGGATATGACGCACTAATGGAACTTCCGAGAACTCACAACACAATTTGATATGACATATAAATCGGCCCAGTGAAGATACTTACCACTTAGCCTTACTCAAGGGTTAGGATAAGAGTGATGCCAAGAGTAAACAAGTAGTGTTTACGCTAGGGAAGAAAAATACTAAAGTATATTAATGATGATTAATCTTATTATTATAGCTACAATTACAAGGGTATTTATACCCAAAAGTTAGGGCAACTTGCTTAAAAAGAGAAAAGACAAAAGGGTATTTCTTAAGGAAATAATGTACAAGATACAAAAAGGTAAAAATAAATATTCAAGAAAAACAATCATTAATGTAATGAATTCTACACATGATTTTGTATACGTGGCGATGCTGTGTTGGCAAGGCTATTGGAAGATGTGGACAAAAAGTACGATCAGCTTACTTGTTCGAGCATAGGCTACTTAGTAAGTTTAGAGTCTCTCTTTCGACATATCAGCTAGAGTGATGCCAAGTAAGTAATTAGCCAGGTGTGAGCGAGAATGGGGATTAGCTATTCTCTCAGTCTTTTGCTTCTCGACACACTATCTATGAGAAATAGGTAGTTATCTAGCTTGATATGTAGAATGTGTTGGCAAGGAGATACTTGGCTTCTACAAGAATAGGTTGGAACAGGAGAATTTGCCTTGCCAGGCTTTCTAGCCCTTGAGCTCAGCTATGGGTTAAAGGTCCCATGGCTTGATTCCCATCATTCCTTCTGGGTTGATTTAGATTTAGGATCAAATCCATACGATCTTCGGTCAACTCTCCGTTAGAGTGATAAGGACTAAGGTCAGCAATGTTGAAGGTGTTAAATACCCCATAGTCCTCGGGCATCTCCAATCTGTAGGTATTATCATTAATCTTCTAGAGGATTTTGAACAATCCTTTAGCTTTTGTAGATAATTTGTTCCTCCTCTTGCTCGAAAACTATTCTTTGTTGAGGTGTAGCTATACCAAGTCTCCTTATTGGAATTGTTTAGCCATCCTACCCTTGGTCTTCTCTCGCATTTTTTTAGCAGCTTGGTCGATATGTCGAGTGACTTGGTCATAAATGTATTGAAGCGATTGTACTCTAGCCTTCGCATTAAGGTCCTTTTGCATGGGTATAGGTACAAAAGTATGATCGAGGGGTAACTTGAGATTGAAACCATAGACCACTTCGAAGGGAGTCTGCTTAGCAATGTCATGCATTGTCCAGTTGTAAGTGAATTCGACTACTGGTAAGCAGATATCCCAGTCAGCTAAGTTCTTGCCTACTGCAACTTGGAGTAGTGATCTCAAAGTGCGATTAACCACCTTTGTTTAGCAGTTAATTTAGGGGTGACAGGAAGTGCTAAATAGTAGTTTAGTCCCCATCTGATGTCATAAGGTCCTTTAGAAATGGCTTAAAAACTTCGATTCCCTATTAGAGACTACACTCCTCAGCATGCTATGTAATCGCACAATCTCTTACAAGAAAAGAATAGCAATAGTCGAAACATCATTAGTTTTAAAGCAAGGCACAAAGTATGCCATCTTACTGAATCGATCCATGACAACCATTATAGAATCTTTGCCTCAAGCAATTTGTGGTAATCTAAGAACAAAGTTCACGCTTAATTCCATCCATAGTTTTGTCAGAACAGGCAATGACATTACTTCTCCCTTTTCAGCTTAGCACTTCGCCCTTTTACATATGGTACAGCTCTCAACAACTTGGTACATATCTCGACTCATTCTCGGTTAAAAGAATCGGTGATTCAACAATTCATACATTCTTTTCTCCTTAAAATAGCTAAGTAGTCCTCTACTGTAGGCTTCCTTGATTAGCAGCTCCCTCAAGGAACAAGTTGGCATGCATAATTTTCCACCTCGGAACAACTAGCTATCCTCTACATAATACTTGTCCACTGTTCTTCCATCGACACAGCGTAATTATGGATTCAAAGTGTGAGTCCTCAAAATATTGTTCTTTGATACTTGCAAACCTAAACAATCTAGTCTGCAATTCATTTAGAAGTGCATGTCTTCTCGAAAAAGCATCTGCAACGACATTGCTCTTTTCTTGTTTATATTTTATTACAAAATTAAATCCTTCAAGGAATTCAACCCATCTCACCTACTATTTTGATAACTTGGTATGACTTTAGAGGTACCTTAGCGACTTATGGTCAGTATATATAATAAATTTTTTTGGTAGTAAGTAGTGTTATCATACTTGTAATGCTCAGATCAGCACCAAGAGTTCTTTGTTGTACACGGAATAGTTCAACTGTAGTCCTTTGAGCTTTTCACTGTGGAAGGTAATCAATCGACCTTCCTACATTAGGATAGTACCTATTCTAATGCCTGACGTGCCGCATTCCAGCTCAAATATTTTCTTGAAGTCAAGTAAAACTAATACTAAGGTAGAGGTTTATCTTTCTTTTATCTTAGCAAAGCTCCTCTCCTCCCTTTTTCCCCTTCGGAAGTTAGTGTTTTTCTTTGTTAACTTAGTAAGTGAAGCGGCGAGGGTGCTAAAACCTTTGATGAATCGTCTATAGAATGAAGCTAATTAGTAAAAACTTTACATGTCAACATAATTAGTAGGAGTCGGCCACTTTACAATTGCTCAAATCTTCTCGTCATCCATTCGTAAGCCTCCTCCACTAACTATATAGCCTAAGAAGACCACTTCCTCTTAGCAAAAGCAATACTTCTTCAGGTTGCTAAATAATCTATCAGTATGGAGAAGATTCGATACGGTTTGGAGATGCTTGCAGTAACTCAGCATGTCAGCACTATAGACTAGTATGTCATCAAAGTTCATTGTGATACACTTTCTAATCAAATGTCTTAACATGTGGTTCATCAATTGCATGAAAGCACTCAAGACATTTGACAAGTCGAATGGCTTGACCATCTACTCATAGAGTCTATGTTGAGTTTTAAACTTAGTCTTCTATTCATCTCCTAGCCTTGTGTGTATTTAATGGTAGCTAGACTTTAGTCAATCTTATCGAAGACCTTGGCTCTACTTAACGTATCCAACATGTCTTCTAACCTTAAGATCGAATAATTATATTTGATCATGATCTTATTTACGGCTCAACTATCGATACACATTCGTCAAGTTTCATCCTTTTTTGGCATTAGAAGCACCAACATAGCACAAGGGTTAAGACTTTCTCTGACATATCCTCTCTCCAGTAACTCATTGACTTAACATTGGAGCTTAGAAGCCTATTTAAGATTCATCTGATAGGTTGGCTTATTCGGCAGTGCAACATCGGGTACTAAGTCAATGCAGTGCTTTATGCCTCGAGTTAAGGGCAACCCCTCAAGTAACTATTCTGGGAACAAGTCAGTATACTTATCCAATAACTCTTTGATTTCTTAAGGTAGTTCACCTTGCTCCTTCATCTCTATTAAGTGCCTGACCAACATAAAGGTCGGTTCATCAACATTGATGACCTCTTGGAGCACGGCTCTACTTATCACCAGAGCCTTCTTCGATCTACGAGAAAGTTTTGTTTGCAATTTATTAACTTCTCTCAGTGACATCAAGTTCAGTATGATCTTCCGATCATCCTTCTCAAACATGTACATGTTCTTGTAGCCATTTTGGATAACTTACCTATTAAATAGCCATAGCTTACCTAGCAATATGTGGGAAGCACACATGGGTAGTACGTCGCAGAGAATCTAGTCAAAGTAATTCCCTATAGTGATTGGCAGTAGTATTTGCCGAGTGACATGTAATGCCCCCTTCTCACTCAACCAGTGCAACTTGTACGGCTTTGGATGTACAACAGCTAATAACTTCAATTTTGAGATAAGATTAGCCAATTCCACATTGGTGCAGCTTCCACTATCTATAATGAGAGCATATACCTAATTATTCACCTTACAGGTGGTATGAAACAAATTCTCTCTTTGCTCCTCCTCTGGTGAGGGTTCCATGTTCATTGTACATTGGACAAACATAATCAGCTGATCCAAGTCCTCAGCAAACACATCCTCTTCAATCAGTTCTTTCTCACCATTTTCTTTCTCGATAGTAATCTCTTCCTCAAGTTCCTAATTTGTACTATCTACCTCTAGCTTTGAGACGTCTCCCTTAATTACCATAGTTCTTCGGTTTGGGTATTAAGAGGCCATATGTCTAAACCCTTAGCATTTGAAGCACTAGCCTATCTTCTTGCTTGATCCTTGCCCTTTGTCATAAGTTCATGTTAGTACTTCACCATCAGGTCGACCTTTTTGATTGGCTCGAATATTCATCTTTCGACTCGACTCTATACTCGATTAAGCTTGGTAACTCACTTATCTAGGTTGGTTAGGCGACATCCTGCTCGGTACTCAGCTCCTTCTTTGTCTCTCTATTCGCTAGGGTATTCAGATGGCCTCATCTATTATGGTAAATTGTTAGAGTTCCATAATGTCTCAAATGTCACCTCTCAACCCAATAATGAATCTTGAAACTGTTTAAGCTAGTGGTTCCTTCACCTCGCAACGGATCATAAGCATTTAAAATTCTTGAATATACTTGTCAATAGTTCGACCTCGTTGTCTCAGCTCCTAAGGCTAATTGAAAGTATCTTGAAGATAGGTTTTCGGCATGAACCTGTTTATGAGTATTCTCTTCATCTGAAGCTAAGTATTAATCTCTCGGTAGCCCTCTCGTCTCCTCATAGACTGGAAATTCTTCGACCATATGGTGGCGTATTCAAAGAACTTAACAGCAACAGTTCTCACTTTCTTGTAATCTTCGTACTGATAATAATAAAAAATATGCTCCACCTTCTCTTCCCACTCTAAATATTTAGTAGCATTCCTAGATCTATTGAAGCTCAGAATTCGAAGCTTCACATGGTTAGATGCTCTAGGGACTCGTACTCACTCTTCTTCAAAATACTCATCCCAATCCTCTTCATCTTGTTCTCTCAAGTTTATCCTTCGTCTCACTCATTCACTTACTCATCCACCTTGAACGGGTTGAGTTGGGTTCTGATCTCTAATAGGACAAGCAACTTGTGGGGTGTTTAGTGTGGCCTCAGTTGGTTGGTAAGTCAATGCATGAATAGTTTGGGTTAAATCTATTAAGAGACTGGCTATCTCATCCAGTCTCTCGTTAGTGCTTCTAGGAGTTTCTTAAGACTATTGGTTATGGTGAATAACTCCACTATTGTTATCTCTCATACCATCATTCACACTTGGATCAATCATTTTCTTCATAGATTCAAAGCTAAGTAACAATTAGCAAACACTTTAAGAAAGTAACAGTTAGCAAACACAGCAGCTAAGATGAACATAGTAACTTACTCTATTTCACGTACAAAAAAAAATTAAAAAGAGTATAAACAAAACTTCGAAAACAAACTCTAACTCAAATAAAACCTCTGCTCCGATACCAAGATGGTGCGAATCATGACTAAGAACAAACAAGGCTAATCGTTGAATGGGTTCAAGTTTGCAGAAAGCTCGAAAGGGAAGTGATGAGAAACGTGCAAAAGGACATATGTGAATGAAGAATGAGCAAAAACCCATGAACAGCTTCAGAGGATATGACACACCAATGGAACTTCCGAGGACTCACGACACAATTCAATATGATACACAAAATAGTTCAGTGAGGTTACTCGCCACCTAGCTTTACTCAAGGGTTAAGATAAAAGTGATGCTGAGAGTAAATAGGTAGTGTTTACGAAAGGGAGAAAAAATACTTAAGTATATTAATGATAATCAATCTTATTATTGTAGCTATAATTACAAAGGTATTTATACTCATAAGTTAGATCAACTTGCCTAAAAAGGGAAAAGAAAAAAAGGGCATTTCCTAAGAAAATAATATATAAGATATAAAAAGGTAAAAATGAATATTCAAGAAAAACAATCATTAGTGTAATGGATTCTATACATGATTCTGTACATGTAGCGATACTGTGTTAGTGAGGCCATTAGAAGATGCGGACAAAAATTACGGTCAGCTTACTTGTACGAGTAAGGGTGGCTTAGTTGATTCGAAGTCTCTCTCTTGACATATCGGCTAAGGTGATGTTGAGTAATTAATTGGCCAAGCATGAGTGAAAATAAGGATTGGCTGTTCTCTCAATCTTTTGCTTCTTAGCACACTATCTTTGAGAATTAGGCAGTCATTCGGCTTGATATGCAAAATGTATCGACTAGGAGATACTTAGCCTCAGTAGGAGTTGGTTAGAATAGGGGAATTCGCCTTGCCAGGCTTTCAGCCCTCGAGCTTGGCTATGGGTCAAAGGTTCCGTAAACTGATTCTTATCACTAATTAGTCTAAGTCCTTAGTAAACACATCCTCTTCAATTAGTTCCTTCTTGGCAACTTCTTTTTCGGTAGTGTTCTCCACCTCCTTAAGTTCCTCATTAGTACTTTCTACCTTTAGCTTTGAGATGTCTCTTTTGATGATCATAGTCATTCGGTTTGGGCATTGAGTAGCCATATGTTCAAACCTTTGGTACTTAGAGCACTTGATTTGGCTCGTCTTCCAACTAGATCCTTGTCTTTTCTCATAAGTTCAGGTTAGTACGTCATTGTTTGGTCAGCCTTTTTGCTTAGCTCGAACATTTACCTTTTGAATTAGCTCGATACTTGACTAAACTCGATGACTTCCCTACCCTAGTCAGCTAGTCAGCAATTTGGTTAGTACTTGGCTTCTTCTCTACCTTTCTACTCGTTGGGCTATTATAATGGCTTCATCCATTGTGGTAAATCGTTAGAGCTTCACAATGTCTCGAATGTCACCTCTCAATCCAATAAGGAACCTAGAGATTCTTCGTGTTGGTGATTCTTCATGATGGTGATTCCTTTACTTCATAGCGGATCATAAACATTTGAAACTCTTGGACATACTCGTCAACTGTTCACCCTCCTTGCCTTAGCTTTTAAGGCCGAGTAAAAGTGTCTTGCAGATAAGTATTCGATACGAATCTATTTCTTAGTATTCTTTTTATTTCAAGATAAGTATTAATCTCTCGGTAGCCTTCTCGCCTCCTTATAACCTGAAAATTCTTCCACTACATAGCGGCATATTCGGAGAACTCAATAGCAGTAGTTCTCATTTTCTTGTAATCTTCATACTGATAATAATAAAAAATACGCCCCACTTTCTCTTCCCATTCTAAATATTCATTAACACTCCCAAATCCATTGAAGCTCAAAATCCAAAGCTTCACATGGTCAGATGCTCTAGGGACTTGAGCTCGCTCTTCTTCAAAATACTTTTCTTCATCCTCTTCCTCCCATTCTCTCAAGTCTATCATTTGTCTTACTTGTTTGCATACTCTTCTACCTTGAACTAGTTGAGTTGGTTTCTAACCTCTAGCAAGTCCAACAGCTTGTGGGGTGTTAGGCGTGACTTTAATAGGTTGATAAGCCAACGCATGAACAACTTAGGTCAAATCCATTAAGAGGTGAGTCATCTCATCAAATATCTCGTCAATGCTTCTTGGAGTACCTTCAAATTGTCGATTATAGTAGACAACACCACTGTTATCATCTCTAGCCCCAATATCAACACTTGGATCCATCATTTTTCTAAACCAAAAACTACATAGCCAGCAAACACAGCAACTAAGATGAATACAGTAACTTGCTATGTTTCACACACGTAAAACAGAGTATAAACAGAACTTTAAAAACAAATTACAACTCAAGTGAAACCTCCACTTTGATACTAAGATGATGCGAACCATAAACAAAAACAAACAAAGCCAATTTCTGAATAGGTTCAAGCTTGCTGAAAGCTTAAAAGGGAAGTGATAGGGAATGTGCAAAAGAACAAAAGCAAATAAAAAAGTAAGTAAACCTATGAACAGCTCCAATGGATATGACACACCAATGGAACTTCTGAGGACCCACGACACAACTCGATATGATTCATGAATTAGTCCGATAAGGTTACTTGCTACCTAGCCTTGCTTAAGGGTTAGGATAATAGCGAAATGAGAGTAAACAAAAGAGTGTTTATGAGAGGAAATGCTAAGTGTATTAATGTCAATCTAATCTGTTGCAGTTACATGTATAAGGGGTATTTATACCTAAGAACTTAGGGCAACTTACCTAAAAGGGAAAAAGATAAAAGGGGTATTTCCCTAAAGAAATAATGTACAAGAATATAAAGGGTAAAAAGGAATATTAAAAAAAAAAATAATGATTGGTGTAGCAAATTCTTCACGTGGTACTATACATGTAGCATGGGTGCATTGGTGACACTATTGGAGGATGTAGACAAAAAGGTCAAGTTACTTATCTGAGTAGGGGCAACTAATTAGCATAGGGTCTATCTTTTGGCTTGTCGGCAAAGGTGGTACTGAGGAACTAGATGGTTCAAAGATAGTTGAGCAGACACATGGGGTTTGGCAACTCTCTTAACATTCAACAATTTAGCATACTTAAGAGAGATGAGCAGTCATTCGGTTCGACATATAGAGTGACTTGATAAAGAGATATTTGGCTTCGGTAGGAGTTGACTGTAGCAGGAGGATCCGCCTTACTAGCCCTTCTAATCCTTGAGCACGGTTGTAGGTTAAAGGCCTAGTAGCACGACTCCTATAAAAAACTATCCCCAAAACACTACTGCTAACAAAATATAACTAACAGTAACCCAAAAATTATTACTACTTGATTTCTATAGCTACCCATGACTGATAAACACTATTACAATTACTACAGCACTACTAAATTAGATTACAACAAAAACACAACCATTAAAATGGCTATTATATAAATCAACAACCCAGTATAAGAAACATAGTACCATGAATACTAAGAACACGAACAACTCATTACATTATAGAACAATGATTAATAGAAATGTTCAAACCATGAGTCAAACCTTTAAGAACACTTATATGAGTATCTCGCTAAAGCTCTAATACTAAGATGATATAGATTCATGAGTACGTAGCAGACTTGAATTGCAAATGGGTTTTCAAAGTTCAAGTGGAAATGAGGAATAGGAAGTGAAATGGGATTTTAAACGTAAATGTGGATGGATATCACGCATTAAGACACAAATACAATCAAAGGTTGAGCTGGAAATGGGTAATGATAGTATCTTGTACCTGAATCGATGGCTCACTTTTTCTAAGTACTTCTCTGCTAAAAGAGTCTTATTTTATTGCACCTTTTTAGTTAAAGATAGGAATAAGGATATTTATTCCCTATATTTTGATATTAAAAAGAAAATTTTTGAGATTGAAAAACCGCAAAGAAGAAGCCAAGGAAGGAAAAGCAGAGACAAGAAATCTGTTAGAATAGAAGGCTAAACAACTTCCTCAAAACCAAACCAAGGCTCGAGATTTCAAATGTAAGTTAAATGCAACTTACTAACTTGCCCAAACGAAGGGGTTCACCATAATCTCGAGAAGAAGATTGATAAGAACAAGAAAGATAAAAGAGTAAAACAACACTCAATAATCCGAAGCATAAGCTTGAACAACTCACAAAGATATCAAGTATATTCTTGCTTAAAAAAAAAAGTTTCAACTATTCTCTATTAATTACAAATGTTGCTACTTATAGTAAGTCTTAAAACCTTAATGGCAAAACCGTAATTAAAATACAAGGCCTTAAAATCTAAAGATTAAGCCTACAACTTAAAATAAAAAAAAATACCTACAAGTGTACAAAACTATGCGATTAACAGCGAGGTAGACATACAGGTCATCTAAGTTATCTTGGAATAAGTACGATTCGAACTGGGTAAGGTTGATAGTAATATGTCCTAGTTTGGGTCGAAGTCGTTGAAGTCTTATAGTGCTTAACTGAACTGCCTATGAGGTCGGCCCATAGTTATCGAGCTCTAGGATTGGTCGATACTAGTTTTCTTATGCCGTACTGAGCTATTCTTTGGACTCAAGTCCTAGGCTATTTGGTCTCTTGGCTTCTTAGCAAACAACAGTTCTGATGCCAAGTTGTTTCTTTTTCTTTTCTTAGCCTTCTAGTATCAACTCAGCTTCAGGTAGGGTAGGTTGTCCTTGGCTAGGAATAAGTTGGCCTTGGCCTAAAGTTTGATGTAAGCTAATTCCAATTAAGTTATCATGCTCCCCATTAATAACATATGTAGTTTTTTTTTTTATCCCACTTTCATGATCAATATGAAGTCTTTCCATCAATAGAATTAGTGTTAGTAATTTAGGACGAAATACGTGAACCTAGCAGAATAACATACAATCATAAACAAATTTAGGGAGATTCTATAGTCTTATCCTTTATTTTGATTGGATTAATCTCGCCCTTCATGCCACTATTTATTTCTACTTCTTTTTAAAATTAAACCATTGAATTCGCTGATTTTTAATGGTTCAAATTTAAAATAGTATAAATCAATAGTGAGATAAATAACAGAACCATCAAATTCACAATTTGTTAAGAAATAGGTGACACATGGACACAACATGTTTAAATTTGTGTCCATCTTTGTATCTAACACCTAGACCTATTTATGGGCTCGTTTATCAAACAGGTCTCTTGAATAGATTATGGGTTCAACTTGTGAACCCCTTTATGTTAATAAAATTTATGTTATTTTATTTATTTTTTATTTTGGTACGCCAATTACTAATTTATATTAAGGTTTCCAACTTTTCTTTCCTTTTCATTTAATGCCGCATAAACATAAGTCACAATTATCACTTTCTTCTTCTCACATTTGGTAGTGTAAATCTCTTTTATGAAGTTAGAAATCTTGAATTCTCAATTAAACGTTTTAACATTATGATTTACTTTTTATATATCTACTCTTTATTTAGATAGTCAAGTGAAAATGTTTTTCACCAGATGAAACACTGAACATAAGAAATTAATAAACCATTAGCTACCAATACTTTAGATTAGTTTTATTTTTCTTTAAAATGATATATTTTCTCGATTGCATTGAAGTAGTTTTTTCCCATTGTCCTTTTTCATTTGTTTCTATAAGCATTTTATAAATTTAATTACAAGTTTCTGAATTGATAAATAGGACCAACTTGGACACGAGATACGCTAATTAAATAGTTAGGTTATAGATTCAAGTCTTCATACACAGTTGATAAATGAACCTTGCACAAGCTGAAATTTTCTAGGCACAACTTCATTTAAACACAATTGAGATACAGCAAGGTATTACGAATTACTAGGCTTGATCAATATCTATCTAATACAATAAAACCTTATGTACCTTTTAGTGTCTTAGACTTAGATGGCTATAGAGAAATATATAATATAACAAGAAAATTAATTTATGAAGTAATACATCTTCCTTTACATACTACACAACTAACTCGCTTTACATTTCATAGTTTTTCACTGAGTAAATTCTAAAACCTAAATTCTAATATTGTAATGCTATTAATAATTTTAATGGGTCTTTATATATCCTATTGTGTTTTTTTTTTCTTATAATTCAAAACTTCATCAATTATCACTTTTATCGATATTATTAGGTTCAAACCTTCCATTTAGTTTCCTCTAAAATACTTTAAGTTACAATCAATGGGTAAAACTATCTATATATTTTAAATATATTATGATATCATGATGACGTTATTTTTTTTTTTTAGATTTCAATAATTGATTATATGTGGCAAAATCTTAAGAGAATTACTTTAGAAAATTTCACATATTTGTATCTTTGGAGGATCCAAATCCCATACAGTTAAATATGGGTGAATTAGTAAAGGGTAGTTATAGAGTTTTTTTCCTTCTAAGATAAACAACGTAGAAGAATTATTCTATATTCATTTTCATTTCTTCTTCGGAGATTAAAGTTGACATGGTGGGCTTGAAAGCTTGATTCTCGAACGATGTGACCTACAAAAAAAAAATCGTAGTTTGGTCCAGTATGAGCGCTCCAATACTCAAGTTAGACTCTCTCTAAAAGATAGCTAAGTGACGATTAAAACATTGAAAGTGATCATACGTAGGGGTCTCATCCTTTATTTATAGGTGATAAGGTCGAGATATTTTAAAAAAAAATGTACTACTATATCTAGAGTTGAATCTTTCTCAAATAGGTAAGTACATTAAATTAAATATTGTACATCTTCTAGAAGCCAAAGTATACCTTTGCTAAAGATTTGGAGATATTTCGTATGCTTTGACCTGGATTGGGGGAGACCAAGTTTGCATGAATTTGGAGGAGCTCTCATTAATAGAACCATAAGCTTTGGTTAGAGATAGCTATATGGAGTTTGGAACTCGTTGATAGGCATCAGGGTAGTGTCATAACGAACTCAACCTAAGGGTAGGTTGGGTTGAGCCAAGTTAGTCGACTTGTAAGGGAAGCAGAGTGTAGAACTCTATTGGAGCATTAGATAAGTCTAACCTAAGGGCAGGTTGGACAACACCTTAGATATAACCTAGGATCAAGTTGGGTTAGTTTAGGTGAGAGGTCAAGCCTTATCAAAATAGGCCTTCTTAAATTAACTAAAAGTATTTGGCCAAAAAAAAAAAAAAGAAAATTACCTAAAAGTAAGAGCAAGTTTGGATTGGGTTTAAGGTATCTAATTCCAAAATTACCTATAAGCAATTTCTATTATCATTTCATATTTAATAAAACTCTATGAGTAGTTTAAATATTTTGTATTTAGCACATGTATTGCATGTGTATATCTTCTAGTATTATTTAATACAAGGCAACATGGTCTATTTTTTTTTTTCTCTCTTTAATTTCTTCTAGATGGTTTTTTCTTTCCCTTCTACCATATTTTCATATCATGCGTTACAGTTTTTCAATCGGCAATTTACTCTAGGAAATTTCAATTTGAGATAAAATATTTCAGATATTATAGTATCAAGCAATCAATCTTTTTTTCCCCAATGTACGTAAAACCCAAAAAGGACGTATCTCAAAAATTATAAACTTTTGAACCTTTATTTAAAAATGGTGGATGGTGGAAGTGGTTACGTGCCAAATATTAAATTGAGAAGTTTTTAAACTTGGAAAATGTAGAGATATCTGCAGCGCGACCGACCATGGAGAGAAATCCTTCTTTAAAGGAGCTTCTAGTAGCAGAGCGGGCGACTGTCGGACATTCGAAGAGAGGGCTATAAAATAGGAAATGAATTATTGATGCATCTAAGTACTAAAAAATTTGAAGAAAGGACAACTTAGAGCTGAAGGGAGTACAAGAGAGTCCAAAAGTTTTTCTTGGGTTTGGCAATGTCGTTGAAGACGCGACAAATGATAGCTTAAAAGAACTCACGAAGATAATCAATTTGAAGGAAAAACAACAAAGAAAACTAAGAATAAATGCGTGTATTTAACCCCGAGAAAATAAATTAAGATTCAGTTTCCAGATCTTATAACCCAACTGATATGAATGCTGTCATTTAATCGGGATGGTACAGATCTAAATTTTTCTCTCACTGTAGTCACCAAATAAAATTTATTCTCAGTTTACACTACTCGAAAGTAAATGTACGTCTATCCATTATAAATATTTTATGTAGAATAAACCTAGTTTATTTCCAAAAAAAAAAAAAAAAAAAACCTAGTTTATGAGGAGAGTTGTTGATTTTATATTAAAAAGGGTATTTTCCCCCTATCTGCTAACTCCCATATCACTCACTTATGGCCAGTGATTGTTGATGTTTGAATGAGCATTATAATAGATAACTAATATTCCCGGAAGAAAGGGCCCTATATGTCATCAATGACCTATACGAAGACTATTATTAATCATTAATTTATGGTCTCAAGAGGTACCTTACACTAGTTATTTCTTAATTCCAAAGCCTTTGATGGAGCAATGAATTTAGCCTATTTTGTGAATGACTAATTAATGTGTGTGTGTTTGGTCTCAAATGAGCCAGGCAAATGATTAAGAGGGACAATACTAATGCCCTCTAAATTGACCCTAGTTGGATATGTATCCTTGTAGCTTAAAAGAATGGCCCTTCCCTTGCATTCGCAATCATTTTGAATGGCAAAAGCAATAGAGAAGTGGGCATTCTAGTGAAACTGAAGAGTAATTTTTCAACAGCAGATATCGACAACCTCATCGGGAAAAATGCAGGATTTCATATTTATAGGAATTTAGAGTTAGTTTTAACTGAATCTTGTACATGAATACTATTGAACACTTAATAAGACGTCAAATGAATAAATTTTTTATTTCTTATAAAATTTACAAAACATTTTATGAATTTACGTGTATAGTAAAATGTATAAATTTCTTATTTCTTCTAAAATTTACAAAACGTTTTATGAATTTACGTGTATAATAAAATGTAGGGATTTTCTCTATTTATTATTTGATCTCTCAACAAATATTGCACTCTTTATATAACATTTTATGAATTTATAAGTATAATAAAATGTAGGGATTTTCTCTATTTATTATTTAATCTCTCAACAAATATTAAGAGCACTCCTTGTCGTTTGTTTGAGAAAATATAAGACATAATTTTAGGAGGAGGATTGTCCTAGGCGACCGTACAATGTCGACCATGCCAGCAATGAATTAATGTGGGTGTGGGCCAAACTTTGGTTTGACTAAGCACTACAATGCTCACATATCTACCTTCTATCGTTTAGATTCACGAACCCATGAGCTCATGAACTACTTCCAGCCTCTTTAGGATATTTTAGGGATCACACGAATAGTATTTTTTTAAGGAAAAGGAGGATACCGCACATACAATATAAGACCTCACAATATGAAATTTAAATATATATATATATATATATATGTATAGATGTGTATATATATGTGTACATATATATATTTGGCTGAATATAAAATCTAAATATTGGATCAATAATCTTATTAGATAGTTCAAGAGAGGGCAACAAATTCATATTTATATCTCAACTAAGTTCATATTTGTGTCAATAGTTTTAAAAGTCCATATTTAAAAAGTAGTACGATTTCTTTTACTAAATCGAGAAATTAATATTAGACTAAATAAGAAACGCCCTTAAAATTGGATCGAGTATCAATTTTTCAATTTAGATAAATTCTGGAAAATTTTTTGAAAACATTGCCTTTCAGCAAACTTCACATATAAGGCCTAATATAGAGGTCGAAGTTCTCTCTCATAGAAGCAAACATTGATAGGAATTCATTGTTTGCTTATGTGATTGAAAACCAGCAAATTTAATCTTACTACACATATCTTGTTGAATTCAGTCAAAATTATTATAATGACTATACAATTAAGCTAAAAATTAGCTCGTGAATATAAAAATGATATACCACAAAAGATAAAACTTATACATGAGTTAAACTCCTCCAACGAGTCGCTAATAGATCTTAGATCCTAAAAAGTAATTAGGAGATGTCTTAACTCTTAAATTCTAATCTACACATCACCCGTGCTTTTAAGTCTAGTTAAAAGCTTCAAGTTTTAATCAATATTATTAAATTCGAGTTAATTTCTACAATTTAATCTAATTCAATTTGATCTTATTATAAAACTAATCCAGTTCAATTATGATATTTCTCAATTGAACCGTGATTAAACTCAATTGCATTATTTTAATTTTTGATCATTTTATATATTTAGATCAATCATCCAGATCGGATTGCATAACATTAATTTTAATTATATTATATTCGTGGATAATTCAATGATTTTTGGTGAAGCCTTTTATTTCCCTTTAAACTAAACCGTACATTTTTCTTTCTTTTGGAATCTACCCCTGCCCCTTCAAATTATAAGAACATAGTTTTTCACCCTTCTTCTCTCTTGTCATCCATGGCATTCTTCAGTGGCTTCGTAAGAAAATCTCGTCTTCCTTTTGTGTTTTTTCGCTATTTTCTTTTAGCGTATCTTACCCTAATGTAATTTTAGGGGAAAGGATTTTTAGGACTTAGGAAGTCTTAAGGCAAAATCTGTTATGGATTTTTTTTTTTTTTTTCCCATTTAAAGTGTAGGGATCCAATTATCCCTCTCAAATTTGGGTATCGTAGGTTTGATCTTCTGAAAGGAGCGGGTAATTTGAAGGTTTTATATGATTCTTCTTACAAAGTATTTCATTGCTAGTGATGGTGTTCTTTAAGAAAAAGGTAAGTAAATCTTTCCTTCTTGTTGTTAACTTTGAATATAAACTTGGAAGCTAGATCTTAAAATTGGAAGTGCAAAACAAGAAATTACGAAATAGAATTCATAATATTTGTTAATGGTTATTTAGCAAAAATGTTAAATGAAAATTTTGAAACATTGTGGGAGTTTTAGTAATGGAAAAAAATCGATTCAATAGTGTGCTTAATGAAAGTGCAATATTGAATTATATGTGGAAAGGTTTTAAGATATGTAGTTGAAAGATGATATATTCGAATTAAATATAGAAGATGATATTTGAAGTAATTTTTGAAAGAGTGTTAGTTTTTTATTTTGAATTAAGGATTGACATTATTAGAAAGGATTGTTGCACGTTTTGGCTAAAAGGGGGATTAATTAACCACCCCCTAAACTTAGGCAAGAGCCAATTTTGAACCACGAACCGGTTCGGCTCGAAAGTAGTGATGCCAAACCGTCCTAGCGAAACACCGAGCTTTAAGAGTTCAAGTGGTTTAAGAAGATAAAACCACTCGGTCCAATAGGTCACAAATTACCGAGCCGACCTGCCATTGAATTGGCGGGTTGGCTTGGCCGGTTTACCTTCTTAAAAGAGAAAAGAGAGAGAAAGAGAAGAGAGAGGTCACTAAATTGAAAAAAATAATTTGATAATATTCAATAAGTTATTATATATTAAAGCTATTTTATTTGCAATAGTAAAAAACAATGTTTTTAAAAATAATATTATCAAACTAATGATCAATAACTAATGATCAATAACTAATTATAAGTTAATTATGTGTTAAAGATAAATAGAAAATTCAATTTCAGTTAATATAAGTTATTTTTGTAAAACTTATTAAACGTTAAGGATTTGAATATGAGAAAAATAAAATTTGAGGGACAAAAAATAAAAAAATTGGAATCGCATTAAGTCAGAAATTAATAAAAAAATTAGAAATTATTAATTATTAGTAAACTTAAAAAAAAAAGGATATCACATTATTAAAAATTATTAATGTATTAAAAAAAGAAATTAATAAAAATATTAAATATTTAAAATTAAGAAAAAAAAAAAAACGGTTCAAGGGCCTCGAATTGGCTTTTGAACCGCTAAGCCTAATGAACTAGCTTGGAACTGTCAACTCATGGGCCGGTTATGGTTCACCGTGTCATCGACCTATGAACCGGCAGTTCAAAGTCAGTTTCGGACCAGTTCAACCTAGTGCCCACCACTACAACCCCCATTTATTGCTTGAAACCCTTTTGATAATATACTAGTCAATTAGCTACATCAACTTGATTAATTAATGGGGTTCTAGGATGGTCCTCTAGACTGACCCATCTTCGGGAAGAAGGGACGGGATGATCTCTTGATTTGCTTATTGTATTCCAAGAAGAAAAACATAGTCTAAGCATTCCCTCTTGCTTTGAACTCCCCTAAGCTATCTTTTTGAGAAAGACTGGAGACCCCAAGCCCTTTTAAATCAATTCCAACCTTTTGCCCCGATAGCTAACCTATCTATTTGAGTCCCTTTATTTGTATACCTTCTTCTTTATGTTGTGACAACATTAGAAAAAGCATTTTATCTATTTGTCTTATTATAATAATTTATTATTTTATCTTGTTCTAAGGAAGAAATAATAATAATAAGTGTAATCATATATAGTAATTTGAGTAATATTTAAAGGGCTAGTTTTATCATTTTGTAGTAGCGAGATAGATTATTGGAGATTAAAGAAGAGAAGATTAGATTCTTACTTAAGCATAAATCATTCTTAAGTGGGAAGTTAACTTTTAGTCATAAGTTAAACTTAAAATTAATTAAATTTTCATAGTAAAGTAGTCATGTATTAGGTTTAAAGGTGATTTATATCAATTTATTATGGACGAAACTGAAGTACATAATTATTTAAATATTTTTTGTGTGTATTAGGATAGAGAGATAAATAAACTAAATAACAAATAATGTTAAATATGGATGTTAATTGTGCTTTGCTTTAGCTAGAGTGTAGATGTGTTTAATGCATTACCTAATGATGGATGTGTAATGGCGTTCCAAGTAGTGTTGTACACTAAAATGATTTGGTTAGTTTTAAGGTGTTGTATTACAATGATGTTCTAATTAGTGGAAATACTATAAAACAAGTTAGTGGCTAGGAAGAAGCTATAGTTAGGTTGTATTGGTACTATGGGACACCCTTATGAACGACTATAGTAGACTAGTTTAACTAATGGCTAACTTATTATTTACTTTAGGACAATGCAAATTACATCTAAAATCTTGGGTATTAGGTGTACCTCACACCATGCATATGTATTTATATTATATACTTGTACTATGGGGTTATGAGTGATCTAAGTTTTAGGATGTTGGAATATATTGTATTTAATGACCTAATTGAAGATAAGAGCCAATTGTATTGTATAATAGTATAAGAATGAGCAATTATTATATGTATCATTTATAGTATTTGTTGACAATAGTTTTCCATCTCGACAAATAAACATCTACATAGGGATACCAGAGGGTACTTCGGTGCGACTACTTTGATATCTAAGTCAACCCCTTAGTAGCGAAGTAAAATTGCAAGAGAGAAAGAATGAGAGCTAGAGATGCCCTTACTTGGAGGTTTTTTCCTTATTTATAGTAGATGAGATCATTATGTACTCCAATAAGGCTTGTGGAATTGGGCTTTAGTATTAAGCAGGTTAGTTCAGGCCTAAGGCCTATTTGTCAAAAGAACCCCATCAATACTTATCGTCTACTCTCTTTTATGATGAGTTCAACAAAGAGAATACCTAGAGAGGTTGTGATAAGATTTTGAGCATCAACCCAATGATGTGCCAGGCTTCGAATTATATGGGAGGCTTGCTCACGAGCTCTATGCGAAGAGAAGACCTATTCATGTGCTATATCATTGTTGAATGGCTTACCCAGCTTTACTAGGTCTACCTCGTTGTGCTAAGTACGCCCCGCTTTACCTTGACTAAGCCCTCCTATAGACTTATCATGAGCTATGGCAATATTGGAAGACCCAATGTGCTCTGCAAGTTTTGTCCTAACCTACTATTTGTGCCCTGCTTTGTCAAGTCTTCCTTACTATACTTGATCAATTCTACTCTACTATAGTAAGCTCTATTCTATTCTATTGGGTTTACTTAGATCAACTATTCAGGACTGTCCTACCCTACCCATCTGCCCTACTTTATCGAAGTCGATTTGCTCGACCAAGTTTGTTCGGCCAAGATTTGCTTAGTCATGACGAGGTTGCTCGACTATTTCATATCAGCTTGGTGGTACCGAAACATATCAAATAAGTCGGCTATGTCCACGCTAGATCGGCCTAACCATACAAGGTCGGCCACTATCATATCAGCTCAACCACTGCCCATAAGAGGTCAGCCTTGGTCAAGTCAGGTTGGTCTCAGACATATCAGTTTAGCCCTGGACAAAGACAGGTCGTCCAGAATTAGGTCTGCCTAGATTACAGCTCAGAGTCCCTAACAGCTCTTTGGAATCAAAGCATCAACCCTCACTTAAAGATCTCACTTGGCTATCTATTTTACTTATGTATTTAGATTCTCTATTTCTTATATTTTACTTATAATTAGCCTCATGTCTATCTTATATTTATAGAATTGCCACTAGGGCATTCTTAGTTATTTTATTTACTTACAACTTTACCACTTTGTATAAATAGAACACTTGTATAGCGTTTCAAATAAACTTTGACATTTTTAATGAAAAACCCCTTTTGAGTCTTCTCTCTAAGAAAGCTCTCTCTCTCTCTCTCTCTTTTTCTTTACCAGCTCTTATCAATCCCTTTAATAAGAATTGTAGTAAGCAACCCTATCACTCATACCGATGCATCACATCCGACGAGTCTTAGGTCCATGTGTGGTTTTACAGTGCATCATATCCATAGAGTTAGTGTGTAGGATTTGCTAAATCTTCAACTTTCATTTGCTTTTTTCGAGCTTTTTGTAAGCTTGAACCCATCCCTTGGTTACGTGTGATACTGAGTTCCGTGTGTTCACCCGCAGATCCATATGATCTCGGTATTAGAGCTCTAGGGTTCCATCTATTGGGATTCTTAAAGGCTTTCGGAAGTTGCTACAAAGGCTTGTTCGTGTTTGTTGATTAGTGGTTGTGTTTCTTTCGTAGATATTGGAGTTGGTTCGATTAAAGTAGGTTTAGAGATCTTGAGCTACGAAGTAGAGATTTGTAGGTCGATAAAAGTGGTTCCTATTGTGCTCTGTTGTACTCAGTTCTTCATTGTGAAAACAGAAGAGGTTCGTCTTTGTGTACATTCAAGTGTTTGATTGTATTGACTACTTAATTTAAGTCGAAAGTAGGCTTTTGAGATTGAGCCATATTGACTACAGTTTAGGTCATTGAATTTGGACAAAAGGTCGTTCAACGGGATTCTTTTGTGTGATCACAACAACAATTAGTATAATGCGTTTCGACATTAATTTGCAATGTTTGGTGGTTGTTAGTTACAAAAGCTTTATTGTTACTACAACAATAAGTAGTACATTTTCTTAAGTGTTATGTTGGACAATTTGGTGCTAGTGGTGACTACGATTGTACTAGTAAGTTATGCTGTTGTCTTGGGGATTGGCATAGTGCTTAGTACTCGAAATGTAAGTATCTGAACTAAGTTGATAAAGTGAAATCATTAGGTGTAGAGTTGTTGAACTTGGGAGAAGCTATTCGAGTTGAGTTATTTGCCTATTTAACTTGTCAAGCTAATTCTAGTATCTGAGCTGAGTTGAAGTGTTGAAGTAAAGTGGAAGATCTGATTTGTGCAAGCATTCGAGCTATTGTGTGTTTTAATCATTGCTGATGAAACTTTTATGAGTCGAGCTAGTCTGCTAAAGTGATACCGCCATTTAACATAGCTTACAACAATTGATGAAGATATGGTTATGACTATGATTGTAAAGATATAAAGTCGAGAATACCCATGTATAATGGCTATGGACCCCCAAACGAATACTTGGATTGAGAATTTCGAGTTAATAAAATCTTTAAAAAGTATTCGTATCCTAAACGTGACAAGAAATATATCATAGAGGATCAACTTCAAGGTCTTGCTAAGACTTGGTGGAAGAATGAATTAAGGTGAAGGATCCTTGAAGGAGTGAGTTCTACATGGAGCTCAATAAGACCTACCATGAGAGAAAAATTTGTACTTACATCATATCAAGACGAGTTGTATGAGGAGTTGTCTACCTTGAGGCAAGGACGAATGAGTGTCCAAGAATTTTCCTAAGAGTATAAAGCACTCCTACGGCGATGTGAATTGTATGAATCTCTTTCATGTACTATCTTGCGATTTATGAGAGGGTTGCAGTCGAAGATTGCTAGACGTGTTAACTCTTCAAGAGTAAGGAGCTTAAATGAAGCTATCTAACTAGCCTTTAGAGAAGAATCCACCATAGGTATCGACCATTATGATGTACAGGAACAGCTAGAGGTTATACTTGATTAGCTTGAGTAGCTCAGATAAGAAATGAGGCAACAAAGGAATACTTAAATAGAGAAAGCCGACAAAAAGGAAGGCCGAGGAAAGGAAGTAGAAAAGGAAGAGGTGAAGGTTGCTGGAGAGACGAGCTGTAGAGGCGAAAAAGACCGAGCTGAATTATGCTTAAACCCCCATGTTCCTGAACTGATTCCATTACCTACTATAAATGCCACGGATGGTAGCTCTAAGAATTGTTATGTTTGCCTTCCTCATATCGAAATCCTACATCCTAGTCATCTGATAAGTTTACGTGGAACTGATATGTGCAGTTACAAAATTGCACCTGTGAGCTATTGTCAACTATCAATTGGAGTTTATCAAAGTCGAGGTGATGAATACATGTATTAGGGATACATCATGATGACTCTTGGTACTCTTGAGTTGAAAAGATTTGAGGTATATAGATGAAAAGAGGAAGAGGAATCGATTTATTAGGGAGTAAAGGAAATAATGACTACAACTGATGAGGAGATCACAATATCCGAGCTAGTCAAACTTGAAAAGGCAGAAGCACTTGTCATTGAAGAGCCATCTTACATCTGGCTGACACAAGATCTATAAGCCCTTAATTCTTTGTATGACCTTGAGATCGTATTGCTTCTCGTAATTGATAGTTGCTGGGACTACTATGGTATAGTTGATGGGATCCACGATGAGTGGAAGGAAAGATCCGAGATAAAAGATGTGATCGATAGAGCCCATGATGAGTGGAGGGAGCATCGACTGGTGATGCCCTTGTTGCAAGAATTACAGTGTACTATGTTTAAATTTAAATTTTGTCGATTAGTGTTTGACCCCGAAAGGATTTGGAGCAGCCAACTACTAAGTTTTAGGTCAAAACTCTTCGAAGAGGGAGGGAATGATAGGATTCCAGGCATTGACCTGACGACATGCCAGGCTTTGGATTACATGGGAGGCTTGTTCACAAGCTTTACGTGAATGGAAGACTTGTTTATGTGCTCTATCATTGCTGAATGGCCTACCCAACTCAACTAGGTCTACCCTGTTGTGCTAAGTACGCCCTACTTTACCCTAACCAAGCCTTCCCATAGACTTATCTATGAGCAATGGTAATATTGGAAGACCTAATGTACTCTGCAAGTTCTGTCCTAGCCTACTATTTGTACCTTACTTTGCTAGGTCTTCCTTGCTATACTTGATCCATTATACCTTACTATGGTTGGCTCTATTCTATTTTGTCAGGTCTACTCAGATCAGCTATTCAGGATTATCCTACCCTGTCTATCCGCCCTACTTTATCGAAGTCGATTTGCTCGACCGAGTCTATTCGACCAAGATTTGCTCGGTCATGATGAGGCTGCTCGACTATTCCATATTAGCTCGACAGCACCGGGACATATCAAACAAGTTGGCCATGTCCATGCCAGATCAGCTCGACCATACAGGGTCGGCCACTATCATATCAGCTTGACTACTGCCCATGAGAGGTTAGCTCTGGTTAAGTCAGGTCGGTCTCAAACATATCAGGTCGATCCCGAACAAAGACAAGTTGTCTAAAATTAGGTCTACCTAAATTACAACTTAAGGTCCCTAACAGCTCTTTGGAATCAAAGCATTATCCCTTACTCGAAGATCTCACTTAGCTATCTATTTTACTTATGTATTCGGATTCTCTATTTCTTATATTTTACTTGTAATTAGCCTCATGTCTATCTTTTATTTACAGAATTTCCACTAGGGCATTCTTAGTCATTTTATTTACTTACAACTTTACCACTTTATATAAATAGAATACTTGTATAGGGTTTTCGATAGGCTTTGACATTTTTAATGAAAAACCCCTTTTGAGTTTTTTCTCTAGGAAAGCTCTCTCTCTTTTTATTAGCTTTTTTCAATTTCTTTAGCAAGGATTGTGGTGGGTAATCTTATCACTCGAACCGGTATGTCACATTCAATAAACCTTAGGTCTGTATGTGGTTCTATGGTGCATCATATCCGTAGAGTTAGTGTATGAGATTTGCTAAACCTTTGACTTTTATTTGCTTTTTTCGAGTTTTCTGCAAACTTGGACCCATCCCTTAGTTATGCATAATATTGAGTATCGTGTGTTCACTCGTGGATCCGTATCAAGTTGACTTCATAGGAGGTTTGGAAAAATCTATGATAAAGGGTCTAAAGAGGCTAGGATGCTTGAAGAGGTGAAGGTTAAAAGAGGTCAAAGCACTTGTAAGTGTTAGTATACCTGATAAGGCATGTGCTTAAAGAGGTTGGTTAGCTATGATATAAGATGTTAGTGTTATTTACTCATCGTCCATATAAGGTGTTGGATTAGAGTATTTTAACCATCGCTGTTCAAAGGCTTAGGGATTTTGAATAGCTCGTTATCCGTATATATTATAGGACTTAGAGTATTTTACTCCTTGCCAATTAGAGGCTTAGGGTTTTTAGGTAGCTTGTCATCTATTAGTTAGACTTATAGCATTGTGCTTGTCGCCAGTTGATGGCTTAGAGCTTTTCAAATAGCTCATCATTCTTTCTTTGGACTTATAACAATTGTACCTATCACTCTTAAAATACTTAAAATAGCTTAAAGATTTTTATCATGTTGTTCGAGATCTTTTCTAGACTTAAGACTTATGGATATCCATTTTGCGTAATCCTTAGACTTAGGGATTAGTGTTTTATGATTTGCCTATTGACCTTTGGTAGGGCTTACAGCTATCGAGAAGTAGCTCATTAGTAGACCATACTTATGTGGGCTCAAAGCGGGGCGTTGCAAGTGCTGAATGATCGACACTTTTTGTTATCAAGCTTGTTAAAGTTAAAATCATAGAGAAACACATACATAAATATAGTTTAATACAGGAACCATGAAGTAAACATAAATATTAACAACAAATTACCACAAGACACCATACAAAACATTTATCTCAAAGAATAAATAATGAATAAGTCATAAATGGCAACAGTGAAGTTATACCTATCTTCCATCAATGAGAGTGTGTGTGAGTGGGCTTATTTATAGGCATGGGCTATTGGCCCATGAAAATTTAACAATTCGTGCTATGCGGCCTGTCTTCAATATATAAGAGCACTGTTCTTTTGCTTGGAGCTCAAACTTTTTAGGCTTTTGCAAAGTCCTTAAGTATGTTTGACTATGAGGTTGGACTTTGGTTTCTCGAAACTTTGTAAGAGGGAATGTTGACCTCGGTAGAAAGAGACTCAGTAGTGGAGTTGTACAGAATTTATAGCTCAGTTTTGCTATTGAAGAACAGCCCGGGACTTTCTCACTTTGTTCGGCTTGCTGCATGTGCATAAGCTCTGAATCTGCTTAGTTACTCGGATTTGCAACTTATGAGCTTCCGGAGGTCATAATGATTGCACTGGGTTGTCATTCGGCCTGTGGATGCATGCTTCACCAAGTCCGAATCACGTGTGACTCAGTTGAAAAGAACCTGGAGAAGCTCGGTTTGAACTTGTTCGGTCATGTAAGGGCTTGTCCATTAAAGAGCTCAGATTGGATAACTTCTTGGGATTGCTCATTTGCGTGGACTGGAGGACAGATCACTCCTGAATCTCAAGATTGTGTCTACCTGCACAACGCTGTTCGAATCTGCAACACGAATTGATTTGAAGAAAAGCTAGATCAGCCTCTCGAATCTGTTAGCTAGGAGCGCTCGAGTCCACGATGCTCTATCGAAGAGAAACCAAGTTACATGGTTATGTTGTCATGTGGATGGGAGCTCGAATTTGATTCTGTCTGCGGAGAAACTAGGTCTGGTCGGGTCTGTACGTTTGCATTATAGAGCACACAATTATCTTGTTCGTATGGTACTGGAGCGTGGTCAGATTGTTGTTGGCATTGTCTGTTACATGTTGCTCTCCTATTCGGTTAATGAACTTGCGTCCCTTAATAGAGTGGACAGGGAGCTTTTTGCTTGCTTGGACCTTAACTTAGCTTAGACATATTTTGCTCTCCATACTTGGACATGATACAATGGCATGTAATGGACAGGTCACTCATGATCTGGCGGCAGTTTGTGCAAGGTTGCTGTTGCTGAACTCAGTTGAAGTAAGGTGCTGATGTCGTCAATTGACAGCTCTATCTTTTGCTGCCATTTAAGTATAGTTCGGCATAGCATGCACTTTTGAGTTCGGCCATGCGAGCTACTGTGTTTACGAGCAGTTTGAGCTGCTATGCGAGCTACTGTGAGCGCGGCTTTATTTGATCTTGTGTAGGCTGGTAGCTCGGATTGAATTGCTCAGATTTCTCGCAGCCCACAATGCGGCAGTCCACTACGAAACTCAGTTCGGCCTTCAAAGGAAGGTTATGAATGCCATTAGTAGTTTGGTTCGGCATGTAGTATCCAAACTCATCTCAAATCTGCTATCATGGAGCTCGATAAGTGGGTTAAGAGCTCGACAAAGGAGGTTGCACTACTTGGTTGAAAGGAGCTCGATGGTGTCGTGAAGAGCTCGGGCTTGATGGACAGCTCCTTATGAGCAGTTCAGCCAATGAGCAGCTAGGCCATACTTGAAATCTACAAAGCTCGGATCATGATTAAAATGAGAAGCTCGGACTTACTAGTTACACGCGAGCTCATATTCATTTACGCTACAGACAACTAGCTCGGATCTGCTATTCACGACTCCAAGCTAAGCAGCTCTTGCCGTTCTCCAGTCGTGAATAGCTCGACAAAGTTGTCCTGTGCATGTTGGAGGACGGCTTAAAATTTGTCTTCAGTAGTGGAGCTGCAATTCAACGTGTAACGGTATAGAAGCTCGACTGCTGTTGTACTTGAGGAGCTCAGCTGCTTTGCTTCGATTCGATCTTCACCAACAATCAAGAGCTTAGACAATTAAGCTCACCAAGGAATTTGCCTCGTTCCGGTTAGAAAGAAACTTGGTTGCCATGGATTAGCCCAAAAAATCGGCCTTGCTACCATGACCCTAATGGAGCTTGGTATTATTGCAATGACGGCTTAGTTTGATGTAAGGAGAAGGTCAGACCGACGTTGTCATGGAGTAGCTCGGGCGTGCTGTCAACACAACAGCTCGGTACCCATACTAACTAGTGAAATATCTCGGCTCTGCTATAGTTCGGATTCGCATGGAAGTGTTGGGTCATTATACCCTGTTTTGTAATGAAGGAGCTCGGTTAAGTGAAGGAGTTCGGCTCCGTGTCTTGCAATGGGTTGTTTGTGTATGAACAGCCAGGCCATCGTAGTATGTTATGCTCTTTGCTATGGCTGCTCGCGCTTTGTCGAAATTCGAAGAACTTGGATCAGCTGCTTCACGTCCTGTTCGTCTTCGGCTTGGTCTGTGTTTAGCCTGGTGACGCGGCGTATCATACTTTATGGAATTGTAGTAATAGCTCGACCATAATATTATTACAAAATTAAGCTGATAGAGCATGAATCTCGGATTAAATGACTATTGCGCAGCTACTCAGACTTGCACGAGTTAAAGATTGACTTTATCTTATCTCGACACCTTCTTTTTTTCTTTTTTAATTTTAAAGAAATAAGGACAGCACGGAAACTGTTTATAACAGCTCGGCATTTGCAGAACTATCGGCTTATCATATGGTCAACAGCTCGGCCGTGATGTTACAACCTATTGACAGTTCGGCTGTCATTGTAGGACGCACGGACTTGTTACAGCACAGCACGACTACGGGCAACTTGGTTTCGCATCTAACTCGATCTAGTTGTATTGCATAGAGCTTGGCACGTCCTATGATCAAAGAAATACTCGGGTGTGGACTTACATATTGGGTCAGTCATTTGTGTGCTGGGGCCTCTTGGTCGTTTCTTAGTGAAGATAGCTCGGATCATGTGCTACTAAAACCCCCCCAAGTTGCTGTTCAGAATTTGTTATACACTCGCACGTCATATGTTGAACTGCTTGGAGTTCTTGCTCAGTGTAGAGTGCGGACAAGAAGTTGGATATGAGACATCCGCTTTCTGGTCGCGAGCCCGGGCGTGTATGGTTCGATGTGACATTGAAGCACTCAGTCATTCTCTGATCTGCACCAATGAGCTCGGCATGAGTTAAGAATATAGCTCAGAGTTGATCCTGTTTGTTTGCAGTTTGGGACAGCTAAGTGACTTTTATAGGAATACGAGCTCTTATTTGAGAAATATTATGGAAAAGAGTTAGTTTTTTTAAACAAAATATATAAATATAATATACTAAAAGCGTATCAAATAATTACATTTTCAATTACTTATTTTTTTTGTACTGAAGATGCATANTTTATTTATTTTATTTTATTAATAATTAACATTATGCAATTTTTATTTCTAGAAAAAAATTTGTCATGTTATTATATAAATTTCATAATCGTAGATATACTATAAGTTGTATAAATTATTAATATTTTATAAAAATTTATTATATATTGTATAAATTTAAGATTATTTTGTATTACAGTAAATAAGTTATACGAATGTGGATATGAATAATATTGGAATGTAAGTGAAAATTATTATGTGTATGTGTGTATGTGTGTGTGTGTGTATATATATATATATTGACATTTTTTATTGTGTTGAGTCGAATTAGAAAGCTAAAGATAGGTAGTTGTGTTAATGACGTAGCTTACCGAGATGATTAAGTATATTTTATAAAGTTATCGCTCAGTGTGTAGATAAAGTTTATAATGTCATTTAAATATTCAGTTCATTGTGGCATTACTAGGGTGGAAATAGCAGATTACGTGAAAGTTATTGTCTATGCAAACAGAAATATAGTAATGGGTAGTTGGGAACTGGAGTATGATAAGAAACCCGTTAAGAAGTTGAAAATTAAGAATGATTTGAACTTCTCTCATTTTAGTCGGAGAATTTATGGATGTGTTGGAGTTGACCCGAGTGGTGTTAAACTTATGCACAGGCATCCTTTTTTCCATGATGCTGGAGTTATCTACAAATTGATAGCCATTAGAGATAATGAGGATATTGAGAATTTCATTGAGATGGTAGAGTTTTTTTAGAAACAAAGTATTTAAGAAGTGTACATAATGCACATTGGGGAATCGAATGCTTCGAATGAGCATAAAATACATGAGACAAATAATCCAACCCTTTCGGATCCTAATGTGCATTCAATAATGACCAATGCGGAGCAAACAAATGTGGATCAATCAAATGAACCATACATGGATTTCTTTGAATATGAGTACGTAAATATTACAGAAGAGCAACTTAACGAAATATTAGGTCCCATTATCGAACATGAAGAGTCTTATGATTCGTATGCAGAGAGAATGCACAAGGATATAAATGTCGATGATGGGGAGAATGCGTTAGATGTGGATGGTGATAAAGTTAATGTTGGTTTTGAAGATGACAATGCTAAGGATTTAGGAGAGGCCCAAGTGAGACCATATATTGGTGGGAGCAGTATATCAGTCTGGACACTTCGTGGCGATAACCCTAGTAGGCCATACCATCGAACTAGTGAAGTATTGTTAAATAGGTAATTTGAAAACTTTCCATAAATAAATGAACCTATTGACAGGCTTATCAAAGGTCATGTCTCATTTTACAACAGCCAGTATGATGGCAACAGCTATACAACATTCGAGAGAGATGTTAATGAAATGTGCAGTAACATCATTGGCTTTAATGACTTGAGTGTCGATATGCATTTCAATACAAAAAAGGATCTCATAAATGCAGTTAAATCATTCCACCTAAGGGACCACTATGTTTTTCATGTGGACATTTTGAAACCGAATGTATATACTGTCTACTGTAAAAAGAAAGAACAGGGTTGTAAGTGGAGGCTATGGGCTTGTTTGAAAAAAAGTAAAAGGTCTTTTCAAAATAACAATTTTAGAGAGTCTACACACTTATGTGAACCCGATGATGAACCAGGATCATCCTCAGCTCGACAGCAACATAATAGCTACACTATTCATCAATAGTATACGGAACAACCTTAATGTTAAGATACCTGATCTTGCAGCTAACGTACAAACTATGTATGTATACACAGTAAGCAATAGAAGGGTTTTCAAGGTCAAGCAAAAGACTGTTGAGATGGTATACGATAACTAGGAGAAGTCCTATAACGAGTTGCTAAGACTATTAAATGCAATGAAGTTGAGCAACCCGAGGACACAAGTAGATTGGAGCTAAAGTAGTTCACTAAAGCAAGGTCAATCCTAGTTCAAGTGGGTTTTTTGGACATTTGGGCCGTCTGTTGAAGCCTTCAAATACTATCAACCTATTGTATGTGTCAATGGCACATTCTTATATGGAAAGTACGGGCATAAGTTATTAGTAGCTTGTAGCATAAATGTGGACAATTCAATTGTTCCATTGACATTTGCTCTTATTGACATAGAATCAATAGAAGCTTGGGGGTGGTTCCTATGGAAGATTAAAGTGCATGTAGTTGGCCAAAAGGAGGAAACCTGATGTCTTGTATCCTACAGGGCATCCAATATTGACTTTGCGTATAAGGAACCATTAGTAGGCTAGCAGCCACTGTTTACAGTTTGGAGATATTGTCTGTGGTACGTTGCTAGTAACTTCAACACGGTCAAACTAGTTATATAAGAAAGTTGTATGGTTTGCAGGTATTCGGGCACAACAGAGGAAATTTGAATGTTTTGTGTAGAAGTTGGCCCAAGTTAAGGAGGATGCTCCCGCATAGTTTGACAATGTTGATTTGGATAGGTAGACTCTTGCATATGATGGATGTTACTGTTTTAGATATATGACATCAAACATTGTCAAAACTTATAACTTTGTTTTAAAATCAGCGCGTGGATTACTCGTCACTACATTAATGAAGAGGATATTTTATAACTGTGTCGCTTATTGGGAGGAGAGGCATAAGGACGTCAAGGAAGCAATCGATTTTGGCAAGACCTATAATGATTACGCTATAAAGACATATCAAAATTGGAGGGGGTGGGCAAGTGCACATAGAGTCATTTCATTTAGTTTACAGAATGGTATTTTTAAGGTTTTAACTGGTAGTCGAATAATGACGACAGGATTGAAGGGAGAAGGAAGGATACATACAATTGACTTCAAGGGCCGCATTTGCACTTGTCAGAAGTGGCAAATATATAGGATCTCTTGCTCCCATGCATATGCTGGTGCATCGAGTATGAAGGTGGACAGCAAATCGGCAATAAGGCTATAGTATAAGTGGGTAAACTAAATAGATTGTTACTGAGCTCATTTCTACCCGATTGGTGACAAGTTGAACTGGCCATAAGTTAACTTCCCTTATCTTCACCTAAATATTGACTTACTATGAAACAAAAGTTAAACCTAGGTGTAAGCGATATCACATGGAGATGGACATTCATGAATGTTCCAATAAAACTAAATACAGCGCATGTGGGCGAAAAGGAGATAATCAAAGGAGGTAATCAAAGGAGGTGTCTGAATATTAATAGGGTTGGTACATATTCCCTTTTTTTCTAAGTATTACATTGTAATACATGCATAAGTGTAACGATTGACAATTTTTTATTTTTTTTATTTTTTGTCTACTAAACATGTTTGTATGTATTCGCATGATAGATGGAGCTAAGACCAATTGATCCATGCGTACTTGTGAAGCAGGCTAGTCACCGTTCACAGGCCGTCTGGGAGGGTAGGTTAAGTAATGTCATCATCATTTCCAGTCAATCCCTTTATTAAAGAGGTGTTATTTGCTAACTTAATAAATGTTTCTTTAGGAGCCGACTTATGCACTACCAGTGCGGCGCAATGAGATGTCATTACTTAAGGATGAGCAGAATATCTCTATACATCATAGGGTAGAGCCTTACATACGAGAGGCTGGGTTATAGGGAGTTGCACAACTCCCATTAATTATATTAGATTGGCATTTGATTACGGTACTTGTCGAGAAATGGAGGCCCAAGACACATACATTCCACCTACCCACTGGAGAGACAACCATCACACTGCAGGATGTTGAGGTCTAGCTTGGACTTCCAATTGAAGGGTTCATAATGGTGGGCCAAATAGAGACTGATGATGAGAAGAGCCGGGATGACGTAGGAGAGAGACTACTAGGTATAAGGCCTGCTTAAATGAGGAGTGCTCGCTTATCTTTGACGTGGTTACGAGAGCACTTCCAGATACTTCCCTATAGGGCTGATGATGAGATAATGAGACAATTCGACAGTATGCGTATACCTACATACTTAGTTTGACATGTAGACAACGCAGCAGGTATGATATTATAAGTTATCCTTTTTGTTGTTCTTTTCTTGGCCGTAAGTAATAACCATCATTGTTTGACTGGTTGTTTATTTTATTTTCTTTTTCTTCTGCCCTTTAGGTTGTTTGGGAGCCTTATACAAAAGAGTTGTTGCAATTGCTACCTCACTTTTGTATTGCCGGGCAATATATTTGGACTGCCTGGGTATCACTCATATGTTTCTATATCATAGAGTGGTGCTTTCCAAACCATGTCATTCAGCAATTTGGTAGATATCAATACATTCTACAAGAGGTCAATACCCTAGAGCAGCTCCACCAACTGGACCTCCGGGGTAGGACGAATATTGACTGGATCAACATACACTCTTCGTACATCCAAGCTTAAGGATAGAGATACGGATTCCTAATACACATCCAGGGTTCTTGAGGAGTCCACGAGAGTTATTAGCTAAGGTATAGATAGATCACCCAGCGTTATGTTACACACCATAGAGCTGTCATTGGTCAATTGGTACGTATATCTAAAATTATCCACTATTTTATTTTTCGCTCGTTTGTACTTGCTATCATGTGTACCAACATTTGTTTTCTTTACTTATTTCAGGTGGACTCACTGAAGAGTGTTAGACCGGTACCTGACCATCTTATAGCGCTTGGTATTGCAAATGGGACACTTGACTTCATTGAGCAGTACAGTAACCTTATCCTTTACCCACAACAAGAAAGCATACATGAGCCACCTCATATAGACCATAACGAGAAGTAGGAACCACCTACTGACGAGGAGATGCCAACTCCTCGTACACCATCTAAAGGTAAAGCTAAAGTTCAAGGAAGTAGGGCCCAAGGGGTATGTCGTCAAGCAAACCTCGGTGACAATACCTCACCATATACCCATTATTTTGTAGACCAAGGCATATCAGTGAAGGATACAACATATACCCTAGGTCAGGTATTGCCTTCACTTCGGGACTCGAATCCAACTTTAGGGTTAGATCTAACCATACATGACTCTTGAGTTCCAGCAACATCTTGATCTTGTGACTCCACCCACTCCTCAAAAGAGACATTCTACCCCCATATAGTCATCCATGGGTAAGGATGTCACTTAGCTGCATCCGAGCCTTCCAACCAACCTAGTTCCTCTTAAGGAACTTAAGCTCGACGATCTATTACCTGAGCCTACTCAGACACACGGTAAATGGGGGCATTCACTTCTTTCTCATGCCATAAGGACCTTTACATGGTATAAGCATCAGTAGATATGTTTAGTTTATTGTTTTTATTTTCTCCTTTATTTTTCCATTGTATTAATGTTGTCATTGACTGATTATAAATTTTCTGTATATACTAATTATTTGAAATATAATTCACTTTTCATCATATATTGCAATTCAATGCATTGCTTATTTAACATAATTTTACAATTTGCAATTATTTTTTCTTCTATTCGACTCGTATGGTCATTAGATGATCATTACATGCGCTTATTTCTTCCCTACTTACTATATTTGTTGAGGCATTTCACCAATTGTGATTTTATGTAATTAATTACTGTATCAAACTTTTCATTCAGTTTGTAAGTTAATGGTTGGAAGAACATTACTTTATCGTTTCGGACAAGGGGAAATTAGTAGGTAAAATGGAAATTGAAGTGAATGCGCCTTTAGTATAAATATTTACACTAAAGGCACATACAATCGATGGGCCTTCAGTTCAAATTGTGATACTGAAGGCCTAGTCACTTGATGCACCTTCAGTTCAATTTCCACTAGAGTAGCATACTAAAGGTATATCCATTGAATGCGTCTTTAGTGTAAAAAACATAAGTAACTAAAGGAGCATTCACTTGATGCGCCTTCAGTATACCATATTCGTATAAAACTTCAGCTAAGTCACAAGGAGCTCAGATTTGGACTAAAAGTTGGCATTGGGTTGATGTTATTCTTTGAGCACTCATGTCGTACATGAACGGCTAAGGATGCTACCAGAGAAGTCATTATAAGGTTTCTGACTTACCTGACCTATTAAAAACCTTATAAAATTTGATTGTATGGAATTTTGGGACGGAATCTAGAAAATGGTTCTCAAACCTTATAAGATTTTGGGTTTTAAAATTTAGAAAAAACCCAACAGAAAACCTGAACTCAATTAAAAATAATAATATATATACATATATGATTCTAATAATTTATTTTAGTACTTTGTGTATGAGTTGAGCAAACTAGTGTCTAATCCAAATGTTTAAAGACTAAAAAGAAAAAGATAAAAAAGAGCTTTCTTTATGGTTCACGTTGGCTTATAAAAGAAGAGACTTAGATATGAATATTTGGTTTGTTGAAGAGGACGATGTTGGATGGTGTTTCATATTATTGTTTATGATTATAATAATATATAAAAGACTTATTTAAGGAAATTAAAAACAAATAAAGGAAATTATTAATCAAAATAAACCATACGTTATTTGATTTATTTTTTGTTCGCACTTGCAAATCAATTTTTATTTATTTATTTATTTTTTTTGTCATTAGCAAGTCGAGTTGGGTTTTTAACGGGTTTTACAAAATCCTATAAGAGAAAGTTTTGGAAAGAGGATAAAAACCCTATAGGACTTTGAAAAGACTCATAGAGTACTTGGTCGGATTCGAGTTTTACAAAACTTGTTTTGAATTCGCCTCATTAGCCTACGAATGGCTCGATCATGGACAGTTTGGCCAAGGACAGGCCGCTTCGCCACATGCAGCTCGGTATGGCATAGACTCGGTAGAAGCACGGATTTCAGCCGCAGAGTACTTCACTGCTACTTGGGATTGAATTACTTCGTTTAGCTCTTGATAGAAGCTTGGACGAAGAACTTGCCGTTGCTGTTCGGTTGAACATGCATTGGATAGTTCGCACAAATAATTCTCCGGCTCCAATGATTCTATAATTATTCAGAAGAAGCTTGTCCTTCGTTGGAATTACTTAAGCCATTCAATGTGGGATGAGTACATTGCACTCGAGTTCTCCCAGCAGCAGTGGAATTCCCTTGCTCAGATCTATGTTCAAGCTGTGAGGTAATCCAACAAAAAGCTACATCACGACTATGATCGCTATAGAACTAATAACCATATGGAAACAATAGATGCATTCCCAGGGCACTGTGATCTCAGACATGATGCCACAATCTACACTAAATAACAAAGACCCTACATTCTATAAGGACCAAGAAATATCTAGTGTCGTTAGGAGCATGCTGGATTCATCCGATAGTTTGGGTAGATAGAAGGCATTGCAACAGTATACAACTATTGGCAAAAGGATATATGAGGCTTCATGTAACTCTGAGGAAAAGATTCATAGCTTTGAAGGCATCACCTATCTAACACGAACGAGTACTCCGTAGCTTGAATAAAAGAACTGAACAAGTGGTTGCTATCCAAGACGATTTTCAATATCAAACTGCAAATTCTTTTCAGCGTGTAATGCCGTGACGGTTATCCAAGGCAGTTCCACTTTTATGGCACAAGGAGGTCTTGAAAAAATGCCAAAAGGAAAAGAAATCCGTCCACAGTAGCAGGAAAAATAACAATATCATCTCCAAGCAGTCTTTGCATACAATGTCGAGGTTCAACGCAAGAGGAAAAAGAAAAATTCAAGAATTCGAAACACACTTGTAGACCATGAATGAATCCATCCAAATTGCATAACTTCGGGATATCATCAAAAATTGTGAAGATGGGATGCATTTTTTTCTTTTTCTTTTTTTCCTCTATTTCTATAGACTATGCCAATTGTTGACAATAGTTTTTCGTCTCGATAAATGAACACCTACAAAACAAAACACATATCTAACTTAGTCCTCTTGCAGTGAAATAAAACTGCAAAAGACAAAAAGAGAGCCAAAGATTGCCTTATTTGGGGGTTTTCCTTTATTTTTAGTAGATGAGATAATGATATACTTCAACAAGGCTATTGGAACTGGGCTTTTGTATGGGCCGATTGGATTAGGCTTGAGGCCTATTTATCAAAAAAGTTCTATCAACAGTATTAGATAGGTTTGAAGCCTAAATAGGATATGTGAAGAGTTATCTCATTCGATATTTTAGGGCTTGACATCTAGTCATCAATGTACACCATTAAAAATTGTGAACCTTAAGTCATTGAATGAACATATAAGTTATGAACACTGATACATAACACAAAATAAATAGAAAATATGAATTGTTATGATGCTATAAAGAATCTCAGATAATATATGAACCTTAGATGGGTTACGAACAGATATGGTAAACAATAAACTCTTATAAGTAATTATAAGCTTATTATAAAATTACAACCATGAGATATATGAAAAATTTTCAATGTTATTTGAAGTAAAAATTCTTAGTGATTTGCTGAAATTTTGATTATTGACGGGCAATATTCTACCAAGGACCATTTTGGCCTTCATGGATCATGGGCCAAACAACCTGGGCTGATGATGACTCTAAGGAGACTTAAGCCCTGAATAATATGGATGTTCATGGTTCAGTTTGGTTTAGGGTCAAATTAATCCAAACCGCATTTGAAACGATTTCATTAAAAAACTTAATAAACTAAACCACTTTTAACAGTTCAAGATTTTGAACTAAACTACATCAGATGTAGTTTGGTTTGGTTTGAATGTCCTTTTAAAAGTACCATTATTCTTTTGATAATTTAATTATTCATTGGAGTTTTCAACCAAATATTGATCTTAAAACGGAGAAATATTATGCAAGAATTCAAGACACATGAAATTATATCAAAGTGACAATGCATTTTAAGCAATAGTGAAGGCGTACGAATTTGCTAGAGTTGAAAGATGCAGGTGAAGATAAAAGGAGTAGATTGTGCTGGCTGAGAATGAAACTAGGAATGACAAAAAAAATATAAGGTAAATAAGGTTGTATTCAAATATCAACAAAGTTTAAAACTAAATAATATTGCTCATTTTTTGTTTTTTTAATAAGAAATGTCTTGGTTCAGATTTAAGGGTTTGGCGCAGTTCAATTTGGTTTCACCCCCTAAATCGAACGACAAACTGTTCGAATCCTCACCAAACCGAACCGAAATATAAAACAACCTCATTTTGCAATTCAATTTAGTTTTTATTTCGATTTGATTCGGTTTGATGAACAACCTTACTAAACAAGGAGAACTAGTTATGGATAAGCCGACGTCAACCTAATGAAGAACCTTAACTTGGGTTAGTTAACACCTTAGTTCTTGCACCACGGGTGACCATAAACTTGGGTAGCCGACAGGGTAGGGCCAGGCCATAGGGAAGGAAGGACACTATATGATATGGATCTACGGGTGAATACACAAACCCAATATCACACGAAAACTAAAGGGGTAGGTCTGAACTGCAAGATGGCTTGAAAAGTAAATGGTAGTCAAAGGTTTAGCAAATCCTATACACTAACTCTATGGATATGACGTACCATAGAACCACACATGGACTTAAGACTCATCAGATGTGACACATCAGTCCGAGTAATAGGATTGTCCATCATAATCCTTGCTAAAGGGATTGATAAAAGCGAGTAGAGTAGAGTTTTCTAAGAGAAAAGACTCAAAAGGGGTTTTTCTTTAAAAATGTCAAACTTTCCTAAAACCCTATACAAGTGTTCTATTTATATAAAATGGTAAAGTTGTAAATAAATAAAATGACTAAAAAAAATGCCTTTGTGGCAATTCTGTAAATATAGGATAGATATAAGGCTAATTACAAGTAAAATACAAGAAATAGAGAATCCGAATACATAAGTAAAATAAATAGTCAAGTGAGATCTTCGGGTGAGGGCTGATGCTTTGATTCTAAAGAGCTGTTGGGGACTCTGAGCTGTAATCTGGGCATACTTGATTCTAGACGACCTGTCTTTGTTTGGGGCCGACCTAATATGTCTGAGGTTAACCTAATATGTCCGAGAAAGACCTCATATGTCTTAGGCTAACCTGACTTGACTAGGGCCGACGTCTTATGGGCAATGGCCGAGCTGATATGACAATGGCCGACCCCATATGGTCAGGCCAATCTAGCGTAGACGTGGCCGACCTATTTGATATGTCCCGATGCTGCCAAGCTGATATGGAATAGTCAGGCTGTCTCGTCATGATCAAGAAAATCTTAGCCGAACAAACTCGATAAAGCAAATCGACTTTGGTAAAGTAGGGTGGATAGGCAAGGCAGGACAGTCTAGAATAACTTATTCGAGTAGACTTGACAGAATAGAATAAAGTCGACTATAGTAGAGCAGAATGGATCAAGTATAGTAAGGAAGACCTATCAAAGTAGGGTATAAATAGTAGGCCAGGATAGAACTTATAGAGCACATCGAGTCTTTCAATATTGTCATAGCTCATAGATAAGTCTCTAGGAGGGCTTAGTAAGGGTAAAGCGAGGCATACTCAGGACAACAAGGTAGACCCAGTAGAGCAGGGCAGGCCATTCAGCAATGATAGAGCACATAAACAAGTCTTCCATTCACGGGAGCTTGTGAGCAAGCCTCCCATGTAGTCTGAAGCCTGGCATATCGTCGAGTCGGTGCCTAGAATCCTATCATTCCCTCTCTCTTTGAAGAGTTTCAACTTAAAACTTAGCAGTTGGCTACTCTAAATCCCTTTGGGGCCAAACACTAATCAACAACACTTAAATTTAAACATAGGAGCACACTGTAGTTCTTGTAACAAGGGCATCACCTATTGATGTTCCCTCCACTTGTCATGGGCTCTATTAATCACATCTTTTATCTCGGATCTTTCCTTTTACTCATCACGGATCCGATCAACTACACCTTGGTAGTCCCAACAACTATCAATTATGGGAAGCAATACGATCTTAGGGTTATACAAAGAATTAGGGGCTTGCAGATCTTGTGTCGATGGGACGTAAGATGGCTCTTCAGTGGCAAGTGCTTCCACCTCTTCAAGCTTGGCTAGCTCGGACATCATGATCTCCTCATCAATTGAGTCAGTATTCCCCTTGCTTCCTCGTAATTTGACTCTTCCTTCTCCTTCCATCTATATACCTTAACTCTTTCCAGCAAGAGAGTTTAAAAGGTTAACATGATGCATCCCCAATATATGTATCCATCACCTTAGCCCTGAGAAACTCTAATACATAGTTGATAATAGCTTAGAGGTACGATGCTATATGTGCTCATATTAGTGCCATAAAAACCTGTTAGATGACTTGGATGCAAGATTCCGATATGAGGAAAGCAAACATAGTAATTCCTGGAACTATAATCAATGGTATTTATAGTTGGTAATGGTACTATTTCCGGAACATGGGGTTTCAACTACATTTTAGTTTAATCTTTTTCGCTTCTACTATTCATCTCTCCAGCAACCTTCATCCCTTCTTCTCCTTCTTCCTCTGCACAGGCTTCCTTCTCGTCGAATAACCTATCTTTGTCCAAGGCCAACTTGATATGTCCAAGACAAACCTCATATGTTCTAGGCTAACCTGACTTGACCAGGGTGGTCGACCTCTCATAGGCAGTAGCTGAACTAATATGACAGTGGCCGACCTCGTATGGTCGGGTTGATCTGGCGTGGACGTGGCCAACCTATTTGATACGTCTTGATGTTATCGAGTTGATATGGAATAGTCAGGCAGCCTCGTCGTGACAGAGCAAATCTTAGCCGAATAGACTTGGTTGAGCAAATTGACCTTGGTAAAGTAAGGCAGATGGGTAGGGCAAGACAGTCTTGAATAGCTAATCCGAGTAGACCCAACAAAATAGAATAGAGTCGACTACAGTAGGGTAGAATGGATCAACTATAGCAAGGCGGACCTAGCAAAGTAGGGCACAAATAGTAAGCCAGGACAGAACTTACAGAGCACATCGGGTCTTCCAATATTGCCATAGCTCATAAATAAGTTTATGTAAGGGCTCGATCAAAGTAGAACGAGGCGTACTCAGTACAACAGGGTAGACTTAGTAGAGTAGGGCAGGCCGTTCAGTAATGATAAAGCATATAAACAAGTCTTCCATTCATGCGGAGCTCATAAGCAAGCCTCCCATGTAGTCTGAAGCCTAGCATGTCGTCGGGTCGGTGCCTGGAATCCTACCATTGTAGCCTCGTCACTTTCTTATTTGGGAGTGTATCTTCTTAAAAGATATACTTAGCTATTTGGGAGAGATTCATATTTAAAGAAGATAATCCCCATAAATCTTCTAAATAGAGGGAAACTTAATGGACAAGATATTATTACACACACGTCATCTTAGTCTTATTTCTCTATTAATCACGCATACTCACTGACTTAGGTATCAAAGTAGCTACATTGGAAAACCCTCTAACACCTATTGATTATGTTTTCTCTTACAAGATCAAGCTCATAAGCCCAAAGAAAAATCTTTACCAAAAAATTGAGACAACAATATTAATGTTATAAACTTTTCAACTGTATTAATTTTATGAGAGGTATTTTGCAAGAAAACTTATAAGAAAAAGGAGGAGAGTTGAGAAGTGTTTCATAGATGTTATGAGGAAAAAAGGTACAAAGAAAAAGCAAATTACAAGAATGAGTTGATTTACAAATATTATAATGAAGTTAAGTAAAATGAAGGATTCTATGAACTTATAAGTAATTTTAGTATAAAGGACAATTACGAGCAACAAAGAAAAATTACAAATTATGAGCATTATTATAGAAATTCAATGCCTTACAATTTCATTATGTTAGCATAGGAATGATAAAGATTCTTTAAGAGAGATAAGTACTTGGTTGGTAGGCTATTTTGATCATTGTGCCCCCTAAGGCCTATTCTGACCTATTTGGACCTATGATCAACCTATCAGAGTTCAAGGTTAACTTTTCACCTCTTGACCTCTGTCTTAAACCTGACTCCCTCTCTAGTTTCCAACCTAACCTTCGATAAGGACATAGGTCCTAAAGTTTGGTTTTATTTATGGCATTTATACTTGATGAGTTTTTATTTACATATATTTTATATAATGATTTTGCGTAATTTTCCCTTGAATGTAGAGTTTATTTTTAGAAAATGATACTTAATTGAGTAAAATCTTTTTTTTAAGGCTTTGAAACAATCTATATGAGAAAATAAGAAAATAGAAATAAGTTTCACTAAATTCGGAGCTAAAATGAGCAAATTATAAAGGTTTGAAGATTTATACACCAAAATGATATGGTTGTGTTGTTTTCGAGCGATTTTGGACCAATTTTTAAGTGAGCATAGTAGGTTACACAATCCAAAGAGACGATGATGTCCTTGGTTGTATCGTTCCCAGTAGAGGAAAAACGAAAGAAAAAGAAAAGAAGCACTTATAATCAGTTACCCCATAACTTTTGCCAAGATGGCTTTATAGGCAATTAATAGATGGAACAAATTAACTTTATAGGGAAACTCTCAAGACCTTAGTATAATCCCTACAACTCGAGGTCGAGAGAACACCTTAATCTTTCATGGGGAGGTCAAACTCAAAGTCAAGGCCAATAATGGCATGCAAGGAACTAAACCTAGCAAAGATCAAGCTTGCCTCCACCTGGATTTCAATAACTTGTAGCTTCCCTACCTGCTCTAGAGAAGAAGTTGGAAAGTCTCTTAGAAAAATACATTCAATCTAATGAAGCACGAATCCAACAAGCAAAGGCTCGATTGCAACAAATCGATGCCTCTTTAAGAAACCAAGAAACTTCCATCCATAACCTTGAGAATCAGATTGGTTAGATTGCTAGAATTTTAAACAAGAGGCAACAATTGGTACTCCTAGGGAATACCGAGATCAACCCCAAGAAACATGTTAATGTAATGACCTTGAGAAGTGGTAGAGAGCTACAAGTTAAGAAGAAGGATGGTAGGAAAATAGTAGAGAAAGAAGTGGAAGTCAAGGGCATAGAAGATGCAAAGTCACCAAAATCAAGAGAGAATATGGAACCACCAAAAGTGAAGGAGTATAAGCTATCCGTCCCTTATATATAATGATTTAGACAAGATTGCCCTAATCTAAATAAGTGTCAACCTTGGTTTTTCACCCCCCCCCCCCCCCCCTCAATTCTTATAAAATTAGGTCTTCTTTAAACCGACTAATATTAAACCCTACCTGTTTAATACTAATGCTCGACTAGGGTTTAAAGAAAACAATTTTTTTAACTTGAAAAAATTCGGAGTCACTACCTAATTGAAGTCGGGAAAAAGGGTTAAGTTATAACCAATTGAGTGGATTGGTTATAACTTAGCTATCGATCTATCAATTTAAAAAAACCAAGTTATAAAATGGCTTTTTTGAAAACTAGAGAATCTGGATCCAGGTTTTAGGACTTTTAAACTCTTACGGGTATCATTAATTTTCCAAAATTAACTTTAATCTTTAAAATCAACTTTTTATTTTATAAGATGGAACTTAATTTAATTATTCTTATTGGACAAATGAAATAGTCTAAAAAAACGGAAAATTAGGTTTTTTCATTGCCCCGTAGATACCTACATACCTATTATTTAGGATTAGACATACGTAGTTTTTTTTATGAAAACATTAGTGGGTGGTTTTGTTTAAAAAAAAAAACAATCGAGTTTACGTTTTACTCAATTTGGGTTTATTTAAGAGAATTTCTAAAAAAGAGTTATAAATTGAATTTTATTTTTTCAAAATTCTAAGTGATCTTGATTTGGAAAGTGGTTGATTTATTTTTTATTATTTTTGGAAAATCAACTTTCTAAGTGACAAAAGAAATAATAATCTTTATTCTTTCTATTTACTTATTTATTTTTATTTTTATTATTTTACTTACTCTATCTATTTTTACTTTTTAATAAACTAAAAAAGGCTAAAAATAAAAGGTATTCTTTTTCTTCTTTCTCTTTTTTTTTACTCTTTTTTTTTCTTTTTTCGGTTTTTCTCTTTTTCTTCTTTATTATTATTTTCTATTACATTTAAATAAAACAAATAAATAAACAAAATAAAATGATAAATAAAATATATAAAAAAAAACTTCGGACGAATTCAGATACACAAGTCAGACTTAAGCGGGTCGAATGGGTTGGACTATATTGAGTCAAATCGGATTCTCCTTCTTTAAGCTCAGCGACAGTTGGAGGGTACGATCCCGATCAATTTGAACGAATTTTCTTAGGGGGTGAAGGTAGATTTATGAGTTTTAGATTGGACTTAGGTGGGGTAAGCCGAGTATCGTAGTGTTTGGTGGTGGTTTAAAGGGCTATTTGAAGTGGCAGTCGGTGGCGATGGTGGTTCAGCCGAATGGGGGTTGCTGGGTGTGAGTGTAGGGGTATGGTGTGAGGTTTCGAGGTATGGGGAGCTCAGTTGTGCAGTTAGTTTAGGCTTCTAGAGTGGTTGGAGTGGTGGCTCGAGGAGAGAGAGAGGCGGTGGTGAAGGTTTGAATTGTGGTGGTTCGACATGGCTACTGTGGGGCACGGTGAAGGTTGAAAGAGGTCGGGTTGGAGAGCCTAAACTAAAGGGAGCTCCGCCATGGTGGTGATTAGACTCAGTTTTAAGTGGAGAGAAAGGATCGGAGAAAGAGAGAGTAGGTTAGAGAGAGAAAGTGATCGTAGGGAGAGAGAGAGGTTGTCTCGAGTGATTCTATTTGTTGTTTATGATCATGTTGCCTCCATGATCACCAATTTATACATGAATTCATCAAAGAAACAAAGGAAAGTTAGAATTAGATTTAATGAAAAATGCCCGAAAACTTAGTTTTTTTCCAATTTTTGAAAGTCCATTTAAATGTGCTTTTGACTAAATCCGAACTTATTTTTAACACCAATTTGAAGCTTACCATGTCTAGTGCAAAATTGATGTAAGAAACTATGTGTCTGTGTATGGAATTTGTGCAGAAATTAAAGCTAAAGTGGAGGGAGTGGGTTGTTCTTGAGAAGGAAAGAGAAGGAAAATCGAGAGAAAATGGGGGAAAACTGAGGGAAAGGAAGGGAAAGCGCTTACGTGGCACTATGTCAATCAATTCAACGAATCCCGACCTGTCACATGTCATCATGTAACACGTGGCATGCCACGTATCAGGACACGTGACACAATCAGATCCTAACATGTAGTAGTGTGCTAGCCAAAAAATAAGAAAAAAGCCTCCTTGCTTTTGCCAAGATTCGAACCCAAGACCTAATACTCAATGCTAATGTTATGTTCGTATACTTAATCGTTAAGCCGTTGACTTGTGCCTTATCCATATATGCGATCAAATTACACATATGGTTTAAGTCGGCTTAAGCTAGATTTAAATCTAAACCCAGGTCCAACAATTCTTTATTCAAATTTATTTAAATTAAAATCCTATTCTATTTAAATGACCTAAAAAAATTTATTATATTCTACATTCCTTATTTTTTAAAATTTTTTGTGACTTTTCAAATTTCTTATATATTTTCCTAAATTTTTCATTTACTTGTATTTTTTTTAAAATTTCTTATTTTTTGTATTTTTTCTAGAATTCCTATTTTTTCTAAATTTCTTCATTTTTTGGGGTTTTCTTTAATTTCCTATTTTTTTGAAAATTTTATAATTTAGGGCCTACTAAGAAAGGAAAGAAAAATAATAAAAATGAAATAAATAAAAAACAAATAAAGGGAGGGTAAAAATTAAGTGTCTAAAACAAGTAATTCAATAAATTCCTCAATCTTTTTAAGCAACTTCACATGAACTTACCTTTTATTGATATTTTATTGCAAATGCCAAAATACGTAAAGTTCTTGAAAGATCTTTTGTTGAGCAAGAGGAAGTTGGAGGACTTTTAACTATCACACTTAACAAGGAATACTCCGCATTACGTCAGAAAAAGTTACCAAAAAAATTAATGGATCTATGGAGTTTTACTCTTCCTTGTGTGCTTGAAAACTTGTCTATATATAATGCTTTGGTAGATCTAGGAGCTACTTTTAATGTCATGCCATACAAATTATTCAAAAAGCTAAGGTTAAGAGAACATAAATCAACATGCATGTACATTTAACTAGTTAATAGGTCCACCACATACCCTAGAGGCATCATAGAGGATATTTTGGTGCAAGTTGACAAGTTTATTTTTCCTATGGACTTTGCTATTCTTGATATAAATGAGGATCTTAAAGTTCCATTGATCATAAGTAGAACCTTTTTAGCTACTACTAAGGCTGTATTTGATGTCAGTGAGCATAAGCTCACCTTAAAGGTTAGAGATGAATTCCAAAATTCAAATTAAATGCATAAGACCCTTGACTCAAAGGGTACAAGCTATAATGCGGATTCTACTAATGCCGTCATTGCTAAATGTTTGTAGGAAACACTTGTCAAAGAACTAGTGAATCATTGCTTAGAAAAGAGAGATGGAGAAATGGTGAAAACCCTTAACCAACTTAAGGTTGTAGCTCAGTTGGGAGCTAATGAGTCTAGTATGTTGAAGAAGGGGCTTGAACAATTTTGTAGACCTAAGGATGGAAAGTTAGAGCCTTCCAAAATAAAACCATTAAGCTTGGAGCAAAAACACTCAAAAGATCGTTTGGAACATGCTTTTATAGTAAGAAGCTCAAAGCCATCGACGACCACTCCATCCAAGTGAAAAGCAGATAAAGAGAAAAAACTCTAGCAACACGAGTTTGATGAGTGGCATCATAAGAAGAAAGCTTAAGGAAGCCACATACCTAAAAAAGAGAAGTTGCGAGACTAATGGAAAAAAAGGTAAAGTTATTCTTGTGTAGCAAGTACGAAAGTGAGGTAAGAAAGGAAATTCATCTCCACCCAAATTAAGGTAAGTTAGTTATACATTCCATTGACCTATCAACGTTAAATTGGGAGGCAACCTAAGTATCTAATTTACTTTTGCATCTTTTGGTTATTTTATGTTGGTACTTTAATTTTTACATTAGAATTCTTGGATTCGTTTTCTATTTGGTTCAATAAAAAAAATCATGTACAACGAGTTATACAACCGAGAGACACGATTATGTCTCCTGATCGTGTTATTCGCAAGGATGTTAGTCACATGATTCATAGAAAGTGACACGACCCAAGGATGCGATCGTGTCCCCAAGTCCTGTCATTCCTAGACCCTAACTTCATCTTTCCCATAGAAAGTTACATAACTTAGAGACACAATCATGTCTCCTAATTATGTCAACCACAATATAAAAGGATGCCTAAAATTCCCTTCCCTACTACAATTGCATGGCATAAAACATACATTCATCTCCTCTTCTCTTCTTCTTAAGCACATATACTTAGAAACAGATACACACTTCATTCTATTTCACATTTACACATTATCAAGGATCATCAATCCTTTACTTCACTTCAAGACCACTTCAAGAGTAAGGTAAGTACCTAATCTCTACTCATTTCATGCTTGTTCCAATATTGTGTTGTATGTAAAGATTTGAAAATTTATTTAGCTTCCGGGGTGTAATAAATAAGATTTGTTATGATAGAGTTAAAGTTCCATGTGTGGAAGTGTTTGATTGTCTTGATTTACATGCTTTGTTCTTCATTTTCGCACTTAGAATTTTTATGTTAATTAATATAAAAGTGCTATTCATTCATGTAATTGCAAGATTTGGTGATTAAGCATGCTTAAAATTTCTTGCGTAACAATAGTTGTGAAGATTGCATAAAGGAATTCTCAAGAACACAACTACATCATGCATGCAAACTAAGTGTTTGATAAAAGTCCTAAATAAGTTATAGTGTCATTTCTTCCACACTTGATTATGGTTTAGGTATAGTTTTTTATTGTAAGTATGGGGAAACTTTTGGTAAACAAAATAGTGACTTGAATTTTCTTTTCTTTTAAATAAGATCATGGCAATACGAACTAAGCTTCAAGTTCAAAAGAAGAAGTGGATGAGGAAGAGGAAGAGGAAGAAGATGATGAATAAGAAGAAGACGAGGATGATTTCATGGATGATACCTCCAATTGGGAGGATTTTGAAGTCAATGTATGAGTCATGTTGCGAGGCATTGGCCTTAGAACTTTGAAGCTTATGTTGAAGTTCAATTACAAAGTCTTGGAAGCTCTATCTAGAGATGGTCTTTGGACATTATAATTTCAAACTTCTTGCATTGATGAATTGTGTCAATCAAATTTCAAGGGAGTATTAGTTTCTTTTTCTTGCTTTTATATCTTCTTACTCCATATGTGTTGGTTGATATATTTTCCCATTAAATGACTTATTTCGTACATTGAAGACAATGTATGGTTTTAAGTTTGAGGAAGGGGATATAGAAACTATTGCTATAAGACCCTTTTTTTTCTTTTTTTCTTTTTTCTTTTTTGCACTTAACCAAATTATTTTAGTTGACTTGCAAATATTTGGATAATTGGCAACTTCTAATAGATTGTAATAAATATTTTCTTTGATGATTAAGTTACACTTTACCAAAGTTAATATGTAAAATTTGTGGAGAGTAAAGTTATGGGTTATTTAGTTTAGGAGGTAGGACTTAGGCTTAGAGCAATATTACTAGTTAGGAGTTAGTCATGACTATTTTCAAAACTTACTTTGATGTATACTTTCCTCTTAGATGACTTTAGAGCCATATAATCCTTAGTAAATAGACATATGAAATTTATCTTATGAGAAACCCCTAAAAACTTGAAATAGTTAGAGGTAAAAAGTAATAATAATTGTATGAATGATTAATAAAAAAAGAAGGTAAAATTGGTAAGAATTCGCCTTGATCTCTCAGAAGAAAGACGTTAAATTTCACTACCAATGCTAGAGTAAGCTTAAAAGAATAAATTGGTATGATTTGGCCTTGGTTCCTCAGAAGAGCAAAGTTCTTTTCTACTACCAATATAAGGGCTAAGTTGGTATGGATCGTTCTTAGTTCGTTAGAAGAGCAAAATCTTTTCCCACTACGAACACAACTTCCTTAAATAATGTGTTTAATTAATAATATAAATTCAGTGAATTTGAAACCTTCTCAAAGAAAAAAAACTAAGGGAATGATTAAAGGATGAGTGGATATAGTATGAGTTTACTCTAAATTATGGTGCTTAACGAGATCAAAGAAAGAGTTGTATATATTTTAGCTAAGTATGTTGAAAATTTTTATGACTTTTTCCTTGTTAACGAGATGTTCAACATGATCTTGAATATGAAAATCTTTGATTAAATAACCTAAGTAAACTTTAATTTATATGGATTAGCTTGTGAACTTTGGTACTTTGTGTTTTTTGAACATTGAAAAAGAGACTAAGTATAACGAAGTAAGGAAGTTGTTAAAGGCTTTTGAGTGCATTTGCCAATTAATCTCTTTGGATTATTTTCCAGGTTACGTGTAACTATTGGCCAATTTCCTAGCCAATGATAGCTTTTTAACTAAAGAATTCTTATCCTGATTTTTCTTTGATATGTTTGCTTAAGGACAAGTAAATTCTTAAGTATGGGAAAGTTTGATGAGTTCTTAGTTATATATATTTTATATAGTGATTTTGTATGATTTTCCCTTAAATTTAGAGTTTATTTTTTAAAAAAATGATACTTAATTGAGTAAAATCTTGTTTTTTAGGCTTTTGAATAATTTACACGAGAAAACAAAAAGATACAAACAAGTTTCGCTTAATTCGAAGCTAAAATGAGCAAGTTATGAAGGGTTGAAGATTGACACATTTGAACAACATGACCATGTCGTTTCTAGGTGATTTTGGACCAATTTTTAAGTAAACATAATAGGTTACATGATCCAAGGACATGACCATATCCTTGATCATGTCATTTACAGTAAAGAAAAAGAAAAAAGAAAAAGAAACGAAGAACCCACAACTGGTTACACGACCAAGGCATAGAGTCATGTTCCTAGTCGTGTTAATTGCAACGGTATAAAGCTTCTTTAAGGTCTTTTAGGAAAAACTTTTAGATGACTATTAGAGAACTTTTGAAGACAAGAACATTCAAGAGAGCAAGACACTAAGAAGACTTCAAGACTCAATTTTTACTAGATTTTATGATTCACTCTTTTACCTTTCTCTATTCTTTAATGTAAGATTGTCACTTTATAATGCATATAGAGTATATATTTGATATTTAGATCTTATGGAACTTAGATATATTCATTTGACATTGATTTTATTAGATCTAATGTATTCTTTAATTTTTCTTGATTCAACTATGTGTGCCTAATGCTTTAGATTATTATTTCTGCAGGTAGTGATCTAAATGCTGATAACATATAAAAGAAAAGAACCGAGAGATTTTTTATATGATTAGATCTAGGCATGGTTAATAGAGATTCTTGTAAGATTAGAGACAATTTGCACAATGTTTTTAGAATCTTGATTTATATTGTAGAAAATTCATTGTGCAATATTGTGATATTAGGCCATACTATTGAGAAAAGATTATAATAGGTGATTTTAAGATTACAGTTAATTGACTTAAGAAAGTAATTAACTTTAATAGAGAATTTTCTTAGTCAAGAAAGATTAAAGAAGAAATTAGATTATCCTTAGAGAGAATCACATTTTAGATTTAGGAGAAACAAAGATCTAGATATGGTTTCTAAATATTGAGTTAATCTATAATTTTATAGCTTTCTTGTTTAAGTTCTTTAATAACCATTAATTAGTTGATTAACTTAGTAAGTTGTTGCAACTTAATTTAGGTTCTTTAAATTTTTGAACTCGAATTTACTGGTTAGATAATATAGACCTAGTGTGTATTAGTAATCAAAGTCCTTGAGAAATTGATACTTAGACTTAATCTACTACTATAATTTAATAGGTGCACTTGCCTCATATCAATGCTTAAGTCACCTTAGGATTAAGAGGCCTACTTAAGAAGCTCAAGCGATGGACAACCTCAAGCATAAAGTAATGGTTCTGGCCTATGTGGGATGATTAACCTATTACTCACCACATTATCGCCTATGATCTTGGATCTTACCTAAAATAATGAGATATACTTTCTTATTTAGGTAGAATTCGAATATATCTACGTACCAACTACTATAAATAAGGGTTCACCCCCAATCTTAAAAGCCTTATCACACATGCACACATTCTGAACTTTCTTGCTTTTATCCTACAAATTCACTAACTTAGATATCAGAGTGGTTATGTTAGACAATCCTTGACCCCTCTCACGATGTCCATTTTTGCAGGCTTCAGTCCATTGATTGTGGCCCAAATCTCAATCTCTACCAACGAAAATCTTGAGATGAAACTTTTGACTAGGTTAATGCCTAAAATTTTTACAAATGTTAACTTTACCAAAAATCTAAACCTAAAAATGGCAGTATGAGTTCTGAAACTCAATATTAAGATCTTCATATGTTATATTAAAGTAATGACTTTTGATAATGCTAGGAATTCTTAAAAATTATTTTAACTTCCTTAAATTACTCATACTATATATTAATGTGAAAATAAAACTAAATGCGATTAAGTAATAAAAATAAAAATATCTGTTATCTTATAAAAAATAAACTAGAAGATAAATTATAAACCTTAAGCCTTAGATCCAATTAAAATTACTCATGCTCCAGAGACTTAGAGAATATTCTAAATGAATAAATATCATCTACTACTTATCACTAAGTTATTTAGCAATCTAGAAAGCTCCTCCAAGGTTGTTGTTATTAACATGATTTTTAATGGAGCCTAGATATGTTTTAACATGTACATTAAGATGTGAAGGAAGAACCTATAAGAATCTAATAAACCTAGATTACAAGGCTAAGCTATTTACCAACTGGATATAAATGTACAATATAATCGAGTACTAATTCGTGAGTAAATTCACTTAATTATTCATAAAATATTTCTACAAGTTATCTTAATAAAAGGAGTGGAAAATTAAATTATGTTTCTAAATAATTAATCATAACTAATTTATGGAATTGCGGTTGCTAATAATTTTTCTAAGTTAAGTTTTCAACGTCAATAGCCAACATGTTCTCCTTTCTTTTTATACCAAAAAAACACAAATATTATTAAGCAAAACCAAGGGGACGATTATCCCAACCTACAAAAAACAAATAAGCTAATTAGGATATGGGCAAGGATGCCTAAAAATTGCAACACATCCCAAGCTTGCCTTAGGTTACTACCCAGTCAATACATGCATTAACCACCCTTTTAACAAAAGAGAAAGAAACAAACTTGAAATCAGACCTGAGCATAGAAATGTCTACTAGGATATTATTAACCTTTCAACTAGCAGCTAGTTTATTATAAATCATGTCTATGATATGCTTGCTGTCCGATTCAATTTCAATTCTCCTCCATCCTCTAGATCTTACTGAAACAAGGCATTCTCTCATGGCTAAAGCTTCTGCAATCTCTACTTCATCGCAGCTTATATGGATGGATGTAGCTTACAATAAATTACCTTTGCTATCATGAGCAATAATTCCTATTTCACCAGCTTTATTTCAAAATCTCTAATGGTAGACTCCAACTAATACTATAGCATTGTTTTGTACTTCTTCTATGAAAGATTGTTTCATGCTGAGAGCCATAATTACCTACTGCAAAAGGGACGTGACTATTATTGTTTGGCATCAAACAACTTAAGAATTCGAAGGATGATTTGTTGGTTGCTGTGATGATGTGATGCTTGAAAGTGCCCTTCAAAGTTCACCAAGCTCTTTCTTGATGATGTTGATGACTTCCATTGGGTTAAGCTTCTTGTCTTCAAATAATGCTCTTTTCTATGTTTCCATATTTGCTAGCAAACAATAGAAAATAGATAGAAAAAATCAATTATAGAATGTTTGTCCCCAACATGTCGATCCAATAAAGACAGAAGCTAATGATCTACTTGTGAAACTTATAATTCATCCATTCTAAGACCATAACACTAAAACCAAACTAAATGTACCCAAGCACATTGGAAGAGCAAATGTTCAATAATTTCCTCCTATCCACAAAAATGACAATAAGGACTATTCTTGATTTTCCTACAAAAAAGATTGGCATTAGGTGCAAGAGAGTCGGTACAAACACTCAAAAGATGCTGTTTAACGTTAGGTGTAAAGTCTATTTTCCAGATTAGCTTCTAAATTCTTTTATCTATTACATTTGAAGAGGATGCTTTATTTTCATTTTCAACTCTCTCCTTGCTAATGAGATTGTGATAATAGCTTTTAATTGAGAAAATACCACTTTGCTCCTTTGGCTACACCAGCACATCTTTATGGTTGTTCAGTGGGATAAGAATACACAAAATTGATTGAATTTGATCCTTATAAAGTAGATGTTGAATATCAAACAACTCCCAGCAACTTCTTTCTTTATCTATAACATCATAAACTCTTAACTTATCAAAATGTTCTAGCAGGTTCCTTAAGTAAAGCTTCTAGCTTGATAGGGAGGGGATCTAACCATCTTTTTAGAAACTCACTTCTGAGCCATCACCAATTCTCCAACATAAATCATTAGAAATAGCATCTTTACCTGCCAATATACTAAACAAACCCTATGATGCTCTACTACCTTTAATAGTCTCGAGAAAGTGAGATTTGGGGTGGTAGATACCCTATAAAAGTTTAACCAATCCTCTAAGCCAACTTACCCAAAAGACTTAAATTAAAGAGATGTAGATCTTAAATACCTAGGGCTCCAACTTCTTTTGCTTATGAAATGTACTTCCAACTCTTCTAATGGATCTTATTTCTTTCATTGGAATCACCCCACTAGAAACTAGAAATTTTGTAGAAACTCTCTTACACCATTTGAGAGGAAACAAAAAAGAGGACATCGAAAAAGAAGGAATAACATATGCTATAGCCTTAATCAAAATTTCTTTCCCTCTGGGCAATAGAAGTTTTTGTTTCTACCCTTGAAGTTTTTTATCAATTTTATCCTTAATACCTACTAACACTTGGTATTTAGATTTCCCCCTATGAAGTAGGAGTTCTTAAATACTTACTCAGTTGGTTAGAAGGATTAACATTCACAATAGCATAATAAAGGCCCTTGATATCATTATTTGCAGATTGATCAAACAAAATGAAGGACTTATTAAAATTCACTTTTTGACTTGAAGCTAAGCAATAATCATCTAAAATAGCCTTCATGATAGAAATATTTTGAGAGGAAGCTTTTAAAAAGGAAAAACGCATAATAAACAAACAATAGATGAGAAATAGATAGACTATTTCTCCTAATCTTTATACCCTCTAAAACTCTAGAAGCACTAGCTTTCATGATCATTTTCAAGAAAACATCAATAATTACAATAAAAATGTAAGGAAATATTGGATCTCCTTGCCTAATGTCCTAAGATGGTTTAAAGCTCCCCATCCTTTTACCATTCACCATCAAATTGTAATAGACTAACGATACACATTGCATAATCTACTTAATCCAAATTTCTAAGAAACCCATAATAAAATTCCATTCAACCCTATCGTAAACCTTAGCCATATCAATTTTCAAAGCATAGAGATTTCTTGTATAGTTACATTTTGTTTTTAGAAAGTGAAATATTTCATGGGCTATGATAACATTATCTTGAATAAGGTAACCGGGGATAAAAGCCCTTTAGAAAGGGGTCATAATGGAATCAAGAAGAGGTTGCAATCTATTAGCTAGAATTTTAAAGGTAATCTTATATGCAAAGTTACAAAGACTAATAGACCTAAATTGAGATTAATCTTTAGGATGGTGCACTTTTGGGATTAAGACTATGTCAATAACATTAAAGTAAGGGGGAAACATACCTGTAAGCAGGAAGTCTCTAATCACTTCTACCATGAAAGGGCCAATAAAATTCCAATGTGTTTGGAAGAAGTCATCACAAAATATGTTCGGTCCTACAGCTTTGAGTTTTCTTAGACTAAATGTGGCTTCCAATCATTATGTTTTGCTATAATTACTGGTTCTATACACTTTAGGACTGTATCACCAATATGTTAGGGACAAAAGGCAAAGAGATCCTTAAAGAAGTGTAAGAAAGCTTCATTAATCTCTCGTTCATCCGACAACCACTCCCCTTGTGATTCTTTAATTCTTAGAACCTTATTTTGAGCCATTTTAATCAATGTGGGTTGATGGAAGAATTTCGTATTTCTATCTTTGATTTGAATCAAATTCAACCTAGACCTTTGATGCCAGTATAGTTCTTCTTTCGCTTGAGAAAACTCTATTTGCTGTTGAATCTAGAGTTCCTCCTCAAAATTTACTATAACTACACCTTAGTCTTGTAAAGATGCTAACTGACTATACAAATCATTAATTTTTTATGCATTTTTTCAAACTTGTCCTTTACTCCATCTCTTCATAGCCACTTCATACGCTTTCAACTTCTACATTAAGCCAAATATATTTTTCTAACCCTTTGCATTATTCCATGCTCTTTCTATCACTTCGTTGTATCCCTCATTATTTATCCAATATTGTTGAAACTAGAATAACTTTAGGGCTCTTACATCACCTCTGTTCGTCTCTACTAGTAGTAAAGAGTGATCTAATTCATAAGCTGGAAGATTAGTAAGTAAGAACTTTGAGAAGGTCATACTCCATTTGGCATTAATAAAGGTTTGATCCAATCTTTCTTTCACAAGAACTCTATTGCTTCTTTTATTACACTAGACAAAAGTTTTCCTTGAAAACTTGGATCTAAAGGATTGCAATCTGATACCATTTCCCTAAAGTTCCTAATTTGTCCTTGTGGTTTTCTACGCCCTCCACTTTTTCCATCTTCACTAAGAATGTCATTGAAATCTCCTACAACCATCCATGGCTCAAAAATATTATTCGCAATCCTCTTTAAACGATTCTAGTAATTAAGGCACTTTGAATACTCAAGGTAGCCATTGAACCAAGTATTAAATACTAAAGGAGCCTTAATACTTATATTTAGATCTAAATTTTTTTAAATGAATCAATTTCTTTCCTTGGCCTTACAATTTACTATTGAATGCCTAATTAAACTACATTCTATACAATACTTTGGTAATCTCTTATATTTATATCCAATCTTTACAGACTGACCTTCACATGAAGTAATCACCAAGCTATCCACTATTGCTCTAGTCACGCCAAATTGTATTTTAGTTCATTAAAAATCCCATCTTAGTTCATTCAGATCTTCCACTTCTAATACACACCCCAGCTTTACACTAATAACTTCCACGTTCTTCTTAGATATCATGACTAAAGGCAATCCATGGAGTTTTGTCTAGAAGGGGAACTTATCAAAACACAAATAAAAAATTCTTTGGTTCAAATTCCACCATCTTAGGATCATAGGCTGATTCATTACTAACTACAGCTCTAAATCAACAATATGTCTAAGAGTAGTCTCTTCTTTCTATTCAAACAAATAGATATTCTCATGCAAATGCGAAATTCAACATTCCTAAATCGTTCGCAAGCCCTAATAATGATATTTATAACAACTATCCTCGAAATAATCTTCTCGGCAATGATCTTACCAACCATATGTGACAAATCTAATTTCGCATTCATTTTTAGATCATCCATATTCACTACTGTCTCTTCCCTACATTAGTCACTGATTAGGTTCTCCATGAATAAAGTGATCAATAGACTAATCTACAAAAGAAAATGAAAAGTGAGAAGAATATTAATAGACAACTCAAAGAGGGGAAACAACAACAAAAAGATAAAATGAAAAAGAGGACTCATAGGAAATAAATGTGAATATAGACCTTATATGGACTTTGAAGCGACAAGCACAAATGAGAAAGAGAGGGGCAAAAAAATGGATAGAAGATAAAATGACAAGAAATAAAAGACTAAAGTGTAGGAAAAATATAATAAAGTAAGACTCAAAACAAAGAAAAGATAAAGAAAGAAATTGAGCATATCATGAAGAGATTGCTCCTATCCTTGAAAAATGAGATCATAATCCCATAGGGATACTAATTAACATGTTTTCCTCTAAGTTATTCACATCTTCTAGATAACTAGTTTGAAAAACGAGCTTTTGAGATTCATTAACTTGAGTTAGAAAACTTCTGTTGTGTATGAAATTTGCAATTAAGGTTGGTTTTTGAATGTGTTTTTTAATGTTGTAGCAAGGATTTCTATGTAACATATTACTTGTCTTGACTAAGAGAAATTAGTAATGACCGAGAAGCAGCTTGTTAGATTAGGGTAGGGAAGGTCATGCAAGAGTTAGGAGAAGTATAAAGGATGTAACAACTAGGGGGTTCTTCTTCTAATTGTGACAATTGGGCCTTATATAAGATAAAGAAATCATTTTAGTCATTCTTAAACATCTAACAAGTTTAGTGCATTTTTAGTGGTTAGTCTAATAGAGTAAGTAGAGAGAAAGACACATAAATTGAAAGTTTTATATATCTAGACTCCTTTGCTTTCTCTATTTTTACTTTGTTATTATCTCTTGTTTCTTTTTTCTTTTTCTTTTTTTTGCAATAAGTTTGCAAAGTGCAAGAAATTTTTTTTTTCTTTATCTAAAAAGGGACATAGTTATGAAATTGAACCTAAACTTCTATAATATGACAAATCCACCTTCCCCCATATTTTCTAATTTAAGATTTACATTTGTTATCAAAGCCTAGGCTCTAGCTTATATAAAATTGCTACTACTTTTGAACTAGAACATTATGGCAACAATAGTGTATATCTTGCTGATGCACAGTCTACTAGTCCTTTATCATTTGATGAAAGTAATTTTTCTTATGAAAATGTAGAATTGAGACATTCATTAAAGATATGAAACATAATGTTTCGCTTATGATCATGCAAGGAAAGTATGTCCCTAATCATACAGTTAATGAAAAGAAGAAAAAAAGAAGAGTTTGATGTAGAGGATATATACAAGAAAAGTGTTCAAATTTTAAGGCTAAACATATATTATTTTGTACTTTATGTTCTTGTAGATGTAATTGAATAACCTTATATACAAGTGGAAATGAAATATTAGACAAGTTATTAGCAACACAAGTAGGTGACTTTAGCATAAAAGAAAGCAAAATGAAAATAATAATTCAAGATACAAATTATTGAAAATGAGCCTTGAAATTCAACAAATGTATGTTTTTTCTTATTGTATATATGTAATATGTATATAATCCTTTTGTCTATATTATAAAATATAATGTACACAGTTTATTTGTTTATTTTATTTGGTTTGGTTATTTTGTTTTGGAGATATCTTAAACCTTAACCCAATTGAACATTATAGCTTCAAAAATTTTGAAATTGAATCCAAATCAAAGGCCAAAAGAATAAAAATTTTAGTTCAATTTTTTTGGTTTTGTAGTTAATGGTGCTCACCCTTATCTTTGTAGATTTGAGACTAGTTTGAATTTATTATATGATGTATCATGCTTTGTGGCTAGATTATGGGTCATTATCAACTTGATAAGTGGATATGACCATGATTAGTAGCGATGAGACAAGACGGCATATGTTCATCTCTTACATAAAGATTGCATTGGTAAACCACTTGGTTAAACTTTATAGAAACTAATTACCTATCTCACATATACCTTATTGGGACATTAGTATGCTTTTGTATTGGATTTCAATAAAACTTATATTGAATACAATAAAATTTAACCAAAATGGTTCAATTATTTAACTAGAATTTTTAATAAGAGGTAGAGAGTAATGAGCTATGACTGAGCCAGACAGGAATTGGACAAGTATGATGATGATGCCATGAGGAGTTTGAAAATGGTCAAAATTCATCAAAACTACATAGTTTTTTTTTTAAATAAATCAATAATAAAATTTGATATATAATGTGTGCAAAACAAAGTTGGTAGTAATTCTAAAAGCTACTAATTCCATCATTATCTATGTAAGAATTTTATTGATACTTAATGCTATGTATATGTATTATTGGTAGGGGATTTCTAACATGTGCTCTACAGCTTGGCACAATTGTTGCCCAATGGTTTGACCAGTGCAAGCCCAGCAACTTCAGGCACAAATACCCTATCCAACCTATTATTTGACCTACCTACAAGGTGCTTAGATCCTAGCTTAAGCTAAGGAAAAGACAAATTGAGAGCATCCCATCCCTTTGTATTATGGTCGATTTATAAGGTGCTTAGAGCTTAAGCCGAACATACAATGTCCATAATGCATTAGATGTGAATAGATAGGCACAAAGCCTAAGGCAACTACTCCCTAATCACATTAAAAAATCTTACTAAACCCAAGCCCCTAAAAAATCTCAAAGATGATGTTTTAGGCTATGGGCTATTAGTAATGGGGAATGGCCTCTGTTTATAAATATCCTCAAGTCTTTCCTCACCTAAGTAAGTACCCATTGACTAACACACATATACTCTGCTTAAGTCATCTATGATTCAAATATCGATTTAAGTATCTAAGTAGTCTCGTTGGATAACTTCCACCTCTTCTTCTCACTCCATTAGTTTTGCATATCATCTAACTTAAGCCCAAAATCTCTATCGACAAGATCTAAGATCAATACGTACATATTAAATACAATATCTAATAATTCTTTTTCCTCTTTTCTCAAGTTTTGGAGCCAATTTGACTTGCATTGGTCATTGGGTTAGATAAGAATGATGGTGAAGAATATGGGCAAGGAGCCCACGTTGAAAGGCATGGCAATGAGGTAGTTATAACAAAAATTTCAAAGTAGGAAATTAGTGGTTTAGAGTTATTTTGCATTATGGTTTGGTAGAAGATGGAGGGCTAAGGGTTAGGTAGGGTTTGATAGTTCTTATGAGATTTTAATTGAATGTATTTTAAAAATTATTTTTGGATATTTTGTAGATATCTTTCATTACTATAAGATGTCCTAAATATTTTCTTTTGATGTCTCATAACAACATTTAGGACCATTGCTTAATTTATACTTTTCATTTAAACCTAAATGGCCAAGACAACTGTAATCTTATTTTATGAGCACTAACTTCCTAATATGACGGATCAAGTTCAAATGGATGGTTTCAATACACTCATCAAAATTTCATAAAATTAAAAAGAAAATACAAAGTCAATGGGCTCCCATAGTATTTGTCCCATGTTCGTAGATACATCATTTAGTAATAAGCTTAGGTGAGCTAAGCCCATAAATAGTTACTAAATTCCAGCTTGATGGGATGATGCGGGACAAAGACAAGAAATAATTCTATAATAAAAATTGTATATTGGATAATGGAAGCAAAAAATGTAAAAATATTTTAAAGTAATGGAGAACTCATAAATAAATAAGAAAAGTAATGATTTAAACAAATAATTATATTAAAAGTTCCAAGAAATAAGAAAAATAAATTTTTTTTCTTTTTATGACAAAAATGATAAACATGAAAGATAATTGATGGTCTCATATCTCTATAAAATTTAAATGATAGCCTCACACAATCAATGATTTCTATGACCTTGGGATCAATAATTTATATGGCCTAACACTATTGGTGATTTGTATAATGTTACACTATACTATAATTTATGAATCATGCCATATATAATTTATGATGGTCATTTACTGAAAAAAAAAAAAGACAAAAAAATTATGATGGTCTAACAACACTAATTAGAAAAAAAGGATACCACATGAACTTGAGAAAATAATTTCCTTACTAGATCAATGCTTCATTAATACACAATTTGATTAAGGGCTTTGGATATTTATAGGTATAGTAAAATAAAAAATTTGAGGGAAATAATATCATAACAAAACTAAAAGATTTGTTATCTAAAGATAATATATCAATCTAACAAAATCCTAAAAATAACAAAAAAAAAATTAGATAATAATAAAATCATATCTAACCTAAATAACACAAATAAAAAAAATAAATCTACTTATTTCTCTTGGTTTGTATCACGAGAGTTAAGATTTGTCATGCCATCACTATTTAATTGTCTTAGCTCATGCTTTTATATATATATATAATATTATTTAAGGGGGAGTGAAGAGCTTTCTATAGCACCTAAATTTACCAAATTTGCATAATAAGTCATTTTTTCGAGTAGTTATCTAATAACGTTTTTTTTTTCACAATCTCAGTTTTCGAAAAACAATAATGAGTTTTTCCAATTTTATCCTAACATAAAATATTTTGAAAGTCGAGGAAAATAAATATTTATAATTTTATGATTTTTTTATAATTTATTATAGATGCTTTACCTTTAATTTGATTTGTAAGGCCTCATTGACCCTATGATATGAACAGCCCCAACTACATTGAATGGCTTAATTCAATCAATATATTTCCCAATGCTTGCACAAGTACCTAGGGACGTGTTTATTTATCTAATACAGTGCATGTATCTTTCAATTCATAGCCAGTTTTGAAATTATTTCTTCTTAACTTGATAACAATAGGCTCTTATTGCAATGAAAGTATCTATTTAAAAATTTAAGGACTATCTACCTCCAATTCAATAGACTAGTGTCAGTTTTAGACATAAACTAATCTACCTTAACATTCTATAGACTAATTGATGAACTATCGATTATCAGTCCCATTACTCGCATACAACTCCTAGGCCTCTATTCTCTCACCCGAAAAATCCTTTCTTGGCAACATGCTAATGACGAGAAACTTTATACCAAAGGAAGGTGGCTAAACTTCTTGAGCTCCCCATATTATTATACGTTGATCTATACTTTCAGTTGTAATAATGCCGACCATTCTCTTACAAAGAATCTTGTGTCAAGTAATCTAACCAATCACTGTCGAGAGGTTCTTATTGAGCGACGAGAGACTCACTTATCGATCAAGTAGTTTTCTCTTGGCTTGTTACCATTGCTCTTGTCACCCTCTTCTCGTCTTGACCTTTTTATTGCCACAACATCTTGATCCCTTTCGCTTGCTGTGTTCAAAGAATCTTCATACGGGACTAATATTACACTGACATCTGTCTATCTTATCTGACTTTGTACTACTTTTCCATTTTTGTCTTTTTTTCCTTTTTACCTTTTTTCATATGTATTAGGAATCATTTCTTTATATATACTTGTAATTTCTTTATTTGTAATATTGCCTTAAGAACTTACTATAAACAGTCCATTTCCCTTATAAGCTGGAATATAACTTGACAAAATAAACATTAAATATTCTATTCTTGTAAGACAATCCTTTCCATGTCTATTTTTTATGCACTCTTGTTTAATCTTGCCGAATAGGTCAAGATTAGTGGCGAATGAATCTTGACATCAACCTGTGCATCATATCAAGTAAGGAGTCAAGTCGTCTGGTGAGTCATATCCTCCAAGCTACTTCACGATAGTTACTCTAGTTCATTCGTTGACCAATTCCCTCTATTTTCTTCGATATTTCAAAAGACCTATTTAGTTCGAATTTGTTATGGTAAGTCCTAGTAATAACTAAACTCTTAGACACACCACTAATCATGCTAGCCCATTTGTTATTTTATTCTACTATGGTTAATCCAATCGATTATTTTGTTGTACATGATAGGGTGTGAGTGTGACAATATTTATGCTTAGTCTTATCTAAATAACTGTATCTCCTACTTAAACTTGATGGAAACATTCGGAGTAACATAATGGAGGGGATGGGATGAGAGTGTGCAATGTGCTAGATTTATAGGGTGTAAGGTTTTCATATTGGAGTCTATCCTATAACATATTGTAACTGTCTTGAAACTTGTAATATTTAAAATCTATTAGAATATAAGGATATTTTATGTAACTAGTAAAACCTTTCAGTATATCTTTTTAATATAAAAATATTTAGTAAATAATCTAATAACCTAATTTTTTCATGTGGCCTTCCAAACTAAAATTGATTCATAAATTAATACTTCAACATCACCTTGACAATGGCCATGAAAATATTTGTATAATCTTTTTATTTCTTTGGAAGAAGAAAAATAACTTACTTAAAGTGATTTTACACTAAACAAATCTAGTAAGAACTTACTTAAGAAAAACTAATATAATCTCACAACTAATAAGCAATAGACTTTTGAAATCATACAAAAGATAAAACAAAATCCTAACAAATAATGAAGGAATATGGATTACAATAAATCAAGACTAGCTTAAAAATCAAGAGAAATTAAGCAGTAACAAAAAGAAAATGAGAGTGTAGGAGTAGTTATAATTCTTTAAAAGATAAAAAGACTACAAAGGAATGAAGGATACAATATAATTTTAGGGTACTTACTTTTAACAATGGGCAAATAAGTGGTGACATTGTACCTTCAAAACTATATTTTGTAATATATAACATTATTAACTAAGAATTTTTATAAAGGGGCATAAGATATCTTTAGCTTCTATTCTATACACCACAAAATCAAGTTTCAGGTTCTATAATAAATTATATGAAGGCATTGTACTTTATCAGCATGGGATTAAGTTTCAAAAAATTGAAACTGAAACTTATTTTGTCACTCTTAATACCTATTTTCATACGAACTCAACCATATAAACTAAAGTAGGTTCAAACTTTCGATAGAATTATCACCTCACTTTACTACAAAAATTATCAAGATGTTTTCTTAAGTTTACATGTTGTTCTAAAACACTTCATAATAATTATGTAAAATGATGCTATAGAGAATATAAATTTCATGATCCTTGATAACTGGATAATTATTGTCTTAATTTATATAAATTTTTATATTTAGGAGATATTATGAACTTATTCGATCCACATTAGATGTTTAATTAATTTTTTAGCAATCTAATTCCTCCAAAACCAAGTATGGAGAAAAGACATCTTTCGAGCCATCAGGAAACATGTTCAATTCTTAGGAAAATACAAGGGGGCCCGGTTCTGATTTTTGCTTGCTTAGTTTTCACCTAAATTTATTTCGATGCCGTCGCTAAGGTTCACTATACCAGGGGCAACGGATGAAGACACTGGTATAAAGTGGTTCTTGTGGAGCCCGTTGTCATAGAACTTTATAGAAGCATCCACATTTGTTTAGTTTCCATATATTTATTACATTAAATTATACATTTACATCTAGAGCTATTGGTTTGTATGACAAAACATATCTTGACTTCTTTATTATGTTTAGAAATACTATATAAACATGTATCAATGATAATAATACTTAAAGTAAATATATATATATATATATATATTAAAAGAGTTATAAATCTTTTTGATATCTACACCTTAATTTATTAGGATTTATTTTTCTTAGTAAAATGGATAGTACAATGCATAGGAAAGCAAAAATTGCTGTAACCGAAGAAAGTTTTATTATTTTACCAGAAATAACTTTCAACTGGTTGTAATTTTTTATTTGAGGCGAATTATTAAAAAGCTCATTTTTAAAAGTAACACAAAAAGTTATTCATTACACTTTAATATTATAAATATCCACATTTCATATATATATATATATATATATATTTTTTTTTTTTTATTTAGAAAAGTACACCCATAAGTTCTATAATTAAAAGAAGTACAAAATTCTCGGAAAGTAATAATAATACAGGACAAGAAAAGTATGCTACACTAATAATTGTTTGTTCCCATATAGTATTGCACTTTCGACAAACCAAAATAATAAAATGGTGATTCCATTGTATTTTACCAGCTTTAACACGCAACGGTCATGTGAACGGGTCTCACTTATTGAGGAGACAGTCACGTGCGGTGAACGTGCTTACACTGAATTATAAACCAATCACCAGTATCCGTATAACAACTCCCTTACTTCCCCAACGGTCATATTTCACCGACCGCATGCAACGGTCACTTCATCCGAAAATCTCAGCCATCAGATCAAAATCCAACGGCCCAGAAACAAAATTCTCCTTGTCTTCTCGAATACCAACCTTTATTTTCCTTCTTCCTTTTTTTACTTGTCTACTCCTCTATTACTTTTCTCCGTGATGGTAAATCATATCAGTCTCACTGGACCAAGACAAGAACAAAACATAACATCACGATCAATAATCATAACATAACAGCCGAGAGGGAAACAACAATGGTAATGGAATAGGAGTAGGAAAAGCAACACGTGTTTAGTATATAAAAACACGGTCATTTTATGGTTTATGGTTTCTTTGGGTACTTGTTGTGAGTTGAGTGTTTTTGAGTGATGTCAGTGACATTTTGAGAGTTGGGTCTTTGGGGTTTTCTTCGGGTTTTGGAGTCATGGAGTTGGTTCTTGGTTCAACTGAAGAAATGGGTGTTCAAATTTTGATGGATTACAGCTACCGTTTTCATCAAGTTTGTTGCTTCGTGTCTTTTTGTGGAGATAGTTCGAAGAAAAACCGAAGCATTTTCGAATGAGAGTTTTTGGAATCCGATGATAGTTTTATGGTAGGTTTTGTTGTTTGTTTCAGAATTCTTTCATTCTTTTCGGGGGGTTGATAGTGGAAATTCTTATTTATTGATTCTTTTGTTGATATTGTTTCATTGATTGTTTAGTGCAAATTTGATTCATTTGTTGATATAGAAACACTGAAAAAAGATCAAACACATTGTTCCTTTCTGATTATTACTCATCGGATTCCTCTTCTGTTTTGTTTTCGAAAAAGATTCCACACACACACACATTTGACAAATACAAGGACTGTCTCTCTTCTCTTATTATATACACAAATAGGAGCATTGTTTGAAGTGTTTGTTTGTACACAAAACTAAAGCAGAACCTGATAAATTTTCTGAATAGAGAGATAGGAAAAGGAAGTAAACATAGGGTGGGGGTGGATTTGCTGTTAATCAAAGCATTCGAAAATTGGAAAGTCTTTAGAGGATGTTGGCTGGGTGTTCTAGTTCCACCCTGCTGTCACCTAGGCATAGATTAAGGAGTGAATCATCTGCACAGTTTCAAGCTTGTCATTTTCAGTTACCTTCAATGAACACACAGAGATTGGATTTACCATGTAGTTTCTCACGGAAAGATGCTTCACGGCCTCAGCCAATTAGGCCTGCTGCACTTTCGGTCGAGAAACCGAACGAAGCTAAGGCTACAGCGAGGACATCTCTCAAGCAGCATATTAGGCTCCCACCTCTTGCAACAACAGTTGCCGCAACAAGTGCTAGGAGAGAGCTAAAAGCAGGGGAGTTTTGGGAGAGAGGAAAGAGTTTGAAGAGGCTTGCGGAGCAAGGTTCAGTTGATGAATCTTGTACTAGCAGGGCCAAGAGGAAAAGGAGTAACAGCATCGGGAATGAAAAGGGTGAAGATGAAGAAGGTGAAGCTTTGAGTTTAGGCCAATTGGGTAGTGGCAACTTTTGGTTTCAACCTAATCTCAGTGCACCTCCAATGCCTTTCTCAATCACATGCTCAGGAGAGGAAGAGCGGGTTTGTTTCGTGCCGAGTGACTTGATTTCTCCTCCATTGCCTTTGTCGAACAATCCTTGGGTGGAATCAGTGGTGACAGAGATCACTGACCTTGGAGAAAAGGATCTTGAGACTGGCCAAGGGCCGGGGAAAGAAGTGTCGGGTTCAAGTGCTTCTTCAGAGAGTCAGAGCTTGGTCCTGAGGCTGAATGAGAATGTCTCGGAACATGAAGTGGGAAATGGTTCTAGGAATCCTTATCCTCACGAAGGAAATGGTTCGGAGGCTGTGGAAGAAGGAAACCAAGAAGAGAGACGTGGATTTGAACTCGTGAGCATACTTATGGCTTGTGTTGAAGCAATTACTGCAAAGAATATCCCTGCCATTAACTACTACATAGCTAAGCTGGGAGATCTTGCTTCTCCAAGAGGCTCTACCATAAGCCGCATTGTTGCATACTATACTGAAGCATTAGCCCTCCGTGTTACAAGGCTTTGGCCTCATATTTTTCATATCACTCCTCCTCGGGAATTTGATAGGGTGGAGGATGATTTGGGTACGGCATTGAGGCTCTTGAATCAGGTAAGCCCAATTCCAAAGTTCATTCATTTCACATCAAATGAGATACTTCTGAGGGCTTTTCAAGGGAAAGACAGGGTTCACATAATCGATTTTGACATCAAGCAAGGACTTCAATGGCCTAGTTTCTTTCAGAGTTTGGCGCTTAGGACTAATCCTCCTAGCCACATAAGAATTACTGGTATAGGGGAGTCTAAGCAAGAGTTGATTGAGACGGGAGACAGGCTTTCAGGTTTTGCCGAGGAGCTGAACTTGCCTTTTGAGTTCCACCCTGTTGTTGATAGGCTTGAAGATGTGAGGCTTTGGATGCTTCATGTGAAGGAAGGAGAAAGTGTTGCAGTGAATTGTACTTTCCAATTACACAAAACACTTTATGATAGTGGAGGAGCACTTAGGGACTTCTTGGGGCTGATTCGCAGCACGAACCCCGTGGTTCTAGTAATGGCAGAACAGGAAGCTAAACATAACAGCTCCAACTTGGGAACCAGGCTGTTGAGTTCACTGAGATATTACTCAGCTTTATTCGACTCGATTGATTCCAGCCTTCCATTGGAAAGTCCAGCCAGGATTAAGATAGAGGAGATGTTTGCCCGGGAAATTAGAAATATAGTAGCATGTGAAGGGAGTGACAGGTCTGAAAGGCATGAAAGTTTTGATAACTGGAGGAAGTCGATGGAGCAAGGAGCATTTCGATGCATGGGGATCACTGAGAGGGAGAGACTTCAGAGCCAGATGCTGTTGAAAATGTATGATAAGGACAGTTTCCGCATCCAAGTGCAGGGGGAGGATCAAGCAGGGCTTACTCTTAGTTGGGAAGATCAGAATCTTTACACGGTCTCGGCATGGGTACCTGTTGATCTTGCAGGCAGTTCATCATCCTTTTCTCAGCCATGTTGATTTGTCGACAAGTTTATTTTATGCTACACAAAATTTGATTTCATTCTTTACAGGGATTCTTTGTAGGTAGAAAAGAGGCTGTCATAATTCTTTCATTCTTTTGTTGCAGATAAAGTTTGTCGGTTAATAGGTGGTAAACATTCATTTCGAGTACAGTCAAAAGGGTTTAGATACAAGATTTCAGGGCTTGTATGGTTTGATGTTTTTTATTCATTCTTTGATTCTTTTTGTCATAGAGAGTCGAAATTTGTAACTGGGAATTGAATTATTTTTAATGAATCGATTGCATTTTGGATATTTCACGTGTTTCTGCTCACCCGCACACTAAGTAGCAACTAAATGATCCACATTGAATGTCCTCGATTGCTATGAATTAGGTCTACTTGACAAGCTTGAAGAAGTAAAAAACGCATAATCCAACCTAAGCCTCTCCGTAATTCATTGCGACATTGCGTTATCACAGTAAAGGGAGACGATAATAAGTAACTTCAAATCATGGAAGTAGGGCATGTGATTTCTGCAAGTTTTGTCCTAGTCTACTTCCATTCCATCTGAAAGTTCCCAATCAAAGAAATGAACTAAGAGAATCCAACTTATCAAGGGAAGCTACTTTTGCAGCCGCCATTGGTGATCCGGGATCCAAATTTGGTTCCTTCAAATAAAATCCAGAGATATAATTCTAGGAAGCTCTCTGGCTTCAGCTGCAAGGTCTCATCCCGAAGAGGAGTGCCTCATCCAGTACATTTAACCAACCAGTATTTGAGAATCCTTTGGGATGTTGTAGCTTTTGCATGACTTGGTGATGCATTGGGAGCACAAACTTGGAGGTTGCAGTCTCAGGGCCTCTTCTTATAAACACAAGTTTGTAGTTACATAAGCTCGTGCAGTTCTGGATTCTTCCAAGTGCGTCTTGGCCATCGTCTCTTTCAAGTTCTTCTCTGACTTTCTTCATGGATTCTGGATCCTCCATCAGTTCAGCCAAGCTGAAAGTGGTGGAAATCCAGTTGAAGGCACAACATCATCATTCCTTTGTTGGACAAAAATGAAAGTAATTCGGAAGCTGTTGATTTCACGACTTTGCATTTTTAAAATAAAAACCCTCCCCCCTATTAACTCTTTTCTATTAGGGTTGGAAATCAACTTAACTACTCATGAGCGACTTGAGCTCTACTTATTTTAAGCTCGATTAAGCTCGAGTTTGATTACTAAATGAACTTAGCTTGAGCTCAATATGAAGCTCGTTTGTCTAAACAAATCAAGTTCAAGTTTCGATTTAGCCTTACAAACCTATTCACATAAGCTCTTAAGTCAGTTAATGAGTAAACTTACAAATTTAGTATATATTATAAATATTGTATATTATATTATTAAAATTCAAAAGCTAATATCTATATAATACATATAAATATATAACATAATCTTTATTATTATTTGTTAATATATTTATTTATATATTTCTTTATTTTGTATACATAGACTCATGAGTAAATCTAGATCAGCTTATTTTAGGTTTGGCTTGACCCAAACTCAAGCTCAAGCTTAAGCTCAATTAATAAATGAGTTGAGCTTAAGATCAATTAGTAAACGAGTTAAACTTAAACTTAAAACAAAACTCGTTTATCTAAACGAGCCAAGCTTATACCACAATTTCAAACTCGATAAAAAGTTTAACTTGAGCTCAAGCTTGAACTTAATAATTTTTAAATGACTTAAACCTAAGCCTTCAAAAGTTTAGCTCAACTCATTTGTAACCTTACTTTTTATAGTGAGTTATGCTGGTAGTCCAAAAAAAGATCCATTATACTAATATGTCACTTGTTTTTATATATAATAAATAAATACAAATGATATTTAAACATATATTAATGATGGATTGAGATCCACTCAATTTACACTTCACTTAATTTCTCTTAATTTGATAAATCAATTATTAAGATTATCTAAATTTTTGAAATATTCTATAATATCATCATGACATTATCATAATCCTTATAATCTCAATATTAGTTATGGGAGACGGAATCTTAAAAGATATATAGAGGAAAATTGAATAAAAGTAAATTTACTATCAATGATAATGGGTCCATATTTATATATATTAAAATTTTATTTATACTTATTCACTAATCATCAAAACATATAATATGTTAATACATGGATACCTTTCTCTCAACTGATTATACATATGTATATATAAAGTTATGTCATGATAAAATAGTACAAAAAACATAAAGAAGATAGATACAAAGAAAAAGGAAAACATAAAATACATAACGAATTCCAAACCATAGAAATTTCCAACTATTTTTCCCCACGTACTTGGATGGTGACACTCCGAGAATTGCAATATTTCTTTTATATACATATTATAGTATTAAAAGGAACAAGAGTATTTGATGTCTAATATAATTCAAAAATTATAATAATATAATAGATCAATAAAAATAGATAGCAAAATATAATTGGAATAGAAGTTACATATAAATAAAGAAGTGGAAGAGAAGTAAGAATGTTTTATTATATACAGATAATTTTTATCTTTCACGCATGTGTGATGCGATTTCATTTTTCGTTGTTTTTGCTCAAAAGAAGCTATTCAAATTGATCACCATTATGTAAATAATTCCTTCCTAATTCATCATGCTACCTTGCTTTTTATACAACAATTCTACTAAGACAAGAAAGTGTGCATCACCAAGAGAATGAGCTTATTGAAGAACATAATCATGAGCTTAACACCATATCCAACAAAAAAAATTTTAAATTATTAAGTTATGAGTTTTTAATATTTAATTTGTTACTTAACTCTTACATTTTCAATGTGAGATTTTCTTTTTTCACCTATTTATACTTGTATTCAACAGTCTCCCCTCAAGTATGCGTCTTTTCGACATTAAAGCTTACGATTTTACTCCCCTTTAGTGGAAACCTCTTGTGGCCCCATCAAGAGCTAGTCAATTAACTCCACTAACCCTACCTCATGAGTGGCTAGTAGCTCTTCTCTCATCTCATATCATAGGGTTGTACTCGAGTCACCATCACATAGGTTTTTTTCCACATGAGATGGCCATCAATGGGAGGTAAACTGCTACATTTGTTTAGTTTCATCCAAAATGAACCATTGGCTCTAATAGTACTTATCAAGAGACAGAAAGTTCACCCCTCCTGAAGTACTTGTGTAGCATTTGACTATCCTTTGAATTTACATTTTTTATCGTATTTTGGATAGCGAGTCAACCTTTTCTTATCGAGTATCTAAGATTGCTCTAAGCTTCTCTTGGCTTTGTCCTAGACTTACTTATATTTGGAAGACTCAACTATTCTAATTAGTTTGCATTAGCTTCCAATAAGTTTGTTCACAGGAGGTGAACCCACCTTTAGAGGATATTTAACCCATAAATAAATCACCTACTAATGTTACTCACTTTATTATAAGTGTGAGCTGAACAAGCCTAGATGCAAAATCATCTCTAGCCAAGACTTTGGGCACTATAATTATCCTCTCATCCCTACCATTCATCTCGTTTTTCAAGATAGCCTATTTTGAAGCGACCCAACAGTAGGGTCTATCCATTGAGATTCATTTTGCAAAGAAATAAGTAGCTTCTTGTTAAAAGCCAACTTGTAGCACAACTCTCTCCCCTTAGTACATTTAACTCAATAACATTGTTGAGTCAAGAAAGCATGTATTATAGGGGAGAATGGGCCTCATAAAGGAATATAATTATAGGTTTAACAGCATATCAACCCAAAATCTTAAATTGTTAAGTTATGAGCCTTTTCCACTTATATATTGTTTACTCGATTCTTATTTTTTTTTCAATATAAGATTTCTTCTTTTCACCTACTAACACTTATATCCAATGATTTCCTACCATTTTATTACTTTACTTTTGCATGAACATGCTTGATACCATTGCCTTTCCTAAAAACAGTTATTTAAAAAAGTTAAGTTGTCCATAATGTTCTTAAATACTTCCATCATGCACCATTCTCAAGTACTCTTGGCACATAACACCATATATGACTCCAATTTTCTTATGAATTCAAGTTTAATTGGAAGGATTTATTAAAGCTAATTAGTCCTTCTATAAGACAATGTTTATAGAGGAATGCTTAAAGAAGGTGTTTAAGGTGTTATATCAATATTCTAAATATCTTTGCTTTCTATGAACTCTCTACTTTAAAAGAGGGTATTTCAATAAAATTACTTATCAATTTTTTTTTATTGTTTTGCAGATTCTATGTTATCATCATTTTTCAAACCAAAATATAAAATATAATATTTTTAATTACTACAATATTATATTAATAATATTTTTATTTATTTTTACTAAAAAATAATAAAAATAGAACAGATTTTGCTTAGATGAGAGCTTATTAAGTTGGCACAAATGAGACTTTAAAACTTGAAAAGAATGAAAAGTAGTGATATAAAGTAAGTGGATTAAATTTAAGTATTGATCTCTCAAGGATTTTGACTACTAATAGTCAATAAATCTCTATTATCTAATTGACAAATTCCAATTTTAGAAATTTAAAGAACTTAAATTAAATTGCAACAACTACTAAATTAACTAACTAATCAATAAATATTAAAGAACTTAAACAAGAAAGCAATAAAAGTATAAATTAATTAAAAATTCAAAAACCATATCTAGATCTTTACTTTACCTAGATCTAACATATGATTTTTCATAAAAATAATCTAATTTCTTCATTAATCTTTCTTGACTAAGAGAATTCTTTATTAAAGTTAATCAATTTCTTAAGTTAATTCACCTTAATTTTGAAATCACCTATTAAAATCTCTATGATATAATTCAAGATTTCAAAAAGATCTTACAAATTATCTTTATCAATCATGCCTAGATCTAATCTTATAAGAATTCTCTCGATTCTCTTATAAGATATCAAAATTTGGATTACTGCTCGTAGAAATAACAATCTAAATCATGGAGCATACATAGTTGAATCAAGAAAGAAAATAAAGAATCAATTAGATCTAATAAAATCCATGTCACATAAGTAGATCTATGTTCCATAAGACCTAAATACAAAAGATTTACTCTCTACACATCATTAAGTAAAGATCTTGCATCAAAAAATTAAATAATATATATAAAAATGTAGAAGAGTAAATCATGAAATCAAATAAATCTTGAATCTTGAAGTCTTGATATCCCTTACTCTCTTGAGTGTTCTTTCTTCTTGAAAAACTCTTTAAAGATCGTCTAAAAGTTCTCTCTAAAAAATCTTAAAGAAGCTTTATATAAGAGTTGAGAAAAATAAGGGCCGCTACAAAATACACAACCAGGGACACAACTGTATCTACTGGTCGTACAACCTATTGCCAAATTTCTTTACATATTCTATTTCAACCCAAAAAAAAAAAAAAATACAAAACTAGAAACGACACAACTAGGGATATGGTCGTGTCCTTTGGTCATGTAACTAGCTGTGGTCATTGAAAAGTTACTCTAAAATTGCCTACAAACGACATAATTATGTAGTTTAGATGTGTCGATTTTCAAATATTCATAACTTACTCATTTTAGCTTTGAATTGAGTGAAACTTGTTTATATCTTCTTGTTTTCTTATGTAGATCATTCCAAAACCTAGAAATCAAGATTTTACTCAATTAAATATCATTATCTAAAACTGAACTTATATTTCAAAGAAAAATCATAAAAAATCATCATATAAAATATATGCAAATAAGAACTTATCAAGTAACCAGGGACTAATGCAACACCCATCTTCTAAGCACCTCATGATGCTTAAAGTTTAAAAGTAAACATCCATGCCAAGCACCATCCATAAACATAATCTAAGCTAACTTTCATCTACTTTTGTTCAGCTATCCTTACCTACCCCAAATCCCCATGTTCTCCTCCTTTCTCTCTTGTTTTGCCACAAATTATCCCTCTCTTTCCCTCCTTTTGATACTTGTTTACACAATAAGCCCCTCCATGTTTCATTTCTACATATGGAAATAGGATAGATTCAGAAATAAGAGTAAAGAACCAAAATAGAATCATGTTAAATCTAAAGAACTAAACTGCACACACATATAGTTTGCAATGTTAAGCTTAAGTTTTTCTATTCTTAAATGGGTGTCTGATTCATAATCCTACAATAAAAAATATATGATATTTATCTCACTTTTAACTCTCTCTTACATGTGGTAACATGCATTAGTGGAGACATGAATAAGAACTCTAAAATGGAAACTTTACCTAAAATTGAAAGCTGGAGTGAAACATCCATGATTACTCCAAATGTGTACATTATCTTAGCCAAGAACTATAAGATATTAGTTTCCATAACTATTAACAAAATTACATTATTTAATCACATTAATATGAAAATAATTAGCTGCTTATCCTTCTATGTAGCCTTAATTTTTCTTAGGGAAAGAAAATATTCTAGCTTTTCAACATCCTTGTGCTAGTTCTTGAAAATTGATGAACTTAACTAAAAGAAAAATGGAAAACGTAAGAGGGGTGGAAAAAAACATACATCACCTATTCCATAGGTAGTTACGGCTTATCCTGCCTTCATTTGCTAAAGTGATGTTATCAATATTTATGTCTAGGTTAAAAGTTTTTCATCATATCATGTATTCTATTTATATCTTCATTGATCATAATAATATTAAGGAAAAATTGCAAAAACATCACTAGTAGTTTGGCGCTTTTGCAAACTCATAATCAATACTTTGTCTTTGAAAAAAACGCATGACTTGTGTTTTAATATTATTAGTCAAACTCATATCAGCATATATATTTAACTAAATGAAATATAATAAATTTAATCAAGAATTATCAAAAACTAAAACAAAAAAAAAGAAGAAGCAAAAACCCAATCCAAGTCACTAGTTCTTAATTGTTGATGCCTAACCATAATTTAAATAGATTTTGGAGTAAAACAAGCTATTTGAAGAAAGTCTCCATACTAGAACATGAGGATCATGATTGTAATGCCCTACACCTAAAACCACATAACTTGTCATGTATCACTACTATTTAGCAACATGCTAAGGTTTTAGAACTACACTAACTTCCATAAGAACCTGTAATAATTGCCAAACTCATATAACATATGCAAGAGTAACCAATCTAAGTGGAATAACTACAAAACTCTACAAACATAAAAACCTCAAACTAAAATATGCAAAAAGATAAGGAATTAATATGTTTCAATGCTAAAAACATTCAAATATTTCATCTAAATGTAAATAGAAGTCTATCTCCTCAATAGCCAATAACTATTAGATTATAACAAGTCAAAGAGTCTCAACTATAAACAAACTCCTCGGTAAACAGAAAGAAAACACCAAAAGCATCTCCAATAAACCATCAAAATCCTCAACCGTCATAATAATACTCCACTCCATCCTCCTCCTACTCAATACCAATTTAAGGCTCCTCATAAATCACATAATCACTTGAGCCAACATTTGAAACAAATTGAGAATGAGATGAATCCCAGTATATAATGTACAATCATACACGCATGCCACACAAGTCATGTATATACATTTAACGCAAAAGAAAACAAACGTCTAATTTATTATTTTTAATTTAAGCCAACAAGCAATTAAGAGGTTGTTATGACCCCATGACACCAATTATACTGATATATTTATATACTTATATTTAAGCTTCTAATACATACCAATGATTGCATGAATCACCTAAATCTAACATGGATCTTTTTAGAATACAACTCCTGTAATACATCAAGAAAATGTTTTCCAAAAAAAAGGGCATTTTGGACATTTCAATATTTCATAAAACTTGCTCTCTTAACGTACCTCCACTCTCTAAAAACTTAGTTTTTACCAAATAAAGATCGATTCCTTCCTCTTATGGTGGCAAACTAAGCCACCATCCTTAGATCCTACTACAAGAGGAAAATAAAGGTGATTAAGGTAGGACTCTTGGAGATTTAGCTCAAGAAATTCATATCAAGGCTCATATCATACTAAATATCCTTACTTCTTATTGTTTCTAGCTTATTCTTAGGTATTCTCAAGAGGAGATTTATAATTCTTATGTTTATCAGCCATTCTAAGCATTGAAGGTAAGTTTCATGGAAGAATTCTTGAGTTGAGCTTGATTTATAGTTAAAAATATAATTCTAGAAGAGTTGCACTTAAGTTTAGACAGGTTTTAAGTCTAAAGCTAGAGGTCTCATGGAGCTATTGGTGATAAATTTGACTTCATCAAGTGTTCAACATTTTGTCAAGTAAGTTATTGAACTATAACTCTTAGTTTTGATTCTTATGTTGGACATCTATCATTTAGAGTTGGAAATTGAGGATTGAGCTAAGTTTTAGTGTAATGGATCGTTGGTTTAATGTGCCCTAAGTTAGCATTGGAAGAAGTATAGGTTTAGACAAGGAAGTGAGTGAAAGTGATTTTTGGTTCATAGTGTTTCATTCTACAGAATTGCATAACAAAAGCAAGGTATTCAAATGCCTAACTCAATGATGTCCGAACATTAGGCCACTGTAAGTGGTAGAAACTTAGCATCCTGACACTATTCACCATAGCATCCGCACACCATATCCTACTTCAATCTCTTTTATTTCTCAAACTTGTTTTCAACCATTTCTAATCCAAAAGACTCCTTACATAGCCTTTTCACTTCTAAAAGACTTGATCTTTATCTTGAGATTAGAGTTTAAGTTAGATTAAATTAAGTAATTCAATCAAGGATCTAGTAACTTATTAGAGACATTAATGAAAATAAGTTACACTTGGATTGGTTAGTACTACGCATTTGTTTATTTTGAACTAGAGTATAAGGACTACTATGAGTATGTTGCCTTTGGGTTAGGTACTTAGACTTTCTTCTTTTACATTTCTTTACCACATCGCTTACTTGTTAAGGACTCAAGTACATAGTGCTTGATTGTTTACTTATGCTTATTACAGCTTAGAAAACAAATTAGAATAATTTATATTCGACCTAATTAAACTTAGTTACTAATTGTACTTGACCTGCTCGCTTTAAGGCCCCACAATAATAGACCCCTAGGAAAGCAACTACTGATTACATGCAAGGTTTCTCTAGTAACTTTCATATGGGATGACGCAGCTATAATTATAGGATTTATGATCTTTGGACTCTAAACTCTAGACTCTAGACTCTGGACTTAAACGTAAATGACTTAAAAGAAAACTTATATTTATATTCACTATGTATGTAGACAAAGATTATGGTTTGGTAGGGTCATGAGTATCCTTTTATTGGTCATTGGCCTAAAATAAAGATAATTAATTTACTATTTGCTTCATACCATTATCACTAGCACTATATGCATGTGTATATCTTTGGCTTAACATCTATGTATGCTTATTCATCGTATTGGACTTTGACTCATTCTTTTATTCTTTTTCAGGTACAAGGATTGATGATTATCTTATCTGTGAAGAGCCTTTTATTGATGATATTTAAGAGGAGGAAGGCATCGAGTATTTATACTTTTATAGTGACTAGGATCAAGATTACTTATGTATTATTAGAGTCATGTTGTATTTAGGAGAGACTTGACATCACTAAGGAGGTAGAGTCCTTTCTCGTATCTTTTGTGGTCCTGAGTTACCTTGAGGAGATTAGAGACTCCTATATTTACTTTTATTACTTGTAGATTTGAGTCATAAACCTGATGGATTATGATCTTAGTATGTTTTCATGTTATAAGGTGATGAGTGGATTATAATCCCTACTCTTTCAATGATTTTACCTTGTAAGATGGTTGATACCAAAGTTGAATGTTTGTAGGTTTAGAAGCCCTAGCATATTTTCAATTAATAGAAATATGAGATGAGTTGTAATGCCTAAATAAGGTCTCAAGGCTTTACAACTCCGCTACATATAACGTCACATACCGATCATCAAGGTATCCGTAGGTAACTACTATTATAGGTCCCTAGCCAAAGCCATATACAGCGACCAATCAATGCATTACTCAGATATGGAATTAGTTAGGCTATATCTTGTCAACCTATTAAGCATACTCAATACACAAGCATAACATAACTAAAAAGCTAAATCAACTACAAAGCTCAATTCTTACCACTAGATATTTAAAAACAAATATACAACTTAATCATTTACTCAACTGGTAAAACCAAAAACTTTAAAATTGAAATGGGAGAAATAAGAAAAATATTTATGGCATTAAATGGTTGGTATGACATATAATTGACTGAAGTTTGTGGGGGTATTTTAGTCCAACGAAATGTTATAAAGCCTACCCTCTAACACATTAAGATTTAAAGAAAACCTTACCCCTAACCACTCTCTTTTCTCCTTACTTTAACTGTATTATCAAAGAACTCCTATGTTGCTATGGAAACTTTAGATCAATATTTGAGTTCTTGATTCAAGGGTGCTAGAAAGTGCAAGAGATTAAAGGAAACACAAACTAAGAAATCTTGGTAAGTTCTCTATCTTATATCATGGAAATTCGTTTTTTCGTAAAGGAGAGTACTGAACCCTTAATAGAATTTCCATTTTGTAGCATTATGAGTGGATTTTTAGGCCTTAGGTATTATTGAATCAAAGAAACTTGTAAGTATTCACAAACTCTCATTTTCCCCTTTGATTTTGTAGTTATAAAAGGATTATGGTGGAATATTGGTAAATTGTTGAAGGACAAAGTTGTTTAATATGAAAAAGGGATTTTGATTGACTAATGGTGATGTTTAAGGAGTGTTGGAGAATATGGAGTAGGAATTGTTGTTAGAAAGTGTTAGAAGTGGTGTTTTAGGATGAAATTTTGCAATTTGAGAGAAACATGTCCAAGGAGCATTGGTGTGATCTTGCTTACAGTCCTCAAGGACGTGTTAGAGTCAAGTATGCATGAGAAAAATTTGAAGGAATTGTAGCTGAAAGGATTACACTAAAGTCTGTGGCCACGGTATAGGCCATGATTTTGATGTTTTGAAAGTCGAGGGAACCATAGCCAAAGTATATGGTTGTGGTCTAAGGCATGTTCTTGGGGATGTTCAAACAGTGTCAACCACAGCCTAAGTCTACGGCTATGATCCTATAGCGTAGACTTGAGTCTTCTCTTATCCTTCTCGTAACTTGTTTTTACCCCCTAAACCGAAATCTAATAGGTTCTAAACATATTTGAGAGTCTAGATTGGTTTTAAACACTTAAGGTAAACTAGATTTTTCCACTCAATAACTTAGTAAAGATAAGCTAGAGAATATAGCTAAGAAAGAAAACTTAGAAATATATTCTAAGAGTATTATCTTATGTTGTATCTTAAGTATTGGTTTTGAGAGGGCTCTTGACGTAGACTTTACTGATCCTTCACAAGATTCAGGTACGAAATACTGTCTATTGCTCGTGATTGTTAGGGTAGAAAAATATAACTAGACTAAATAATTATTTAACCATTAATAATTGTGTATTACTTGTACTTAGCTAGGCCCAAGAGATTGGAAGCACTAGTGATCTTGGAGTGATACCTTAATGATCTTAGTGCAATGCTGTCCCAAGTAAAGCTACACTTTGAAATGATTCGAGTAAATCTGGGTTGCTTTTTTAATTCTAGGGTGTTAAGGAGGATCCAATACAAATACTTATGTAGTATTATGTATATTATTAGTTAGAGTCATGAGTTACTCTAAGTTCTAGGGCTCTAGATATAACACCCCTTCTTCTAAACGTCTACTTAAAAATTTTTCTTAAACTTTTTATGCCTGAAGATGGTTTATGATCGCCATCCCTGAGTTTGAGATAAGGTAGAAATATATATCCAACTTGCTATTCCATTTTATATAACATTTGATTCCAAATAACATCTTATTCAACTTGGCAAATAATAGGGAAGTCTTCACAAAAAGGGGTCATACTCAGAGTATCATAGTCATACATTTCCATATAATATATAAATCCTTTATAAGTACACTCTTTCATCTACAACAACTAAACTAAATCCTTTATAAGGTGACATTAGCTTCTTTGCTGAAGAGTTTCCTTCATGTATTCAAATTATATCTTGAAGCCTATGACTTCTTCTAAGAACTCATCTTCAACTAGTACTTGGAAGTCTCCTTACCTATATGATGTATCACTTTGTCTTATTCATCCCTAACTTAAGGATAAGATAACTTATCCCTTCAACTATAGTAAGCTAAGTAAGAGTTGATAAACACACAACAACAAGCATAACTAATATCATAGGCATATCAATAGTTGGTTAGTCAAAATACAATATCTTATCACTTCCTAGCCATACAGTCAATGCAGATATGGTATGCCATGCTAATATCACAGGCATATCTAATATGTTAATGCTAAACACACAATAACAAACATAGCTAATATCATAGGCATATCAATAGTTGGTTAGTTAAAATATAATATCTTATCACTTCCCAACCATATAGTCAATGTAAATATGATATGTCATGCTAATGCACATGACATGTATCAGTGTCAATATCTTAGCTCAACCTAGCAACTTATTCAATTAGTCGATATACCTAAGCATTTAAATACAAATTACAAGAACTAAAAGATAATAAGGAGCTACTTAAGAGTATGACCCCAAAACCTAGCCGAATATAAACCACATGAAGTCGTTTATAGATGCAATTCTATATGCTCAAAAACTTAACTCTTATAAATAAACTCGTTTACTTGATAAACCTAACTTTTCATGTAAAACTCAGCCTAGTGAAATCTCAATTTTATAAAAACTTAACCCATAGGTCATTTTCATGCTATGCCATCCATGATTGCATCAAGTCACATATTAAGCAATACCTAGCCTAATTTAAGCAAGCTTACTTGTTACTTATTAACTCAACCTTTACTTTGTTTCATTATTAGTTCTAAAACCTTAGTATCGGGTTCATTTAAATGAACACCTTAAAAGGTACATTAGTCCTTGAATTCTTTTCCAAGTTAGTACAAATCCTAGCAATTGTCACATAACAATAAGCCACACAACTATAGCAACAAAGTCCAATATCAAAACATCATTTAATCAGTGATATTCATAAGAAAGCTCCACATAGTTTATTAAGCAACACATCAAACTCACAACTAAGCTCAACTAAACCAAAACATCACCAAGCATGCGAAGTAAAGGGTAGAGATAAGTTTGCTCAAGGCACATAAATATCTACTTACTTAGGTTTGTTAAACACTCTGACACTACTTGTTAATATAAGATTCTTCCTTCGCTACTTTACCTAATAAGGGTGAATACTACCAAGGTCAACTATAGATCATACATGTATGTGTATGTGTATATGTGTGTGTGTGTATGTATGAGCCTAATACTAGCTTGTTGATTCTTAGTTTACTTCAGATTGTTTGTAACTTAGTCCCTAACTTAACTTCTAATTTAACTTATAATTTAGCTTCTAAATTACCTTTTGATTTAGCCTAACTTAAAAATTTCTAATCAATTACTACTTAGCATATATCTTCAGTTTACCAATTAAAATCTCTAGCATTTCGCCTAAATTAGTCGTCTAAGTTTAACTTACACAAAACACTTAAATATAGCAGCTTTTGATTCTGTTTCTAATCTATCTTTTGATTTGATCAAGATACTATGCTTGCTTACAATACTTTCAATTTTCAATAAAACCAAGCTAAGACCAGTAATAAACATATCACATATAATATTAACTAAGACTCTCCTCGCGAAGGTGTTAATTGTGCTAATCACCTTATTATTCATATCTAGCAATATATGCATGAATAATAGGGAAATACCTAATAATTAGTATTCATACTCTATTACATCCCCAAAAAATACTATAAACTCATAAAAATATATAGTTTAAGGTATGATTATTGTAAACCTTAAATATGGCCATGTCACATATAATAGTAACTAGGACTCTCCTCGCTAAGGTGTTAATTGTGCTAATCACCTTATTATTCATATCTAGCAAAATATGCATGAATAATAGGGAAATACCTAATAATTAGTATCCATACTCTATTACATCCCTAAAAAATAATGTAAACTCATAAAAATATATAGTTTAAGATATGATTATTTTAAACCTTAAATATGGCCATTATATATATTCTCTAAAACATTGACTTTAAGCATAATTTCACTAAAAATTAGCTTAAATTAGGTAACTATCCAAATAAAAATTATAAGATCCAAACTAAATACTTATAAAATCATAATTAAGTTCCAAAAACCATTTCAAATTAGATTCATTAAGAAACTTAATTAAAAACCTACTATTTCCCCAACTTGAAAAATAGGGTAGATTTGAAAAAATAATTTTAATAAATACTAAACGTATATTTGATAAAAAATTATTTTTATTTAAATCAAGTATATTATATGAGGAATATGTACACCAAAAATTAGCTCAAAATAACATCATTTACTATTTTTGAAAATTATGTAAAATTCATTAGAACCATGCTTGTTTTTAAGAAACCTATATAACAACTTCTAATTTTAAAAGTCCAGATTAATATTCTGATTCTACATGCAAAAATACCAAAGGAAACCACATTTTATAACTTTTGGACATTGTTTAATATTTTTAATAAAAATAGAAACTTACAAGTGAAAAATTGTGTGTTTTCGGTTCTCTGATCACCGGAGCTCTACTGACGGTGACTCCCTATCAAAAATCCCTCTTCCAACGTTAGACTTCAACCTTCAAATGGTCACCATGTCAAGTCTTCATCTACTATATTTTCTAATTTCCACCATATTTTCCTTAATTTTTCCTAATTTTCTATTTTTATTCCAATTGTATACTTTGAGAGTATTTCCTATTGATCTTATATGACTGAAGTAAGCCAACAGAAATCTAAAACTCCTTTTATAATTAGTTGGATTAGTAAGTTTTTATTTTCTTTGTTTTTTTAACTTTTTTTTTTTCTTTCCAAGTGTCCAATTCCAATGTAACATAAGTTAACTTTTGCTTAAGCTCTAAGGATAGTTCAGGCTACTACATCCTGGTTTCCCTTGTTGTTTGCCACACCAATCCCCTTACCAAGAAGGATATGCTAGGTTAATTTTGCTAATATTATTATTTTAGGGTATATTTTATCTTATATTTGGTATATTACATTAATATATATGCGCATACCAATATGTAACATGTATATTTAGTGATCCTATAATTATTTTACATATGATTCAACTTCAAAATATTGTTTTTACAAGTCAAACAATTTACCTCTAAGAGCTTGTTACATTTAAAAGCTCAAAATTTGAGTTTTCGATAACTATCGAACAATTCCTATAAAAGTACGTTTTATCAAAATTAAATATTACATATACTTTATTTTGAAAAATTAATCTTATTAAGATTGTTGTCTAACTTTTATGACCTCATATTAAAGTTTTACTTAATTCAGACTATTTTTCATGGAAGCTCTAAATCATACTAAACGCTTTAATTCATATCAATATCGAGCAATTAGAGTCTAATCATATAACTAAATTCATTCCTTAAGCTTCCTTTAATAACTTTATTTTGTTATTTTCCCTAACTATATCCTCTAAGTCTTACATATAATAAAAGTAGCCTATTGTGCTGTGTCCATAATAGTAGGTTGAGATTTGGGGTTTCACATCGAAATACTATTTGCTAGACTAAACAAAGATAATAACTTGTGGTTGTGTAAAGTTATCATTAAGCTGCATGTGAATATATAATTGCTTGTCTCATGTGCATGTGTTTGTGTACCCTAAATAGGGCATTGCTCATCCTTTAAGGAATTTCTACTTTTAGTTTCTAGAGCAGGATATAAAGATTATGATCAATATTATTATTAAGATTATGGTTAGCAGTATGAGGATCCGAGTAAAGGATATGAGTATCACTATTTCGATAATAGCAAAGGAGCAACATCAATTTTATTGACTTTCTAGATATTGAGAATGAGTTATTTTTATTTTTCCTATTGGGAGAGTTACATGAGACTCCATGTTTAAGTTAAGAAGTTATTATTGATGGTGGGACTCACATTATGAGTTATTAAGATTCTAGCAGCTATTATCTGTTATATTTATCTTTGAATAATATATGTTTTTTTATTCATGATCCATGTTAGGTATAGTGCAAGGATAGTTCTTATTTATTTAGAGATTATTCAGTGGTGTCAAATGAGGAAGTTATTTTAAGAGAATTTCAATTATATATTTAATGGTAATATTATGAATGTGGAGATGCTAGAAATTTTATAGGTTCTAAGTTGCCTGACATGTCAATAGAGTATAAGAACACATAGCAGGTTGTAGCATCCTGAGTTCTAAGATATTAAACAACCAATTACAATCATATGTTTAAGTGAAAACTCAAGCACTTCTAAACTTAACACTCACATGACTTACTTAAGTCTTATTTACACTAAGCATCTAAAAGTACAGACTTAGCCAAGTAAAGGTTGAATCTTGACTAAGAATGACAAGTAAACACGAATAAGGAATGGTGGTTGAAAAGAGTCAAACAACATAAGTTTAAGTACTGCATAGGATATAGCATCCAGATCGTATATGAAGGCATCTGGATGTTAGTTCAAAATAAGCATCTAGTTATGGAATCTAGATGGCATTCAGATGTACCTTGCTAACCCCAAAACTTAGATGCCATTTAGATGGTATAAGGGGGGGCATCTGAATGGTAACTCTTAGACCCTTACAAAATGCTTCAACTCAATGCTCTACACTTAGAACCCTAGTTTTCTTTAATAAGAATTCACCTAAACATTAATCTACTTTAACACTCAAAATATTCAATCCACAAAGCACAATCTTAGCTCAAAACATCATAGCCAAAGCTCTCGTACAACTTAAACCCACTCAAAATAAGATAAATGAGAGGAAAGATATGGATAGTCACTTGAATAGGTAAGAATGCTCTTAGAATCCAAGATTATAGAGTAAACCCAAGAAAAGGAGCTGCAATAAAGGAAGATTCAAATTCATTTTTACTTGAAACTCATGAAAAACTTTCATGAAACAAAGAAATCTCATTGTTCTACAAAGTAGTAATGGTTTTTTTTTTTTTTTTTTCACCACTTACCTAATCTTGCAAATGGAATTGTCTCCTTAAGCTAACTTGAGTTTGCTGAGGTGGAGGAGTCTGAAAAGGAAGGAGGAATAAGGTAAAGAGAAGAAGAGAAGGATTTAGTAGCATTTTAGACAAATGAGCAGGGTGAAGCATAAGAGAGGGGTTTAGGAGTTAAATTACTCTTTTGCCCTTCACTTTAAAATGTTTTTATTTTTAAATTTTCTGGGCATTACAATGAGAGAGATGCTCCATCTACTTGACGAGGCAAAAACATAGGGATAAAAGCTGCTGGACCTTCAGCATATTCCACCAATTTTGATATCTCACAACAGTAACACTAAAAGCATTGTCTCTTAAAATCATGTTTCCGTATCCATGAAGTCTCTATCGTGGAAGCCTTTCGTTAAACCAGAATTTACCTCTCCTTAACAGATTGTTCCGATCAATATATCATTTGGCTTAATGTCAAACAAATGAATGCATCTACAGACAAACGAGTCACTCTATCTCGATAGGATATATGTTTACCTTTTATATACTCGATTTTCATAAATCTTGCAAATGATGCCTGCCCCCAACTTCATTTCCATATCCTAGGAAGTATCTTTAATAACCTTCAGAAACTCAATCCACCTTTCAGATATCGATAAATAATTTCATTTTCAACTAATCTAGTAATATGATTGATATCAGTTTTTTCCATCATTTCGAGATTCCACCAAGGATAATGATTTCATTTTCAATCAGTTCTCTTTCTTTCTTTTTTTTTTTCTTTTTTTTTTTTCCAAGCATTTCCAATCTGTTAACAAAGGGGATCTATGGGTGTTTGGAGAACTGTTTAAAATAACATGTTAATATTTTAAACTCTTATGATAAGTAACTCTCTACCTTATGAATAGGTGTTTAGAGAGAGTTACTTATTAATTTTTAAAACATTTATGGGTTCATTTTATTATTACTTTCCAAACAAGTATTTTAAGTATACAAGAATTAATGTATTACTATTATTCATGATAAAAAAGTATTCATTATTAGGAAATGATCATTTATAAAATATTAATTATATTAAATTTTTTTAGCTGTTGATCGCAATGCCACAATGAAAAAAGAAAATTAAATGAGTATGAAAGGAGCCCGCTGAAGGTAGATATAGCGGCCATTTAACTTAGCAAACCAAGTATATACAGAAACCAACTTTATCAAGGGATCATGGGTGTTTGGCATGGAAGTATTTGGTACCAATCACTCTTGATAAAATCGGCCAAATAGTAGTAGGAAATCGCAAATGATAGAAACCAATTGGCTTTTAGGGTTTTCAATCCTTCAATTTTTCATTTACAGTATTATCCTTTTAATTAAATTCTATAATTTTTTAATTAGTATTTTGTATTATAATATAATATAATATACAAATACATATACGTATACATATTTCGTATCATGTATTAAAAGCTATATAGTACGTAACACAATATGTCCAATTTCTGATATATATAGTAAAAATATTACAATTATATATTATATGTTATATAATATATATTTTTAAAATATGTTATATCACATAAATTTCTCTATCTAAAATCTTCGAACATAACTTCAAGTAATAAAGTTGGTATCCAGAAAATAAACGTAATATAGGACGTGTGTGACTGTTGATTTGTAAAATCGATTACATATTATTTCCAAATTCATTTGCTCTATAATCTAACCCATATCGGTGAAGAAAACTTTTAATGTATATCATAAAAATACAAGAAAAAGCACATCTATAAAAGGATATATGACAGAGAGAAATTTTATAGCTTTCCGCACTAAGCAATATTTTTCTCCACAATTTTGAAGGTGCAAGGAAACTAAGAATGAATGAAACAAGTTCTAGATTTATTTTCGGTATAGTCTTGTTGCTTCTAATGTATTGTAATTATTCTAATCTTTATATCACACGTCTTCTTACTAAAATCGACATACAGCAATGAAATGTAAGTAATGCGCTTGTCAAAAAAAGAAAACATAGATCAAGAATTTGCAAAAGCAATGTGGGTGGGTTTTGTGATTTTTCCAACATATTAAGTTATATGCATCATATACATGTGTCCATTTTATTTTACATTGAGAGTGTCGATTACAATATCTTTCGATGTGTAATAAAATGCCTGCATACATACATACAGATTTTATATCATAATATATAAGCTATACACCATAGATATTATATCATAATACGTGTTACTTTTTTTTCTATAATAAAGTTATTAAATATTTATAATACAATATTGAATATTGTATATATCACATTTATATGCTATACAGTATATGTTATATTGCCAGATTATATGATACGTGTACATATAAAAGTTGTGCATTTGCTTATAATATAGTACATATTTCGTATCATGTATTACAAGCTATACAGTACAAAACATAAATATATATATATCTATTTCTGGTATATAATAAAAATAATATATATAATATATGATTTTCTCTTTCTAAAATCTTCGACCATAACTTTCAAGTAATAAAATTGACATCCAGAAAATGAATGTAAGATATGACGGCAACGTGAATGTTGATTTGTAAAATTCAATACACATTGTTTCCAAATTCATTTGCTTATTACCTAATTAACCGAGATCGGTGAAGAAAATTGCGTACATATACAAGAAATCTCATCTATAAAGGGACATACGATAGAAAGCAATAATATAGTTATTTTTCACCCTAAAATATTTTTCTCCACAATTTTAAAGTGCAAGCAAATTGGAAATGAAGGAAACTAGTTGTAGATTCATTTTCAGCATAGTTGTGCTGCTTGTAATGTATTGTAAGTGCTCCTTTTTCTCACTCCCTTATTCTAATCTTTACATCACCACAAGGGTTATACTTGGCATAAATCACCATCAAGCAAAAATACGTTGATTTTCTAATAGCATTATGAAAGCATACACTGTTATTATCAGAATCTACAATAACTTAATAGATACAATCGGTTTACCACTATTATACAGTGCTATTACAAAGTTAACACAATATTACAAGAAAATGAGTTAAAACTTAATATTAAGTTACATGATAATGACTTATACCAATACATAGCCCAAAAAAGCTAATTGAAAAGTTTTATACTAGTAAATGGATTTGAAAATGGGTACATAAACTTCGAATCTAATTCAACAAATTGCATATAGAAGCTTAGAACTTGTTGATAGGTTTATATGTTTACGTTTTTATATTTTGATATTATTAATACTGGATTGTATCTCGAATATTGCAGGTAGCATTCGATCCCATGCTGTAAGAACAAGCAATATGCTTTCCAATATAGTACCATGTAGTACCAATAAAGACTGCACCTCTAAATTAAAATGCTCAATTGGGGAAGCCGTATGTGTAGATAACAAATGCACATGCCCTAATGTTGTTGCTACAAATAAAAGCTGCATTGACCCTATTCAGTGTACTACATATTGTGGACATTCACACGGTGGCACAGTTTGCACAGCTTGTGTTCTATTTAAATGTCACTGCCTATGTTAGTGTGAGTGTCCATGAATTCTTGTTGTAAACGATTAGACAATAAGTAGTCACGATGTTTGTGTCCAAAAAAATAATAATTATAATCAAAAGTATTCGATATGTGATGTCTCTTATATGGGAAATTTGGTTACATAAAAGTAAGTCTTTTGAAAAAAAAAAAAAAAAATATTTTGTGGTTACTAATCGTGACTTTCTTATGTGAATGTTATTAAATTATTAGTGATCACTTTCTCATCCCTTTGGCAATCTCCATCCGGGACCGTTTAATGCTTGTTGTTTAATTTGGTACCATTAACAATTATTCGAAATATATTCGCTAGCTATTTCTATTAAATGGAAAACCGAATTATATAAACAAGTTCTCTGCTGGATGTACAAACAAATTAAAGTTATTTATGCTACTAAAAAAGAAAAAAGGAAAGACATATACACATACAATGTATTATATATTTCTTTTGGAAGAGAATCATCGAGAGAAATAAACTAAGGTTAGTTCCTTGCGAAATGCATGAGCATGATTCACAAGCTATTAATTAATATAAAATAATGTGAGAGGGAAAAAAAATCATGTTATTTATAAAAGCATACATTTATGTGTGTGTGTTTCTATAAATTGCTATAAATTAGAAAGACTCAAGTTTTTGTCAACACCAACTTGCTTTCTATTATTTTGACAGAGGTAGATCTATATAAACCTAAATTATTATATCAAACATGTATACTCATATGCACTGCATTACTTTTTAATATATTTTGATATATAGATCTTTCTTGTAAAATGTGTAAGTTAAAAGAAAAGAAAAGCTATCCATCTTTTAGGTCATTATTTTTAACTTTTAAGTTCAAGTCCTTAACTTTTAACTATTTTTCTACTTTACTCTTTTACCTTTTGAAAATTCCTTATGAGACCTGCACCATTTTAAAAAGATCAGAAAAGAGAACTCGGTCATGTTATCGATAAGAGTTGGCAAGTGTTTATTTTATCAATAAAAAAATCCATGTTAAAAAATTTTAACAAAATAAGTAATGGCCATAGTGGAGGAACTTTTCTTCAATTGTTTTGAAAACTTAAAATATTTAAATAGAAAAGTTAATTAATGAAAATTTCATATTGAAGACCGGTTTCTAATGAAATGGATTTAATTTAATTCTTCATTCCTCCAATAAGTTATTCTATATAGTGGTTGGTTAAAAAAAAAAAAAAAAAAAGAAAGAAAAGAAAAGAAAATTTAGTGGAGAATGACTTGAATAGATAAGTAGTAAATGGTGGAGGGCCATCTTTATGTTTTCATTTGTTTGGAAAGATTGCATCTTTTCTTACTAAAATGATTTAGTACTTCTTCAAAAATATTCACTAAAGGCAATAAATTTCGATAAGATGAAATATTTCTTACTTTCTAATTGTCTTCAAACTTCACATGCTTAGTAGAAAATCCAATCAATTTTTTTTTATTATTAATTGTTAAAATTGAAATGTAAACCATAAGTTATCGTTAAAATAAAAAAAAAAAATCTATAATTTTCCCATCTAGTGCTTCGATTTATGCTATATAGTAGGGACAGTCTAATAATGATGATTGTGGCGCCCCCAGTCTCACAATCCTGGGTTGGTCGCTAGTTTTGTGTGGTTGTTGATTTGTGAAATCCATTACATATTATTTCCAAATTTATTGTCTTATAATCTAAGCGATATTGGTGAAGATTACATGATAATTTTTAATGCATACATGTACAAGGAAGCACATCTATAAAAGGGTATATGATAGAGAGCTATTTCATAGCTTTTCATTTTTCTCCACAATTTTGAAAGTGCAAGCAAACGAGAAATGAAGGAAACTAGTTGTAGATTTACTCTTAGCATAGTTGTGTTGCTTCTAATGTGTTGTAAGCGCTCCCTTTTTTTTTTTTTTTTCTCATTCCTGTATTCTGATTTTAATATCATAACAAACTAATCTAAAAAATTCTATTGCTTGTAAAAACGGGATTTAAGAGTACCTGAGTCTCGCATTTGGTACAATAATTATATTAAAGCTTAAAATTTGTTGATGAAATTAAATTTCGTAATGTATTATACATTACGTGAATAGATGAACTGTATATAGATACAAATATTTATGCTTTTATATTTCAATGTTATGGATTTTATCTCGAATGTTGCAGGTAGCATGCGATCCCTTGCTGCAAGAACAAGCAATATGCTTTCCGCGATAGTGCCATGTAGTACCAATAAAGACTGCACCTCTAAATTAAAATGCTTGGTTGGGGATGCCGTATGTATGGATAACAAATGCGCTTGCCCTGATCTTGTTGCTACAGATAAAAGCTGCATTGACCCCATGCAGTGTGTTACATATTGTGGACATTCACACGGTGGCACAGTTTGCGCAGATTGTGTTCTATTTAAATGTCAATGCCTATGTTAGTGAGTGTCCTTCAATTCTTGTTGTAAACTATTAGACAATAAATAATCAGGACGTTTGTCCAAAAATAATACAAGATCAAAAGTACTCGATATAATGTGATATCTGTTATATCGGAAATTTGGTTACGTAAAATTAGATCGTTTGAAAAAAGAAAAAAAAAAGGACAATTGTGATTACAAATCGATACTTTCTTATGGTGAAGGTTTCCGACTTAGTGATCGCTTTTATGCTTGCTCTACTAAATGGAAAACCGAATTGTAAATACAGGTTCTCCTGGATCTGCAAACATATTGAAGTAAATATGTTCAAAACAGATGAATATAGGTGACTTTCAGAGAAGATTTGATTGGCTAAAAGTGATTATAGCCTGGATTAAATATTTCTTTTGGAACGGAGCCATCAAGGGAATCGATGTACACATTAATAAATTAAGGTTAGTGCCTTGCACAATGCACGGGCAAGATTCACAAGTTATATATTGCTATGAATTAATACCCCTACAATGCGTGTACCAGTTTGACAACATTAAATGCATCAAACATTGATAATACTTTATATAGAATTATTGTCTTATAAAAATTTTGTATAAATATGAAGAAGGGCTCCTATAAGCATAAACTAAAATCGATATTAATAACTTATAAGTGAGAGGTAGGGAAAAAGATTAAAAATATAATCGGGAAACAATTATTGAAAGTTTCGGGGGTCAAGTAAAGGTTGCTGCTGTAGGAGGAATTGCGAGAGATCGCTTCGGTGTCTGCAGAGGAGAATTTATGAAATATCTCTTTGTTTCTTCACCACTGGAATCGGATATCTAGGTAATCCTTTGGAATTATAACTGGCAGGTAGTAGAGGATGGAATAATATCATAATAGAGTCGGATTCCATGGAGGCAATTATATATGTAACACTAGTCGATTGTGAAAATATCTTTATTCGTAATGTTACAACTTTGAGCAAGCAATTTCTCTGAAAGAGGAAGAACAGGAACTTGAGGTGGATGACGAGGAAGACAAATGAAGAAGCACATGTTCTAGCAAAATCTGCTCTTGAGAGGAGATTAAATCTTGTTTTTGATAATCCTGTTTTTTGATATTGTTTGCTCTGGTTTGGAGGCCTGGTTGGCTAATTTTATCGCTGAACAATGTTGTGTAAACTCTATGGATGGTTTTGGCGGTTTTGTTCCTACCATAGACTACTTTGGCCGAGAGGAGGAAGAGTAGATGTTGTCCCTCTTGACTTTAGTTTTGCTACTGTTTTAGTTTTTCCTAAATTAAGTTTTAGTTGCCCCAAAAAAATAAAGATAAAAACAATTATTGGAAGTTAAGATTTTCGGTAGTAAAATGAAATTAATGTGTTGAAGATTCTGATAATAAATATTAATGTTGCTTTAAATATAATTACTTTTAACGAAAGGATATATTCCGGTTGTATGCCCACTTACATATGATGGTGATTGAGGGGCTCTCATAAGCAATCAACTATAGTTGATATATTATCAAGTATAAATAAGGATTAGAGGAGGAAAGAAAAAGTGGAAATTATAAACAATTTACACAACATAAAGCTTTGTGTAAAAAAAATGAATTAGTATACTTAAGATATTGGTAGAAAAAATGTTAATGCTACTTTAATCATATAAGTTATTATCTTATAAAAATTATGTATAAGTATAAGGAATATTATCATGGTTGTTGATTGCGATAGAATCAACTTCTAGTGATGTGAAGGATATGGTCTAGCGGGGATTGGGTCCATCTAGTTCCTTGCTCCTAGTACCTACAAAAACTCCTTGTGAGTGTGCCCACAAAGACCCTACGACACTCAGGTTAGTAAGGAGAACTATGGAAACGAGGGAATGGGGGGGGTGATTGAGCACATAATTCCTTAAGGAATATGCTCAAGTCATAAGGAAGTATAAAGAAGAGAGTGTAGTTCTAAGGTTTTAGATTATAGTCTAGAATCAAAATCTCCCTACCTATCGATCCTCTTACACTAATTATAGTGTAAGATAGTATAACTACCTAAACATGTGTTGACTTGGGTTTCATCTTTACCAACAGCTAGTAGAGGACATGTATCATAGGATTGATAAGGTAGCTTTAGGAGTTGGTCGGCCATAACTACGCTAGTAGCCACATCTATGATCTGCAAGCTTGACATCCTCGGCACATGTCAAGTGTACTGGCCGTACTATGAATGTTAGATGGAAATTAATGAGCTGAGGTGAAACACCGGCGTTAAAGGACAAAGAGAGGGCAAGGAGGTTTAAGTGTGTAGTAGGCAGTAAGCTAGGTACTTAAGGGTTCGCAAGGCTAGATGCATCCCTGGCTGCAGTGCTCAAACTCAACAAGAAGGGGGTCCTTCGTACTTTCGAGCTCAACTAGTCCATTGGTAGAGTCTTTGCTTGTCAAATGGGGCTTCTAGCCTTACGCTTACAGTGTTGGTCACTTGAGTCCTTAAGATAGGTGCTCAACAGGCTACTTACAACGGGGCCTATGGATGGTCAAGGTGCTTAAGCAAGTTGGAACACATGGAGAGAGAGAGAGAGAGAAATCATTCCTTTACGAGTCGATAGGCCTTTTAGGAACACTTTGTCAAAATGAAGCCTCAGACAAGATGAGAATCATGTATCAACATTTCCTACAAAACACCCTCCTCACCCACCCCGCTCGCACCCACCCCCCCACCCAACTCTCCTCGACTTTAGCGACGTAGGGAGAGTAGGTGAGCCTAGAGGTTTAGCCCATGGCAAAGGAGAGATGGCTTCGAGCAGGAGCTTATTTGCTTTAGATGGTGACATAATGTCTGACATGCTCTGATCAGGCTACCTAAACTATACAATGATGTTCAGCGTGATTAATGTGACTGTTGGGGTACTCGAGATGCCATGATTGTTTTTTAGAAAGAGCATTATGCATTTACTATTTTGCCAGAAACAACTTCACCTATGGGGGCTTGGCATACATGGTCACGTCAATGATCGGTATATATGTAGCAAATTAGATTGTGCATCAAGGTAATAAGACATGTGTATGCCTAGTATGCAATACATGTCTCTATAGTAGGTACATGCTCCAGGAGAAGAGGAAACCATTCGTCTTTCCTTTGAGCTTGTCTATATAAGGGGGTACTTAGGACCTCATTTTTTCACTTCCTGTATTTCACTAAGAGAAGACTCTGTGATGCATCTCTAAGGTTATACACACAAAGATCACACCATAACGGACAGGAATGAAAAGAAAACCAAAAGGGTTTAACAAATGCAAGTAGTTGCTAGCTAGATATGACATACCAATTAACCCTAGCCAACTTAATCTTCACTATGACACATAAGTAAGGATTAAGGTCATTTACCACTAACTCTTGCTAAGGGAGCTAGCTAGGAGCTAAGGATAAAAGAGAACACACAAGTTACTCTACAAAGGGAACTATAATTCAATGATGAAGTATATGATGTGTACATATAAAAGAATTGAGGTATTTACATGATCTCAACTAAGGTTACAATAAATAAGGAAAAGACAAAATGGATAATGCACAAAAGATTCCTAAAACATTCTTAAAAAGGTAAAAACAACAAATGCAATAGTATACAAACAAAGAAGGGATCCTTCTAGGAAGTTGTGTCAAAAGCCATGTGTTAATTGGTGACTAGTGATATATACTTAAACTAGTCTTGCTAATGCAAATTCTTGGACAATTCGACAATTGCAGAATGAAATTTGGAGGAGGGCAAGAGAGATTTTGGAAACTGGGTTAAGCTAATTTGGGTTAGGTCGAAGCTTAAGCATTCTAGAGTCTCTTGAGGTCAAGTAGCTTGGTAGTTCAGCTTAGATAGATGCCTAATGCTCGGCAACTCGGAAGCTATATTGATTTCAACTACAGTTCGACGCTCAAGTCTACAAAAGTGTAGGAGCTTGAGATCAATGAAGGAATCCTCATCTTGCAAAGGTTCTTGAGCTTGTATTCATCAAGTTAGTCCTTATAATCCTCTAACTCAGCTTCATGTAACAGGTCCGAGGAGTTGATTCCTATCATCTACCTAAGGGTCATAAGGACTTGTCCTCAAATCTAAAAGGGCTTCTCGTAGTTGCTCATCCCTTACTTTTGCAATGATTTCTACTGGTTGATGGAGGCTCAAATCGAATACATTAAAGGTAAGGGAGACACCATAGTTCTCTGTTAGCTCAATCTAGTGGGCGTTGTGATTAATCTTCTTCAGGACCTTAAATGGACCATCAGCTAATAGAGATAGTTTACTCTATCTTAAGTATAGAAGTCTATCTCAGCTAAGGTGAATCCATACTAGGTCGCCTAGCTTGAAAGAAACTATTCGATGGCTATGACTACCTATCTCTGCTACCTTCCATCATATTAGCAGTCTTCCTAGTTATGAACTAGTGTAGCTCTTGTAATTCTTGGGCTTGGTCAATGCTGAACTAGCTCTCTTTGGTAGCTGTAGGAGTGCCTATCATATCCAAAGGGATAATGGAGTTAAAGCCATAGAAAACTTCAAAAGGAGTCTTCTTAGTGGTGTTATAGACGATTCAATTGTAATCGAACTCCATAATAGGTAGGCATAAGTTCCAATCTCTCAAATTCTTACCACGATAGCTCGAAGTAGGATACCTAATGTTCTATTCACCACTTCTATTTGGCCATTAGTCTGGGGGTGACCATTAAAGCTGAACATGAATCTAGTCCCAGGTCTCCTCTAAAGTATTTTCTAGAAATAGCTTAAAAATTTCATATCCCAATCTAATATGATGGTCTTTGGAACTCCATGTAGTCAGACAATTTCCTGCAAAAACAAATCAACATTATATAAAGCATCGTTAGTTCAATGGCACAAAATGAAGCATACCATCTCGCTGAAGCGATTTACTATTACAAGGATCGAATCCTTCCCTCTAGCTATCCAAAGCAACCTTAAGACAAATTCTATTCTAAGGTTGGCCCAAGGTAAGGTTAGCATGGATAAAGGCATATGTCCTTCATGCAGCTCCTTCCTTCCCTTTGCTCTTTTACACACTTCACAACTATCAATGTCCTTGTCGATATCCTTATCCGAACCCAACTAGTAGAAGTTACCTCTCAACAAGTCGCTAGTTTTAGTCTTTGTGAAATGGCCAAATAATCTACTACTATGAGCTTCCCTAACCAATAACTCACATGTGAAATAGTTTGGTATGTACAACCTCTTTTCTTTAAACAAATACCCATCCTTCAAGTAGTAACCTTCGACAACAACTCCTTCTTGGCACTTCTTAAGAGTAGGACCAAAGTGTGGGTCTGAAGCATATTGTTCGATAATAAGAGAAAATCCCAATAATTTTTTCTACAAAGTGATCAACAAAGTTTGCCAATGTGATAAGGCATCCATAACCACATTATTACTACCCTTCTTATGCTTAATCGCATAAGAAAAGCCTTTCACAAACTCGTACCATTTTGCTTACCTCTTTGAAAGTTTATTTTAACTTCTAAGATGCTTCAAGGTCTCATGGTCCATACAAATCACAAACTTTCAAGGTAATAGATAATGTTGTCATACAATAAGAGCTCAAAAATAGAATATGGCTCTTTTTCATACACAAAACAATTTAGTGCATCACTACTAAACTTCTCACTATGATAAGCAATGGGTCGGTGCTCTTTCATTAGTGTAACACCAATACCATGCAATGCCAATACCAATACCCGATGCATCACATTCTAGCTTGAACAGCTTGTCAAAGTTTGGTAAAGTTAAGACAAGGCCAGTAATAAGCTTCTCATTGCTCTCCCTAAAGCTCTACTCAGCTCGATTGTTCCAATAGAATCCTTCACTCTTCTTAGTGAGTTCAATCAGTAAGGCAGCAATGGTACTGAAGTCCTTTATGAAACTTCTATAGAAAGAAGTGAGGCCATGAAAGCTTTGCACTTTAATAATGCTCTTCAGGATTAGCCACTCTAAGATAGCTTAGATTTTCTCCTCATCAGCTAGAATTCCACTTCCTGATACTACATAACCAATGAAGACAACTTCACCTTAGCAAAATGTATGTTCCCATACAATTTCTCAACATGAAGAATACCAAAAACAGCTCAAAGATGTCATACATGGTTAATCAGGTTGGCATTGTATACTAATATGTCATCAAAGTACATTACTGTACATTGTCCAATCAAAGGGCACATCACGTGGTTCATAAGTCCTATAAATGTTCTCAGTGCATTAGTAAGTTCGAATGGCATAACCAACCACTTGTAGAGACCATGCTTCATCTTAAATGCAATTTTCCATTCGTTACCAGGTTTCATGTAGATTTGATGATAGCCACTTCACAAATCAATCTTCAAAAATATTTAAGCACCATGTAGCTCGTCTAACATGTCATTGAGCCTCAGTATGGGATATCTATACTTGACAGTAATGCAATTAATAGCTCTACTGTCAATGCACATACGCCATGAACCATCTTCCTTTAAGACAAGTAGAGCTAGCATAGCATAAGGGCTCATGCTCTCTCTCACATATCCATGTTCTATTAGCTCATCCACCTGTCTCTTCAACGCAGTATCTTGCTCGAGATTCATTTTGTAAGTAAGTCTATTGTGGAAGGTTGCACCTAGCTATAAGTCAATGCATTGTTCATTAACTCGAACTGGGGATAGTCCCTTAGGCAACTCTTCTAAAAATAGGTTGAAAAACTCTCCTATCAGCTTCTAAACCTCTTCAGGTACATCTTCCAAATTTCTTAATTCTAGTAGTCTCCTCACCAATAAGAACATATGTTCATCGGTCTTCTTAGAAGTTTGAAGCTCTCTCAAGCCCCTTACCAATGCCTTCTTTTTACTAGCTTGGGTAAGATAATTGTCTATCTCATTCACTTGACTTGGTGTCATAAGTTGCAACACAATCTTCTTTTCATCATTCATAAAGGCATAAGTGCTCTTGTATCCATCATAAATAACACGTCAATTGAACAACTAAGGTCTCCTTAAAAGTGTGAAGCTCTCATAAGGACGACATCAAACACCACTTCATCCCTATATACTTTCCCAACACAGAACGATATAACCACTTACTCTATAACATGTAGAGCACCCCTGTCATGTAGCCAATGTAGCTTGTAAGGTCGGAGGTGCTTAGAAGTTAGCAAACCTAACCTCTGTACAAGGGACTAGGTGACAACTTTGGTATAACTCCCTCCCTCCACAATGATGGTGTACGGTTGCCCCTTGCTAGTATACTCAATGTAAACAAAGTCTCTCTTTGTTCCTTATCGAAGCTCGATAAGGAGCTCAATATGTATCTCAGCATTAATGTCATCACTTCTCCCTAGTTGGCATAGACATAGGTCTCTTCTTCCTCCTTGGCTTTGACTCTTACATTACCTCTTCCTTCATCAGGCTCGCTCTCATCGATGCTATCCATTACATCACCTCAAAGCACCATAGCATGTCAGTTAGGACACTCAATAGCCATATGTCCATAACCCAAACACTTAAAGAACTTTACCTCACTGGTCTTCCATCCTAAGGTCTATCTTTTCTCATATCTCTTTAAGGTTAGCTTATTATTAGCTCTACTCTTCAAGCCAGCTCAGCTATTGTCAAGTTGGTCATTCTTCTCCTCTACTTGAATTGGTCTTCTCAACTCAACATGGGTAAGTTGACATGGAATAAGAGTTCACAAAAAGCTCAACCCAAGTCTACTGGAATTATTTCTCCTTTGCTTCTTGACCCTCTATGCTATCTTAATGGCCTCCTCTGGGGTGTAAAACCTGTACACTTCTATAATGTTACAAATCCCATATTTAAGTGTATAGATGAATCGGGATATAGTATGAGCTTCAAGCTTATCCACATCTACTTAGATCATTAACATTTGAAATTCTCTAACATAATCACCAATAGTTCGGCTCCTTTGGTGAAAGTCTTGCAACTTAGCGAATGTGTCTTACATATATGTCTTGGGTACAAATCTTCCCCTTAACAACGTCTTCATCTCTTCCCAAGTCTGCACACCTTGTCTTTCATCTCTCATTCTCACCACATTCAGATTCATTCATCACATAGTGGTGTATCCAAAAAATTCAAGTGCAGCAAGTTAGACCTTCACTACTTTAATATACCCATAATAGTCAAACACCTTCTCAACATTGTCTTCCTACTCTAGGTATTCATCTGCATCTCCACTGCCAGTAAAGGTTAGGATCTAAACCTTAACCTTATCAAGTCCTCGAAGAGTTCGGCGCCCTTACCCTTCTACCCTATAGTACTCCCCTTCTTCTTCTTCCTCTCCATTGGCCTTTATGTGTACCTCTTCATCATCCTCCTCAATTTCCTCCAACTCAACCATTTATCCCATAAGTCTATCTGCTACTTCCCCAACTCGGTGAGGCTAAGCTAAGTGATTAGTTCGGCCGACATGGCCATATCTATGTTCTTGTACATCCCCTTCTTAACCATAATTGAGCTCTCCCTAAAATTGTTGATATTGCCTTGCATAGTAATGACAAGACTCTCAAAGAGATTGATGAGTCTACTAAGCCTATCATCAACCAACCCAATGGTTTAATTTTCCTGTTGACCACGGCCTTTGTAAACATCACTCTCATGGTCATCAACAACTCCTTGAACACTAGAATCCAACATAGTACACTACTTCTTGATAACTTGGACAGTACAATACCTAACACAACCGTCTACTCACTAACTAGAATTTCTTAGACACATTCAGACTACTTCAACTCCCAACACAATACAACGAAACACAAAAATGGACCTTGCTTTGTTTTTGTAGTAAAGAAATAGAGTAGAACAGAGTAATAAGAATTAGTACGCGTACCTCGCGCAACTACTACTACTTAGCTCACTACTTCAATACACTCAAACATTACTTCAGTATGCTCCAAACAAACACACTACAATAGCAACTATAGAAGAATACAGAGCAAACATGAACAAAACTCCATCAAGCTTTACATACTCCCTCTTAGAACTATGCTCTGATACCAACAAAGTCAATGCATCTTTAAGGTTGTATCCATGGAGGCCGCATCACAAATGACATGGATGAAAAGAAAACAAAAAGGGTTTAGCAAATCCAAATAGCTACTAGCTAGATGTGATGCACTAACTAACCCTACCCAGCTTAATCTTCACTTGATATAATAACAAGCAAAGATTAAGTTCACTCACTACTAACTCTTGCTAAAGGAGCTAAATAAGAGCTAAGGATAAAAGAGAACACACGAGTTGCTCTACAAAGGGAATTGCAATTCAATAATGAAGTATATGATGTTTGTATACTAAAGAAATGAGGTATTTATATAACCTCAACTAGAGTTACGATAAATGAGGAAAATACAAAATGGATAATACACAAAGGATTCCTAAAACATTCTTAAAAGGGTAAAAAAGACAAATGTTACAGTGTACGGAAAAAAAAGGAATCCCTCTAGAAGTTGTGCTAGAAATTACATGTTAGGTAACAATTGGTGATCTATACTTAGGCTAGTCTTACTGATGCGAACGCTTAGACAATTCAGTAGTTGTAAAATGAAGCTTGGAGGAGCATAGGAGAGATTCTAGAAATTGGGTTGAATTGATCTAGGTCAACTTAGAGCTCAAGAAATCTAGAGTCTCTTGAGGTTGAGCAACTCGACTCGAATAGACGTGTAGTGCTCAGCATCTCAGAAGTTGTATTGATCTTAACTACAGTTTGACACTTGAGTTTGCAAAAGTGTAGGAGCTCGAGATCAATGAAGGAATCCTTGTCTTGTAAGGGTTCTTGAGTTAGTATTTGTTGAGTTAATCCTTGCAATCCTATAACTCAGCATTGTGTAACAAGTCTGAGGAGTTGATTCATATCATTCTACTAAAATTTTCACTCGTAAGCTCATACCTTATCCTATGTCACATCTAATTCTCAAGGTAAGTCATCGCATGGGTCCATTTTAAGAGAGGTAAAGAAGACTACAAGTAAATAGTTCTCGAGAGGGGTAGTAACCCTCCTCCCACCCGGCCACCACCCCTCCCCCCCTCCAAATGATAGCAAAGGTGATGAACTACCAACTAACAATCCCATTACTTACGCATGGCTTCGAAAACTCCAATCCCTTACTTGAACAATTCTATATCGGTAACTTACTGATAATGAGAAAGTTTACATCGAAGGAAAGTGATTGAACTCCTTGAGCTCCCCACATCGTCATATGATGACCAATACACTCGGCAGTGATGATGCCTAACATTCCCTTGCCGAGGACCCTATGCCGAGTAATCCAACCAACTACTACCGAGAGATTCTTATTGAGTGATGAGAGACTCACTTAATGACTAAGTAGTTTTCTCTTGGCATACTACCATCTCTCTCGTCCCGACCATTTATTGCTATAACATCTTGATCCCTCTCACCTGTTGTGCTCAAAAAATATTCGTATGAGACCAATATTGCACTGCCACCTGTCTACCTCATCTGATATTGTACTACTTTTCCATTTTTGTCTTTTGTCCTTTTTACCCTTTTTCGTATATACTAGGAATCCTCTTTTTGTATATACTTTTTTGTAATTTCTTTATTTATAATGTTGCCCTAGGAACTTACTATAAATAGTTCATTTCCCTTATAAGCCGAGAGGAACTTACATTTAATACTAAATATTCAATTCTAGTGAGACAATCCTCTCCAAGTCCATCTTTCATACATTCTTATCTAACATTGTCGAGTAGCTCAAGATTAGCAGCGAGTGGACCTTGACATCAACTTGTACTTCATAATAAGTGAGGTGTTAAGTCATGTTGTATTCATTGGTGAGTCACATCCTCCAAGCACCTTCACGCCAGCTATTCTTGTTTGTCTATAAACCATTTCCCTCTAATTTTCTTCGATATTTCAAAGGACCTATTGTAGTTAGGTTTGTCATGGTAAGTCCTGGTAATAACTAAGCTCCTAAGCATACCATATAATTTCCTGGTATCAGAGCTTAAGGTTAAGACCGAAAGCTGTGTGATAGTCAATCTATTGTTTGAAATATTTATGTGTGTGTTGAAAGCATCTAAGTAAAGTGTCTTTACTGAAGCTTTGTATTGAGAATGTTGAACCCTAGTGTGTAGGGAGAGATTAACAATGTCGAGAGTAATGCTCATGGTCGTGGTTGAGTTACCCAACAAACACCACATACTACTAATGAGCAGATACAAGATCTTGCTGCTATTATGGCTAACTTAGCTGTCTCAGTAAATAGGGTCTTAGAGACTGGACCGCGTAAGAGAGTTGCTGAGCAGGGCCGAGAAATGAGAGATAGGCTAAGGAGGCAAATAAACGAGCAAGCTCCAAAAGCCTTTTCAGTGAACCAAGTACCACTACGACATGCTAACAAAGTCATGAAGAAAAGGTTAAAGTTAGACGAAGTGGAAGAGTACGAAGAAGAAGACCAGTATGTTAGGATTGATGAGCGTGACTTCAAAGCGCCAAAAGGTATCGAACATCTTAAGGTACAAATTTTGAGCTTTAACGAGTCTAGTAGTACTGACGACTACTTTGACTGGGAAGAGAAGATCAAAAAGATATTCGACTTTTATGATTATGAAGATGTTGTCCGCATTAAAGTGGCTGAGTTAGAATTTTCTAGACATGCAGCAATGTGCTAGAAGAAGCTATAGAATGTTTGCTTGAGGACCCAACACAAGGTCCAAACATAGAACAAGATGAAGAGAGTTCTGAGAAGTAGGTTTGTTCCCGAACACTACAAACAAGACACTTTTCGACAACTCCAAGACTTAAGGTAAGGTAACAAATCTGTAGACGACTATGTTCGAGAGTTTCAGTTGCTCATGATACGATGCGTATCGACGAGCCTAAAACCCAAACTATAGCAAGGTTCATCTCTGGACTTCAAGCTGAGATTGGTAACATCATGGAGCTGTAGAGCCTCACAACTCTAGACAAAACTATTTGTGTGGCCTAAAGAGTTGAAAGGTAACGGCAAAACCAGGTTAGCCGAATGCCAAGTAACTAAACACTAATACCTAATAGGAGTGGTCTAACGAGCCAACCAATGAATGAAACAGTTTCAAACAATTCCGAGGTAGAACACCGAGGTCACATGCCGAGCAAACCAGACGAAGGCCAAGGGAAGAGCAAGATCGAGGAGCCTGAGATCCAAAGAGACCAGGGTCAAAGTTTAGGGAGGAAAACCCAAGAAATCAAATGTTTTAAATGCCTTGGCTATGGACACGTGGCTAGTCAATGTCCAAACCGCCAAGTCATGACCATAAAGGGAGACAAGCCCCAGTTTGAAGTAGAAAGTGCGAGTGGAGAGAAAGAAGTGGCAACCGATCAAATGCTAAAAGAATTTGAGGAAGATCCTGATGCCGAGAAACCTCCTAAGGACGGAGCCAAGCATTGCTTTGTAGTTCAACGATCTCTCAGTACTTTGGTGGTTCACAAGAATGAGCAAAGAGAGATCCTCTTTCATACGAATTGCCGGGTGAATGGTAAGCTATGCATCATGATCATTGACAGAGGGAGCTGTACCAACATCATCATGCAAAGGGTAGTTAAGGCTATGAAATTGCTAACCCTTCCATACCCCAAGCCATACAAGATTCATTAGTTGAATGAGAAAAGAGGACTACACATCTCCAAGCAAGTCAGAGTGTCGATGACCATTGGTGATAGGTACAGGGATGAGGTGTTGTGTGATGTCCTTCTCATGTGTGCATCTCACATATTACTCGGCCAACCATAACTATTTGACTTGAGAGTGTGTCACAATAGGTATAAAAACACCTACATGTTTCAAAAGGATGGGAAGAAAATTATATTGACACTTATGAGTCCTAAAGAAGTGCAAGAAGCCCAGGAAAAGGTTACTAGATCTCTACAGCGGAAGTCCTTGGTGATTTCTTGAGCCCAGTTTCCATAAGAAGTCAAGGTAGACGACTATGTGCTCCTTTTAGTTAGGAGATTCTTAGAGGTTAGAGAGGTCGCAAACTTACCTGCCAAAGTGCAGCAGCTACTTCAGGAATTTGTTGACCTCTTCCCTACTAAGATTCCGAAAGGTTCACCTCCCTTAAGAGGAATTGAGCATTGCATCAACCTCCAATCAAGGGCTACCTTACTAAACTGATCCACTTATAAGCTCAATCCAGAGCAAGCAGCTGAACTGAAGAAGCAGGTGGATGAGTTGGTGGATCGTAGATATGTCCATGAGAGCATAAGTCCTTGTATTGTACTTGTGCCGAAAAAGGATGGGATACGGCAAATGTGCATTGACAATAGAGCCATCAATCATATCACTATCAAATACCAATACTCAATCCCGTGACTTGACAATATGCTTAATGAGTTACACAGTGCCGACATTTTTTCTAAGATTGACTTGAAGAGCAGCTACCACCAGATACGAATGAAACCTGGGGATGAATGGAAGACGACCTTCAAGACAAGGGATAGTCTATTTGAACGGTTGGTGATGCCGTTTGGATTAACTAATGCACAGAGTACTTTTATGCAGCTAATGAATCATGCACTAAGATCGTTGATGGGCAAATGCGTTATGGTTTATTTTGATGATATTCTGGTCTACAGTGCCAACCTCCTCATTTATGTTGAACATTTGAGATTAGTGTTTAACATACTCTACACCGAGAAATTATTCGACAACCTAAAGAAATACACGTTCTATCAAAGCGAGGTTGTATTCCTTGAATATGTCGTTTCAGAGAGTGGAGTTCGAGTTGATGAGGAAAAAGTCAAAGATATTAATGAGTGGCCTACGCTAACTAGTGTTGCCAAAGATAGGAGCTTCCAAAGCCTAGCCTCGTTCTATCGAAGATTTATCCAGAACTTTAGCTTTATAACTACACGTTGAGTTTAGATGGACAAAAAAGGCTTAGAGGAGTTTTGAAGACGTAAAGACTAAATTGACATCTGCTTTAGTACTCACCTTGCCAAATTTTGAGAAGGTTTTCGAGGTTGAATGTGATGCATATGGTGCTGGTATTGGTGATATCCTCAACCTATGATAAGGAATTCTATGCCCTTGTCCGTATACTCTAGAACTAGCAGCATTATCTGTTTCTGAGAGAATTCATCATCTACTCAGATCATGAATCTCTTAAGCATCTTTACGAGCAACAAAAGCTTTCTCGACATCATGCCAAGTAGGTCGAGTTCTTATAAACCTTTTGCTATGTCATCATATATAAGAAGGGAAGCACTAATACAGTAGTTGATGCACTTTCTCGCCGTCATACCCTTATCACAACGTTACAAGCTAAGGTGCTTAGATTCAGCACTTTATCTTATTAGTATGAGCATTACCCACATTTTGGACCCTTAATAGCTAAGTGCAGTGCTACAGGAGTTGCGAAAGGGTTCTACTTAAGTAAAGGGTTCTTGATGAAGAGCAAGAAGATTTACGTGCCAAGTGGTTCTGCAAGGGAGCTACTGGTTCAAGAAGCTCATGCTGGGGGTCTGGCCATTTTGGGAAAAAGAAGATGATTGAGATATTGAAGGAGCGCTTTTACTGGCTTGGGATGATGAAGGATGTACACTGAATACTTAAGAGATGCAAGGTGTATAAGTATGCAAAAGGGAGGAGAGAGCCCTGTGGAGAATATACACCCCTATTAATTCCTAAGCGGCCATGGACCAATCAAAGCATGGATTTTATGCTTGGCCTTCCCCACACACCGAGAAGACACAATTCGATCATGGTAGTAGTCAATCGGTTCAATAAGATAAGCCACTTCATTCCCTACCACAAAACTAATGATACTTTATTCATCATTAACCTCTTTTTGCAAGAAATTGTGCGACTACATGGAATGCCAAGAAGTATAGTGTTTGACCATGATTCGAAATTCACAAGCTTATTTTAGAAGGCCTTATAGAGGAAACTCGGCACTAAGCTCCTGTTCAGTACCTCTTACCACCCCCAAACAGATAGCTAAACTGAAGTAGTTAACAAAACCATCGGTAATTTCCTACGCGCTACAGTTGGAAAGAACTCTCATAACTGGGATCTATGCCTACCCATCATTGAATTTTCTTACAATCGCTTGACTCATAGCTCAATCGGAACATCACCATTTAAAGTTGTTTATGGATAACATGGGTTGCCTCCTAAGAAGCGCTATAGTTAACGTCGATAACTCGACGAGATACATCTTCTCATTCATGATTCTTCATCCAGGTGGAGATAGAACTCCTCCTATATCATACGAGTGTAAATTTACCCTTAGGCCATCGATCTTGCCAATTCCATTTCATTAGTGCATAACTTCCATAGTTTCTCTCCTTATCGTGCTAATTACCAAATTCATGTGGCCTAAATTTCTTCATTTTGTCCACTTTTAGCTTGGATGTAGTTGTCATTGGGAGTTTTGAACTTTTCACCACAAAGACATGTTCCAAATGATTTCTTGACAGTTTTGGTTCCAACATTAGTGGCTTCTCTTTAAAGGATCTTAACTTAAGATCCTTTGGCTTGTAGAGTGGATCAACCCCCTTCTTATCTACAATGGATTCATGAACTTCTATTTAAGCTACCACTTTTGCATGATTAGGGTTGGTTACCAGATTTTCATCTCCCTTTTGCAAGCAATAGCTTGAGGAATCTTTGGTAAGCGTTTCCTACACACATGTAGATATAACAATATTAGTGGCATTAACATTGTGACATGTATCCTCTGAGTTAAGAAATTTGTTAGTTGCCTCTGGAGTTTTAAAAACTATTTCATCATCCCCAACCCGTAATATCAACTTATGCTCACTAACATCAAAAACAGCCTTAGCGGTGGCTAGAAAGGGTCGACCTAAAATAATTGGCACCTCAATATCCTCATCTTTATCAAGTATAACAAAATCCCTGGGAAAGATGAATTTGTCTACTTACACTAAAACATCGTTTATGATGCCTCTAGGATATGTGATAAACCTATCAGCTAATTGAAGACTCATGCGCGTTAGTTTAGGTTCTCCTAACCCTAGCTTTTTGAACAATTTATACGGCATCAAATTTATAGTAGCTCTTAAATCTGCTAAAGCATTATCTACTAACAAATTGCCAAGCATACAAGGAATAGTGAAACTCCCTAGATCGTTTAATTTTTGTAGCAGCTTTTTCTGGAGAAGTATCGAGCATTCCTCATTCAATGTGATGGTTGTAAGCTCCTCCAACTTCCTCTTGTTCAATAGAAGATCTTTTAGAAATTTCGCATACTTTGGCATCTACAAGATAATGTCAACAAGAGGTAAGTTAAAGTGTAATTGTTTGAAAATATCAAGTAATTTACCAAATTCCTTATTCTGATCATTGTAACTTTACTTAAGGCAATATGGATAAGAGATGGGAGGCTTGTACTCCTTCACTTTTGGTGGTTCCATACTTTCTTTTGATTTTAGTGGCTTTGCATCTTCTTTACGGTTGACTTCCACTTCTTTCTCAACTACTTCCTCACCATCCTTCTTCTCCACTTGCAATTTTCTACCACTTCTCAAGGTCATAGCATTAACATGTTCCTTGGGATTAACTTCAATATTCCCTGGGAGTGTCCCTTGTTGCCTCTTAGAGATCATTTTTACAAGTTGACCAATTTACTTCTCAAGATTACGATTGCAAGCCTCTTGATTTCTCAACAATGATTCAATGTTGGATAGCTGAGCCTCATTACCTTTATCGAGCCTGATTTTTTTATTTTCTTTTTAAAATTGATTTCTCATTTTTCGATTAATACTAAACCCTAACGCATTTAATATTAATCCTTGACTAAAGAAATTGAGAAATTCCGGTTTTTTATTAAAAATAATTTTTTAGAGTCGCCACTCGATCGAAGTCGGGAAAAGAAAAGAAATCGTAACCAATTGTGTGGATTGATTACAATTTGGCTACTAGTCTTTGATTTCAATTTGAATGAAGAACCAGAGGATTCTGAGTTCGAGGGCTAACCTATTAAACCCTAACGGGTACCACTATCTACTTATCGAAATTAAGATTATTCTTCTAATTATAGTATTTTTAAAGAAAAAATAAATAAATAAATAAATAATTAAAAGAAAAAAGAACCTAAGTTTCTACATATTTGATCGTCGCCCCGAAGGTACCTACGTACCTACTAGCCGGGATCAAACGATCGTAGTTCTTTCCAAAAAATCTTTAATGTGTTGATTTATTTTAATTTTCGAAAACCGACCAAATTTATGTTGTTATCAATTTAGTTTATTCAAATAAAATCTAAAAGGGTCATAACTCTTTGAGTGTTTTTGTTTTATAAAAAAATGCTCTAACAATCCTTTTTTTTTTTTAAAGGGCCTTTTATTAGTTTTTATTTAAGGGAAAAAAAAAACTTTCTATGTAACAAATCCTTAAGTAAAACCAAATCTAATAAATGCCCAATCATAATAATCCCTAAACTAATATATATAGCTATTTACCAAAAATAATATAATTCCATATAATACATTTATATAAGATCTATCACTAAAACTCTTATACTAACATATGTATATATCATATATTATTGTAACTAATAAAACATAATAATGTATATATAATAAAACTGATCTTAACGACTCTTAAACTAGTATATATATATATATATCCGTATAACTACTATTAAATAACCATGCTAAATGGAACACTTAAGTTAATATATATGTATACACATCTACATCTCTACTTATCAAGTAATTATCTAACTAAATAAAGTCATATCATACAATATACTCGACATATAAAACTACTGAAAATTTCCTAAAACTAAAGTACGCCTAATTCTTTATGTTAATCAACCCATAAAACAACAATAATATAATAGTAGAATAGTAATAATAACAAACAGTTAAAGAAAAACTGAACCTGGACTTCTCTTATTCGATCGCGCAGTAAAATTGCAGCTTGGGTTGCGTACGTTGGTATCGGTGTCTGAAGTTATGCGTGCGATGGCTGTGTGAGAAAGAGGAATTGAGTTGAGTAGTTACTACTGTCAGTCAACAAAGGATGCACAGATGCTACTATTAGAATTCGTCGGAGTTGTACCACAACTGCTGTCCATGTTGATCGCTGGAGTGCAGTGTAGGCTCTGCTGCTGTTGCGTGTAGCTACTGGCGTCAAAGTTGTGCTGTATGTTGCTGTCAGTGTAGTTGCGGCTTACAGGGAGTCAAGCGCTGTGTATGTGCAATTGGCATGGTTGTGGCTTACTGCTGGTGTTATGGAGAAATCAGATCGTTGGATTGAGGATAAGGCCTTCGGTCAAGGAGAATTTGAAGTTTCATTGATCGTCGGCATTGGATTGTCAAGCGTTCAGGCGTGGAAATTGGCGTCAGGTTTCAAATTGGAGCGTTAGGGGAGTGGCTTGCGTGGACTTCGAAATCTTGGTTGGTCGATAAGGAATGGATTCGGATTTCGTCAATTAGGCATTGAATTGTTTTGTTAACCTCAAACGATCAGGGTATGAGGCTTCGGTGATGGAGTGTATAGAGATTGTCATGTCTTCAATTAGGATACTTTAGGCGAAGGACTTACATGGATTGGCTTGTAGGATTTAGACATAAGGGTGATTTCGGTTGGGAAGGTCAACACTTGTTAGATGTCTAGATTAAAGATGGAGATTGAATTTCGATTGCGTGTTTGGATTAGGAATAACAAAGCAAATTGGACAGGGGAGTTGTGAAAGTGGATTACAAACTTCTTCTTTTTTTTCCGATTGTATGTGTGTATTTATATAAGCCAAACAAAATCATATCTAATCATATTTATTGTATCTAATTAAATAATTAAACTAGATCCAAATTAATTCAAATTTGATTTAATAAAATCAAACTAGATTCAAATGATTTTAATTAGATATGAAACCCGTTTATTTCTCTCGCTCTTATAAAATATAGAAAAATAAAAAACATAGGTGCCTGGCGAGACTCGAACCCAAGATCTCAAATTAAATCCAATTCAATACTCCAATGCTTATCTGTTAGGCCGTTGGCCTGTGCCTTAATATTTAGTATAATTAAATTGTACTTAAACTACCCAATTTCCTAAAATATTTTATTTATTTATTTATTTTTTTTACTAAACTAAAACTAAAACTATTTGTTCCTAATATAAGTTATTTCCTAAAAATCTATAAAACTCTTTATAATAATTTTTCTTTTCTTATTATTTTTTGGTATTTTCATCATTTGTTAATTTTTATTATTTTTATCTTTTATTAATTTTTTTGTTATTTTTATTTTTTGAATTAAGAACCTTTTTATAAAAATAAAAAATAAAAAATAAAAATTAAGACTATAGAAGGATAAAAATTAAGTGTCTACAGCCTTGAATATATTTCGTGGGAAGTTCTTCTAAACTGGACTTCTTCTCTTGAGGAGGGGGAGGTGGTAATGGTTTTTGAAATCCAAGTAAACTAAAGTTAGTTTTCTGCTGGCCTTGGTTTTGGTTTCCCCATGAGAAATTAAAATGATTCCTCCATCCAAGATTATAAGTGTTGCTGTAGGGGTTATTTTGTTGCATGGGTAGATTTCCTACATAATCCACTTATTTTAGTTGTTCTTGTGCTCCATAACCCTGTATACCAAAGTCATTTACATCCGATTGTACTTGTTGAGGGCCAACAGAGAGTGTATCAATCTTCTTACTCAATAGATCCACCTTGATTGCCAAAGCAGTGGTCAAGTTCACATCATAAATTTTCGCAACCTTTTGCTTGGCTCTAGTGCTTTCCCACTGATAATTGTTCATCGCTATTCCTTCAATCAAGTTTTGTGCTTGCTCGGGTGTCTTTGTGTTCGAAGTACCTCTTACGGATGCATCAATTATCTATCTCATAGATAAATTGAGACCATTATAAAAGGTCTGAATCTGCATCCATAGTGGGAGGCGATGATGTGGGCACCTCCTAAGCAAGTCCTTGAACTGCTCCTAAGTATCATATAGAGTCTCCGCTTCCAATTGGGTAAAACAAGAAATGTCGTTCTGAAGTTTAGCGGTCTTCGTAAGTGGGAAATACTTCTCCAAAAATTTCTCTACCAATTAATTCCAAGTTGTGATTGAATTTTACGGTAGAGAGTTCAACCACTACTTTGCTCTACCCCTCAAAGAAAAAGGAAATAGCTGTAGTTAGATGGCATATCCGTGGCTCTATTGATTTTAAATGTATCACAAATCTCTAGAAAGCTAGAGATGTGAGCATTAGGATCTTCATCTTGGAGACTGTCGAACTGAACATATTGTTGCACCATTTGCATGATGTTAGGTGCAATTTGGAAGTTATTAGCTACAATGGTTAGCCTTATGATACTAAAGTTAGCTCCTGTAAGTGTAAGCCTTGAATAGTCAGACATAGTCCGATTTGCTTCATTACTGTTGTTAGCCATGTGTAGTGGAGCTTCTTGATTGATGAATTAAGTGTTAGCCTCTTCACCCTCTTCCTTAATTTCAACGATTGACTCGTCTTCTATGGTAACCACAGTTTGTCTAGGTCGCAATCTCAAATTTTGAAGGATAGTTCTCTCGATTTCAAGATCAAGTTCTACCAAATCTTCCGGGTTACTTCGGGTTATGCACTACAAGGGCAAGAAATATAGAATCAATTGCAGTTCAATGTTAAAAGAAAATAAACAATGAAAACAAAAGAGAAAGGAAAAAAAAATGGTCAAAGTAATAAAGCAACTAATGTTCTTAATATTGAAGTCCCCGGCAATGGCACCAAAAACTTGATACAAAGCAAGTGCACCTATTAGTTTTAATATAGCGGATGTGAGTTTAAGTCGATCCCTCAGAGACCTCAAATACTAATATTAACTTTAACTCTATTATCTAACCGGAAAATTGTAATGGGTTGAATGAATTAAAAATACTAAAATTAACAAACTAATCTAATTATGAGACTTGACTAAGCAATTTAGAAAGCGATAAAATTAAGAACGACTTCAAGAAGGTGAATAAATAATGTATTTAGGAATTATTTCCCTTAGTGTTTAACATGTGACCGCTAAAAATATATTCAATTTCATCTCTATTATTCTTAACCGGAGGAATTCACAATTAAAGTTAACACCTTTCTTAAGTATATTAACCTTAATCCTAAATCATTTACCGGAATCTCTTTACTTAGTAATATAATTTAGAATCGCATTAATGTATAATGAATTCCCACATAAAAGATCAACTTTCCAGAAGAATCATATATCTTATCTCTAAGTACACATGCAATTCTCTCTAATTATGTCAAGATCCCATTATTCATGTGATTTCTCAATCATCATGCATAATATCATAAATTGATACCCTAAAAATATCAATTAACAATTAAAATATATAATTGAATCAAGAAAGATAGAAATTTTATTGAAAATTATCAATAAATCGAATAGTTACATGAAACCCTAGGTTCTACAATCCTAAATACTAGAATCTTAAGCTATTATGATGAAACTAAAAATGAATTGCAACAAAATCAAGAAATAAAACATGAAAAAAAAACACCTTTTATTGATGAAAAATCTCTTCAATCATGAAGTTAGGTGTTACTTTCACCTTTTGCTCCTCCTTTTCTTCAAGTTTCTTCTCTTTTGAATGTCCAAAGCTATGTGCAAAACCCTACTAAATCCTTTTATAATGTATTGTAAAGTTTCTTTTTTTCGTCACTAGACACAGCTTGGGATACAGTTGTGTCCCCAGGTTATGTAACTTACTGACCTTAGCACAAAAAATCTTCTTACATGGACACAGTTGTATCCTAGACTATGTAACTTTCTAACCAAAAATTACCACTTTCTCACCAAAAATTACCACTTTTTGACTAGAAATTACCACTTTCTGACCAAAAGTTGCCACTTTCTCCTATTGTTTATATAACTTCATAACTCATTCATTTGAACTCCAAATTGAGTGAAACTTGATTTATTTTCTTCATTTTCAATCCGAGAATGCGTTCAAACATTAAAATCAAAATTTTACTAAATTAAGTATCAATTTCTTTAAAAAAAAAACCAAAGATGTAAGGGAAATATTATAAAATCACCATGTCAAATATATTTAAAATAAGAGTTATCAATGGACTTAACTCGAACCTACCCTTAAATTTAATTAACAACCCAACTACATAAGGGGAAAGTCAATCTAGCCTACAGCATGCTGAGGAGTTCCAAGGGTTACATCGGAAGATTGCTGAGCAAATGGCCAAAACTATAGCCCAACAAAAGGAAGTGGGAAACCGCGGAAGGAGGAGAGTCATTTATACCCTTGGGGACCTTATCTAAGTCCATGTTAGCAAAGAGCGCTTCCCTAGCAGAAGGACCAACAAACTATCCCCCAGAACGGATAGACCCTACAGGATCCTGAGGCGTATTGATGATAATGCCTATGAGATTGAGCTACCTAAAGGTTTCGGCATGTCTACCTCCTTCAACGTTGTCGATTTGACTCCCTATGTGCCCGATAATGACAAAGACTAAGATTTGAGGGCAAATCTTCAGCAATCCCGGGGAACTAATGGACTACCAACCAATAGTCTCATTACTTACACACGACTCCGAGGACTCCAATCTCTCACTCGAAGAATTTTATCTCAACAACCTGCTGATGATGAGAAAGTTTACGCAAAAGGAAGGTAGCTGAACTCCTTAAGCTCCTCACATTGTCATACGATGACCTATATACTCGATGGTGATGATGCCGACCATTCCCTTACCGAAGATCGTGCGCCAAGTAATCTGACCAACTATTGCTGAGAGGTTCTTACTAAATGACAAGAGACTCACTTAACAACTGAGTAGTTTTCTTTCGGCATGCTACCATCTCTCTCATCCCGGCCCTTTATTGCCATAACATCTTAATCCCTCTTGCCTACTATGCTCAAAGAATATTCGTACGGGACCAATGTTACACTGCTACCTATCTACCTCGTCTAACATTATACTACTTTTCTAGTTTTGTCTTTTGTCCTTTTTACCCTTTTTCATATGTACTAAGAATCCTCTTTTTATATATACTTTCTTATAATTTCTTTATTTGTAATGTTGCCTTAGGCACTTACTATAAATAGTTCCTTTCCCTTGTAAGCCGAGGGGAACTTATATTTAATACTGAATATTCTGTTATTGTGAGACAATCCTCTCCAAGTCCATCTTTCACACACTTTTATCTAATCTTGCCGAGTAGCTCTAAATTAGTGGCGGGTATACCTTGATATTAACTTGTTCATAACAAATGAGGTGTCCAGTTATGTTATGTTCGTTAGTAAGTCACATCCTCCGAGCAGCTTCACATCAACTACTCTTGTTCATCTATGGACCATTTCTCTCTAATTTTCTTCGATATTTCAAATGACCCATTTTAGTCAGGTTTGCCACAATAAGTCCTAGTGATAACTAAGCTCTTAGGCACACCAAAAGGTGATGGTGAATATTGTTGATAATGATGGAGTGTTGCTGACTTGGCTCAAAAGTAAGGCATGGGTGAACGAGAGACCCTTAGATGTGTACATACTAGACAATGAGTGTGAATGACCTGCAAAGGCCTTATAGATATAGTAACAAGAAGGTTTGCGCTCATATTTACTTTGAGGAAGACGAGGTAAAGCTAAGGTTGGTCAATTGAGCAATCAAAGATGTATCCCGATGGAGTATAAAGCTTCCTACGAGTAGGGAAAGGGTCTTTAAAATAGGAGATGAGCAATTGTTCTATATGAATGCTAAACCGTTGGGCTCATTTTGTGATTGTCGTTCTTATGGTTTTTATTTGAGGTGTTTAACCACTTTCGGGTAGCTCTTAGTTCTCTTAAAGCCAACACTTAAGGGTAGTTGCTTGACTTTGAGGCAATTTGTTTGTAGCAGTTGCAAAGGCCTATTGCTCGGCTGTTCAAACACTTGTTCCAAATTAGGAGGATGGTGGATAGTTGGGTCTATATCTTTAGCTAAGGTAGCCCATTGAAGGTTTTTGATAAACTACTAAACAAGGTAGATGGCTAGAAAGAGTATTTCTTCCATATCTAAACATTTGAGTGTCCGAACTTCCCAATAGTATGGACAGTATAGATCTAAAAAAAGCCTTTAAGTGATTTAGGTGTTAAGGATAAAGAGGTAAAGGTTGAGGTGTTAGACTTCACTAATTGGAAAAAGCTCTGTCCACTTGCCATTGCTCGAAAGTATTCTGAAGATAAGGGACCGTTTAGGTTTGAGATAGGTATCTCCTAACTCTTATAGGGGGAGATTAGTTAGGTGTCTATCATGTAACATCATCATCGTCACTAGGGTTGTTAGGCTAGCTTATCCTCAGCTTAGTGAGTGTAGTTGCCTTTGTTGATTTGTACATTCTCTAATTGTTGTTGTTGTAACTATGCAAGTGGCGTTAGACCAAGTGAAAGAGAAGCTTTTCGCTGTTCAAGCTAGTCGTGAAGAGAAAGCAACGGAGGTAGGGAAGAAGAGAAAGCAACCTGTTATGGAAGGGGAGAGGGAAACTTCGTAGCCTTACTCGAAGAAAAGTAAGAAGAAGAAGGGGAGCAAGCAATAGATGATCCCTAAGGTAGTGTAGCATGCAATGAAATCCATTCTTGAGGAACTCCCAATGGCGCCAAGTATGGAAGGAGGTTCGAGGTAAGCTTCGGCTATACTTGGGGCCAATGGTAATCGGGTTGCACAAGTTAAAGAGCCTTGCAGGACCAAGGAGATGGAAGGTGGTGAGTCTGGGGATGACCTAGTCAAATGTTGTAAGTCAGCCCAATGAATAGATGGTCATCCTTAAGAGTAGTAAGGAGACTCTAAGATAACCCATCTAAATGCTAAGGTTTAAACGATTGAAGTTCTAGACAACGAGGAGGAACTCTTCCCTTTAGCACCTTACAAATAGCAACCTATGGAGCCGTAGGAGCCTAAGCCTTTAATTGGTGTAGCAGGGAGGCCCTTATAGAGGATTGATTAGCTTTACGAAAAGTTTGGTGGTTATTTGCTAAGAGGAGTGACATGAAGGCCTCTACTAATTTGCTCCCGAGGCATAATGAGGTAGGTTTATGTTTATTACTTATACAAGTGTTTTGTATCGTTCACTCAACTGAGATGGATTTTTTATTGCAGTTGTACAACCTACTTGAGTATGTGCTTGCATTCAATCGCAAGTACTAGCAATCGAGGAGGAGTGAGGTAAGGTCTAAGGTGAGCAAGCTTCAAAGGTGTTAGAGGAGGATAAGAAGCTAAGTAGGGACCTCTCTACCAAGAATGCAAAATTGGAATAGTAGTATCGGGAACTTATATAGTAGGTGGGAAGTTAGGGGTAGAGCTAGGGGAGGTCAAAACTTCTACCAAAGCTTCTAAGGAGGAACTAGCCAAGGTGCAAGCGAAGCTCGAGGGCAAGAAGGAGGAACTAGAAGGTGCTTAGGCCAGCTTTGCTCATAGGGAGGTTGAGCTACTAAGTAAAGCAAGAGCTTTTTCTTCGAGACACTAAATAACCCTTTTGTAGAGAAAGCACTAAGCAATGCTGCTTTGCTATAGCCGAAGAGGCCCAAAAGCAAGTGCATAAGCACTTCCTAAGGCTAAACCTAATGTTCCTCAACTAGCTCGATGATTGAAAGGCTACTGGTGGTAGACGAGAAGGCAAGACATCATCAAAGAGCTTTAGCAAAGGGGATTTTGGGGATGGTGAGGAGAAAGAGAAGGATGGGGAAGTTAGCCAGGAGGAAGAATTAAATAAGAACGTGCTCATAGATTAGGCTAGATTGGCCTTGTTTTTGTTTCTTCTATGTTTTTATTCAAAACATTGTATGTGGTTTAGGTAGTGTGCCTATTTACTTTTGCTTTCTAGGGGGACTGGGATACCAATTCCCTCCCTCTTTGATGTAAATGCTCATCATGATGAATGGAACTATTTCACTTTTAGTTCATTCCCATCTTACTTTCTTCTCTTGTTATTCTCCTCTCCTTTTGCTGTATTATTGTCCTTGGCATCATGATAGGCATTATGATGATGAAATTTCTCCAAGTCCGAATGTGTGCTCGAATTGCACATGGCTTATTAGCTTTAAGTGTAGAATAGGCTAGTCAGCTCAAGCGAATATATCCTAACATCATGTGATTTCTCAAGCAAGGTGCACACTTGTTCAAATGAATCTCTTATGACATCATATGATCTCTTAAGTAAGGTATGTACCTAATAGTCGTACAACCCTGGGCAATGTACCTTCTAGAATCCATTTATTGCGCCTACAGTGCATTGATATTTCCCTAAGGGTCGGTTGAGCTTCCCCTTATTACGGGCCATTGGATGAGTGTTACGTGGATCGCTAAGGTTTTTTGGGGCCCCCTATATAAAGGGTATGAAGGTCCTTTGTTCCCATACTAACAACATTCCGACATTCTTCTGTTGAGAGCTATCTCGAGAGCTAACATCTACTTATTGCTTCACCATAGGCAAGTCAAAGATGATCGGAGTAAGAGAAAGTGTGTATCTATGAGCTCGAGAGGAGGGTCCTTCCAATGTTCCAATTCAAGCATTGATTGAGGGATGTAAAAGGCTGTCCGGTGGTTAGGCTAGCCTCTAAGCACTAATCGAAGGGTTTACATAGATTCCCTTATCCCCCAGTCTCTACTCTATTGTTCATCTTCAAGCTGTCATGGCATCAATGTCATGGATGCCCGAGCTCCCGTTGTAGGTATTTAGGTTCTATCTACTATCCATGATGTTTCTGGCCCTAAGAGAGAGTAGGGGAGGGGGGCGCTTAACTTCATCAACCAAAGGACTCTTGGGGGGTCACTAGGCCTAGAGAACATGGTGATTTGTATGAGTTCACATTTTCTCTTACACAATCAATGGTTGTCCCTGTGAGCTGCTTGAGTACTCAAGCGACTTCCATGGTTCCCTAATGGTTTTTTGCTGCATATTCCAAGAGGTCGGGTGCCCCTTATGGGTGTGAGGCAAACCTCCTCTAAGGCCATCACAGTAGCGTGCACTCAGTAAAGGAAGAGTGTGTCGCCATAAGTTTTGAACGGGTGCAAGGGACTCTCCTTAGTGGTGATTGAGTCAAAGTTTAGAGTAGATGTGAAGATTTGTTGCCCAAGTAGTAGTCTAAGAACTGGCTTCATGCCTTTGTAATGTTCTGTTTTATCCTAAACATACTCGGGGTAAGGATGGTTACCTGGAAAGGCCTTGTAATCTTTTGCTATTAAATGAAATTCTTGTTCTTTGCTAATGCTTGCTCATTTAGTGTAGACAACTCATTTTTTCCATATTTTTATTATTTTATTTGACCCAGGTTAAAAATCAACAAAACACAAAATAAGAAAGTAATAAAAAATAAAAAAAAAACGAAAATTAAAAGAAAAAACGAAAAAATATAAAAAGAGAGTCGAGTCATATTGTATCGTATCAAGTTAAGTCAAACCGTATCGAGTCGAGTATAATTGAATCGAGTCGAGTTGGATCATTTAATGTCAAATCGAATAATGGTGTGTAATTAATTTAATAAATTCTTTAGTCATTGGGGAATTAGGTTTTATTAAAATAATTTTGGTCTAATCCGATATAAAATAGATTTTTTTTATCTAAATTATATTGGACCAAATTAAATTTATAATTTATTAATTTGGCTAGATTAAATTATTGGATCAGATCAGGCCCAAGCCTAGTAAATAGAAAGCCTAAATGGGAATTCTAAAAGCTAGGTCAAATCTCCATCATATCTTTAGTTTGTTAAAGATCAAATATATAATTAAAAGATACGAAAGATTCAATTTTTAGTTTATAAATAAGAATTTAGCAATGAAGTTCGGGACGTTTTTATTAGTTAAAAATTCACTTGCAAATTCTGACCAAATTTCCAATCCTCAATGAAGTCCCGACATCCACAATTCCAAATTTCCAAAACCTCAATCTCCAAATTCTAAATTTCCAATTCCTAAACAAATCAACATCCAATCTAATTCCATGCTACAAGTCCAGAAGAATTCCCTGACGCTCCAATCTAATTCCATGTCGCAAGTATAAACGAAATCAAAGCCCCTGACGCAACTCTAATTTCGAAATCAACGTCTAAAGTCCAGCAACTCCAACTTCGAAATCAACAATTCCAAAGTTGAAGCCGAGTCCAACATCTGAAGTCTAGCAATTTCGAAGCTAAAGCCAATGTCTAAAGTCTAACAATTCCAAAGCCGAGTCCAACGTCTAAAGTGCAAATCAAATCCAATATCTTACCCCTAACACACCAATCCACGCCAGCACCAACACTTGCAAATCAATTCCGCACCGACAAACAGCATGAGCATGCGTACAAGCACGACACACCAATGGACATAATGCAATGATCGCACATGACTCAAACGATTTAGGTAAAATATTTTTATTTTTATTTATTTATTACTTATTTAATTAGTTAGTTTTATTATTTATTTTACTAACCTATTTTTTTGTTTTAGTACAGTTTTTTTTTTATTATTTTCGTATTGCATAATATTTTAGATAATTCCAACGAAATTTAGTTTAATTGAGTTGTTAGTAAAATCATGTTTTTTTTTTTAAATAAACATATCTCGTAATATATATCTCGTAGTTAAGATATGTATCAAGATACGTATCAAGATACGTATCTTATGATTAAGATTTAAAAATATACATATCAAGATACGTCAGTAGTTAGGATTCAGAAAAGATATACATAGAGATATGTATCTAATCGTATTTTCAACATATCTTATAGTTAAAATTTAGAAAAGATATTTTTAGCACGTAATGATTTTAAAAATAAAAAAAATCTTAACTAAGTTTGTTCAAAAAGATTTAGTTAGTTAAGGTTTTTCTTTAAATTAGGGAAAATTAGATTTCTTAGGTTTTTTTTTTAAATAATAAATTGATAAAAAAAAAACTTAGCTCGGTTTTCAAAATAAAAATAACCCACCCACTAAATATTTTATAAGAAAAGAGCTACGGCCAGTTTGATCTCAACTAGCGGGTACATAAATACCTTCTAGGCAATCGTATAAAAAATTAAAAAAAAATTCCCCTTTTTCTTAAAATTTCATAATAAAAATTAATAAAAAATCATTTTTAGTTACATTTTGTAAATTTAGGTATATTTAGTATTTTTAGAAAAATTATAAAAACTAAAAGCCCATAAATATTTCTTTAGTTTTTACATGATGACTTAGTCTTAATAAGTTAGCCCTCAAACTTAGCTTTCTCTAGTTAGCCCTCAAACTTTGCTTTCTCTAGTTTAATTTCCTAAAAATAAATTTTTTAGAATATCCGCAGACTAATGACCAAATTAAAGTTTTTCTACCCTAAAACCCTAATTTCATTTTTTTACCAGTTGAACTGGTTGGCGACTTCAATTTTTAAATGTTTTTTAGAAAAATATTTCCTTAGTTTAATGTTGAGTAATTTATATTAAGCGGGTTAGGCTTGAAATAAGTTAAATTGAGGAAACCGAAACAGGGCTCAACATTTAGCTTTAAATTGAGTTGTTTTTTCATTATTCTTCTATTTATTGATACAAAACGGGCGAGAACCCCTCGAGTGCTTATTGTGCAAGGCTAGGTGTACAATTCGTTATCTTAGCTTCAAACCCAATCTTCCTTAGTTTAGGCCGAGGAGTCGAGGCCTATCTATTTAGTAATGAAAACTGGCCCACGGTAAGAGAGCGTGGTGCTCCATTGTTAGCATGTGAGGTCATTACATTAGCATCGATGCCAACTTTGGACGTTTGTTCAAGGACAAACATGGTATTAGACCACTATTCAATAAATAGAACATAGCCCCATGGAGTTAGCTTAGCTTCTAACATAGGAACTTACTCAGGGATCAATATCAACTCAAGCACAAGGGCACGGTGAGGACCTATGTGAAAGAAAGGTGTATAGCACGTAACATTAATGTAGGTACTAACACGAAAGCATACTCAAGAATAAATATCAACATGAGTATAAGTGCATGGTAGGGACCTACACGAGAGAGAAGGGAGCAACCTATAGCGTTATTGTAGGTACTAACTTAAGTGCATGCTCAGGGATGAATATTGACCTGAGTGTTAGTACACGGTGAGCACCTGCACAAGAGAAAGTTGCATAGCCTATGACGTTAGTGTAAGTACTAACTTGAGCACACGTTTGAGGATGAGTATTGACCTAAGTATGAGAGCATGCTAGAAACCGCAACTTCATAATCAAAACACAACCCTGTAGAGTTACTGTATATACTAACACGAGGTGTGTATTCGAGGATGAAAATCGACCAAAGATTGAGGGCACAACGTGAGCCAATAGCATTAGAAAGTAGTATAGACAATTGCAAAAAACTAGCCATTTCATTAATCACGACAGTAGTTACAGATTCCTCTGGGCACATCATGATATTTAGCTAAAATACAGTCTTAAGTTGTTGGCATTCCATGCTCTAAGAATGGTTTGCCCATCTAAGTTCTCCAACCTAGAAGCTCCTTTTCCCATGTCTTCAACTACGCATAGTGGGTCCTCCCAATTAGGGGAAGCTTACCCCACCCTTCAAGGGATCTAATGGCTTTTAGCTTTCTATACACCAAGTCTCTAGGGTAGAAAACCTTGTGTTTCACCCTTTGGTTGTAGTATCAGGCCACTCGCTACTAGTATGCTATCGTTCAGGAACGCATGATGTCATACACCTCTTTGATGGTATCGAGGCTCACTTGAAAGGCCATGTTATTGGTGTTCACAATGAAGTTCTAGATCCTATTGGTAGGCAGCTCTAGTTCGATTAGGAGGACAACTTCCACTCCAAAGGCCAAGCGGAAAGTAGTTTCCCCTATGGAAGTCTTGTGTACGTGTAGTATCGCTAGAGTATATTGGAGAGCTCATCGGCCCACCCACATCCGGCTCACTCTACCCTTTTCTAAAGGCTGTTAAGGACAATCTTGTTGATTGCTTCGACCTAGTCATTGGTTTAAGGGTGAGCAATTGAGGTATAGTATAGCCTTATGTTATGCTTCTTGTAGAATTCCCTAAACCCGTTGTTGTCAAATTGCCTACCATTGTCAATGATCAAAGTGTATGGTACTCCAAACGAGATAGGATGTGGGTGAGAATGAAACCCTCCACCACCCCAGCAAAAATGGTGGCCACAGCCAATGCTTCTATCTATTTGGTGAAGTAATCGACCTCTACCAAGATGAACTATCTACCTACCGACACCTTAAGGAAAAGACCAAGCACATGAAGCCCCTATTAGGCAAATAGCCATGGACATGTCATCAGATGTAGGTTCGAGCTTGTTATGTGAGTGATTGAGTCAATTTTTTGGCATTGGTGACATTTTCAAATAAGGGCCTTAGCATCTTCCATCATTGTTGTCCAATAATAACCCGATCATAGAGCTCGGATGTATACAGCTTGGGATTGGATGTGATTACTGTATACTATCACATGGAGTTTCTTTAAAGCATGGGCACCCTCCTCAATTCTAAGGCATCTAAGTAATGGGATGCTCTATCTTTGCTGATACAATACGTCATTGATTAGGGTATAGTTGGCTAAGGCATACACTAGATTCTTTGACTCTATTCAATCCTCAAGCAATGCAAATATCTTTAAGTGCTTTATGATAGGGGCCATCTAGCAAGGCTTCAAGCTTGCTGGCTAAACTTTAAGGATCTCTTATCCTTGTATTTCAGTGATTTGCTTAAGTAAGTTATGGATGAAGAGTAGTTTATCATCATCATGTTGCATGGGACAATGGACCAAGCTAGCCTAAAAAGCATGTCTGCCTCTAAATTTTCTACACAAGGGATCTTGTTTACCTTCTAAGAGTTAAAACCCGTGAGGAGGCCCTAGACTATCTAAAAATACTTGATCATCATTTCCCCCTTGGTCTTATACTCCTCGTTTACCTGTTGGACCACTGGCATGGAATCAAAGTAGATGTTCAATTTCTCGGCTCCTATGTCTTTGGCTATCTTCAATCCTACGATGAATGCCTCATACATGGCCTTGTTGTTGCTTGTTGCAAATCCAAATTTCAAAGCATATTGTATCTTCGTGCTATACAAGCCTTGCAGTGTTATGATGGCCCAAATTGCCCCAACCCCACCACCACACCCCCCCCCCCCCCTCTTTCTCCTACTCTCCCCTCTTAGTAGAGGAGCTATCCACATAGAGGGTCCACATTGGTACTTCAACCTCTAGTGGTGACTCTTCCTCTCTAGTATATTCTACAATGAAGTCAACAAGAACCTATGTTTTGATTGCCTATCTAAGATGAAATTAAACTCCATGTGCACTAAGTTCAAGGGCATATTTCACCATTTTGCTCGAGGTATCGGGCTTTTGAAGGATGGCTTAGAGTGGTTGGTCCATTAAGATGATGATTGGGTGAGCTTGAAAATATGGTTTGAGTTTCCATACAATGATGACCACCACTAGCGCAAACTTCTCAACCTTGGTGTACTTAGTTTCCAACCCTTGCAAGATGTTGCTAACGTAGTATACAAGCTTGTGTTCCCATCCTTCTGCTTGGACGAGGAGCACTTTGTCGCTAGTGGCAAGATAAAGATATAGCTCTTCGCTGGAGACTAGTTTCAAAAGCACTGGCAGGCTCTCCAAGAAATCCTTTAGGTCTTCACATGCTTTTTTACATGTGGCTGTCCATTTGAACTCAGAAGGATTCTTCAGAAATTTGAAGAATTCCAAGCACTTATCACTACTTCTAGATACAAATCTATTTAAGGTAGCGACTTTACCGATTAGTCGTTTAGCTCTTTTATGGTTCTAGGAGTTTACATGTCCCAATCTGCCTTTATCTTATCTAGGTTTGCCTCTATTCTTAGTTTTGTAACCTTAAAGCTAAGGAATTTTCCTAATGCGACCCTGAAGACACATTTATGGGGGTTAAGCTTCATTTTGTACTGGCAAAGTTTGTTAAATGTTTCCCAAAGGTCCTCAATATGGCCTTTTCTCTCCATACTCTTTACAATTGTGTTATCTATGTAGACCTCGGTTTTTTTTCCTATTTGGGACTTAAATACTATGATGACTAGCCTTTAATATGTGGCACCAGTGTTCTTCAAGATGAAGGGCATGACCTTAGAGTAGTAAGTGCAAAAGTCTATGATGAACAATGTGTAGACCTCATATCCTGATGTTAAGTCGATGAGGTAGTCATTGCGGGGTATCTTTAAGGTAGCTTTATTGAGGTTGGTGCAGTCAACGCACAATCACTATTTTGTATTAGCTTTCTTCACGAGGACTGTATTCATAAGCTAAGTTAGGTATTTTTCCTACCTTATGAATCCAACTTATAGGAGTTTCCAAACTTCTTGCTTAATTGCTACCTTGTGCTCAGGTGCAAAATGCTGCTTCTTTTGCTTAACTACCAAGATAGTAAGGTCGATGTTTAGGTAGTAGGTAGCTTCAAGGATGTTGATTATCCTTAGCATATCTTCTAGGGCAAACGTAAATACATTTATGTTTTTCTTGAAGAAATTGGTGAGTTCAGCTTTCTCATCATCCAACAACTTTGCCCCAATCTTTATGCTCGTCCCCTGAGTGTTAGTGAGCTCGATGTCCTCGATTTTCTCAACAAGCTCGCCCTACAATGTTAGGGATTGTGTAGTGATGGACTTAATATTCATGACATTGTCTCTAGTTTAGGCCATGAGATAAGGGGATCAGGACAACTATTGATTTCCTCAGGCCTCGTCGACTCCAATTGGCGTCTTAAACTTTGCTTTCAAGCATCTCTGGTTAATGATCATGTTGAATTTTGTGATACTTGGTTAGCTTAGTATAATACTATGTAGGGACCAGTGATCAACAACGACAAAATCAATGAACTGTGTGGTGATGTACGCATCATCGCCTAGCCACATTAGGAGAGTGATGATCCCCTTAGCCGGCACAGGTTTACCTTTTCCAAAGCTTGTAAGGCCATGCTTGTATGGTTATAGGGGTTCATCTATCTATTCCTTCATTTACTTATAGGTATTGTAAAAGAGTATGTCTACCAAGCTGCCACTGTCCACAAAAGTTTTGGGAATGTCATAGTACCCAATCTCAAAATTTATGATGAGAGCATTGCTATGAGGGAAGTCGACGACATGCTCATCTTCTACAATGAAGCTAATTGTGGTGTCCGTCTTAGACATTTTGGTTCTAACAAGGTATATCTTATGTTGAGCCTATGCAAGCGCAATGTCGATAGTAAGGCTAAGGCCTCCAAAGATGGGGTTTACTTGTCCTCTTTTGCCTCGACGATTCTAGTCATCAGTGGTGTCATCAACTCATTGGTTTTGTTGTTGTTGCTAAATTTATTATTGTTGTTCTACTTGTCGGCATTAGGTTAGTCGTTGTATTTGATTCCTTTTGTCTACTATGAGGTGTCGATCGGCCTTTGCGAACAAGGCCTTCAACTGTGTTTTTGAGTTGGCAACATTTATAGGTGTTGCAACCATTAGCTCGATGATAGTCACAATATTTCCTGAACTAGCTACGTCCAAGGTTTCCTCGATATTCGATGGTCGAGGGAGTTGTTGCTTGACCTCATATATGATCTCCATTATGGGTCTATTGAGTGGTGTATATGATGAGTAATCTTAGAACTTTTGTTTTTGTCTATCTCGCCTATCCATGGATATGGCCTGTGGTTTAGGGTCCCTTAGCCTTAACTAGTCTTTACCAATTCATGGAAGTTGTTATCTACCTCAAATCGTACTTTGATGTTGTCTTCTTAAGCCACATATTTTTCAACCATTTGCATGAACCTGTTTAGTTTTTCTGGTTTGTTTAGTGAGATAGCATCGAAAAGTCTTCTAAGAAGGTCTACCCCTACGATGAGGGCCTGTAGGGCCATTCTTGTGTTGAGTTTGGAGACTTATGACTTCATACAATTGAAGCTCTCAAGGTATGCCCTTAGGGTTTCGCTCAAAAGTTGCCTAACATTGTAGAGAATGGAAGAGTCCCTTTTAGGACCTTGGAGTTATGGAAGTTTTACTGAAACTTACTCACCCGATCATCAAAGAATGCAATAGAATCGTTAGGTAAGGTGTTGAACCATAGTAGTGTGATTTTCATTAACATGCTAGGGAAAGCCTTGCATATGATTGCAACCATGAAGTTGTGTAAGCTCACCATAGTGCAAAGTAAACAAGATAGTCATCTGGATTAATGGTTCCATCATAGCTATTAAGGTATAGGAGTCTTATATCCACAAGTAAAGTTTCTTCCAGGATCAATAGGATAAATGGGCTCTTCACTGTTATGGAGTGTGATGCACAAGCAAACGACTCCACTTTCTTCTAATCAAGCACACTAGAAGCATGACGAATATGTTTGTCCCACTTGTATACGTTCATTTCTTCCAAAGTCTTTGGCAATTGCCTTAGGGACAAGTCATCAACTGGTTTACTTGTCACTATACTTCCACCTTACATGTGCATCTTGCCACGATTGTGATTTAACTAATCACGAAGGTCATTAGGGACCTGTTGGTCATGCTAACTCTAGTTATGTGAGTGTACCAAGCATGCAGTTCTTTGCTTGTTGTTTTTTGTTGGCTTTAAGGAGGAAATAATAGTTGCCTCCTCATTAAGTCATTTATAGGATGCATTTTTTAATATTGCAACGTCTTTATGCAAGGCAGCATGTGACTCCTAGGCCTTTTTGCTTTCTTCATGCATTTGTTGGATAAGGAGTCTTCACTATTGAATCTCATAAGCTTGGATTCCTAATACTAAAGGTGTTGCTGAACACCGTAGTAGGAGTGACATATTGCCACCATTTGGCTATGACGTATTAGCATCGCCTAATTGTAAAGCATGTGGATTGTTATTTTTACTTTTAGCCATCTTGTATAGAGTAGCTTAAAGCAATGAGTGCCAAAATGTTGATTATGATAGAATCAACTTCAAGCGATAGAATCAAACACATTAAGGATCCTAGATAGACTCATGAATTAACTTGATATGACATGAGTAGCTCAATGAGGTCACTTACCACTCAACCTTACTCAAGGGATAGAATAAGAGTTAAGGTAGAAGTTAGCATAGTAGATCACACAAGGGGAAAAGTGTAGTATAGTCAATATCATATGATTGTTGTAGCTATAATGTGTGAGGTTATTTATGCCCAATAATCTAAGGAGTATTATCTAAAAGAAGTAAAATATAAGGAATGAAAAAGGTTATAAATGAAAAATCAAGAAAACAAGTGATTAGTGCTACAGATGCTTTCTCATGGTTGTTCAAACATGTGGTTGGTAGCTAATGGCTGGGCTTCTAGTAAAACAAACAAAATTGTATGGCTAGTGAAGCTATTGCCAAATAGAGATGACAAGTAGAACTAAAGATTCTTCTGATGCGAACTTAGCTCAAACATGCTCTAGATAGCTTAAAATTAGGTCGACTGAATAGGTGATTGGGTAACTGAGCTATTGCTTAGAGACTCCTCAAGTCGGCAATTAGAAACAATCAATAGGTACAAGAGGGTTTAGCTCAAGCGAAGCAGTAGGTTAGTAGTCTGAATTAGCTCGACCTCTTCAACTATAAGCTAGAACAAGAGAATCAGCTTTGTCAAACCTTCAAGACCTTGAGCTCCGATATAAGCCAATGTCTAAGTTGCTCAATTCCTATCATTCCCCTTAGGTTAATTTGGATATAGGATCAAATCTAACTAATCTTCATTCTATTCTTCTTCAAGTCGGCAGGGGCTGAAGTTGGCAATATTAACTCCATAGTCTTCATATAGTTACAATTGGTAGATATTGCCATTGATCTTCTAGAGTATCTTGAAAGGACCTTCAGCTTGGGCAAACAACTTGCTTTTCCATTTACTCGAAAACCTCTCTTTGCTTAAGGGCAACCCTACTAAGTCATCGAGTTGAAACTATATTGTCTTCCATCCTTTACCCTTTTCCCTCAACTTCTTAGCAACTTGATCAATTTACCAAGCAACCTTCTGATAGACTTGTGTAAAGGATTGTGCTCGGGCTCTTGTATCAAGGTCTTCTTACTCAGGCATGGGTACGAAGGCATAATCAAGGGGTAGCTCTAAGTTAAAACCATAGACGACTTCAAAGGGTGTCTATTTAGTGGTGCTATGTATGTATTGTTTGGTTGTAAGCAAATTCCACCACAGGTCAACAAACACCCCAATCAACTAAGTTCTTCCCCACTACAGCTCAAAGTAGTGAACACATAGTACAGTTGACAAACTCTATCTAGCCATCAGTCTGGGGTTGGCAACAAGTGTTAAAAAGGAGTTTAGTTCCCATTCAATACTAAAGAGTCCTCTAAAAATGGCCCAGAAACTTTGGGTCCCTCTCTAGCACTACACTTTTTGGCATGCCATGCAAACAAATAATGTCCTACAAAAAGAGCAATAGCTAAAGCATCGTTAATTTTGGTATAAGGCACAAAGTGTGCCTTCTTACCGAATCTATTCATGATGACCATAACAAGGTCTTTACCACGAGTAGTCCGAGGTAATCTGAGGACAAAATCCATGCTTAGCTCATTCCAAGGTTTAGTCGAGATGGGAAAAGGCATTACTTTCCCTTGTTTGACTTGGCTTTTTGGCCCTCTTGCAAGTAGTACAGTTCTCAACAACCCCATGCACAACTCACCACATCTTAAGCCAAAAGAATCTACCATTTAACTACTCATATGTTCTTCTTTCCTAAAAATGTCCAAAAACACCCATCAAAAGAAGCTTCTCTAACTAGCAACGCTCTCAAAGAACAGGTCGACACACATAACTTACCTCCCCTAAACAGATATCCATCTTCTATGGGATAGTCATCCATTGTTCTTCTGTCTTCACATCATCCAAATATAGGACCAAAATGAGATCTTGTGGATAATGCTCTTTAATGCTTGCAAATCTTAAGAGTCTAGTTTATAGCTTAGTAAGAACATTTCCTCTTGACAAGACATCGACAACTACATTAGTTTTGTCTTGTTTATACTTAATCATAAAATTGAAACCTTCCAAGAATTCAACCCATCATGCTTGTCTCTTTGATAGTTTAGTCTAACTTTTGAGATGTCTTAAGGACTCATGATCCATATAAATGACAAACTCTCTAAATAATAGATAATGTTGCCACACTTAGAGTACTCGGATAAGTGCTATGAGTTCTTTGTCATATACAGAATAATTCAATTGAGTTCCTCGTAGCTTTTCACTATAGTAGGCAACAAGTCGCCTTTCTTGCATCAGTATAGAGCCTATGCCAACACTTGATGCATCACATTTAAGCTTAAATATTTTCTCGAAGTCAAGCAAAGCTAACACAAGTGCAGAGGTTAATCTCTCCTTCACCTCAACAAAACTTCTCTCTTCTTTCTCTCCCTACTTAAGAGTCAAAGTTATTCTTTGTCAGCTCAATATGGGGTGCAACAATGGTGCTAAATCCTTTAGTGAATCGTTAGTAAAAGGTGTCAGTCTATGAAAACTTCTCACCTCGTCACAAGTGGTTGGGGTAAACCATTCGACAATTGCTTGGATCTTCTCATCATCAACTGATAAGCCTCCCCCACTAACTATATATTCTAGGAAAACCACTTTCTCCTAGCAAAAACAACACTTCTTTAAGTTTTTGAACAGTTACTCGGGTCGAAGCACATCAAATGCAACTAGGAGATAGTTTGAATGGCTCAGCGGGTCGCACTATACACAAAGATGTCATCAAAGTAAACTACGACACACTTTCCAATTAAATTTCTCAGCACATGATTCATCAACCTTGATGATCGATAAGCGCACCTATCAAATTTATAGTAACAAATTAAGTCTAAGTGTCGATTTCTCAAGAACTTTGACTACTAATACTCACTAGATCTCTATTATCTAATCGGCAAATTTGAGTTTAGGAGACTTAAAGAACTTAAATTAAATTGCAGTAACTACTAAATTAACAACTAATTAACAAATATTAAAGAACTTAAACAAGAAAACAATAAAAGTATAAATTAATTCAAGATTCAAAAAACCATATCTTTAGGGAAAATCACATGTTAGATCTAAGACAAAGAAAAGAATCTTATTCTTCTGAAGGACCAAGGCCAATCCATACCAATATATTCTTTCAAGTTTACTTTGGCATTGGCAGTAGAATTCAACCTTGCTCTTCTGAGGGACCAAGGTGAATTCTTACCAATTTTTACTTTCATTATTGATTATTCATGCATTTATTATCACTTTCTCCCTCCAATTAATTTAAGTTTTCAAAGGTTTCTCAAAAGAAAATTTTCATATATTTGTTTACTAAGGGTTATATGGCTCTAAAGTCATCTAAAAAGAAAGTATATATCAAAGTAAGATTTGAAAATAATCATGACTAACTTCTAACTAGTGATGTTGCTCTAATCCTAAGTCCTTAAAATCCTAAGCTAAATAATCCGTAACTTTACTCTACATAAATTTTACTTAGCAACTGTGGCATTGTATAACTCAATCATAAAAAATAAAGTATTCATACATACTCAATTGAATTCAATTTACTAGAAGTTATCAAATTCTTAATAATTGCAAGTCAATAAAACAACAAAATTGGGTTAAATGTGAAAAATTGGTCTCCTAAGTAACAAAAGTTTTCATATCCCCTTCCCTACACTTAAAACCATACATTATCCCCAACGTACAAATTAAGGGACACATAATGGAAAATATATCAATCAAAACAATTATATGCAAAAGGATATAAAATCGGGAAAAAGAAAGACTAATACTCCCTTAGAAATTGAGTAATCTCAAAGGTACAAAAGCCATATGTTATGAAGTAACCTACACCAAATTTGCAAATGCAAAAACTAAATATTTCCACCTAGAAAGCTTTAACCTACCATTATAGCATGGATAAGCAACCAACACTATCATTTCATCAAGACACAAAAAAAAAAACAAAAAAAAAACAATGAAAGAGAAAAGCAAAAACGAAGAAAAAAAAAGTAAGAAAAAATAAAAGAGTCTAGCAAATAAAACCAAGTCTTAGAACTGAAGTACATCCCAAGCCATATCATAAAAATAAAATAGCCTTATCTCCTCAATCATCATCCATAAAATCATCATCTAGTGAGCCAATAGAGTAACATAAGACCCACAGTAAATGTTCCTATACTCTTAAATGCTAGTTGCTTACTTCATCAGATAGTTTACCAATAACATAGCCAAATTAATGGGATATTTCTCAGTCATACTATATAAAGACAATAGCTCAAATTTACCAACAACACCAATACTCTTTCCTTGCCCTAAAATCATATGAGATATCAACCAATAAATGATGTGGTACTCGAAGCGATGCAAGCAAGAAGCTTTACTAGACTTGGCCTCATAAGATCTACCCTGAGCAATGTCTTACTAAAACCTATATTATGAGACTCCATGTGGTAACTTGATTGGAAGCTTAAGAAACTCCTCATTCTATACATATTCTTCCAATTACAAGCCTAAGTAAACTCTAAATTTAGCAATAGTAACTCAATGTGAACGTTTGTTCAGTCAAAATCATAGTCTTCATTACAGTCTGAAATTTATTGAATGCTTATCCATTTGCACTGTGCAAAGAAACTCAAGTATAAGCTCATAATAAACAGGAGCTTGAAATATTAGTAGCTTTTCTCACAGTTCAATGGAAACCATATCCTAAACTTAATCAAATAAATGGAGTTCCTCAATAACACTCCAATCAAGATATAATGTCTCTCCAAAAGTACACGATTGGAAATGTTAAAACTAGTCTCAGGCAGCTTTTGATGAAAAACGCAGCACCGAATGAACTGGAGGATCGATGGCCACTAGTGGTTGTAAAGATGGTGGCATTTAAGATGATGATGATGATGCAATTGCCTTATCTTTGTGCCTTATGTCTATTTTTTTGCCTCGGTGCCATGTTCTACATGAAAAAGAAGTCAATTAAAATCAAGAAATGGTCATCAATGCTTTGCCTACACTTAGAATGACAAACAATGTAAAAACTAAGCATAATTATGGAGCAAAGCATAATAAAAATCATTGAGGTATTTTAGCAAGCACATGCTAGGCATGCCATATTCTTTGAGATTTTGAAGAAGTAGTCACATAATCACACAATCCCGTATTACACAAAGAAATCTAAGCATGACGAATGGATGAGTCTTATGATTTCTAGAATCCAAAGTGCAAGATCTTGAAATTAATTCAAAACCTTAACTAATTAAGTTGCAAGAATCAACACCATAAGTAGAAATATTAAATCCCTAACTTGGAAGAGGAAATTGTATACACCCTAACATGCATTATAATTGACATGATCATGCTAATAATCGTGTTTTTTAAATTCTAAGTTTAGCACCTAATTCAAGAATACGATCATTTTCATCACATACATCACCACCCAACTACCAAAACAAACAACATTCATCATAAATCACACTAACTAAGTAGAATCATGCAAAAGCCCCAACTTCTAACTACTCTATCAATTAGAAAAGTGAAATCCAAGTGAGTTCTTCCATGAAAATTCAAGAAAAAAAGAGATATCAAGAACTTACTAGAGTACTTGAAGTGAAGTGAACTTAGGGATGCTTGAATTGGTATCATTGATGGATTATAGATTAAAGATGGTCGTAAGTGCATTCTTTTGTGTGTTTAGGCGTAAGTGAAAGTGCAAATGAGAGGAAGATGTCGTACGAAAAAGGAAGTGAAGAGAAGTAGAGAACAGATTTGTTGGGCGCGCACTTATATAGTGGGCATGACACGACCCAAGACCTAACCATGTCTCACGGTTGTATACCCATTGTGAAGGGCCCAAATAATTCTCCTAGGAACAACACAGTCCGAGACATGATCGTGTCTCATGACTGTGTACCATACTGTTATCGTAGGTGAAAGTGCCTAGCAATGACATGGTCCAAGATACGATTGTGTCTTTGGACCATGTAATATACTGTACACCCCTTTTTTTTAATCAAGGAAAGACTATTAAAACCTAAGTTTAGAAAATTAATTTACTAGTAATAAAATAAAATAATAATAAATGGAACTAAAAGTGTGAATGCTAAGATAACTAATGACTTAAAAATTCCTAAGTGCAATAATAAGAAATTAAAATCACAAAATTAAACAAATAACTTAGGTTGCCTCCCAAGAGCACTATATTTAATGTCAATAGCTCAATAAAATGCATGAGTTACTTACCTTCATCCTAATGGAGGTGGATCTCCTTCCTTACCTCACTTTTGTACTTGCTACACAAGTATAAGCTTATCCTTTTTCCATTAGTCTAGCAAATTCCCTTCTATAATTAGATGACTTCCACCAAGTTTCTTCTTATCACGCCACTCATCAAACTCATGTTGCTCGAGTTTCTTCTTTTTTTTTTCTGCTTTTCACTTGGATGGAGTGGTCATTGGTGGCTTTAAGCTCCTTACTATAATATAAAAGCATGTTCCAAATGATCTTTTGAGTACTTCTACCTAAGATTGGTGGTTTAATTTTAGAAGGCTTTAACTTTCATCCCTTAGTCTACAAGATTGTTTAAGTCCCTTCTTCACCACATTGGACTCATTAGCTCCTAACCGAGCTATAACCTTAGGTTAATTAAGGGTTTTCACCATCTCTCTGTCTCCCTTTTCCAAGCAATGATTCACCGGTTCTTTGACAAGTGTTTCTAAGAAACATTTAGCAATATTAATGGAATCAACATCATAGCTTGTGCCCTCTGAGTCAAGGGACTTGTGCATTGAATCTAAATTTTAGAAAACAATGTCTTCATCTCCAACCCTTAAGATGAGTTTACACTACTTACATCAAACATAGCCCTTGTAGTAGGTAGGAAGAGTCTACCTAAAATTAATGGAACCACAAAATACTCATCTATGTCAAGAATAACAAAGTTCATAAGAAAAATAAACTTGTCAACTCACACCAAAACATCATCTATGATCTTTAGGGCAGGTAATGGACCTATCAGCTAATTGAATGCACATGTATGTTGGTTTAGGTTCTCCTAACCCAAACTTTTTGAATAATTTGTATGGCATCAAATTAATACTAGCTCTTAGATCTGCTAAAGCCTTATCTATAAATAAATTTCCAATCACACAAGGAAGACTAAAACTCCCTATGTTTGTTAATTTCATTGGCCGCTTTTCCTAAAGTAGTGCGAAGCATTCCTCATTAAGTGTGACCATTAAAAGATCCTCCAGCTTCCTCTTATTCGATAGAAGATTCTTTAGGAACTTTGCATACCTTAGAATTTGCAATAAAACATCAACAAGAGGTAAAATCACGTGAAGTTGTTTAATAAGATCAAGGAACTTGTTAAATTACTCGTTTGGATCAGAGCAATCTTCTTTAAGTTACTATGGATATGGGATGGGTGGCTTGTACTCCTTTAATTTTGGTGGTTTCGTATTCTTTCTTGATTTTGGTGGCTTTATGCCATCCTTATCCTTCACCTCTACTTCTTTCTCAACTACATCCTTAACATTCCCTTCTCAACTTGCAACTCTTGCCCACTTCTCAGGGTTACTGCATTGACAAGTTCCCTAATGTTTGTTTCAATGTTTGCAAGAAAAGACCTTTGTAGCCATTCATTCAACATCATTGCAAGTTGTCCAATTTGATTTTCCAAGTTGTAGATGGAATCCTCTTGATTTCTGAGAGAAGTCTCTATTTGTTGCATTTGTGCCTCACTGGTTTGAATATACTTCTTTAGGAGACTCTCCAACTTATTCTCTAAGGCTAATGGGGGAGCTACAGGTTCTTGAAACCCTAGTGGAGGCAGGTTTGATATTTGATGAAGTTGGTTCCTTGCTTACTACTACTAGCCTTGACCTTGATTCTAACCTCCCCATGAAAGATTAGGGTGATCTCTCCACCCCAAGTTATAAGAGTTGCTGTAAGGATTGCACTAGAGTCTTAACAGTTTCCCTAGAAAATCAACCTATTATATTTGCTAACAGCCTATAATCCCTTCTTGGTTGAAGTTATTGGGGTTGAATTGTAGTTGTCGCAAACCTATTGAGAGGGATTCAATTTTCTTACTCAACATCTCTACTTAAGTGGCTAAAGACTGTACAGCATTGAGCTCAAACACACCTGCAACTTTTTGCTTCCCCTCGAGGTTCTCCCACTGATAATTATTCATGGCATACCTTCTATCAAAGCTTAGACTTCTTCAAGTGTCTGATCTGCTTAAACTATATATATATGTTAATTCACAATTTAATTTTGATTACCTAAATATTGATAAGAACTATCATAGGATTCCTATGATAGTTCTTATCAATATTTAGGTAATCAAAATTAAATTATGAATTAACTAATTTCTAATTACCCTAAAACTGTTAAAAAGAAAATTATGATAAAATATCTAAAACTATGCAATCAATTGAGAATATAAGAAAAACAAAATCCACCTTAGTTGTGCAAATCAAATTTTATATAGATTAATAGCTATACGACCATTCAAGTGAAATTATCATGCCTTAAAACTTAAGGATTTAAACCACTAATTAATTAGTTAACTCCTGCATCTCCAATTAACAGTGGACTCTAAATTACAATCATACAACTCCCAATGCTATGATCATCTAATGTCCTAATTCAATTATCCCTAATGTCTTAGTGAATAATTAACTTGAGACATTGCATTGATCCCTAGTTAATTCCTAATTAATCTAATTAATGCTACTCTCATATTAGTTAATCAGTTTAATCAAGAATTTATAACAAACCCTCTATCAACTCCCGTATTAATAGTGTTTCTAATAATCATAACCAATTAGAATTATAATCGAAATCATAGAATTTGCAATCATGAATCATCCATATATCTATTAAACCTATAACATGAGTACAATTATCATCTCAACTACCTAGGGTTTCATCAATTCCCATAAATAAAACTTAGGCAACCATGGAAATTAAAACAAAAGCACAAATAATAATTGAATTCACAAAAAAGTTCATAATTAGCAGTAAGAATGAATCACAAAATTGTATAAACATAAATAGAATAGAGATCACCAATTCTATAATTATGATGAATAAACTTCAATTGCAAGTCCAAAGATGATCTTCATAGTAAAAGTGAAGTCTTCTCAACGATCCAAGAAATTCTAAAGAAAAAATTTTTTAAAATAAAACCTAACTTCTTCTAAGACTCTGTAAGTAAAAGAAAGATGTAAAAATCCCTCTAAAATATGAAACACACATCTATTTATAAAGAAAACTAAGGTTGGCTTTCAAATGAGGTTTTCTTCATGAAGGTCGATGATGTAGACTCTAAGGCCAATGGCGTAGAACTCTAAGGCCAACGGCGTAGAACTCTAAGGTTATCGGTATAAAGTGTAAGGTGGCCCAAAGCCGACTGCTTTCAATTCCAACGTACCCTAGCTCGTTCCGAGCCTCGTTCGTTTGCATAAAACTCCTCTAAATTGATCGTATTTCCACTCTCAATCCTCTAAGACCTGAAATGTCCAAATAAAAATACTTAAGTACCATTTCTTAATGATTTCTATAAAATCAATAATAATTTTATGTAATTCGCACATTAAAACATGAATAAAATATGCCTTTATCAATGTCTTGGTGTTGAGCATACCTTTAACTGTTGCATCTATCATTTGCCTTATAGAAGGGTTAAGACTATTATAGAAGGTTTGTATTTCCATCCAAAGAGGGAGGTCATAGTGGGGAAACTGCCTTAGTAAGTCCTTAAAGTGCTCTCATGTGTCGCATAAGGTCTTATCTCTATTTGGGCAAAAGCAAAGATGTCAACTCTAAGGTTTGTAGTTTTAGCGAGCAAAAAATACTTTTACAAAAAAATTTTTGCCAATTCATTACAAGTTGTGAATGAATTCCTTACCAAAGAAGTCAATCACTGCTTAGCTCGGCTGTATAAAGAAAACAGAAAGAGGCATAGCCGAATAGCATCATTAGTTGCCCTATTAATCTTAAAGGTACCACATATTTCCAAAAAGCTAGAAATTTGGGCATTAGGTTCTTCGTCTTGGAGGTCATCAAATTGTATAAGCTACTGCACCATCTGCATAATATTTAGCTTAATCTCAAAGTTAATAGTTGCAACAGTTAGTCAATTAATGTAAGATTGGGTACCAGTCAATGACAACTGAGAGTAGTCCAACATAGTTCGATTTTGATCCCCATTATTGGCCATGATGTCTTCGAGTAAGCTCTCATGATCAAATTCTTGCCCTACCTCTCGATCCTTTACCTCACTTCTACTACCTAAACTTCGTCTTTCAACCTAATAGGAGATCCTTAGTTAAACGCCTCCACTATTTCTTTAACAGATCATTGCCTTAAATTACATAAAGTCATCCTCTCAATTTGAGGATCGATTTTAATCAAATCTTTTCACCAGCTTCTTGTCATGCACTATACCAAAGAGAATAGAAAATTTAGTCAAGATCGCACCAAGAAAATAATAGAATTCAAGAAAAAGAAAATAAATCAAGCAAGACGATAAAAAAAGAAAAAAAAAGATGATTAGATTAATAAATCTACTAACTTTCTTAATATTAAAAGTCCCTAGCAACGGCACCAAAAAACTTGATGTTAAGCAAGTGCACCTATCAAATTTGTAGTAGCATATTAAGTCGAAGTGTTGATCCCTCAAAAACTTTGACTATTAATGCTTACTAAATCTCTATTATCTAACTGGCAAATTCAAGTTTAAGAAACTTAAAAAATCTAAATTAAATTGCAGCAACTACTAAATTAACAACTAATTAATGAATATTGAAGAACTTAAACAAGAAAGCAATAAAAGTATAAATTAATTCAAGATTTAAAAAATTGTATCTAGATCTTTATTTCCCCTAGATCTAACAGGTGAATTTCCTTAAAGATAATTTAATTTCTTCCTTACTCTTTCTTTGCTAGGAGAATCTTCTATTAAAGTTAATCACTTTCTTAAGCCAATTAACTCTAAACTTAAAATCACCTATTAAAATCTCTTTTCAATAGCATGACCTAAGATCACATTATTGCATAATGAATTCTCCATACTATGATTCGAAATTCCGAAAAAATCTTTCAAATTATCTCTAATCTTACAACAGTCTTCATCAACAATGCCTAGATTTAATCTTATAAGAAATCTTTTCATTCTCTTATAAGATATCAAATTCTAAATTACTATTGACGAAAATAACAATCTAGATCATGAAGCATGCATAATTGAATCAAGAAAAGACTAAAGAATTAATTAAATCTAATAAAAAATCATGTCACATGAGTAGATCTAGGATTCTCAAGATCTAGATACCAAAAATCTACTCTTTACACATCATAAAGTAACAATCTAAAATCAAAGAATAGAAGGAATTAGAAGAAAGAATCATGAAATCCACAGAATGTTGAATCTTAAAGTCTTTTTTCCTTGCTCTCTTAAGTGTTCTTGGCTCAAAAAACTCTCAAAAAATCGTGCCAAAAGTTCTGTCTAAAAAAACCCTAATGAAGCTTTATATAGGAAGTAAGAAAAATGTGTCGCTGCAAACGACATGATTGGGGACATAACCGTATCTCCTAGTCATATCCTTGATTGTGATAGGCTTCTCTCTTATTTTTTTTTTAAACTTGGAACAGCACGACCTAAGACATGGTCATGTTGTTTAGTTATGTCACTAGCTGTAATACTTGAAAATAAGCTCCCAATTTGCCTGAAAATGACACAGTCATATCATTCGATCGCATTGATCTTTCAACCTTTATAACTTCCTCATTTTACCTCCAAATTTCTATCTTATCGTTTTCTCGTATAGATCCTTTCAAAACTTAGAAAATAAAATTTTACTTAATTAAGTATCATTATCTAAAAATAAAGTCAAATTCTAAAGGAAAATCATTAAAAATCATTAAATAAAATATATCCAATTTAGAACTTATCAAACCTCATGAAAGTACTTGGGGCATTTAATAAGCCAAAAGGCATTACCATTTATTCAAAAAAACCATGTTAAGTCTTAAACACAGTTTTCCATTCGTCTCCTTGCCTCATCCAAATTTGATGATAACAAGATTTTAAGTCAATCTTGCTAAAGATTCTAGCTGCATTTGGTTCATCAAGCATGGCATCCAACCTTAGAATGGGATATCTATACTTGATCTTAATTTTGTTCACAACTCTACTATCTATGCACATTCACTAAATACCATCTTTCTTCAACACAAAGACTGCTAATACGATACAACACAAGGGCTGAGACTTTCTTTTACGTATCCTTTCTTTAGTAGCTCGTTGACATACCTTTGGAGCTCTGCAACTTGTTCGAGATTCATCCAATAAGTAGGTTTGTTTGGTAAGGTAGCTCCAAGTATCATGTCAATGCAATGCTCAATACCTCTAAAAGAGGATAGTCCTTCAGGTAGTTTTTTAGGAAATAGGTTGGCATATTCATCTAACAATTCTTAGACCTCTTTAAGTAGTATAGCTTGCTCCTTTAACTCCAATAACTGTCTAATCAATGTAAGGGTCGGCACATTAGGCTTAATAGCTTCTCAGAGCTTTGATTGACTCAAAAGTCCTTAGATCCTTAGGCTAACTTAGCTTTTAACTCGCTTACTTAGCTTGAGATCATAAGGTTCAAGGTGATCTTCCAACCATCTTTCTCAAACATATATGTGTTCTTAAACCCATTGTAGATGACCCTTCGATCAAATAGTCAAGGTCGGCTTAATAACACATAGGATACGCACGTAGGTAGCACATCACAGAGGATTTCATCAAAGTAATTTCCAATTAAGATCGGTAATAGCACTTACTGAGTAACATATAGTGCTCCCTTCTCATTTGGCCAATGCAACTTGTCTAGCGTTAGATGTATTATGGTCGGCAATTTAAGTTTCTTAATTAAGTTGGTAGATGCTACATTAATACAACTTCTACTATCCATTATAAGTGTACACACTTGTTCGTTCACCTTAAAGGTGATGTGAAACAAGTTCCTAGGTTAGTCTTCTTCAATTGATGGTTCAATGCTCATTGTGTGTCTAACAACTACGGTCATCTTATCCAAGTCCTCGAAAAACATATTCTCCTTAACTAACTCATCATTAGCCTTAGTTTCTTCCTCCATCTCTCCTTTCTCTTCGAGTTCCTCTTTCGTACTATATACTTCAATCTTCGAAGCACCACCCTTAATAATTATGGTTCATCTGTTCAGGCATTGAGTGGCCATGTGCCTAAATCCCTTACACTTTAAACACTTGATCTAGCTCATCTTTCATCCTAAGCGTTATCCCTTCTAACAAGTTCTTGGTTGTATTTCACTATCACTTAATCAGCTCTTCTATTTAGCTTTAATGTCTATCTTCTTGTTCAACTCGGTACTATGTTAAGCTTAGTGATTACCTTGAACAAGTCAATTGGATTGGATAAGTCAGCTCATTATAGGTTGGCCCAACTTATTCCTCCTCTATCTTTCCACATGCTAGGCTATCCTTATAGCCTTGTCTAATGTACTAAACTGTTGAAGTTCCACTATATCTCAGATGTCATTTCTCAACCTAGTAAGGAACATGGATACTGTTTGAGTTGAAGGCTCATCTACCTAAAATCGGATCATGAGCATTTGAAAATCCCATTCATATTCATCAACAGTTCGACTCCCTTGCCTTAACTCTTGAAGTCGAGTAAGGTATCCTGTAGGTAAATATTTGACACAAATCTATTTCTAAGTACTCACCTCATCTTGAGCCAAGTGTTAACCTCTCTCTATCCTTTCGTCTCCTCATGATATCGAAGTTCTTCCACCACATTGCGGCATAACCCAAGAATTCTACAACAGCAGTCCTCACTTTCCTACTATCCTCGTACTAATAATAGTCAAAAACTTGTTCTACCTTTTTCTCCCAATCTAAGTAGTCATCGGTATCTCTAGAACCATTGAGGCTTAGAATCTAAAGCTTCACATGGTCAGCAACTTAGGGTACTCAAGCTCAATCTTCCACCTCAACATACTCTTCTTCATCCTTTTCATCTACTTCTCCCAAGTCAATTCTTCTTCGCATACGTCCTCTTACTCCTCCACCTTGATCTTGTCGAGCTAGGATCTGCCCTCTCGTAAGTTAGCAAATGGAGAGTGTTTTAAACAACATCAATAGGCCGAAAAGCTAAGGCGTCAATAGCTCTGGTCAGGTCAGCTATCAAGTTAGCCATTTCGTCGAATCATTCGTCTATGCTTTTAGGAGTGTTTTGAGGTTGTCGGCCTTTGTAGATGACACCAATATTATCATCTCCAACCCCTATCTTCATACTTGAGTTAGTCATCTTTTACAAAACTTCAACAGCACTCAAAACTTCAATATTCAAGAAACAATTAATACTATCTTCAATCCAACCAACTCATACACTCGCACTTTTCACTTTCAAATATCCAAACCCAAAACAAACTCTTCTATGTACTACTAGCACAATAGCTACTTCAAAGGTCATAAATGTTTGAGATAAAACTTTCTATGTTCTTAAAGCTCAAAATAGAGTAAAACAAAGTATCTTGTAACAATTATCACTAAATAACAGCACTACTTTTGCTACTTACTAAAAACACTATAGTTAACTTCTTATACATGTCAATCTTCTTACACTATTTATAGTATAAGAGAGTACAACTACCTAGATACGTATTAACCTAGAGTTTGTTTGTACCAGCAACTGGTAGGGGACATGCAACGCGAGATTGATACGGTGGTTCTGGGAGTTGGTCGACCACAACCACATTGGAAGCTACGTTTGTAATCCATAGGCCTAACATCCTCAAGGTATGTCGAATGTACCAGTCGTACTACGGATGTCAGATGGCAATTGACGATCTAGGGTGGGATGCTAGCGTTAGAGGACAAAGAGAAGGCAAGGAGGCAAGCAAGGAGGTCTAAGTGCATAGTAAGCTGCAAACTAAGTATTTAGGAGGCTCGCAATGCTAGAGGTATCCTCGCTCGTAAGGCTCAAACTCAATAAAAAGGGGGTCCTTTGCACTTCCAAGCTCGACTAGTCCATTGGTGGAGTCCTCGCATATCAAATGAGGATTCTAACCTTGGGTTCATGGTGGTGCTCACTTGAGTCCTCAAGACAAGTGCTCGATAAACTGCTTATCATGGGACCCATGGATGGTCGAGGTGTTCAAGGAAGCTATAATACATGAAGAGAGAGAAAAAGAGAAATTGTTCCATTAGGAGCCAATGGGCCTTTTAGGGTCCCCTCATTAGAACAAGACCTTGAGTCGGATGAAAATCATGTATCAATAGTGATGACTAAGGGGCTCTTATGAGTATATAGGTTACGTTGATATGAGTAAGGTATAAGTAAGTGATTGAAAAAGAGATAAAAAATAGAATGAAACAATAATTTGCAAATGTAATGATTTTTATGGCAATCAATTAAATGCAATATAATTTATTTTAACTATCAACCATTCATTTCAAAGATCTTAAATTAATAAACAATTTTAGAAATTTTTTCTCATTTTAAATTTGATTACATGCAAGTCATTTTGCCATGTATATACTCTCATAATGGACCATCTAAATGCTTATTACTATTAATACTAATTGTTCTATTTTCTTAAGAGCATATTAGAGTAATTTTCTCACTTGTAAACCATAATCATGGGTCATGCATTTTGACATTTTGAATTACTTAAATAATTTCTCTATACATTTTGTCCATGTCATAAGACCATTTTACATTTTAAACTTATTTATATACTAAGTTATTTTTATCATAATTCCAATTAATGAAATATTATAAGTCATTCATTTATAAAAAGTTGAATCACTTAAAATTATTTCTCAACAAATTTTAACTTGTAATAGAAGAAATAAAAATGTATTTGAAATTTTAACCTTGTATTTGGTAACAATCGCAGAACTACAATTTCATTATAGTGACTTATTAAGTTTGAAATATTCTAAATGAAATAATATGCATGTATAATTATATTTATAAAGGTTCCATTATTATTTAATATCTTCAAATGGACTACAAAGATAAATTGATAAATGATTTTTTTGTAATTTAATATAGTTTTTCTCATCAAATTTGGAGGAATTTCAGCACCTTTTATCCCATTTAAAACCTCTAGTATCGTGTTTTCTCTCTTTCAATATAGTATTCCGACCTACATATTTGAAAAAAAATCTAACGGACAGGAATGGGTTTGGAGAGGAAGGAATTCAAATAAGGGAGAGGGTCGTGCAATTTGCATGAAAATGACAAGAAAGATGGATGCTAAAAAAAAAAAGTATGGAAATGGAAAGATGTGAAGTTTTAAATGAGGTATAAATGAAATAAGAAAAGAGAGATTTAGGAATATTACTACTTTGTCCATGATATTATTAAGCTAAATTATAATATAAGATGTTTTTTGATAGTTATTTCTATTATGTTTTAAGCATTTTTTAAGGAACATGAAAAAAAAGAAAGAAAATACCTAATGCACATATCTTTTAGTTTAATAATAAAGATGGGATATGTAGGGGGAAAAATTCACTTTTATGTGCATAAATATGTTTGTGTTACTATTAATTGATATAAATTAAATGACTCAAGATTTTGTCAACCACGCCAACTTGCTTTTTATTATTTTGATCCTGGTATATCTATAAAAGCCTAAATTACTTTATGAAACATATATACTTAGCAATGCATCGCCACTTCATTGTAATAGACACTTTAAAGTGAACATAGTTATAACAAAATTCAATTTACTCTTAAGAGATAAACATAAGGTCATATACGTGTATATATACACACATATATATGGATGACACGATACTTTTTCTCAAGTATAAATTTATATAGAAGGGAATCCGCCGTTTGATGATTCAATTGCATCTTGAATTCTCCCGAAGTGCTATAAATTACACTAAATTACTTGTTAGTTGCTATTTCGAATTAATCAAAACAAAGAGGCACAACTTTGAGTGGTGCAAACTTGAAATAAATCTTATTTGTAACATGTGGTACTGATAGAGGATGTTGTTTACTTTCCATTATAAATGCGTTAGCTTTGTTATAAGTGGACACTATATCTACCCTTATGGTTCAACATACGTCCTTAGGGTACAACCCCATGTCGTAACATTTAGCATCTATATTTGCTTAAGGACGAGTATAAGTTTCTATGTAGATTATATGTTGTATATTTATCCATAGTTCTGATGGAGATCAAAATCCTAGATTTAGAAGATTTATTTTATCCGGTAACTTTTATGATGCATGAACTTTCTGTTCAGATATTAACTTTGCATGAAAACATGTCAACTTTGCGTCGTGCCAACCTAAGAACAAATGCAGGGGCGTACCTAGGGAGGGACCAAAGGGGGCCCAATCCCCTCCAATTTGGATGCAAATTAATTATAAAAGAGAAATATATATATTATGTGTATGTTAATATTATAAAGCAAATCTTAACATAATTCTAAATCTAGCTCCCCATTACATGGTTTTACATTCATCCCTAACTAGATGTGGTGTGGACCTTGCATGGATATTTGAAGACTTTACCTTATTTAATTCAATTTTATGTTATTATTTATTTAGTATTGGTTTCTATGATTATTTTATATATTTTTTAGTGGCCATTATATCCTTAGTATTATGCTTTATTTTATATTCATGCCCTTAGGGTTTATAGGGCTTAATTCATAATCATGCTATAAACATTGCTATTCGATTAGTGGCTGGATTCAGCTAAATAGAAACCTTAGAGTTTGTCTCTAAACTCTGTTTTTATCAATTCTTTGATAGAATCATGGCTAACAAACCTCTAGCTTAATTGACTATACATTATATTAACTGATTGATCCAAAATCCTTATTTAGTTTAAATAAACTTCTGTTCAAATTAATTATCGATGCGTTATATCCTTTGTAAAAGGCCGAAACTCATTATATTAATTATTAGGTTAAAACCATTATTTATTTAGACTTTAACTCATTAGGTTAGGTGGTAAGACTCAAGAAGTTTGATCAATATTTTGGATGACTAAGAGAGAACTAACTTAGTGGGCTAAAAATAGGAATCGTTGAATTAGCCATTCACCTCTATCCTTTTTGTAGTAAACTCACGCACTTGATGAAAGTAACTGGCTTTGAGCCCATTAGTAAGCTCCACCTTATATGACATGGATGATTTGACAAATTTTATCAAGCCCAAAAGCCTATAAATACTTAGTCAATCCTCCTCGTATGCAACTTTTGGAGAAAACGAAGAAACAACATTGCTCTCTAAAACCTTTACTTTCTAAATTAAACAAACAATTTAGGTAAAGAATAGATCTCATTCACTTCAGTTATAAGGTGAATGCCTGAGGTCTCATAAGATTGCATTGTCTCTCAATTATATATTTGAGTCACTGGGATTGTCTGTTGTTCCTTTCTACTTCACTCTCCCTTAGTCATGCCATCAAGTGTTGTTCTTGCATCTCTTCCTTAAAGTCACATGTAATGCAAAACTTACACGGTACGCATGTGATCTTCCTAGTTAGGAACCCGACATCTACGTTTTGATAACTCCACTGGAAACTTTAAAGTCCACATGAAGAGGTGTATATATAGTCGACCAAGTGAGATGGAAGAAGATAAAAGTTCAAAGATTTAAATTGGGATGTGGTAAACTTTAAATGATCTTTTGTTGTTATTTGTTGATATGATGAGAAGATCGTATTGATTTGAAAATATATGGTGGATTTATCTTTGGCTAAGCAGTCGGGAAGGATATATAATTTAGTTCAGATATTGCATATATATATATATATATATGATGAGATTATCTAGGATAAGAATGCGGCAAGAAAAAAGAAAAAAAAAAGGTATTTAAAAAAAGATTTACGGCCAGCAAGGAAGAAGTTTGGTACAGGAAAATTTGTGTGTGACTGGCGCTTAAGGCTCTAGAGAAGTCCCGATGCAAAACCATGACTATACGTCACGTTTTCAAGAGTAGGGAAAAAAAAGAAAAAGAAAAAAAAGAAAATGAAGCGCGCAACTTGGTGAATTCGAAAACGTGAGGCAAGTGCTTATAACATTATCATGAAGGTATCCTTCCATTCCAATCGAAGGTCCTGTGAGGATAAGACTTAAGAATGGATTCAATGCCCTGTAAAGTTGAATTCTATTTTCCAGTTGGACAGCACAAATCTTTTAATTACAACTATAGTCAAAACAACAAAAACCCTATAGTTTAAATACTTACTTTCGCTTCATGTGGATAGCATCACTCCCACAACATAAAACTCCCACAAAACACCATCCTTTGTGATTCTCTGATCATATTACAAGAGAGAAACGAATTTTATTAAACCTTAATATCCAACTTATCGAGAATCCTCAAGAGATACATTTTCCTTTCAGATCTTCTCTCTCACACTTATGCAAATGCATTAACCTCTTAATTGGGAAATATTTTGCATAAAAATTCTATCTAAGAAGGAGGCTATGCATAAGAGGGGAAGCTAGAATAACCAATATGAGAGGAGTTGTTTGATGTGTAGGTTTTTAATATATAAGGTTTCTGAATTTTTTTAAATCGAACAATTTACCCCCAATCTTTAAATGACCTATCAAAATCTTTCTTATTAATATTTATTTGCTTAATGGCTAAGGTTTTATATTTATGCATTAAAATATACAATAAATAAATTTCCAACACTAATGCTAAGTTCATATGCTTCAACCCATCAAAAAATTGAAGTCTTCAACTATGTGAGCACACTTGGCAGCAAGTGCAACCCTTTACAATCACGGTTGCTGAGTAGCAACCTGGCTATTCATAATAAACAATTGATGCCCAAAATACTTAGACCCATCCAAGAATTTTGGTTAAGATGCAAAATGTAACAAGCTAAAATTTATTATATTAGTCATTAGATTAAACCCATTATTTATTTGGGCTTGACTCCTTAGGCTAAGTGGCAGGGGCCTAAGGAGTCTAATCTATATTTGGAATGCCTAAAGGAAAATTGGCTTTCTAGGTTTGGAACTTGGATCATTGGATCAATCTATCCAGTTCCAACCTTTCTTCGATAAATTTATGCACTTATGACGAAGGTTTCTAGCCTTGAGCCCATTAACAAACTCATTCAAGATAACCATAAATAGAATAAGTACCATCTCATCCGTTGATCACATGTATGATCCACGAATACCATCAAGTCCAAATGCCTATAAATAATTAATCATTCCTCTTGATTTGCTACTTTTGAAGAGAGTAGAGAAATCGTATTGCTCCTTAAAACCTTTACTCTCTATGATCAAATAAATAGTTCAAGCAAATAATTGATCTTATTCACTCAATCTACAAGACGAATGCTTGAGGTCCCCTAAAGCAACCTTATTTATCACTTATGCATTTGAAGTATGAAGATTACCTATTTCTAGCCCCTACCTTGCTCTCTTCTGGTTATCCTATTAAGTATCAATCTTAAATCACTTCTCTAAAGTCACATGTAGTGTAAGACTCATGTAGCACGTACGTAACCTTCCTAGTCAAGTAACTAGCGTATGCATCCTTTAATTAATTCGTCCATATTCTTTAATTCCTCATACAATTTTAAAACCTTAAAAACTAATAAAAAAATCCAAATAAACTCAAAAATATCAAATTTTGTTTCTTTGTCAATTATTATTGAATATGTCGTGTGTAACTCGACATAAGGATTTTTATTCTTATTATCATCTGTAGGATTATGCCAGTAAAGTAAATTGGATTTAGGCTTTGTGTTAACCAAGTGATCCTACAAAACAAAGCATAGTGAGGGGCGTTGAGGTGTTATCAGGCATAGCCACTCCGATGCATAAGTCAATATTTATCGGTGTAAAGGAGAGTAAGAACACTATAGGCTTAATTACAATAAGAGTGTGCAAAGAGTGTAAGTAAGTTACCGAATGGACAATTGCTAGTATTTATAGAGGAGGGCCACCAAGATTAAAGGAGCATGCATAGCACTTTAGCACATCCACAAGACTTGGGTAGTAAGAGTGTAAGGTCTGACATGCTCCGAATTTATAGGATTGTGGTAGTTGATTAAGTCTCCAAGCCTTATCATCCTATCTACTAGCCATTATGGGCTTTTCTAGTTTAGCCAGCCATATGGAAAGCTTTGGTCAAGGTCAACTATGAATATAGTAAGGCCAAGTACCCGTAAATCAGGCTAAACCGCGGGCCCAATCAGGTAGACACAGGCCTAAGGAACCAATGTCCAAAATGCCTTATCAACACTTGTCATATTGGTATTAGAGCGAAGGTTCAACGAAGGAGAATTTGCGGTTTGATCAATAGTATGCCTTAGATTTGCAATTATAAGTAATTGTAGGCGGTCAATACTAAGGCTCTTGAAGGGGATATACAGCTTATGTAATTGTGCGCCTAAGGTTCTTATAGGCAGTAATACAAGTAAAGTAAGGGTGCAAGGGGTTCTATAAAGGAGCATCAATGGTGTTTTAGGCTAAGGCTAATTGTTTTATTACAATCAAGCGGGGCGCTTAAAGGCTACTTAAGTTGCAGTAGTAAGGAATGCAATGATCAAGAAAAGGTAACCAAAGGTTCTATTGTCAATACTTAATGTGCCTACAAGCTAAGTTAATCACCAAGGCTTACAATGGGAAGTAATAATGACAGGTCCCTCAAAGTATCAAAGAATGAAGGAATGGAAAAGCCAATAAATATAGTAGCTTCTGTGAAGCTACTCGGAGGATATGATACACCAACAAACATAACACAACTTAGTGTTTTTCCTTATATGACTCACAAGCTGAATCTAAGGTCTACTTGCCACTAATCTTAAGCTACTTGACAAGATTAGATAAGAGTATGAGGAAGGGGTGTACTTAGAGAAGGGTATCTCATAAGAACAAAAATATTCATTAACTTCTAAGTTGTAAGATGATTGCGGCTACAAAAGAAATGACTATATATAATAAATCCTTTAAGGAAACAATACAATAATGGAAAATTATATAAAAGACAATATAAGAGAGAGATTCCCAGTATGTTCAAAAAATGGTAAATAAGATAAAGGACAAAAAGGAATATAGTAAAAGTATCAAGAAAGTAGCTGATGCAACGCACCAAAAGCTGATGAAGGTCAACATATCAAGGTAGGTCCAAGCTTACACAAAGTTCAAAGAAAGAGATGGAAATGATGCGAAAATAGGGAAAGCAAAACAAGAAACCCACAAACAACTACAAGGATATGACAAACCAAGGAACTTTCGGAGACTTACAGCATAACTCAATATGACGTACAAGATGGTATAATGAGAGTACTCACCACCTATCCTTGCTTAAAGGTTAAGATAAGAGTGAGGTAAACAAGTTAACAAGATTAATGTTCACACAAAGGAGTAGAGTATATTCAACATTCTAAGATAAGATTATCCCTACGACTACATATATAGTAGGTATTTATACTTGAAAAACTAAGGTAACTTACCTAAAATGGAAAATACTAGAAGGGCAATGTATAAAAGAAGTACTGTACTAGGAATATAAAAGGGTATAAATGAAAATTCAAAGAAAACAATGACTAGTGCAGCAAAATCCTTCATGTAGGTCTAAACATGTAGTGATAGCTTATTGGAGACACTTCTAGTAGAAATAGACAAAAAAAGGTATGATCAGGGTAGAGGCTGTTAAGTAAGGGTGCCAAGTAGAGGTAGGTCTGTCCAAAGAGAAATGGCTTTGAATGTATACTGGGTCTCTCAGACTCTTGGCACTAATGTAGTCAAGCTGGAGGTCGACTTGGTCATTGTCAAGCAGGCATGTAAGGGGTCAGATTATCGGTAAAGTATTCACCTAGTTAGTACTCAATTACCAAGAGATGTGTAGTTACTTAGCTTAACATGAGGAGTTAGTTGGTAGCGACGATCAGTTTAGCTTCAGTAGGAGTTGGTTGGAATAGGAGAATTTGCCTTGTTAGTCCTTCTAGGCCTTGGGCTTGGCTATAGGTTAAAGGTCTAGTAGTTTGATTCATATCATCCCCTCCTAATTGATTTGGATTTGGGATCAAATCCAACTGGTTTTCGTTCAATTCTCCTTCAAGGTGATAAGGGCTAAAGTCGACAATGTTAAAGGCATCACAAATTCCATAATCTTCAAGTAGATCCAATCTGTAGGCATTGTCATTGATCCTTTAGAGTATTTTGAAGGGACCTTCAGTTCAAGCGAACAACTTATCTTTCTCTTATTTGAGAACCTCTCCTTGCTCAAGTGTACCAAATCTCCAAGCTGAAATTGTGCTAACTTTTCTCCTTTACTCCTCTCTCGCTTTTTCTTGGCAGCTTGGTCAATCCACCAAGTAACCTTCTCGTACATTTGATGCAGAGACTGTACTTGAGCTCTCGTATCATGGTCTTCGTGTTTGGTCATAGGCATAAGGGTATCTGCTTGATGGTGTCATGTATAGTATGGTTGTAAGAAAATTTCACCACAGGCAAATAGACATCCCAATCGGCCAAGTTCTTCCCACTACAGCTTGAAGTAGTGACCCTAAAGTACGATTGATTACCTCCATTTGGCCAATGGTTTGGGGGTGAAAGGAAGTGCTGAACAATAGTTTAGTCTCCATAAGATGCCATAGGGTTCCCTAGAAATAGCTCAAGAACTTTAGATCTTTATTTAAGAGTACAATTCTCAGCACGCTGTGTAACTAAACAATTTCCTCCAAAAAGAGAGAAACAATAGCCAAGGCATCGTTAATTTTAGAGTAGAATACAAAGTTTGCCATCTTACTAAATCTATCCATCATGAGCATCACAGAACCTTTGCCTCAGGCAATTCTTGGTAATCCCAGAACAAAGTCCATGCTCAACTCGATCCAAGGTTAGGTTGGGACAGGTAAAGACATTGCTTTCTCTTATTCAACTCAACATTTGGCACTCTTGCAGGTAGCCTCAATAACTCAATGCACATCTCGTTTTATTATCGGCCAAAAGAACCGTCTACTCAACAACTCATATGTTCTTCTCTCTCCAAAATGGTCGAAGAGTCTTCTATTGTGGGCTTCCCTCACCAGTAGCTCTTTGATTAAACAAGTTGGCATACACAATTTGCCACCTCAAAATAGATAACCATCCTCTACATGGTATTCATCCACTATTCTTTTGTCAACACATCACCCAAATATAGGACTAAAATAAGGGTCCTTAAGATACTGCTCTTTGATGCTCGCAAACCCTAACAGTCCAATCTACAATTTGATTGTGAGAACATGTCTTCTTGATAAAACATTGGCAACTACGTCGTTCTTACCTTGTTTGTACTTTATCATAAAGTTGAATCCTTCTAAGAATTCAACCCACTACACTTACCACTTTGCTAGCTTGGTTTAATTTCGAAGGTGTCTCAAAAATTCATGATCTGTATAAATGATAAACTCTCTCGACAATAGATAGTACCGCCATACTTGAAGCGCTCAAATAAGGGCTAAGAGTTCTTTTTCATATACAGAATAGTTCAATTGAGGCCCTCTGAGCTTCTCACTATGGTAGACAATTGGTCGACCTTCTTACACTAAGACAGTGCCTATACCAATACCTGACGCATTAAATTCCAGCTAAAAAATCTTCCAAAAGTTTGGCAAGACTAATATAGATGTAAATGTTAATCTTACCTTCACTTCATCGAAACTTCTCTTCTCACTCGAACTCAATGTTCTTCTTTGTCAGCTCGGTAAGGAGTGCAATAATAGTATTGAAATTTCTAATGAATCTTCAATAAAAGAATGCCAATCCATGGAAACTTCTCATCTTGGCACAAGTGGTTGGAGTCGAATATTTAACTATGGCTCAAATCTTCTCATCATCGACTTGTAAGCCTCCTCCACCAATTACATAACCTAAAAATACCACTTCCTCTTGATAGAAACAACACTTCTTTAAATTGTCAAATAACCTCTTAGCTCAGAGTACATCTAGCATGGCACGAAGATATTCTGAGTAACTCGTTGGTCGACACTGTATACAAGAATATCATCAAAGTACACCATGACACATCTCCCAATCAAACTCCTCAACACATAGTTCATTAGTCTCATAAAAGTGCTTGGGGCATTTGATAAGCCAAAAGGCATAATCATCCACTTGTAAAGTCCATGTCGAGTTTTGAATTTGGTTTTCCACTCATCTCCTAGCCTCATACAAATCTAATGGTAGCTAAACTTCAAATCAATTTTACTAAAAACTTTAGCTCCACTTAGTTCATCCAACATATCATCTAATCTAGGAATGGGATACCTATACTTGATTCTGATCTTATTCAAGGTTCTACTATCTATACATACGCGCCAAGTTTCATCCTTTTTCTACATAAGGAGTACCAACACAGTACATGGGCTAACTCTCTCCCTCACATATCCTTTTTCTAAAAGTTCATTAGCTTATCTTTAAAGCTCAACAACTTATATAAGATTCATTCAATAAGCTAGCTTATTCGGCAAGTCAACGCCAGGTATCAAGTTAATGTAGTGTTTAATGCCTCAAAAAGGGGGTAGTCCTTTGGACAACTATTCATGAAACAAGTCAGGATATTCATCTAATAGCTCCTTAACCTCTCGAGGTAGCTCAATCTACTCCTTCAACTCTAGTAGCCTCTTAACCAACATAAAAGTCGACTTGTTGGCCTTCATAGCTTTTTGAAGCTCAGCTCTGCTTAGAATCATGGTCTTCTTAGATCATTGAGCAATTTTAGCTTGTAACTTGCAAACTTGACTTGACATCATAAGGCTCAAAGTGATCTTCCATCCATCTTTCTTGAACACATAGGTGTTTCTAAACTCATCATCTATAACCCTCTTGTCAAAAAGCCAGGGTATGCCTAGTAAAATATGAGATGCCCACATAGGTAGCATATCACAGAGAATTTCATTAGAATAATTTCCAATAGAGATCGGCAGCATGACTTGCTAAGTGACATTTAGTGATAAACTTGTATAGCTTCAGGTGTGGGATAGTTAGCAACTTCAGTTTCTTAACCAGGTCAGCAGATGCGACATCAGTGCAATTCCCACTATCCGCATCAAATGCACAAACCTTCTCATGTACCTTGCAAGTAATATGGAACAAATTCTCTCTTTACTCTTCCTCAATAGATGGTTCTATACTAATTGCATGATGGACAACTAAAGTTAGCTTGTCCAAGTCCTCAGCAAACACATCTTCCTCAACCAATTCATCCCCTTAGTGGCTTCCTTCTCGAAAGCAACCTCCTCCTTAAGTTTCTCGTCAATACTATCCACTTTAAGCTTTGGGACATCTCCTTTGACAATCATAGTTCGTCGGTTCAAACACTAAGTAGCCATGTGCCTAAACCCTTGGCATCTTCAGCACTTGATCCAGCTCATCTTCCTCTTAGATCCTTGTCCCTTCTCATATGTTCTTATCGACATGTCACCATTAGGTCAACCCTTCTATTCAACCTTAACATCTACTCTTCTGGTCAACTCAATACTTAATCGAGCTCAGTAACTCCCATGAACAGGTCAGCTTAACTTACTAAGTCGGCTCATCGAAGGTAGATTCGGCCTGTTTTTTCTTTGTCTCTCCACTTGCTACGCTATTTATATAGCCTCACCAATGTAGTAAACTGCTGAAGTTCCATAATATCTCACAAGTCACTCCTCAATCCAGTAAGAAACTTAAATACTATTCGTGTTGATGGTTCTTTTACTTCACATTGGATCATGAGTATTTGAAATTCTTGAACATACTCATCAATAGTTTGGCTTCCTTATCTTCACTCTTGCAACTGAGCAAAAGCGTCTTGCAAATAGGTATCTAGCACGAACCTGTTTTGGAGTATCCTCTTCATCTGAGGCCAAATATTCACCTCTTTGTATCCTTTTCGCCTTTTCATGATTTGGAAGTTCTTCCACCACATTACGGCATAACTTGAGAATTCAATATCAACAGTCCTTAATATGCACAACCTTCTCCTCCTAAACCAATTAATCATTTGCACTCCCAAAACCATTTAAGCTCAAAATTTAAAGCTTCACATGGTTGGTAGCTCGAGGTACTCGAGCTTGCTCCTCTTATTTTTCAAACTTTTCTTCTCCTTCATCATCCATATACTTAAGTCAATCCTTCTTCGAACTCGTCCTCCTACTCCTTCACCTCTAACTTGTTGAATTGGGTTCTATCCTCTAACGAGTTAAGCAACTTACAGAGTGTCCCACATGGCCTCAACAGGACAATTGGCCATTACATGAGCAACTCTAGTCAAGTTGGCTATGAGATTAGCCACCTCATCTAATCGTTCGTCTATACTTCTAAGGTTCCTTAGGACCGTCGACCATAGTAGACAACACTACTATTTTCGTCTCTAATACCAGTGTTAACACTCGGGTCTGTCATTCCCTCGATAAAGCTCAATAACAAAACTCAGAATCCAAGAAACAATAGATGCAGTTCTTCATGCCAAACAACGTAAACACACAATCAAAAACTTCTTCACGCAAAAGTTCAATATATCGCAAATACAACAACCACTTCCAAAAGCAATAACCCAACTGAAGCTTGCTCTATTTTCATATACTTAAAACAGGGCAAAACAAAGTATATAACCAAACCAAAACAAAACTACTACTCCTTCTACTTACTTAAACTCTAATAGTTAACTTCCAAGCAACTACAACATACTACCACAACAATCACTATTCACAAAATGCTCAAACACAACTTACCCAACTGAAACTTCAACTCTGATACTAAGATGATGCGCCGTATCAAGAGTTGACGAAGGGGAATGTATCAAGGTAAGTCCAAGCTTGTAGAAAGCTCAAAGAAAGAGATGAGAATGATGTGAAAACGGGGATAGCAAAACAAGTAACCCATGAACAACTCTAAAGATATGATGTACCAAGGAATTTCTAAATACTCACGGCATAACTCAGTATGACATACAAGATGGTCTAGTGAAGATACTCACCACCTAACCTTACTTAAAGGTTAAGATAAGAGTAAGATAAATAAGCTAACAAGAGTAATATTCATACAAAGGAGTAAAGTATATTCAATATTCTGAGATAAGATGATCCCCACAGCCACATGTATAGCGAGTATTTATACCCGAAAAACTAAAGCAACCTTCCTAAAATGGAAAAGACTGAAAGGGTAATATTTAAAAGAAGCATTGTACAAGAAATTATAAAACAGTATAAATAAAAATTCAAAGAAAACAATGACTAATGCAATAGAATCCTTCACGTGGGTCTAGATACATAGCAGAAGCTTACTGGAGACACTTCTAGTGGAAACAAACAAAAAGGGGTACAATCAGGGTAGAGGCTGTAGAGCTAGAGTACCAAGTAAAGGTAGGTCCATTCAATGAGAAATGACTTCAGATCTATGCTGGGTCTCTTTGACTCTTGGCACCAATGTGGTCGAGCTAAAGGTCAACTTGGTCATTGTCGAGCAGGCATGTAAGAGGTCAAACTGTTAATAGAGCATTCGCCTAGTTAGCACTCAATTAACGAAAGATATGTAGTTACACGACTCAGCATAAGGAGTTAGTTGGCAATAAGGATCAGCTCGACCTCAGTAGGAGTTAGCTAGAATAGGAGAATTCGCCTTGTTAATCCTTCTAGGCCTTGGGCTCAGCTATAGGTTAAAGGTTAAGTAGTCTTAATCCTATTAGTAAGAGACAGGTAGCAACCTATCAATGGGTTCATATTGTAGAATCTTAGGGCGCTATAGCTAAGTTGAGCTAAACTATGCTTAGAGTAGCCAAGGTGATTCAATGAGGTCGTAGTTTGGTAAGCTAGAAGAGTAGAGCTCAATGTACATGGACTTCAAACTCGGTACTAGACACTCGACAAGTCGACCTCAACACTTGGCAAGTAAGTCTCAGCATTTGGCAAATCGATGACTAAGTAAGTGTCCGTACAAAGCAAAGTGTATTTGAGCTGGAACCTTAGGGAGTTCTTCCACAATTCTTCCATATACTAAAGCTCATCCTCGATAAGCTGACAAGAAAGGATCTTTTTGGTGAGAGATTGGAGGCCTCGAAAGCAGCCACAAGTAAAGGGTACAAGGCTCGATAATCTATCAACACTTAGCTCTGGGAATTGTAGCTAAGTTGTGTTGGTAGTTTACTGATGTAATGTGTTGATATAATGTGGTGCGGCATGCTAGGTCCTAACATGACAATGTTAATGTCTAGTGTTGGCTAGTGGTAGCCGTATGGTATTGTTAGTGGTGTTAAGGTGCCCCTGCTTTGGAGTTGCTAACATGTAGGTAGCTTGTGATGTGTGTAGTTATGTTGCACACATGTGGGTGGTTTAAACATGTATATTAGAATCCAATAGGTATTGGTAAGTTGTTATTCTATCTTATTATGGTTTTTGAAAAGTTAAAATTACTAGACATGGCAAATGACAGGAGTTATGAGTCATTAGAAGATAGAAAGCGTAACATAGTGTGTAATGTATTAAGTGTATATAAAGCCTTAGGATGAAATTTTTCAAGCTTTAGGGGGTTGCTTAGAAGATAGAATGAGGGATGAATTAATAGAACATAGAGATGCTAAACTAGGATAAAAGGGTAAGGAGTTGGGATTTGAAATGTAATAAATCTTTAGGACACCAAGTTCTTGAATATCAACATCCAAACAACTTTATCGTAGTGTTCTTGGAGACATTGAAGAGAATAAGGAAGATAAGAAGGACCTTCACTAATTATTTAGGAGTAGATGTTGTTGCGGTTGAGTAAGTTCCTAAAGCAGTAGATATAGTGAATGAAGAGGAAGAAATTCCGAGAGTTGTTGTGGAGGTTGGAGATAATCCTTATGGAGAGGAGATTCAAATGTTGGTTTAAGAGGAGATGAATCATGATGCTAACAAGCCAGAGCTTAATTGTCATTTACATGATAGGCCATTGATGAATATTGATTCTAACGATGCATCATAAGATAAAGGTATTTCATCTTATGTGTTGAAATCGAAGTTGATAGATTTTGTAGTGATAGATACAATGTAAGGTATAGATGGTTGTGGTAGAATATCTTAGCTTCTTTTTCAAATTTTAAAAATTTGTGAAGTGCTTGTAGATTCATTCAAAAGTTGGTAAACTAAGTTAAAATTTCGTAATTTTGCTCTAGTGATGGTTACACTACTTTATCTTGTAAAATAATTTATCATTTTGTAACTTTTCAAAAAAAATGTAACCATAGGTTTGTGAAATCATTTAAATATTAACAACTACTCATCAATGTTCACAAAATAACATGGAAAAAAATCCATGCAATTACAATGAATTTGTAATTTTACACAAAATTATATTAAATAGCTTAAAGATTTATAATTCTACTCAATCTTAATAATCTATCTTAATCTTCAAAACATTAAAAGGTGACTACTTTGACTAGGTGACGTTAATCGATGTGACACTTTGTCACTTCATAATTTATAAAAGGGAAAATTATACTTTGTCTTTAAAATTTACTATTTGTTCTAATTGAGTCCTTAAACATTTATTTTTTCTATTTTAATTATTAAACTTTCCAAAAATTTATAAAAGAGTCATCCATTAATAAATTGTTAGTTTTTCCGTTAATAAATGACTATTTTGTAAACTATTGGAAATTTCTAAAACTAAAAATAGAAAAGAAAAAAGGTTGAATGGCTCAATTAAAAATAGTGGCAAATTTTAATGACTAAAAGTGCAATTTTTCCACTTTTTTTATCCTTTGTTAATTTTTCTAACAAAAAGTATGGATTATAATTTGATAAATTATAATAGTTAATTGTGTTGTTAGATAAAATATTAGTAAATAATTATTTATCTTATAATAGATATAATCGTTGCTCATGTTACTTCCAAGTTTCATAATTCTTCTTTGAGTCCGTAACTTCATTTTAGGAAACATCGAAAATATTTAATGAACTTTCAAGATTTGCAAAAATATTGATTGCAAATATCCTCCATAATTGCAACTTCTTGAAGGTTGTAACTTTCAAGATTTGCAAGATCATTAATTGTAAATATCCTCCATAATTTGCAAAAAATTTTACTTTCATCGAGCAATTAAAGCAGCCACTGATTATTGGTAAGATCTAAAGTTAATATATCCACTTACATCTTGCAAACATCACTTTTGCCCACAGAAAAATTTGAATAATTTTTTTAAAATAGGCCTAACATTGTTTTTTACTCGTAGTTAAGCAAAAAGTACAAATACACTCCTCAAATTATTAGTTAGATACCGGTATATACCATCAAATTTTCAAGGTATAATTTTACATTCCATAAATTTTGATAGTGCCTAAGTAATTCATAATTATTACTACAAATCTCGTATTCAACCGTTAACAACGGTTTGAAAGTTATTTGCACGTTTTTTCAAAGTTAGAATATCTGAAAACGCATTTTAAAAGTTTAAGGTCGATCTGCGATCTATCACTAGACTAGAGGTTTATTTGCAATTATCCCCATGATTAAATTGGAACAGCATGACTTGCTACTCCATGTGCTATCTTAAGTCTTGCAAGGTTTATATGGTTAGTTCTTGTATAGACTTGAGCCTATATAAACCCCACATTTTTGGACTTTTGAATATATGGGGCTTGCCGTCTTTTTACCTGGGTACCTGACGTCTGAATGCTCAAAACACAGTCTCGATAGATAAGATAGGCGAAGTGCCAGGGGAGTTGATGTATAGAGTTCAAATCCTCTTTAATTTGCAATAGAAAATTCTCACATGGATCATATCCATATAGATCGTATTAAAGAATAATCATAGTATGCAACACAGTATCTATATTTATTCTATATATTATCTTTGTATATTAATATGTATATTATTAAGAGAATACTTCCTTTAATCAGATTCTACACATATAATTACGGGATCGTCTAGCTCATCATCCAATAATTAGATTAATTATAGAAATTAGTATAATAAGTATCTTAAGAGTCCAACCATATTAGGTTAAAATCTAAGCCATTCAATATTTTATAGGACCAATATAGCTAAAAGAATGGAACTATAAAATTTTTCTATAACTTATAATTTTAATATATTTTTTTTTTAAGTGTACTTCTGCCACCACTATTTTTGTTCAACCATCTCACATGTTCTCTATAATAAATTACCAGCGAATGGTAACCACCGCCTCCCACTCTTTTTTTTTTTTTTAATTATAACTTTAGAAAATTTTTGTTTTATTTGTTGTTCAACATTTGGCAATAGCAAAACAAACTTATTTATTTCTATATTTGAAGTAATAAATGTGTTTATGCGGATAACACAATTACTTGGCTTCTAATGTTTTTATGATCTATACTTATTTTAGGTTATATACAGTAGAAAGACATGTTCAAAGTCTCTAAGGTCATTTGCAATGATGAGGATCCAGATCTCCTTCCTTTATTCGAGTATCCTTCACTTAGTGTTCCCAAGTGTAATTTAATACCTTTAATATTATCTATTCATTTTGCTATTGGTTTATTCCGACATTTGTTAGAAATTTTAAAAAAACAAAACAACTTTTTGGGGTTATTCATTTTTATAAGGACCTTGACACAATGGTGAATAACTTTGGGCATGGACAATGGAGATCCTTGACACAATTCTCTATACCACGAATATACTTTTTAGGTTCTTCACCATTGTAGCAAGATCTTTACACTTTCGAGGTTCTTCATGAACAATTCTAAAAAACTATTTCATTTTTCTAAATTTTTTACGAATGTCATAATAAACTAATAGGAAAATAGATAGACAATATTTAAGATATTAAATAGAACCTAAGAACCCTAACGAAGAACGTCAAATAAAGTAAAACAGTCGTTTGAGGAGGAGAGGTCCTTAAATAGCTATTGTGCACATAGGAATCTTGATGAGGTCCTTATCAATGTCCATGCTCTTATAAGCTAGGTCCTTAGTATAGTGAATTGTGCGAAGCACCTCTATTATTAATATTATCTATTTATTTGTCTATTAGTTTATGATGACATTTATTAAAAATATAGAAAAAAACATTTTATGTTCCTTCTAATTTTGCAAGGATCTTAGCACAAGGATTTGCGCCAAAATCTTCCACATTCTCTTAGTATAAAACATTAATTAAATCATCACATTGGTGATACGATTTAATGCTCTTAGTATATTTCCTTGGAGTGTTCATGCAGATATTCATTGTGTCGATTAAAGCAAGAGGACAAGGACCTTTTTGGTGTCACCGCTACAGCAAATTGTTATATATGGAAAATAAAAAATTCATGTTGATTTTAGTATTATTTGCAATTTGACCCATATATTTTAGTAATTTTTTCTCTTAGCCCAAAATACTTGGATTTCATGTTGGTTGTAGTATTATTTGCAATTTGACCCATATATTTTAGTAATTTTTGCTCTTAACCCAAAATACATGGAATACATTTATGGCTATATAGAAGTTATAATACATCGAATAGTTGAAGAAAAATAATTTATGTACTACGTAGTCTCTATTTGAAAAAGCAATAGATTAATTTATATATATAATATAAAATAAAAAAAAATGATGCGACAAGTAACTGTTATAAATTTTTATGCCCCTAGGCATAAGATTGCCGCTACATTATAAATAAACATGAAAATTTTCTTTTTGAGTTGTTAATGTCTATTATGATTGGTGTTTTTAATAACAATTTGGAACGAGTCACTTTTATTTTTCTTTGACATATTATCCTGAGTTTTTCTCTCTCTTATTACTTTGTTATTCTTTTATAGTTTCCTCTTTTCAAGTTTTAAATTGTATGCGTGCATTTTAGACAATTAATATAATTGTTTTATCCCTTGACTTTTTAACCATTTGGTCGTAGTAGAAGCTTAATTTAGTCATTTGGTATGTTATAAAATTTACTATTTAAATTTTCTTTAATTATTGCACAAGCAACACAGACACGCATTTGCTAATAATAGATTAAATAAAAAACATTTAAAGCACTCGGTCCTGCCATAATCATGTTTTTCATACCATATAGCACATTAATTTCACATTTTGTTTCTTTAACTTTATTACTAATTACATCCGTTTAATATTCATGTTATCACATCATGTGGAAAATTACTAGCCCTATGCAATTTTTCCGATATATCCACTTCTTCCTACTGTTCACATTGTCCGGTGGAGAAATAAGCTTCAAGTTCAACAGTGTAGAAAGCGCAACAAGAGTTAAACATTTCCTCCCATCTCAATATGGACTAAAACATGCCATTCAATTAATGTGCAAAGCCAATTACTTAACAGCTCAAATTTATATATATATATATATAAAGGAGGTTAGATATCTATATTTCAACAAAATTGAACCACCAACAATACGAAGGTAATGCACTGATTTGTCCATAAACTACAAAAGAAATGCATTGATCACAGCCACCTTCTTTGAAAGCTGCCCTAACCCTAAGACATTAGTATTAACCTACGACTCTTTTTTGGATGATAACCAAAGCAACTCAAATTAAATGAATGGAGTAGATTAAATAACTCATTAGCTTTCCTGGTCCCTACGATATGGCATGTATCTATGATCTTTTGCGGCGTTCTTCCTCCTCTTTTTCTCCATAAAAGCCTCCAGCTTTCCAGATGCCTGATCAAAACCACATGATAGTTAATCTTCTATCATTCAAGATCTTACCAGGAAAATGTTGTCTTCGTAAAATAGACAACATACCTTAAGGCTATTATATTTTTCAACCAGCCTTTGCTTTCGGATTTCCGCTGAAACAAAACATAGATAAACCACAGCTCAATACATTGCAAACTAGATCGTCTAAGTTATACAGGAAAAACATTCTCGCAATTTAAGTGGTTATGAATACACAAGTTCCAAAAGAAAATGATAAGTCACTGCTGCCTTTTCTTTTTATTTAAAAAAATAAATAAATAAATTAGTGCTACCGTTTCTTTTTATGGGCTACCTTTTCTACTTAAAGAAACACAAAGAACATTGACAAAAGTTACAGCAGGAAAGGTACTATGTGCATATCCAAAGGCACCACCCACACAGTGCAACATAGACCCAATGGGTCCACTGATCTTACAGAGCAGATTTGATAAACTGTAACTGAAAGGGGATAGCTAGTTGACCTATATCTTACATCAAGGTTTTAATTACACGAGTGTAGTAAGATAGTTCATGCATCACAACTCACGTCTTGGTAGGTCCACTTATGGCCATGCCCCTCCATCAACAGGATATATATATATATATTCATTTGCTTACAAGACTAGCACCACAGCTCTATTCAAAGGCAAGCTACAATTTCCACTCCATAAAATCTTGAGTCCTACCTACTTCCACCATTTAAAAAACCAACATATCCACGTTCCAGTGGCGAGAAAATGCTTTATGTGGTGGAAACAATCACACGGAATTGGAAGAACCATAGCATAGGCATGCTGTTAAGGACCAACTCTTAATCCTTTCCCCTCATTGGTCCACAAGTTGTAAATTGCTACAGATGGATTGATGGGGAGAGAAAGAAGAAGAGAGAGCTTACATTTCTTAAGATAAAATGGCCGTTTTCCTTGCTTTGCTGCTTCTCTCTCTTTCTTTTTGTGCTCGGCTAAGATGGCAGCATCAGAATGCTTTGCTGAGTCTGATTTCAACTGCTTATCCTGTTCAGTTAACCACAAGTTATTATTGAAAAACTCATTTGCAACATATGATTATACATTATGAAGAATTGCACTGCAGTTAGTAAATCAACTTACAATCCATGATATTCGAGTCTTCAATTCATCAACTTCTCTTGGATCATTGGTTTTATGCAACTGTTTCTTTAATTCCTGAAACACCGCACAATAAATAAATCAATCAAGGTTATAAAATTAACAGTACGTGTTATAGCTCAGATATACCTCTCTTTCAGAAGGAAGATTGTTCTCAAATAAAAAATTGTATCTCTTTCGGAACCTACAATATTCAAGAATACTCAACTTCAGTTACTGTAGCAATATGGGAATATATAAAATTTTTCATTTTTTTTCAAGTACTTTTATTCCTTGAGATCAGTTTGACTCAGCTTGTTCACTTCACTTAGCAAAATATTCAGATACATAAAATGGGACAAAACATCAATGTACCCTGTCTTGGCAGGGGTTGCAGTTTTTTTAAGATGAGTGGGACTAGAAATAGAGGCTGTGTTGGGAAATTTGATTTTAAAGGGTACGTGAGCTTTTTTTCTTTTACTGAGACTCTTTTTCCAATTCAGCATGACGGTTATAAAATGGATCTTTTAAATCATAACAAAACAGAATGGTGTTTCACCTAACAAAATCCCTTATTTGAATTGATAGCACAAGCATTAAGGATTTGTTTCATTCAAAGTCAAGTGCATTAGAAGTCCTCCATATTTGTGTCCAAATTTAATTAAGTCCTCCATCTTTTTAATCATAATCCACTGTTTATTCCAAAATTTATTCAAGCCTACAAATATTTTAATTGAGTCATTCAAGAATTTCTGTTTGTGTTGTCACCCCAAGTAGTAAGTCCATCAATTAGCGCCTCCTATAATTTATGACCCTAAACATACCAGACTAATATGGTGCAAAAAAGAAAAAAAAATGGAGGACATGAGTGGTTCACTTAAAACACAAAGATGTGATTGAATTTGGATTTTCCTTTTTCAGATAAAGTCAGATTTTTTGTATTTCCATTAATAACTATAAAACACGAGAAGAAAAGGAAGCTATACAAAGAGAAGGGGACAAAGAACCTAAAAAGAACACATGAAGAGACCTAAGGGACTGATCAAAGCACCAAAAATAAGGAACTAGGATCGATCTCTTGGCGATTACAAAGTGCTCCATCAATTAGCTAAAGAGAGCCAAAATACACCTGGCAACAGAAGAGGGATCCACACTACTAAGACCCAAATCACTATACTAGAAACCTTTTTCCAAGAACCAGCTGAGAAATAAATGATGCAAAATGTTCCTCAATAGAACCAGAACTATATGGGGCACATGAAGGGCCTGAAAGTACTCATTCACCCTTAGCCAGATATCCAATGCAAAGCTGCATTTGAGGAAAAGGTGGTGTGCTTTCTTCTTCAATAGCACAAAAGCAACATGCCTTATGTCATTACAACCTAAGTGAAATGTTTGTCAAGGGTGTAAAGCCTTTGTTGTGCCACTAGCCAAAGAATGAAGGAATGCCTAAGCACTACATCTTTTCTCACACAAGACCAAACCATGGTGCACAGGGATTAGTAGAAGGCTTATGTTTCCACACAAATCTGTACCTAGTGTTACAATTAGGGTAAAAATTGTAATCCAAACCTTTCTTCAACAGCTTCCCACAGGCCAATCCCAGTGATTCTCATTGATAATCAAACATGACGAGCTTCTTTGGGCCATGATGAATTATAAATGGTTCTTCACCCAGAAAATCACAGAGGACCTCTTAAGTGCCATTCGTCATACCAAAGAGATATGAGATTTCCATCACCTGTCTCCCATTTAGAGAGACTTATTGCCGAAGGCCTTGCTTTAGAGCAACTTCTTCTAAAACCAAGAGGCACTCCCAGGAATCTTGGTATTCCAAAAGCTGCAACCTCTTAAGTAATTCAGAATTAACCCAACTTGGCCACAAGGATCCATCTAGATCAAAGCAAAGATGCCAGATATGCTTCAGTTAGGTAAGTTCGTTCCAAGAAGAACTGTTAATGAAACCAAGCCCACCTTGCTTTGGTCTACAAACATCCTCCCTAACCACCTTTGCTTTTGCTCTACTCTCATCAATTCCATCCCATAAAAATCTCTTTATCTTCACAGCAATAGTCTCTAAAATGCTCTTTGGCAGCAAGAAAACAAAGGACCAATACACTTGAAGTGAAAAAAGAACACTCTTGATTAGTTGCACCCTACCGGCATAGGAGAGGGCTCTAATTGTCCAGCTGTTGACCTAAGAAGAAAATTTATCCACTAAACATTGGCAAGTGCATTTAGGTGTTGAATGGGAAAGAGGAACACCTAAGTATCTTACTGTTAGATCACCAAGTGGAAAACCTGATAAGGCCAGAATTTGCTGTTGAGTGGCTACTCTAACTCTGCTGACTCACTCTTGGCTCTTTGGTTGACTTGCCCTTAGGCCAGCAAGGTCATAAAACTCATCAAGGCCTTCCTTTTTAATAAAGCACATATTTGACATCCACCTTTGAGAAAATCAACAAATCATCTGCAAAGCAAAGGTTATTGAGTTTTTCTTTGCCACATCTCCAATGGAATTTAAAGTCCTTTTTTTGGGTCCAATATCGCTCAAAATGCAAGAAAAAAGCTCCATTACTATGACAAAGAGATAGGGAGAGATAGGATCCCCCTTGTGTAAGTTCTCTAGAGATTGAGAAGAAACTCACATGCTCTCCATTTATGTTGAGGGAAAATTTAGGGTGGAAATACATTGCATAATTCAATGTATAAACCAGGGAGGAAAACCCAAAGTTCTAAGAAGTTACTATAAAAAAAACCACCTCACATTATCATAAGCTTTCATATTATTCACCTTATTCACACATCTTGCCCCCTTAGAGTTCCTATGATAGCTTTGAAAGAGTTCTTATGCTACAACCACACATCCACAATTCTTCTACCCTTTAATAAAGGAGTTTGTTCTTTCCCAATAACATAGGGAAGAACCACCTTCAATCCTTATACTAGAATCTTCAATATGCACTTATTGATTGTGTTACAACAAAAAATCTTTCATATGCTAGAATCTTCTATATGTACCTACAATCCTTATTTCAAAGAACCAATTACTTGGATAGCTGTCCCGAAGCTAAGAACTAGGCACCAATCCCTTAGAGGAAGAGGACAAGAATCTTTGAAGTTGAGGTAAAGACACATAACTTTTGTTTTGCCTTTTCCTAGGGTTCCAGAGTTCAACCCCTCTTCAGAGCAAAAGGCAAGGGTTCCCAAATGACCACTAAATTCGCCTTCCTTTTTTATAACTAGTTCAAAACCAACACACAAACCTTTCTTTTCCCTAGCATCTTTTGCTACACCAACACTAAAATCTTGGTACTCTGGGGAAGTGCCTCCATAGAACACTTCTTCCTCTTGAAGAAAAGATTAACAGTCATTTACACTTGCTTTCTCCATTTCAAATGAGAGAGGAAACTCAAAGGAGGCCTCCATTTCAACTGAAGCTCTAACAAACCAAACACTACCACTAGTGGCAATGTAATGAACAGAGAGATATTGGTAAAAAATGTGTATAGTAGTATAGCAATGTAAAAGACATAATAGTAAATACATATTTTAGCATTTTATAAATATATAGCAGAGGGTGAGAGAGAGACAATTAGTCAATTTGTTAAAATTGTTATGAGTTTTATAGGAAGTTTTCTCCATATAGAGAGAGAGTGTGTGTCTAGGAAAATTGATAACTTGATAATCCTACTCTAATTATAAAAGTTCTTTACTTGACAATTAATATTGAGTATTTGGGAATTATCAAGTAATCTTCTACTCTCTATTATACAATTTTCTATTGAATAACAAAAGATTAAATCCACGAGTTGTATCAATTGGCGCCGTCTATGGGAAAATTCAAACTGTAGCAAGACAAAAATGGAGAAGAATAACTAGATGGAAGAGTTAAGTCTACATTTAGCAAATATGAAAAGTTCAGTAGATGAAATACACAAGATGCTCCAAGAAATGATGAATGCTCAAGAGAACGAGGAAATTTTGATGGAAAAGACTAAAACGTTAGAAGTTCCATTAAAACCTAATGTCGAACAGGTTATGGGTGGACAAAATGGGGAATCATTGTTGTTGCATGTTGGATCTCATCAATTGGAGGTTGCTGGTGGAACATCAGTGGGTGATCTGTCATGGCAATCAGAGATTGATGTTCAACATTTTGTAGGGAAGTGTGGCAATCGGAATTCGGAGATTGAGGCGTTGATGACTACTGGAGGCCAACAACCAGAGTAGGCTGCTCAAATCATGGAAAACGGTCGGTGGCATGCTTCTTGGAGTTGAGATCGACCATGGAAATCAGATCTTGACCAACGACTAGAAGTTTGTAATCTGGACTTAGAAAAGAAAGGTTGTTGAGTGGGAGATTGGTTGTGGAAGTCTACTGCTAATCATCAGGTGGAGGAATCCGATTGGAGAACAAAAGTCAAGGAAAAAGATTGGAAAACAGAATCAGAGGGACAGCAACAAAAATTGCAAACTTCAGTTTGGTGAGTGAGGGACTGTCAACATGTAACCTAGGGTTTTCTTCTTTAGAGCAACCACCGCTATTGCCTCACATCCATGCAAACCACAAAGGGATTGCCAAATAAGTTGCACAAAAGTTTTCGCCAAAGAAAGTTGAACGGGTTGACCAGCAACCATGGTTGGAGAACGTTGATCAACTTGCACAGATTACTTCGCTGGATACTCCTCACATCCTTTTACAATTGGCTATTGGCTATAGTATTACAGTTTGCAATCTTTATCCACTATACACCACCATTCTTGATGAAAAGGATCAATATTTTTCTTGTAGCCATGGTGTTCAATCAATTGCTTATATGAATAATAGTTATACCCATGCTACTAATGTTCACTATGCAGTGCAGGATGAGCACATTCCTTGTGGAGTTATGTTTTCTCATGTAGGAAAAAGTTCTCTATTCCAAGTTTCTTTGAAGGATATAGCTGTTTTGTCAGTGGACTTCACACGAGTTTGGGATCAGGACATTTATGTGAGCATTCTTGCTATGTATATCATACATGTTCTTCTGTTCAATGTCATGGGCGTAGGTTAGTTGTAGTTTGTTTCTTCATACTGTCCTTGGGGACAAGGACATTGTAATGGGGGAGGGAATTGTAATGAACAGAGAGATATTGGTAGAAAATGTGTATAGTAGTATAGCAATGTAAAGGGCATAATAGTAAATACATATTTTAGCAGTTTATAAATATATAGCAGAGGGTGAAAAAGAGGCAGTTAGTCAATTTGTTAAAATTGTTGTAAGTTCTACAGGAGGTTTTCTCCATGTAAAGAAAGAGTGTGTGTCTAGGAAGATTGATAACTTGATAGTCCTACCCTAATTGTAAAAGTTCTTTACTTTACAATTGATATTGAGTATTTGGGAATTATCAAGTAATCTTCTACCCTCTATTATGTAATTTTCTATTGAATAACAAAAGATTGAATCCACAAGTTGTATCAAGCAATCATTACATCAGCTTAAAGGGGCCAACACAGAGCATTAGAAGCATAGCTTAGACCATCTCTATGCAAAAGCTCCATTTGAACCCCCTAAAGTTTTATCCATCCCAGCATCTTCTTATGTTGTACCTTGGTAAGAGTCACACCCACATTCCTCTTTTCTAAAAGCATAAGTTGGTTTACAAAAAACCAAGTATGTTAGATAATATTAAGAAGCAATTCTTCATTTGAGAACTTAAACAAAAAGAATCCACAACCATTACTAGGCACATCGTGAAGGCCTTGCTAGACCTTAAAACCCGGGATATCCTTTGAACAAAAAGAAAAGATAAACCACATCCAAGTAGCCCATTAATGTATTATGCCACAACCTGTCTTCAATTTATGAAACAGACATTGGAGGACAAAACTAGATTGACCTCCTACATGTTTAGGAGGGAAATACTACATGGAGACATCCACAAAAGGTTTAGGAGGGGAAGGAGAATTTGAAACCACTCTAGCATTAGGAGAAGGCGGTTTAGGGTTACAAAGTGGTTTTTGGTTTTTTCAAAAGCATAGTTCCCAACCTCTTCAGCCCTTTTTGTCATGGCTTCTAAAGTCGAATCACTAAGAGATTCATTATCTTCCCCAGAAACGGCTTGAACAGGCTGGTCAAAAGTAGCATCAGAAACTAAAACTAGGAAATAAAAAAGCTTGCTAAGGAACACTGCAACATGGGCCCACGACTTGACCAAGGGTAGGAGAGGTCACATCCTTCTCTCTTTGGATATTGTCCAATGGTCCTTTGATGGTGTCATAGTGGGGAGGGAAATAGGTTTAGGTGAGGCAGGAGGGTCAAGGGACAGTTTTTTGAATGGTTTTGTATTTTTCGAAGGTTTTGTGGATGGTTTTGATGGAGGCTTTGAGGAAGAGTAGGTTTTTCTAGTTTAGCTATAATACTGGGTAACAAAGAGTTAAAATCCTTTTTTGGTTGGCGGAGGAATGTTTTAAACACCATAGGACAGGGAAATGAACTCTTGGAAAAAAGTAAGAGAAAAAAGAAAGTTACTAAGCAGGCTCAAAGGAGGAGGAAAAAAAGAGGGAAAGAAAAGGGAGGAGAAGACGGTATTGGTTAGAGAAGCATTTAAAGAAAGGAACCTAAAGCAATTGGTCCTTTAGGGAGGGAATTCTAGAGAAAGGTCAAAGGATTTTCTGTCTAAAATCCATCCTATACAAACAATATTGAATTTGAATATAAATATTGACTTAAGTGACTCACTTAAAACATAGAGGCACTTGATTACAATTTGGCACAAACATAGAGTATTTACTCCTTTAACTCAATTGGAACTAAAGGATTCAATATGACTTTGGCCTAAATGAGAGAGCTGTTAATATATTTATCCCACCAAAAAATTAGGCAAAATAAGTTGTATGCAGGATTTCATCCAAAGAAAGTTGTATGGAGGAAATTCAATTCTAGCTCTGAGACCCGACATCTGTGAGAATGAGTGGCCAGCACAATCTATAAGAAAGAAATATCTCATGCCGTGGGTGTTTTCATATCAATTTAGCAACTTGATAAATAATGATAATATGGTCTTCATAAAAGTTGGATTTCTTTCCCAGATAAGATGGACTCTGTTCAAAGAGACTTGCTGTGTTATTTTCTTTAAGCTGATAAGTGGCATCATCTCATTTACTATGTATAAGAATTAAAAAAGAGGAAATATCAGCAAGATATTTACCCCAAGATATGTCACTACTGAGACTACTAATGCATAAAAATTGGAAGAGCATCAAAATTTCTCCATTGCTTCCAGCTATTCAATGAATCCAGGAGCATATGTGGATTGCTAAACCTCTTGAAACAAGTAAATCATATTCATATCCAGAAGCAAAGAATAAGCTTATCCATCACATAGGCAAATCCATAGAAACATCATGATCTAAAAGCAGATCCAGGAGAGAACAAAACACTGCCTCGATTACTAAATCCAATGATGCAAAACAAGGTTGCCTTCTAATAGTCATGAACAAAATTAAGCTGGAAGTTGACAAGTAATCCAGGCCCCCAAAAATAAAAGAAAAAAGATGCTCAGAAACAGTAACTCATGCTAGAATTTCTCGGACTAGAGAATTGGCAAAGAATTCATCCATCTCTCAGCCTTATGTGCATGGTATATGAGCTGGAGAGGGATTCCCAGTTTTGTTGCAAAAGTTAGAAATGAAATACAAACATATCCTAACTACATCTAAAGAACCGAAATTTCACATTCATAAAGATGTAAAGAGTTGCAATTGTATCTACAATCAGCCTGAAAATTGTAGCATACTGAGAAGGCCTTAAGATAAAATTAGCTAGAGAACCACTGGCAGGGGAACCTACATGAAGCCCAGCCCAAGGAAAAACATCAAATCGTAGTGCAAAGCCAAAAGAGATGCAACTAAATAAATTAAGACAATGGATCTATTATGTGCTGATACATGTTGCGGTAAGAACATGGACTCAAATCAAGATAATAGTCTAATAAAGAAATTTATGGATATTTCTTTATTCCAGCAAATAATTGTCTCCTTGGGTGTCTAAGTAAAAGTTGAAATGTGTTCCAAAATTCACTGACAGGAGTGTTTGATGTTCAACAGAAAAAAGCAGAAAGCTCAACTTCCAAACCACTAATTATGTTTGTGGACACAGAAAAGGGAATAAAAAATTCTCCAAAAGCAGACATGGCAGCCTATTCATTTTGCAGTTAGCACAAACCAAAGCACATATTAATGATGTCAAAAACGAGAAATGACCAAAAATAAAGGTTATCAACATCAGTAATCAATATGAATTCACAATGTTCAACAAGGCAGAGGAAATGCTAAAACAACATGATTTTTGTCCAAAATCTAAGAAACATTACATCACAGATGACTTGGATGAGGTTATTCTTTGTTTCTAGGCATCTAATTACCATGCCCCAGAAAGCTCTCATGAAGCTTTTTACTGCAAGGATATAATGCAAGCTGGCAAAATGTATCGTGTCGCAAGACATGGTTTAGAATCAAGCACCAGTTAAAAAGGTATGTGGCCTATATATAGTTGTCTTTATCTAGCTAGGAATTTTTATAACATAAATAAACTAATCAGCAAATTCTTCCCCCATCATAGTGAAATTTTCCCCCAAAGAAGAAATGTCATATATATCTTCACGTAACAAAGATATGTTCTTTGACCCAAAGCCCAAAAAAAGGCGACAATATGTTCAGAACTCCTGACTGATAATAATACCCTCTTTCTTAAGATTAGGGATCAAAAATTTCCCCATCATATCATCCAAAACATAAGACAAAACCATCCAATTTACTAAAGCATAAAGAGAGATCAAAAGCAGCTAAACTGGTGCACAAAGCAGATAGATAGATAGTCAAAACAAATTAAAAGAGGGAGACTATGAGAGAGGCTTACCAGTCAACATCCAGCACACCACACAAATTTTCAAAACGAGGGTCGCGTACAACCTGAACATAACAAACACAATCAAAACAACGTGCAAATGCATTTACAAGGAATGAGCAAAAAGAAAAATCTCTACCACTCATCTAAAACCGGCATACTAGAGGCAACCACCACATGATACTTTGAAATAGTGATTCACCCCACCTATTGATGGAGATGGAGAAATACCTGCCAATCTCCTTTTTCTCTCTTTATACAGTGATGTTTTAGACATAACAATCTACCCAATGTAAGATAAGATCAAAAATGCTCTCTAATGATACAGAACCTCTTTCAGCAATATATAATGCCTCAAGTGCAAGCTAACAACACAAGCTTCTACAGCAATTCATTAAAAAATACTCTCTAATGATACAGAATCGTCTTTCAGTAATAAAGTATGCCTCAAGTGCAAGCTAACAACAAAAGGTTCTACAGCGATTCATTACATACACTATCATATATCAAAATAAAGCACATAGCACATAAACACAGCCAAATACATCACCAATATTCGATCAAATACATGCACAAAAGTCTATTAAACTAAGACAACACGGGACTTGTAAAATGAAATGATATTTTAAATGGAAGCAATGATAAGGGACATTCTATATCTTGAAGAAAAAGTCCAAATGAAAACTAATCATCAGACACAAGACATTGTATGTTCCAGGAGCAAAATCTAATCTGTATGACTTATTCCAAAATTTTGTTTAACACATAAAAATCCAATTTACATGGGGCAGAGTAATCAAAACCCTGATGTGAATATTTTTTGCTCTTTTTACTGTCATTTAAAATATCAATGCTCAAAAACAAGAAGAATCATAAGAGATATCTTGAAAAAGATCTCACCTTTCTAGGTGCCTGAATGACATCCCTAAATCTACTAACTGGCTTCTTGCAGCTGGCTTCCATAGGCCTTTGACATAAAAAAGAGGCAGTCACCTAATGTGAGCAAGGGGAAAACTGGAAAATAATTCACTAAATCAATTGGCAATACCTATTCTTATTAGCACGCTTTTTTTTCTTTTCTTCATTAGCTTTCTGGTACACAGAATGAGACCCATCAGATCGTGCCCTCTGTAACTCCTCAAAAGTCACATCTGCCAACGCACGCTGTATCTCCTCCTCCTGATTTTAATTGAAAGAATGTCAAATCCAAATAGATTTAGTAATAAAATATACTTATAACTTATCAAACAAGTGTATAGTTTCTTGTGCATGTTCACTGCATTTATGGTGTGCAAGTAAGTTTAATGTACTAACATCTTCTGAGGAAGACAATTCACTTTCATCACTGTCTTCAAACTTTATTTTGCTTGACATTCCCACTTCAGGATTAGCTTTCTTCATTTATTTTCTATTGCTTTATCCTGAAGAGTCAAATGCAACATGTAACAAGGTCAGCATAAATGCAATGCCAAAAATGATATAGCACTGACGTCTAACTTGATGGATCAATCACAAAATTCTACACCCAAGTCTGTTACTAGGCAAGATGATGTACTATCTCGATATTCATTGAACATTGAACAACCAAAACTTGTATAGCCAGAGAACAGAAGACAACAGGACCCATAATGCAGACACTCTGACAAACTATTGGTTCATGAATATACATCTGACACAGGATCATCATAGAAATACAGCAAAGTTTCACAAAAGTAAGCTTATAAAGAAATAAACTATGAATATAAATCCCTTTTAACATATCAGAAAATATGTTCAGTTCAGTATTCTAGATTAGCAAGTAACAGCTAAACACTTCATGAGATATAGTTCTTGTTTATCTTTATTCAGTTTAATTGCTTGGACCATTCAGATTTCAACATCACGGCACAGCCCTCGATCCACAACAAATAAAAAGACCACGATAGATAAAATGCTTCCATCACAGTTTAGACATCCAACAAATTCCATTGACAAAGAGTGGCTTTTAGAACCAGCCCCATAATTCCATGCATAATGATAATTAAACCAGATACTAATTCCAGGCTCATAAACAAAATCCAAACAACACATTTCAAATCCGAGCCTCTTATCATCTACTATTGCCTTGATTTCTCAGTTACAATTTGATTCAATAGTTCCAATAATATCACTGACAACAATGATCTGATTCAAATAATTCCTTTACAATGCCTAACTAATTTTCAAACTCAATATGTAATGACAGAAAAACACCCAATATCAAAAGAACAAAAGGTGCATATACATACCAAAAAACAAAAAGTGCATATGTTATGATCTAAGAGCACATTTAACCAATGGGATTAGTATATTAGATAGAATAATGAGATTTATAATGAAAATATATTAGTTAATTAGCAACATAAAGTTCTAATTAGAAAATTCGTATGTTCCTTTAACAACTTAATTTGTTGAAAAGCTAGGCCATTAACTAAAAGTATCAAATATTGATTAAAATGATGTAGATCAGATTTGTTCCATCAACTAGGCCATTAACTTCTAAGTGGCCATTGACTTAATTTGCAAGTTTGTTCATTCATGAAAATACAACAGCATCCTTATAAAACAGAGCTAATCAAACCCTAATTACATCATCTAAGCAAAGACCTTAATTCGAGTAAAACTGCAGGAAATTTTTCCAACAAAAGACAGACGATCACTTAAATGCAACATTTTATAACACAATTGTTCACCGGAAGTAAATTGCATAACATTTTAATACCCCAATCCCTGGTGCCTGGTGACCCTAGTGCAGTGAAAGTTGTTTAACATTTTGTAACAGGGAGGGAAAGAGCAAGTGGATTGGGTTTTTAATTGGGTGGGGGGGCATACCTGACTGAGAGAGAGGACCACTACACAAGCATGTAAAATAAGGGTGCAAGAAAAATGTAATCAATGCTTCAAACCTCAAATACTATTGTAGTTCAAAAGTTACATCGTTATAAACTAGTTTACTTGCATTACTGGTTTAGTTTTTTGTCTTTTCAATTTCTCTTGAAAAAAAATTTGGGGGAAATTAGGTACACACATCATAATAACTATATATTTCAAGCATGCACTTAAGAGCATCTTTTTTTATATATAGAAAAAACAAACATTTAGCAATCTCCATCATATAACTATTACCGTTATTTGACATGTCGCTAACATCATTAAAGAAAATTTGCAATGGGCTCAGGTTCATAGGTATTATACGCTATAAGGCTTAGATATTTTGAACATGCGTTTAAGAGCTTATATGCTCAAAGAATGCACATATGGGAGTCTTTTGTTTTTAATTTGGAACTTCATAATATTAGTCATTATTCATATAAATTAGATTATATTGTTTTCAAAAAGAAAGAAACATTTGACTAATCTTATATCCTAAACTTTATTATTAGATAATTTTAAAAATGAAATAATCTTCATGAAAGCAAATTCTCTAACCTTCTCAATTGTCCTTTAAATTATAACCTTAAATTTACCCGTCCTCATTTTAAAAAATTAAACTAAATATATATAAGAATTCAATTATTTTTACTATAAGGTATTATCACTGCTGATTTCAAAGTGCATTGATTTCGTCGAATACAGTTTCTAAAAACTGAATGAAAGGCAGACAATTCATGGAAAACACTAACTTGGAATTAAGGACCAAGTTTTTAATAAATTGAGCAATAGTATTTGATTTCCTTTAAATTTGTTTATTGGTTCTGCATCAGTGTCACTTCCAGCCTTGACAAGTTTTATTGACAATGATTTTTGCGAACAGTTCAAAACCCTACTCCATGCACATGAAATAGTCACAACAATTCATCTATTTAATGTTAATATTATTCTTCAATTATTTTTGGAAGCAACAATAGGTGGCATTTAAAGCCACCAAACTACAACCATATATCTCACCCAAGATTATGAAAGCTACAACCATATATCACAGCTACAACTATAACAGTAAAAACAGTCAACACAACCAAATGTCATTGGATTTAGTTTTTATCCAGAAAGACAACATGTGCATGCTGCAGCATTATGCTATTTAAATAAAATCTAGGTGCTGGATTTTTTTAGGTAAAATAAAATTTTCTTGGGTAAGAATCTAGGTACTGAATGTTGATGACTTTAGACAGAAGCAATTTGCCAGCAATATATATCAAAAGACAAAATGTCATTTTATTTGCTAGGTGCACATGTACCAAGTTATATATTGGCATCAAATGTATAAGTTAGCACATTCAACTTTATAAAAGTATTCACCTGTCTTTCATTAAAATTGTTGGAGGATATCATTATTTCCAAACCCAATGCATTATAAGGGTTTGCCCACTCTTTTTACATAAACCATTCTGATGGTTTCGCAAGGTTTCAGTAGTTCAACCTTGTGAATACCTTCTTTTTCATTGATTTAGCTACATGAACAAAAGAATTCTACAATCTCCAACATATACAGATGCAAAGCAGTAAAAAACAGATAAATAGTTTAATTTAGTAAACCACTCAACCATTACTAACAAACTCGAAACATCAATCCAAACAGACCTCTCTAAAGCATGCATGCTTCCAGTAATGACCATAGTATTTGTGAACTAAAGGATAATGAACTTCATGCTTACAGAGTTTGAGGATGAACTATTTGGAAAGACTATGATGTACCATCAGTATGCCTATATGGAAAGCAGTTAGTTTGTAGATCTTTTCAGTGCTTTGCTGTTTATCATATGATCCTTCTCAAAGTCAAAATAAATCTCTTCTAAGCTGTCAGGATATGTTGTTGCTAAGGGAAATCAACTATTAAGATTTCTATTAGCTCAATTTCAAATTAAGCAAACTCTACCGGGAATTGGTATCATTGATCCAGCGACATACAAGAAAGTAAAAAATTACATCGACAAGACCTTAACTTGGGTACATTTGTTTTTTCAAGACCATTACCTTTCCAAATAGAGAGTGGAAAAAGCATCACCTTTACCAAAGAAATTTTGAACATACCATATATATATATATATATGTATGTATGTATGTATGTAGAATTTAGAAAATTCATCCACTCCACTGCTTGTATAAAAAATTAAGTAAATCCTATTCTTCTAGTAAGCATTCTTATCAATCTTAAAACTGTATTCATCGAATCCATTGATCGTTACGAGTATTCTAGGAAATTGAAGACACATATGTTCCCTAATTGATTAACGCCATAATTTTCCGCTAGGATCTTCCATAGCTTTGATGTAGAATGGCCAACTAGTAGTTCAAGGCAAGACTAGAAGAACAAGACGAGCTCAGAAAGGCAAAGGCCAAAAGTGATTCTTCATCAATTATGAAAAAGAAAACAGCATAGTCATTGACAGTATCATATGAATGTTAATATTAAAATTAATTGATTGGTTATATTTCAATTATTTAAACCCTAAGACCAATTTAAGTCGGTCGAGTCAAGTGTTTAGTTGAATGAACATCGTACGTTTCCAAACACAACTTCATCAAACTACTAAAGTTGTAAACAAAACAGAAATTAAAACGAATTTGCAATACCGTTCAAAAATTAGTAAAATTTTCCTTATGGGGAGGGATACGGGGAGGGAGACAGAGATTGAAGGAAAATCTGTCTACGGCTCTAGTGGTTGGCGTAGTGGGACTCTAGCCGCAACGAAAGCAAGGTGAATGAATGTACGTATGCGCGCGCGCGCTCGAGAGAGAGAGAGAGAGAGAGAGAGAAACCTGTCGACGGCTCCAGTGGTGGGCGTAGTGTCTCTAGATGCGACGAAAGCAAGGTGATAGAGAGTGTGACACGCAGAGAGAGAGAAAGAGGGAGAGAGAGAGAAAGAGACCTGATGTCGCAATGGCTCCGGCGGTGAGCATCGACCAAAAGCAATTAGTTTAGGACTCCAACGGTTTATTTTATCGAGTAGAAGACGGCTAGGATAGGCGTGGAACAGGGTTTAGGTTGTCCATCACTAGACCTGTATTATTTGTATTATTAAAAGGAATTGGCCTTACGTAATCCATACTATTAAATGGGTTGGAGTATCCATCCTTTCAACGTTATCATTTAATCTTCTAATTAAATTTTTATTATAAAAAAATTAATATTAAAAATAATTTATTAAAATTATAATTATTTTATACTAAAAAAAATTAAGATATCAACCCATTCTCTCATATTAATCCTTCCTAATAGTCTAAATTCAAATTATAATAAAATATAATCATGATAATAATTGATATATACTCGCATAAAAGGATTTTTATCCATAATCCTAATTTTTCTTATAAGTAAAAAATTAAAGAATTTAAAGTGAATATAAATAGGGAAAAAATAAATATATATTTATATTATTTAATAAAAATTATGATTTTTCACTAAATAGGTAATAATAAATTTTAAATATATAAATTTTATTTTATTTAATATGTATACGCACAATAATTGAGTTATTGCTTGTATATTTTTATGTTTTTAACATATTAATCATGCCATGATACAATAAAACTATAATGTTAGAATAAAATAAGACTCGTAATAAGTCATAAAATCAATATTACATTATCATTTATTGATTTTATCATACATATTTTAGAGAGAAAAATTAATTCCAACATTAAGAAACATTCATAGGTCTAACTAATAAATTATTATGCATATTTCTCTTTTATAATAAGAATTTCTTTATAGAATTGTTATGATGGACTAAAATACAACTAAATAATGTAATAACTCTCCTGTAAGAAATAAGGATAAAATTGCAATTGCAATTACAAAGAAGTGAATTGGCTATAATTGTTTTTTAAATTTTATAATTGAAGTTTAAAATTGTTAAATATCATATCTAATATAACTTTTACTTTTCAAATTTTTTATTTAAAACTTGAAATTGCTAAATTTCATACTAAATTAAACTTTTAACTTGTTAAATTTATTACTTTATCATCTTGAAAAAATAGCATGGCAAATATTCAACTAACAAAAAGTATTAAGTCTAAACAATTGAAGGGAGGTAGTAAATTTAATAAGAAATTTTTTTTATTAGTGTGAAATTTAGTGAAAATTAGATAAGCATATAAAGTTTAGATACTAGTTTTGGAATTTTAGCTATTTATTCATAATTATTTCCCCTTTTTCCTATATTTTTTGTTTTAAAGGGAAAAATAAGATTTGTAATCTTGATTTCCATTTTTCCCTTCCAAGATTACAAATATATCAAAATAATAAACAAAATTACTTTGACAATGAATTTAATATTTTATATTTTACTCGAGATCTACACTTTAATGAGCATGCAAAAATAAAATGTAGCAATATAATAAAATTTAACAAATAAGATAATTGTTTAATCAAAATATATATATGATCGATGATTTAAGAATGAAAAAAAAATGCATAAATAATTTGAGAAATGTGTTGGAAAAAAGAAAGAAATGTACAACTACAATAATATACATAAATGTATTTGTTAAAATGCACAAAAAAATATATTAATTGCAGCTAATATGCTTGATGAAAAAAATAGCCATTTGCCTATGAAAATAAAGTAAAAAGATGTTTTCATATATTAAACGTGCATCTACACTAGCTGCATAAAAATTAAATATAAGAAAATGATCAAACTTAAAATATAATATAATTACTAAACCAAACTACACACATGACTAATAACCATAAAATGAAATACACACATGACTAATAACCATAAAATGAAAAAATAAAAGAAATTACTATTAAGTAATTATATATCCTCGTAATTAAGTTATATTGTTGTTTTCAAGAAATTTTACACTTTTAATCCTCAACTTTTACCTAAATTTTAATTTAAGTTCTAGATCTTTTTTTACCCCTCTATTTGAGTCATGGACTTTTTCAAGACCTTATAAAAATAAGACTTTCATTAAATATATTATACTATCTATCCATCTTAAAGGTATGTTAGCTTCTAATTAGTTTAGATTAGTCAGCTAAGATGGTTAGGGTATACACAATTTTTTTCCAACGACTTTTCCTATTTTCAACCTTTTTGTATTTTTTAATATTTTTATTTATACTATATTGCCAATTTTAATTAATTTTATTTTTTTATTATATTATGTAAATAAACATATTAAATGTTATAATTTTATTAAATCGATTCCATGGCCTATTTTGAAGTTAGTTATGTCATGGAAGGATAGAAAACTTAATAAATTTGATGAAAGCCTAATTTTTATAAGATTTTTTAAAATGTAAAGCACTTAAATAGAAAAATAGGTAAACCTAATAGATTAAAAATGTACCTTTCCCTTCATTTTATATAAAAAATTCAATGCTCAAATTCATCAAATTTTGTCTTCAAAATACACTTTTGCTATCTTGGTATTCATCTATTCATTTCTCCTATTATTGCTTCAATGTTCATGATCGAAGTCTTCTCTTCTTTATTAATTTGTTGTAATTTCAATATTTTGCTCTCTTTTATATTAAATTGACTCTCTTTAGGGAAAAACTACACTTGAGAGGATGAATTTTTACAAGTTAAAATAGAGATCAAACTTTCAACTAATTTAAATAAAGATCAACATTTTGTAAAATAGTTCAAATAAAAAATTTCATTAATCAGTCATTTATAACATTGTTGAATTGTGTTGATGTGATACATTATGCCATAGTTGGTGCTAAGTAGCACTAACATGTCCTTTTATTATAAAAAGAGTAGGAAAAAGATTTTAAAAAGTAAATTGAACCACAAAAAATTAAAGAAAAAACTAAAAAATAAAAAAAGTAAAAATATATAAAAGTATAAAGATAGAAAATTTAAAACATTAAAAGAGACAATGAAATAAATTTTCAAAAAAAAACAAAAATATTTTAAAAAAGAATAGCAATTTAAAAATTAAAACAAAAAAAAAATCCCTTAAGTACCTAAGGCCAAGCCATGCAAGCCCATGCTAGTGTTACATATCAATAATATGTTATGTCAAGACAATTTAAAGGCGTTATAACGGTTGATTAATGGAATCCTTTATTTAAATTATTTTGTAAAACATTAACTCTTAATTAATTGAAGATTTAATCTACTACTTGAACTTTTCCTCAAATGTTGATTTCTCAGAAACAATTTCCCGACTTTTTTAGCCATACGTCAATGAGAAACACTAATGTATCTTACCTTATAGAAAACACATGAATCTAAACTTTCATTCTTATCATGAAATAGTATCAAGTCAAGCCATTCAAAATATTTAATATATTATATGTTATTCATAACTTTACTCTTCTAAGTACACATATTACATGCACTCAAAAGTGGATAAAATTTCGCTTTTATGTGGAAATTGTGATTTTGATTGAAGAAGATGAAATCTTGAATAGGATTCAACCAAGATTCCTCATGTAGCAAAACAGAGTAGCAAGAATTACAATATTATAGTAAATCGACAATCAATCATCTATTTCAATTACAAGAGTTGCTATTTATAAAATTAGGAGGATCACTAACTAACTAAACTATTTAGAGAAATAAATTAATGATATGTGGAAAATAATAATAAATAAAATGATGCATGCTTCACATATAAAAGTTAGATGCCATTATCTAATCTAATAAACTTAAGCGCAAGAGAGAAATGATTAAACACATAACAAGAGGTCAAGGCCTTTATAGCTAAGTAATATGAATATTGGTCTTAGAATAGATTAGGTTTGATTTCTTCCTTCTTCATAGATGTTATAATAGAAGTGACTAATGACTTATTGTTCATCAAGTAAGTCCAAATACTTTGAGTATAACCATCAAAGAATAATTAGAAAGCAACAAGCACAAAAAATAAATGTAGTTTGATAAAGATCCCATATCTTTACATGGATCATATGAAACATTATCAAATAATTATAATCACCATGACTAAAAAAAGGCTAATGAAATTTGGATTCATGACATATTCCACACAAGAAACCAGCAGTATTACAATCTTAATATTCCCAATGGTTGAAGACTTTATGACAAACAATCCATTTCATGCATAAGTAAATGCAATTACCTTCTGAGTTTTTTAGCCTTAATATGTGAAGCAAAAGAAATCAATCAACGTAGTTAACTTGTTACCATATAACATTTTACATTTGGTAGGCTTTATGTAGAGCAAGATCAAAATTAATTCTAATGAAGCCAATCATATAAATAGATTTCATACTTCCATTTGGTAGGCTTATTGGTGTAGGCTTAATCAAGGTTAGTGTATAAAAAAGAAGGGATTTAAATGGTGTCATTTAGTCAATAGTACCTGTATCAATAATCCTAAAACTCATTAAGATTACCTGTATAATGAACAATGTTAGCCAAGGATCCTTATAACGCATTCTTCCCTTTCATCAGTTTCGTTACTTTTTCATAAACTGTATTAGTCATTTGCTAACAGAAAAGCATATTATTACCAAAACCTTTAGCACTTCAACTTTAGCTAATGAAAATATGCTTTCCCTTTCTCACATTTAACTATCATCCTCGATTGCATCTTAGTGATTCTCTTCCCTTCATACCATTCTAAACAACCAATCATTTGAAAATGATTCTCAATAATATGTCTAGTTTTACGGTGTTTAGAGAACATGCTACTAAAGTTTTTCCCTCCTTTTCAATTATTTTAAGATACATTCATTTCTCTCTTATTTAAATAATATGTTGATTCTTCAATTTTAGAAATTTCATTCCTATCATTTGCCTTTGTTTTTCAACTTGTTTGACAAGATAAAAGGCATGTTTACTTATGGTAAAGGCTCAATTGATAAGATTTGCCATATAAATTATATTATGACCCAACTAACTCATTTCGTAGTTAATAATAACTATAATATGTATATTTATGTAGAAAGCATCAAACAAATAAAATTATTCTAAAGCATTTGGTTAAATAATAAAATAGTATAGAACTATACTTCTAAGAGAATAACCAAATATTATAATACAAACTTAGTATATAGTCTGGGATTTGACTTATGAAGTTGAAAACTCCTTCCATTACTTAGAAGTCCTATTACAATTGTTACCAACTTAACAATCTGATTATTTTCTCCTCTTTCCTTTCATTCTTTAGTAGCATTAACTCCTCTTCTCACTTTGTGTTTCTAATAAAAGACACTACAAGGGTATGAATAAAACTACGTGCTTAGTAGAGGCAGAAATTTATATGGTATCATCATAAATCGAAAAATAACCTTTTATTAATTTGTATGCAATAAAACCAATCATATGTCATTTGCACATTGTTATCCAATCTGATGAGAGACAAAAAAAAATAACCCCCCATCTTAGTCTTGGTTCTTATAAAAGTTCCGTGCTTTTATACTTATGCACGATTCCAAACCAAATCTAGGTAATAAATCCTACCAAAGAATTAGTTAAATAAGCTCTTGATCTCATCATCATTTAGTTTGATCCAAGTGGTAGAGAGAATGATATTTTTATCATTTCCTCTCAATGCCAGGATTGGTAACTGATCTTAATATTTGTAAGGGTACATTGCATATCCTTTTTTTTTTTTCTTTTTTAAAAATTTAGTATGTCCTTATTATTAATTAATTTAGGGTGATCAAACAAATTAGAGATACTTAAACTTTATCAATATAAGTTTCATATTCTCATGACGGTCGTTGTACCTTAGGTATATACTTAATGTCAACTACACATACTAACATGAATATTTCAACTACTTATAACTACAACTAAATATAATTAGTTCATCATTTCTAAGTATTTTATAATACTCTTTATGAACTCACTTACTTATTAATTCAAAAGTCTCAAATATGGTGGCTAAATATTTCTTCTTTCTCATACAACCCTACTTAAACATAATAGGAAGAGCTAATCCAAAAACTTGTTGATGCTATGTAAATGGGATGAAATTTGTTTAAGGTTTGAATTTTCTTCAAGCTCTAAAGTTGGGGTTCTCCTTTAACTTGGTTTATAATGTGATAGAACTAAGAGAAGAAGATGGAATTAGATGTGTATGTATAAGAGGCGTCAATCAAGAGGATGAAGATGAAGATGAAGATGGTTTGTAGTACTTAGTTGGTTTGATCAATGTCTTTAAAGGATTATGTGGGGTTTCTTCATGTTTTGTTAAATTTTGAAGAGAGGAATTGTTTAATTTTTCATTGGGGTAGCCAGTCAAAATAAGAGGAAAGGAGGAGGTAAATGTTTTAAGTGCCTTTAAGTGTCTTTAAGGATTATGTGAGCGAATGTATGTTCTTGAAGTCAATATAGAATTACTCATAGGAAAATGTCCAGTTATCTAGGAATAATAATACATCTTATCTATACAAAACTAACACCATTTAAAAAAAAAAGGAATATGACATTTTTGAATGTATAATAGAAATAACTTATTTTCAGGAAATTATTATGATTAACTACATTAACTATAATTATAATTTACATTATAGCTATTGATTAATAAATAGCATGTTAAAAAGTTTGATTTGGTTAACTAATACTTTGGGGCAATTGAAATTTATTGTTATTGCTTCTCCTTGAAAACTTATTATATATATGTCTAAATAATTCTATTATTAAAATTATGTTAAAAAAGATATATGAAAAATAGTCAAATTATTAACAACTTAAGAACAATACAATTATGGAGGAAAAAAAGAAAAAGAAAATAATGGAGATAGAAATATGTTATTTGGAATTATGTCAAATAAAGGGAAAATAACTAAAGGGAAAAACAATAGAGAAATAAAGAAGGTAAAGAAAGTAAAATGTAATTTTAGAGAGAGCTTATTAAAAAAAAAAAAGAAAGATTTTAGTGGGGATTAAACCCTTGTCCTTAAGGATTTAAACACCACCTTTAATCGTTAGCTTATGACTCCTACCATACCATCTATTCTTCTAAAGGTATAAATGTAAGAACATCTTTTTTTTTTTCCCTCTAAATAAAGATAATCGTTAATTTTTCTCAAAGCTTACGAGGAAGGAGGCCCTATCAACTACCTCACCCCCCCTCCCCCCCCCCCCCCCCCCCCAAAAAAAAAAACCCGTCTTTGTAATTGATATTTTCAATAAAATACATAATTGAGTTATCCTCAAATATTTTTTGGGTTTTAGAAATTTAAGGTTTTGAATTATTCCTTTTATGACTTTAAAATTGACAAAATATATATATATATATATATATATAGCTTAAGGTTTAGGATTTTTATTAAGGCTCAAAAATATCTCTCAAGTCTCACTTAAGCGATTAGATCAAATCTTTGAAAAATCACAATTTTTACATTTTCACTTTGGAATATCTACTACAATGAAATAAAAATATATTGCGTACAAGTATTTATGTTTAATAGAATAATTTAAATTAACTACATAAGTATAATAGAAGCAAGTTGGTGTTGACAATATCTTGAGCAATTTTAACTTATAATAATTTATGCAAACTTTCTCTCTTATACACAAACACGTGCAAAAGCATATATATATATATATATATGTATATTCTTATTAGTTTATATAGCTTGTCAATTTTGCATTGTGCAAGCTACATATATTTATCTTTCAGCAATATACTTTAGTTTCTTTATGATTCTAGAGGTCTATGTTTGAAATTCAGTTTTCCATTATTAATATAACAAATTAACAAATGTATAAGAAATTATTTATGGTCTAAAAGAGTAAGCATAGAATGGTTGGAAATAGATAGCCAAAGGATGGGAAAATGATCGCTAATTTACTAACATTTACCACGATAATGTTTTAACTAGTAATTTTAGTTTTTTTTTTCTTTCATAAGATTTTGAAATGTCTATTTTTCATAATTTATTAAATAACTTAAAATTCTTTTATTATTGAACACACATATCATGGCCACTACGTGTTGTCTAGTGTTTTAAGCTGTCATTGACCAGCACATGCATCGTAGTTGCTGCATATTCTCTAGCCTATGTAGTTTTTATTTAGTGCAACACCATGGCATCTACATAACTTTTTTATGCATTTGGCTTCCCCAATCGAGCATCATAGAGAGCTGAAGTCTTCATTAGAATGACATGGAAATACACTGGGGAGCTAATTATGTCATGTTTCATAAGCTTGGAATGAACTAGAATAAAATCGCAATTTCGGGTTTCGTGCCAATTCTTTATGTTTGAAAGTACATTTTAAAGTCGGAATCCCAATTCTATTCCTAGTTTGTTAATTACGATTAATTAAAATTACTTTTCTAACTTTGAAAGAAACTATAACATATAATATTTAAGGATTATTTCTATTTGAGACAAATATTTCTATTTGAACATTTAATATCATTCCATTCCGTTCCATTCCATGGCTATCTCTAAATATAGAAAAAAAAAATTCATTTCGATCTAATTTCTATTCTATTCCATTTTATTTCAGGCAATTCTTTCATGCGAAACGTAACATAATTCTTATAGCATGGAAAAGAATGCTACCTGTAATATTTGATATAAAATTCATTTACAATAATAGTAAAATATAAAATATAAATTTACAAACATATATAGAAATGTTATGATTCCAATTAAATGGATTGCTATACTCGATTCATTACTAATGTACCCTCAAGTCTACTTAAAGTATAAAACTTTTAAATATAACGATTACATATAATCTCATTAATAAAAATATAGTAACAAAGTACAAGCAAAATAGCAATACTCTCTCCTATGACCTCATTTTCACTTTTAGCTACCTAAACCCTAATTCCCCCCATCCCACCGGTCTAAGGAAAAATAAAAATAAAAAAGTGATTCAAATCTACAAAAGACCTAAAATTAGAATCTTTCCTAGATTTCTCTTTGCCCAATTATAATTAGGGGAACCTATCCTCCCCTACCTACCCTTCCTTCCTGATCATCGGATGTAAAGAAACCCTCCTATCAAGATAAGGTTGTAGGCAATTTCAACATTTCTTATGCGAATGTGAATGCCTCAGAATCGGAGGACGCCATAATCCGACACGTGTCTCGACCAATTAGGAACACGTTAACACTTTAAAACCTACTACAACCTCCAAAATAACTTATGACAACTGCTTAACAAGTCCTAAACAATAAATCTCCAAATACATCAATTTGAGTAATTCACAAGCAAGTCACTTTAACCTCAAACATACTAAAGAACTAGAACTTAATCTTTTACAACATACAAAACTAACCGCTTTTCTTTTCCAACCCAATGATAGCAAAATCCATAGTTGATGTAAACATATGGAATCAACCTACAACTATAAAAATAAAGGAGTGAGCAAAAGCCTAATACAAGTACATAAACACATACGAATGTCAAGTCCAAAACATATACATGCATATAATACAATTGTAATAACATATAAACATATAACAATTTAATTATCTTCAATTTAAGCCAACAATCATCAAAGGAGTACTCATAACCCCGTTACACATTATTTGTGTCCACATACATAGGTAAATATAATATAAATGTTCCAGTCTTTTATGCCCAAAGTCTAGAGTCTAAAGACCAAAAACTAGAAACTAGTTGCATCATCCCACATATGAGTCCACTAGAGAAACCTCACATATGATCAGTGGTTGCTCCTTTGAAGAACTAATACTGTGAGCCTTAGAGCGAGCAAGTTAAGCACAATCAACAGTTAAGGTCATTTAGGCCGTATATAAATTAGTCTAGTTACATTCTAAGTCATAATAAACATAACCATACAAACAAGCACCACACACCTAGAAAGCCGAATTTAAACCAAATATAAAGTTTAAACCAACTGTCGAACCTAAATCTAACAACCTAATAGTTAACTAGAATCCATGACTTTAAGTCCCGAATGAAACAGCGTAAACCTCAATAAGGAAGGAACCCAATAACCAGTACAAAAAATCTATTTGAAAACAAGTTTTAAGAACCTCAATGACTAAGTTCTACCTAGATGTTATATATGAACCTATAATTTATCTAATCAAGGTCCTAAAAAAAAATAGTCGAATCAAATAATAAGTCCAAAATATAAATAGAACGTAATACGATTAAGCAAAAAGTTAACATACCTATATAATATTATTTATTTACTAATTGATATAGAAATAAAGGAATACGTATTTAATCAGAAAATATTATGGTTCAAAGAAACATGTANGTAGTAGATATTCCAAAGTGAAAATGTAAAAATTGGATTTTTATTAAGGCTCAAAAATATCTCTCAAGTCTCACTTAAGCGATTAGATCAAATCTTTGAAAAATCACAATTTTTACATTTTCACTTTGGAATATCTACTACAATGAAATAAAAATATATTGCGTACAAGTATTTATGTTTAATAGAATAATTTAAATTAACTACATAAGTATAATAGAAGCAAGTTGGTGTTGACAATATCTTGAGCAATTTTAACTTATAATAATTTATGCAAACTTTCTCTCTTATACACAAACACGTGCAAAAGCATATATATATATATATATATGTATATTCTTATTAGTTTATATAGCTTGTCAATTTTGCATTGTGCAAGCTACATATATTTATCTTTCAGCAATATACTTTAGTTTCTTTATGATTCTAGAGGTCTATGTTTGAAATTCAGTTTTCCATTATTAATATAACAAATTAACAAATGTATAAGAAATTATTTATGGTCTAAAAGAGTAAGCATAGAATGGTTGGAAATAGATAGCCAAAGGATGGGAAAATGATCGCTAATTTACTAACATTTACCACGATAATGTTTTAACTAGTAATTTTAGTTTTTTTTTTCTTTCATAAGATTTTGAAATGTCTATTTTTCATAATTTATTAAATAACTTAAAATTCTTTTATTATTGAACACACATATCATGGCCACTACGTGTTGTCTAGTGTTTTAAGCTGTCATTGACCAGCACATGCATCGTAGTTGCTGCATATTCTCTAGCCTATGTAGTTTTTATTTAGTGCAACACCATGGCATCTACATAACTTTTTTATGCATTTGGCTTCCCCAATCGAGCATCATAGAGAGCTGAAGTCTTCATTAGAATGACATGGAAATACACTGGGGAGCTAATTATGTCATGTTTCATAAGCTTGGAATGAACTAGAATAAAATCGCAATTTCGGGTTTCGTGCCAATTCTTTATGTTTGAAAGTACATTTTAAAGTCGGAATCCCAATTCTATTCCTAGTTTGTTAATTACGATTAATTAAAATTACTTTTCTAACTTTGAAAGAAACTATAACATATAATATTTAAGGATTATTTCTATTTGAGACAAATATTTCTATTTGAACATTTAATATCATTCCATTCCGTTCCATTCCATGGCTATCTCTAAATATAGAAAAAAAAAATTCATTTCGATCTAATTTCTATTCTATTCCATTTTATTTCAGGCAATTCTTTCATGCGAAACGTAACATAATTCTTATAGCATGGAAAAGAATGCTACCTGTAATATTTGATATAAAATTCATTTACAATAATAGTAAAATATAAAATATAAATTTACAAACATATATAGAAATGTTATGATTCCAATTAAATGGATTGCTATACTCGATTCATTACTAATGTACCCTCAAGTCTACTTAAAGTATAAAACTTTTAAATATAACGATTACATATAATCTCATTAATAAAAATATAGTAACAAAGTACAAGCAAAATAGCAATACTCTCTCCTATGACCTCATTTTCACTTTTAGCTACCTAAACCCTAATTCCCCCCATCCCACCGGTCTAAGGAAAAATAAAAATAAAAAAGTGATTCAAATCTACAAAAGACCTAAAATTAGAATCTTTCCTAGATTTCTCTTTGCCCAATTATAATTAGGGGAACCTATCCTCCCCTACCTACCCTTCCTTCCTGATCATCGGATGTAAAGAAACCCTCCTATCAAGATAAGGTTGTAGGCAATTTCAACATTTCTTATGCGAATGTGAATGCCTCAGAATCGGAGGACGCCATAATCCGACACGTGTCTCGACCAATTAGGAACACGTTAACACTTTAAAACCTACTACAACCTCCAAAATAACTTATGACAACTGCTTAACAAGTCCTAAACAATAAATCTCCAAATACATCAATTTGAGTAATTCACAAGCAAGTCACTTTAACCTCAAACATACTAAAGAACTAGAACTTAATCTTTTACAACATACAAAACTAACCGCTTTTCTTTTCCAACCCAATGATAGCAAAATCCATAGTTGATGTAAACATATGGAATCAACCTACAACTATAAAAATAAAGGAGTGAGCAAAAGCCTAATACAAGTACATAAACACATACGAATGTCAAGTCCAAAACATATACATGCATATAATACAATTGTAATAACATATAAACATATAACAATTTAATTATCTTCAATTTAAGCCAACAATCATCAAAGGAGTACTCATAACCCCGTTACACATTATTTGTGTCCACATACATAGGTAAATATAATATAAATGTTCCAGTCTTTTATGCCCAAAGTCTAGAGTCTAAAGACCAAAAACTAGAAACTAGTTGCATCATCCCACATATGAGTCCACTAGAGAAACCTCACATATGATCAGTGGTTGCTCCTTTGAAGAACTAATACTGTGAGCCTTAGAGCGAGCAAGTTAAGCACAATCAACAGTTAAGGTCATTTAGGCCGTATATAAATTAGTCTAGTTACATTCTAAGTCATAATAAACATAACCATACAAACAAGCACCACACACCTAGAAAGCCGAATTTAAACCAAATATAAAGTTTAAACCAACTGTCGAACCTAAATCTAACAACCTAATAGTTAACTAGAATCCATGACTTTAAGTCCCGAATGAAACAGCGTAAACCTCAATAAGGAAGGAACCCAATAACCAGTACAAAAAATCTATTTGAAAACAAGTTTTAAGAACCTCAATGACTAAGTTCTACCTAGATGTTATATATGAACCTATAATTTATCTAATCAAGGTCCTAAAAAAAAATAGTCGAATCAAATAATAAGTCCAAAATATAAATAGAACGTAATACGATTAAGCAAAAAGTTAACATACCTATATAATATTATTTATTTACTAATTGATATAGAAATAAAGGAATACGTATTTAATCAGAAAATATTATGGTTCAAAGAAACATGTAAGGAAGGATATATTAATAATCGGAATCCAAACAGACATACTATACATATAATATAATATATTATACAATCATAATACTATTGTAAGAAAAATACTTAGATCTTAATGCCATCAATATTAATAATAAAACCTTATAATAATAAAATAGTATCATCGTACACAGAATTGATACTCGAAACTTACGCATAAAATATGAATATTAATATAATTCTATAATTAAACAGAAAATAATAACCTATCTTGAATACAATAGAAAATAGAAATTTGACCCTAACATATATATTTATAACCATTACTTCGAAATACGATAAAATATTAATGGTAACTTTTATATAAAATAATACTATATAAAATGATAATCGAATAATTTATTGATGGGAACTAGATAATAATAAATACTTGTTTCTATACTAATAACAAAAAATAATAAATAAAAATAATACCCTATGTATACGATACTAAATAAGAAATCAGAATGACTCGTGAAATACAACTGAAGTGGAAACACTCAGTGGATACAAAGTGACGACAAATGGAAACATATAATAAACATCAATATAAAAATTATATTTCGTAAAATAGTATACTCAAATAATCAACAAAACTAAATACCGAAATTATGGAAACAGTGACGAAACAAAATAATTGGCAAGAGAATTCAATAAGAGGTCAAAAGCTTTATACCAGAGATTGGGAATATTGCAGCGATTGAAGTTGGAGTTGTGCTCTGCGTCAACAAGGGCAAATTGATTTGGGGATTCACGAAATTGCTTTGTGGGATAGGGGGTGATTGAGAGAGTGGGGTAGGACTGAGAGTGAGAGAGAAATGGGTTAGGGACGAATTTGAAGGGGAGAATGGCGACTGGAGAAAGATAAAATCAGGCGTAGGGTCCGACCATTAATGGAGTGAGGTCGATATGATGAGGGGGAAGGGAAATAAGAAAAAGGAAAAGAAGCAGGGGACGATGGATTGCAAATGGGGCGAGAGAGAGAAAAAATGAAATGGTGAGGTGAGACAGAGTGAATTGAGAGGAAACAAATGGAGATTGCGGCTGGAAAAGAAAAAAAAAATTCAAATAAGATTTAAGGTAGGATTTTAGGATAGATCATTCTAGGGCTTTTTAGAACATACAGTGGGTTTATATAAAAAAGGAAAATAAAGAATTAATTAAAATAAGAATATATATATATATATAGTATTTAGGATGATAACTCAAATATAAAAAGATCATAACATAAAGCACTAATAAAATCCTTATATCTTATACGTAAAATAGAATTTAATATATTTAGTGTGTACGTAAAATAAGGATATTGGAAAAATATTATCGGAACCTTAATTAGACTTTTATACTAAAGAAAATACTTAGAATGAAACTGAAATTGCTTAAGGTTTACTAAATTGAGTAATTAACTATTAAGAAACAATTTCTAATGATACTAAGTTAAAGGATTTTATGATTTAATTTAATAACTAATTTAACTGGGGTGTTTCAAAATGCCTTTTCATTAAATCACATGGATAAAGAGAGCGACAATGCTAATGATGAGGTGAATAAAGATCTAAATTCGTAATATTCAAACAAGCTAGGTATCATATGTATTTCCATTTCTTTTGCTGAAAAAAAAAAAGAATTATGGCAAAATTGAGGAACCCCATCATTATAAAAGCTTATGGCACCTCCTTAGGTTATAAGTTTATATCAGGAGCTTCTCTCCAAACTTTTCAATAATTAGTATTGGCTCAAGTATCTATATAGTATCTTTCCTAAACTCTAAGGATCTTAGCATTGCTATAAGAGATGACCCTTACACTATGTTTAGAAATTTGATGGAGGGTGGAAGTTGAAGGAAAGTTATGGAAAAGAAATGAAAGAAAATATAATTTTTATTAGTGTTTGGATATTGAAAGTAGAAATGGAAAGAAACAAGGAGAAAGTTGTAAAAATATTCTAATAAGTTGACCAAATTACACTTGTACAGAAGTGCTATTGAAAAGTGGAGAGAAGTAGAATATTTTTCTTTTTGTTTGAGTGAGAGACAGTACCACTATATAAGCTTAGGAGAGAGAGAGAAAGAGATTGTCTGTAATCACATAAAAGAGGAAGAAAGAGAAACATATGATAAAATGAGAAGAAGATGAACAATTAAGGGTGTTTTGGTAAACTCATAAGATTTCCATCCATTTCTACAGATTTCTCCCCAAATTTGGAGAGAAAAGATTAAGGCTTTTGAGTAGAAATGTTTCTATCCATTTCTATTATATTAATTTGATTTCCACTTGTTTTCAATTATCTAAACATCTCATTTCTTTCCTTTTTTATTGATTTTCGATGGTTTCCATCAATCCAAACACAGCGTTAGTTTATGAATGGGCATTTTTTAGCAATTAGGCGTTGGGAGCCGAATGTCAAGGTTTCCTCCTCTTCTTTTTCCTCTATTGCAGTTTAGGTTAAGTTATGTGAACTTCCACTAGGATATCATGACATAGAATTCCTCAAGCTTTTAAGAGCATCAATAGGACTGGGTCTTCAAATTGCTACTTTCATGGCCTAAGCTAAAAAGGAAAATTTGCTATGATCTATGCATTCAAGTAAATTTCCATCAATCATTAATTCTATAGAAAACATTACCTATAGATTACAATACAAAGGGTCAAGTTTTTTATGTTATAAATGTGGTTATATAGGGTACATAGAAAGAAGTTGCCTTGAGTCATGCACATCAAAAGTAAGGGAAAATTTAAAATCGAGTAATGAGAATAAATCAAGTTCTAACATCCTTTAAGAAACTGTTGCTATTTAAGAACAATTACTAGAGCAAGGAAAAGGAAGAATTATGCCACTTTAAATGTAAAGGAGGTAAATGTGATGGTAAATGACTCTGAAGACTCCACAAATTTAACCTTCTAAACATGGTGTCGGACTCGAGTATCATAAATATTTTCCTAAGTCGACAAAACCACATAAAATAAAAACCAACTAAAATTTTGAACTTAGAACTTAAAACGAACTTGAAAGGTCCTATTATACAATTTGGAAAACCTAATTATGCAAGAAAACCCCAATCTCTACATATGCGTACTTTTAAAAAAATATATAAATATAAACTTAATAGAAACCGTAAATATCAAATCGTAAAAATTTTTAAAACTCTATAAAATTATCCTAGTGCTTGAAAAGCCATAAATCAATAAAATTATCATTAATTTTTACAAAATCATATGAAACTAATAATGAACGAATTAAGGATTATTTCAAGTAAATAAACAACAAAACTAAGCTAGTTAAAGAAATAAATTAATAAATTAACAAAATTTTACTTGTGTACATAAGTAGCCCTGCAATATGTATATATATAAATATATTACTAAGCAATTTCCTTCTTTTTTCTTAATCCATCGTGTATAATAAAGCGATGATCCTAAATAATTAAGCCAATTGAACTTTAAGCTCCTAAGTGTAAGTTAATTACTCTCGAATTGGTGAAAAACCCTAAGACATACTTAAACTCACTTGAACCCTAAATCCTAAGATAATCAAAGACTTATGACCCTAAATAAATAATTAAAAATATAATTTCAATAAAATTTATTCAACTCTAAGAAATTCTAAAATTTCTCAAGAAACAAATCGTAACCTATAAATTAATTTGAGAATTAAATCCTAAAAGAATTATACACAAGGCAATTCCCTTATCTTCACTTATAGGCTATGTTTGTAAACTCTACCTTTTAATGGGCTTATGAATCAATCAAGAGTACTTTCTGAATGTTTCCAAGGATCAACTAAACTAAGAATTTAAGTTTACATTTAAAAATGAATTTAATTTTCTAATTTAAAATCCTATTATCGATAAAACTCAAATACGAGAAGTACGGATCTAAGTCACTCAAAACCCAAAACCCTAAAACAATTAAGGACTTATAACCTTAAGCGACTAATTGATAATTTAATTTGAATAATTGTATTCAATTCTAGAAATTTTCATAATTTAATAAGAATTAAATCATAACTTACAAATCAACTTAAGATACCAACTCTAAAAAATTTTCATATAAGACAATCTCTTTATCTTCATGCATAAGACTTGTGCACATGAATAAGTAAAACAAGCAATCACCCTAAATAACTTATCAATTGAAAGTTGGAATTGTTTATCAATTGATAACTTATCAAAAATTAGTGATAAGACATTTTCCTTATCACATCATAACTTATACTACATATAGACAAGTTATCACATTATTTTATGTGTTCAACTTTTAATTAAGTAACAAGACAACACCATACCTTAATTGCTCCCTACATGGCCTGTTGGAAAAGAAGGAAAAGAGGAGCCATGCTTTGTCATTTGTCCATCATTCAATTGTCTTACACATCTACTATTCACCACTTAATGCTTACATCATCTAGTCTTGTTAAAAAGTTAACATTTATGCATACTAAAAAACAATCAATTAAAGCATCTTAAATACACTTCCCTTCCCATTAAAAAAAAATCTGCCACTCTCTCCCTCTTTGACTCTTATTTTTACTTCCTTTTCTCTCACTTTAAACACAAACCAAAAGAAGAAATCCAACCCTATAAAATCCCAACATTGTTGCCACTATTTTTGCTTCTATACTCACGATACCAAACTTTATTTTGTGCCCTCTATTTGTTAACTTCAAAAACCACTTTTAAGAACTTTAAAATATCCTCAAAACCCCACTTCAAAGATCAAGAATCTAATTTCCAAAGGAGCTTGCAAGAAGAAGGAGGAAAAATAAGGAACATAAGAGGATACTCAGCTGCACAACCACCATTTCTACGCTTTTAAAACGGGTAAGTTGTTTTTTTGTTAAAGTAACCTAATATGCCATGTTAAGAGATCATGTTTTCATGAAAATATTAGCATGATCATAAGATAATAAAATAGCTAGACCACCTTAAGAAGTAAGCTTGTGAACCCCTTTACATAAAAGTTGAAATATGAGCATGCTAAGTTGGTGTTATGTAAAGATATATGTTTAACACTTAGAATGAAAGATTTTAAGTTGAGAAAATCATGAAATGTGTATATGAACGAAGAGACATCATGCTAGACATAGAGTATATGTGAGTCATTTAGATGTTATTTCTATTTCAATAAAGATGCTCAAACCTAGCCTTAAGTAAAGGAAAATCTATTACATGAAGCTTTTATAAAGCAACCAACTTTGTAAGATATGAATAATGATATGGAAGTTATGATAAATATGAGATCTACTATTTTCATATGAAGTATAAGCTAAGTAATCATCTCATGGAAGAGAAGTTAAGTCAAGGTTTGAATATAAGTAGCTTAGGTTCATAATCTAACACCTAAACTTGAGGAAATGATAAAACAAGTTGAGAAACCAAGTGAGTGCACCTTAGATTCTTCATGGCCAAATCTAGAACCACAATAAAGGTCACTTAAAAATATGATAAAACCAAGTAAACAAAGTGAAAAGACTAACCAAGGCAAATACGATAAGTGTATAAAGCCTAAAACTCAAAACCAAGCCTAAAACTCTCAAAACGAACCTAGAACTCTAAGTTGGGCCTTCATTAAAATTCTAACCAGTACTTTAAAATATTAAGAAAGGTTGTTTTGAAGCCCACAAGAAGTCCATCTAAGACTCCATAAGCCCAATAAAGTCACTAACTTTAGTTTGAACAAAAAACAAGCACATTTGACAACTTAAGCCTACATAAAAGCCTAAGGAGTTGTTGTTAGCACTAAGAGTGTAAACCAAAGTTGGAAATCTAACCTTAAAGAGTATTTTAAGTTTAGAATAAAGTCCTAAGCCCAGGCCCAAAGAAATTCCCAAGTTATCAAAAAGCCTATTAACCAAATAAAGCCCAAAAGCACTCCAAATCATAAGGATCGCTATTGTTCTAACTTATGGGTAGCTTTTCATGCCTCATCATGAAAATCTAACCTCATTACGTTAAAGTACACTAAAAAACGATGAAGATTGACTATAAGATCATAAAAATTAAATTTAAAACGAGAAAGTTATATGCGATTAAACTTTAAGTAAGAATCGAGAAAAATATGAAATCAAGTCAAAAGTATAACTAAAAGGGTTTTAAATTAGTTTTCCAAATCCTATTTCAAATCCTTATATTTTTATATTTGTGATGTCCAGGGGACTCGACTTTTGGGAGACAACCTATCTCGAATTATTTTGATTGATTCACATGGCTGAGTGAGTAAATTCCTAATAACTCTTTACTTGATTTTGCTTGTAGAATAGATGCACCTAAACTTTATATATAAATTTGGATGCTTGTGGGATATGGGAAATGCATATGTATGAATTTGTGAATTGAATATTATGACTTGTTAATTATATAATAATGGGAATTATTTATGATAATTTATACGTGCGATTGTATGGAATGAAATTGTCTAATCATCTTGAAAATCGGATTAACCACTTATACAATTAAGAAATTAAATGAATCATGCATTCCCTATAATTGCATTTGGATAACACCAACTACCGTTTCATGTAGAAGATGGGAAGGGACTCACAGGATGAGGGCCTCCTACAGGATTGGGCACTTGCTATATTATCATTTTATTGAGTCTCTATTCTAAGCTAACGGACTTACTAGGTGCCAAGAGATGCCAACTGTAGGCGAGGGGCCGTGTCTTGTAACTTTTGCCTAGGGCGTGTGTTTGTGGATTGCGGAAGCTACCACATTGCTAGACTTGGGATTTTGAAAATATAATTTGTTGTTCAAGAAAGAAAGTATATATATATAGTGCAAATGAAATAAAACCCAAGGTCTAGAACTCAGATTTTGGTTTGGGTCAATTAATTATCTCAAAACCTCAACTATAAGGGGCGTAATTTTGAGTTGCATGTAGTTCCTAGGCTACTTTATGTATTGTTTGGCATACCGATTGATCATGCATTCATATGTTTATGCATTAAATAAACTTTTATCATGCGATATTAACGAAGGGATTTATCTCACTTAGCGTAAGCTTATACCCCAACAATTCTTTTCCTTGTAGGTTGATCGATAGTTGGGACATGGATAGGAACCTAGTGCAGAGTGCTATCATTGAATAAGTATGATGAAAAGCTTATGTAGTTAATTCGGGTTGCTTCAGAAAACGACTAATATCTCAATTAAGTTTAGTATCTTTAGTAAGTTTAGAATTTTCTAGAATTGTCTATATTCTTTCACTGTTTTGGTAGGGGATACCGATTCTCTGTGATTCTGAGAAACTGTAGAAAAATAGATATCCATAATTATTTATATTATATAATAAGTCAATGAACTAAAATTGAAGACCCTAACGATTAACTATTTAGAGTCTTGTAATATTTGACTTGCAAGGTGATTTTCTTATCATGAGTACACATGTGGTATGAAAATTCTAGGCAATACTACTAAGCCCTCCCTAGAATCGTTATAGACTCAATAGTGACATCTTAAGAAAAATACGGGGAATGGATCCTAATGTCAAAAAAGGAAAAATAAGGATAAAGTTTCTTCATAAGAAAATAGGACAAATGAAAATATGTCAAGAGAAAAAAATGCTTTTAAAAATGAAACAACAAAAAATGACTTTTTAATGGAGAGAATTAAAAAGTTGTGTTATCCTTGTCAAAAGACATAGGCAAGGAAAATTTGCAATTGGAGGGAAAAGACCGAAAAATAGGCATAGGCTCAACTTCTACTACCTCAAGCTAAGTAGTGGAAAAGACCTTGGAAAATGAGGAAAAGGCGATAAGTAATGATGGTGGTAAATTGCCAGTTATAGAAGTAATTGAGCCTATTAATAGTAAAAGAAAGTTTGTAATTGAGCCTATTAATAGTAAAAGAAAGGAAGAAAACTTTTCTTTTAAAGCTCAATCAATCTCTCATTCTTTGCTTACCTAAACTAAGAAAAAGAAAAAGTCATCAAGCTCTCGAAAAATATATACCCCTCAAAAGCAAAATGGAATGTAGAGTAACACTCATGTTCATAATCAAGCACCTTCTCTTGTACTCAGACCACCTATAGTTGAAGCCAATAAGCAAGTTGTTCATCTTAGACTAGAATGGTGGAAGTAATAGAGGTGAGAAGAATTCCTAACCACATAGTGATTCTACACATAGTTCCAAGAATCATTCAAGTAGTAGTTTTGCCATGAGAGAAAGTATACTTGACTAAACTAAGCCTAACTATTGCGTCAAGAAGGGACCACTCCATATAAGTTTATACAACCATTCAAGAGGTTAATCACATTCAGGCCTTACTCATGGCACAATGGTGTGAATAAGAAAGGCCTTCATAAAGCAAACCTTAAGAATGCCAAACCTAGACTTGCTACATTGGGATACCTTAATGGTGTTGCTAGTTAAGAAAAGAGAGACTATCTACCTAACCTTCATGAATAGGGAGGAAACAATGGTGCTTTTGGAACTTGAGGAAAACCCAATTAAATTCTCACTTGAGGTGAAAGGAATCGGATGTACAGGTAATGAACTTGTTTGGTATAGACTAATGGCACCAAAGAATGAAGACTCCTAGCATTTATTAAACAAACAAAAGTACTTGCATAGATTATAAGGGGCATGAACTCCCTTAGGAACAAGACGTCATTAGAGAAGTCACTAATGAATATATGCCCGATTTGGTTTCACTTTTAGAAATCAAATCAAACTCTCTTATAGCTTACACCTTCTCTAATAGATCACAACTAGATGGTTTTGTCATAGAAGAAGCTGAGGGCTAAAGTGGCGGGATTTTGCTAATGTAGAGTACTGATGTCTTAGATATGGACATAGCTTGTCAAATACCCCAGGATTTCCATCTCCTTTGCAAGGTTAGAAATTCAACCATCTTCTTTATTTATCTTTAGTATATGGGCTTGTAAATCTTTCTCTTAAACCCCCCTTTTAAGATAGTATTAGATATTTCTCTTCAATTGTGGGCTCTCGACCTTGGTGTATATTAGGAGATTTTAATGATATTACTACTCCTTAGAAGCAATAGGAGTCGCAAATTTTAAACAAAAATAAAGCTTTTAACTACAAATCTTGTATGGATTATTATAAATTAAATGAGTTGGGATTTGTGGTCCTAAGTATACTTAGTTAATAAGGGTGCAACCAGGCAGGATGTTATAGGGTATCTAACCCACCTAACTCGATAAAAACCTTATAGGGTTCAAAGTTAAATTTTGGGATTACAAAAAAACCCAATGGAAAATCTGACTTGATAAGAAATAATAAATTATTTCATTAACTTTATCTTATATTTTATTATTGAAAAGATTGATAAACATATTAAGCATTTATTTAAAAAAATCCTTTAAGAATATACTAACAACAGCTTAAAAATCAAAATTAAAGTAAAATATTTAATGTAATTAAGGTGGGATGGTTTAGTCTCAGGTCCATGATGACTTTAAGGATGGATTTTAGTAATAGGAGGAAAAACCTTATAGAGTTCTACTAAAACCTTATAAAGGGGTGAATTTTGATAATAGGAGTAAAAACCCTTATGGGATTTTGGGAAACTTTAAACCTTATAGGGTGGATTCAGGTTTTATAAACCTCGTCCCGAATCCACCTCAATTGTATCCCTACTTATTAAATGAACAGCATATTTCTAACCTCATTCAGAGAAGATTATATAAGGCCTTATGTAACGATAAATGGAGGGCAATTTATCTAAAATCCAAAGTGTTTGATATTAAAATATGGTCATCAGATCACTTTGCCTTCTTGCTTAAGACCCATCCCCTTGGGCATGTAAGCTTTAAAAATCACTTGTTTAGATTTAAGCCAATGTGATTCTCCCACCAAGATTATTTTCCTCTTGTAAAACAATTGTGGGAGGAAAACAAAGATGATTGTATAAAAGCAATAGAGAAATTGCTTGAAAGGTTTCGGAAATTTAATAAAAATGTATTTGGCATCTTTCATGTTAAAAAACAAAAAAAAGAACCTAATTAAGGGGCCTCATGAAATTGATTCCAGTCTAGCAAATAATCTAAGTAGTTATCTTTTTTTTCAAAAACAAGCTATCAAGGAGGAACTTAATGTAGCATTAGATAAGGAGGCTTGTCTTTGGAGAATGAAGACAAGATCAAAATGGGTAGTAGAAAGGGCAAAATAAACACAAAATTCTATCAAGCTTTAGTATTGTCTAAAAGAGCAAAAAATAAAATATATGCTTTAAAGGATAGCATGGGGAATTGGTGCTATGATTGGAACCAAATAAGAATAATCATAGAAAATCATTTCTCTAATTGCTTCACTTCATCCAAAATTTTTTGTGAAAATCTTTATCCAATCTAGGAATCCTAGGTAGGAAGGCTAGCATTAGAGCAAAAAGAAGTTCTCACTAAACCTCTTGTAGCCTTCTAGATTTTGGAGGCCCTAAATTCAATTGGTTCCTAGAAAGCTCTAGGAAAAGATATATTGCATGTTTTCTTCTTCAAGAAATACAAAATTTGGTTGGGAATTCAGTAATTAAGTTGGTTAATCAAATTTTTTCCTCTTATATCTTGCTTGCTGGCCTAAATCAAACACTTGTATGCTTGATTCCTAAACATGGGTAGGCTTCAACTGTTTTTTAGTACAATTCTATTAACCTATGCTCTACTTTATATAAGATATGCACAAAAGTTCTAGTATAAAGGCTTAGACCTTACCTAGATAGCCTTATATACCCTATATAAGCTAGTTTCATACTAAGAGGGAAAGCAATTGATAATATGCTACTTTTAAAAGAAATTCTTCATAGCTACTATAGGAAAAAGGGGAAACACAGTTGGATGATTATAGAATTTGATCTAACCAAAGGTTTTGACTCATTATAGTGAGATTTTGTTACTTGGTCTCTCAAATCCTTTAACTTTCCAACTTGGTGGACTACCTTCATAATAAGTTGTATCATTTCTTCATCATTGGAAGTGAGCAGTAATGGTACTCTTCATCTGGAGGCATCCAATAGGGAGATCTCCTCTCCTCCTATCTCTTTATTCTTTGTATGGAAATTCTTAGTAGGGTAATAGAACAAGAAGTGTAGTCAGGCACTTGGAAGCCTTTCAAAGTTAGGGGTATAAATTTGGGAATCTCTTATGTAGTTTTTGTGGATGATTTAATTTTATATGTCAGGGTTAATGAGGATAATGTTAAAGCAATCTCTAAGGTCATGGACTAGGTTACATAAACTAAAGGCTTGAAAGTAAATAAGTGTAAGTCAGGGCTCTTTTTCTCTAAGCATTAAAGTAAATAAGTGTAAATCAAGGCTCTTTTTCTCTAAGAATACCCCTATTAACATAAAAACTGCCCTTACAAGGTGGTTAAGGATGAAAACACTCTCCTCTTTTGAAAACTACTTAGGATTTCCCTTAGATAAGGGTATAAAACCAAAAGGTTCCTAACTAAATTTTATCATCAAGAAAACCTAAGGAAACTAAGTGTTTGGATCATATACAAAAGTATGGTAGGTCAAATAATTCTAGCAAAGTTAGCGCTTGAAACTTTACCTGTTTTAATTTGTGCATAATGTACCAAGACACTTTTTGATGTACTTATGAATATTATTAATAAAATACAAGTATTTATTGCTTTTTGGTTCCTATATATTTTACAATAAATTCCCATATATAATCAAGGCATATATGGAACAACAATAAATGTGCATTATTAATAGGATTCCATGACATCATAATAAATATCTAGAGGGACATAAATGTTTAAAACAATATGTTGTATAACTAAAGTTATTCTCATTTGATTAGAGGAAAGATATTCAAGTTTATAAAAGTAGATGCCTAAAGTTAACTGGGTATAGTAAACACGACCCGTAAATAGATAATGCCACATGTTTAATGTCATTGATCTCTCCTATATAAACGAGTGTAAATAATCCCTACACTTGAAACTTTCATATATCCTACATATGGAATGTTGTGTGTTGGTATTACTAAACAGTCTTTATTTATATTGTAAGTAATATGGTTATTGAGTTTGACATAAAATATGGAGAAAATGGCAATGAGTTAAGATAAAATTCATTACTTTGGAGCTAGGAGTCGATATCTAAAGCTACTTGATTGAGATAATAGTGACTTATAAGCTTATGATCACTATTTACAGTAGTTTCCGATTCACAATATTTCTATTATGTTGGATAGCCAATAACTATTGCTAGTTATCTTGGCCTGCGTCTGGATAAGCATTGACTTTGTGTATAAAAACCTAAAGAGTTGCACATAATAACATGGTTGATAGGAACTAGATAATTGACTAGAGACTTTAGCGGATACTAAAGTATTGTCAATAATTATTTTGGAGATTATAATTAATTTTATATATTCTAGAATGATGAAAGGATGTTTTATTGGAAGCTTTCTATATCATAGTCCATGGTCAAATGCACTTAACATGGCTATAAAATGCCTATAATCTTTTGCGTCCGTTAGTGGAATGAATATTACAACTGCATTGATTTCTTTTGAAAATTGAAAACGCATCAAAATATGCTATCTTTTAGTCAATATATCTAATGATAAAAGGAAAAATAGGCGATGGTTAGATTAAGTGTTTGACCTACTTCTTTTGGCTAAAACAAAATATTGCGAAGAGAGTACATATATTTCTCATATTTCTGTTTATTAAAAAAATATTTTTATCCAAGTGATCAGTGTAAAGGATTAGAATAGTTCCTATTATAGTATGTATGGATACTGCTAAAGGAATTACAATTGCAATTTTTATGGTGAACACGTTTTACAAGAGTAAAGCTACATCAAATTACATTTGAACTCCATCGTTAGGAATAGACGATTTTACTATAAGAAAGGTATTTGTCTCATAATTCTTATTTATAATTTTTTTTTATATGTGGTACTTGGATCCTAGGAATAAGTTTTGTGGAAATTTTATTTTTCCGTTGCATTCTTTTGATCTATAAAATCTATCGGTGATATCAAAGCCTCTTCTGTATGCATGTAAAATTTTGTTATAAGCATAGAATTAATTCATAGATTAATTATTTATAATCTTGATATGTATGGATTAATAGTTTATCATATTTTATTTTGTGGCTTCAATTTGAAATATAAAGTTTGCGTTGTCGGAATCGTAATATTTTTTTTAGTACAATCAACATGAAACAACCAGGTACAATTCCATGTTGATCAAGTTACATGTAATAGCTGGCTTGGATATCTTTTCTTTTGCAAATCATTTCCAAAGATAGCATGTAAAAGCTGGATATTCTGTTTTCGGACATTTAATTGAGTATATGAAAAATGTTTAATAAATATGCTTATACTCCATGTGTAATGGTTCAAATAGGGATGCAATCTAGGCGAATTTGAAATGAGTTAGATAATCCCAATATTTGTCCCGTTATCCATAGGGTGTCCCAAAATTAGCCCAAAATGCTATAAGATTTTGAGGATATTACCCAAAACCTACTTGATAAGTTCGTTGGGACACTCGGTTCACAAACCTGAAACCTATTTTCCTTTGTTCACCCTTACCCACCTTACCCACCGCCGCACCACACACCCCTCCCCCACTTTTACCCAGCAGTAAGTTATGTAAATTTAATTGTATAAATTAAATAAGTATAAAGATTAGGAATAATAAAGCACTAAAAATCTATAGATATAAAGTAGTATTACAAGTCAACAATGAAATGTTGAACTAGAAATTACCAATAACTTATTTCAACAAACAACAAGCTTTTCGTTCTTGTTATAAGTAAAAAAAACCTTTAAAACTATCGCTTAATCAAATCCTATTACTCTCCTATCAAGAAAAAAAAAATGCTTTTATACTATATAAATAAAATAATAGCATATATTATAATATGAATATCTTTACAATTATCATCCATATAGTTTTACCCTATAATGAGGAGGAAAAATGCTTTCCTACTAACAAAAAAAAAAAGAATAAAGAAATAAGTCACAAATGAAAGAATTGGCTCTATAGGTAAAGTAAATTTGATGCTTGCATATCAAAATACAACAACATCTTCACAGTAGTATAAACCTAAAAAGATCGACCTTTTGCTTTATTATATTAGATTTACTGTAATTAAACATAATGACATCATGTCCATTCTTAATCAAAAGCATGAAATCCAGGAACTTACTAGTTTTCTTATCAATAGTTTTTGTTCCTTATAATATATAATACTTGAGTTACTTCTTACCGGATAGTAGGTTTCTTAAAAATTTTTTTAAAAAACCCAATACTCATCCTAAAACCTTGTAGGGTTTTTAGGTATTTCCCAAAACCCTATTTGGAAATATCCTATAGGGTTTTTACCCGGTTAGATGAGTGAATAACCCTATTATAACTTGCCTAATTATATCCTTAGGTTGAAAACAATGTCTGTGAAAGACATTAAATGTTAAGTACATATATATTGTCACTAATAAATGTTTAGTAAAGAGAACAAGATTTCTTGTACCTGGTTGTTCATGAGACACATACTGTGGCAATGAAATTCAATTAGCATATACATATCAAGAAATTTTCGTAAACAATAAGTACGACCTTTATTTATGAAAATTTGGTCATAATTATTGATCCCAAGTTTATATCAAGATTATAATAATTATTTTGAATTAATTAGCTAATATGTTTATGCAATTTATAGAATTATTTTGTATGTGCATGATCAAAAGCCTAGGATTTTGAATGAACTTTGTATGAATGATTATGGATTTATTAAATAGGGCCTGTATGTCTTTCGAATGAGTCAAGTCTGAAAAACTATTGTAATTTTATTGTTTTTATTTTTGTCTACATACTTGTAGATAAACGTAAATTTAGTATGTATGGGTTTGTGAGCCCAATTTTTAGTTCCATTTGTACTTTATTTTCTAAATAGATATTTTAGAAAATTAGTATTTTAAGTACTAAAATGGAAGTATGGAAGCCATGTTTATTCATGACACAAAGAAGTCCAAAAGACCCAAAGAAGATGCAATCTGAGTTAATGTATTTTGGTCCAATGACCATTAGTATAGACCTAGGCTAAGTCCATACTTTTTTAATTGGTCCATGATTGTTGTATTATTGTTTTATTGTTGTTGATTAATTTATTTATTCATTTATTTAAGGTATGTAAGTGTTGATAAGTTAACTAATAATAGTATACAATTTGATGAGATATAGATATCAAATCCCTTAAATATATTAAGTCAAGATTAATAATATTGGCCTCCAAATATAAATTTTAGAATAGTTAGAATTTCATGTAAGTTGAGATAGCTCAGTTAGGGGCTCACATTAAATTATTGTAACTTTTATAATTTATAAATGGGACAACTTAAATTAAATTGTTAATTTGTTAGCTCAGCTAAAGTTAACAGTTTAATGGGCAAGTGTTAGGCTCATTTTGACGACGTTGTTAGCCCAATAAGAAATCCAAAAGTCATATAGAATTTATGATTGGTGAGTTTATTAAGGCCTACTTAAAATAATAAAATATGCAGGTACAACTTAGTTGTATGCATATTAATTTTATTTCGAATTTTGGATCCATTATAAAATTTTCCAATGGGGTTTTTCTAAATCTAATAGAGAGCACTATTGAATTTGAATAAAATAGTGGGAGATATTTTATTTTGTAGATCTAAAATGGCAAACAACAACAATAACCTTTCATTACAATCTATCCTTGATAAAGACAATCTTCTTGTTGAGATATATGCTCACTTGTAGGAGCTACTCCAGGAGAGTACAAGGGTCAAGCAATAAAATATGTCTCGAGCCTTATTTCACCATAAGATGGCTGAAGGGAGCCAAGTTAGGCCCCATATACTCAAGATGACAGGGTACATAGAGAGGCTTAAGAGCTTGGGCTCCAAGTTAGATAACAATCTGGCCATCGACTTAATATTAAATTCTTTACCAAATTCTTTCTCCCAGTTTATAATGAATTACAACTTGAACGGTATGAAAAGTTATCTAACAAACTTACTTGCTATACTAAGGACAATTGAAAAGGACATGAAGTCTAAGTCAAAGGTCCCTTAAGAAGCTCTCTTGATTGGTAAATCTAGAAAAAGAAAGGTTAGTAGAGCTAACAATTTCAATTCTAAGTAAGTAAAGAAAGGTGAGCAATCTAAGCTCAAGAAGGGACAACAAAAGCCTAATTCTAATGAGAAGGAAGCAATATGTGTCCATTATGGCAAGAAGGGTCATTTGAAGAGGAATTGTATTTAGTTCAAGAAGAAGATGTCAAGTAAGGGTAACACCTTAGGTACCTTTATGATTGAATGCAATCTTTTTGTTTCTTCTACATAGGTCATAAATAGAGGATGTGATTCTCCAATCTATATTAATTTATAGGGTTTAAATAAGAGCAGTTTGTTGACCAAGAGAGAAGTGGACCTACGAGTTGCTAATGGAGCAAGAGTTACTGCCATAGCTGTAAGAACCTATATTATTTCTTTTCCTAATAGACTTATATTAGAATTAGAGAACTGCTATTATGTTCCTAGTTTCACTAAGAACATTGTTTCAATATCATGTTTAGATGCCAAGGGATTTGTTTTTGAGTTCAAAACCAAAAGTTGTTCATTTTATATGAATGGAATGTTTTATGGTGATGGCATTAGTTAACAGTCTTTATATTCTTAATACTATTGAACCTGTTCATTACATTAAGACTAAGAAATAGAAAATGAATAATTTAAGTTTAAGTTACCTATGGTATCATAAACTTAGCCATGTGAATGAGAAATGCTTAACTAAACTTTACTTTGAAGGGTATTTGGATTCATTTGATTTTGAATCCATAGATACCTACGAAGCATGTTTATAAGGAAAAATGGCTAAGAGACCTTTTACCAAGAAAGGCAAAAGAGCAAAAGAGTTATTAGAATTCATACATAGCAATGTGTATGGGGCATTATCAATTCAAGCCAGGGGTGAATCTTCTTACTTCATAACTTTTATTGATGATCTAAGTGAATATGAATATACCTACTTGATGAGGCATAAGTAAGAAACTTTTAAGAAATTCAAAAAATTTAAAAGTGAAGTAGAAAATTAACTTATCAAGAAGATAAAAACACTTCGAAGTGATAAATGTAGAGAATATCTTAGCTAAGAGTTCGTTGACTACCTAAAAGAGTATAGAATAATTTCATAATTCACACATTATGAAACACCTGAATGGAATGGTGTTCTAGAAAGGAGGAACTGCACCTTAATGGATATGGTTAAGTTAATGATGAGTTATGAAAGTCTTCTTTAACCTTTTGGGGTTATGCCTTGGAAACAATAATATATATACTCAACGGTGTTCTAACTAAGGCGACAGATAAGACACCATATGAGTTATGGTTTGGGAAAAACACCCAATTTGTCTTATCTTAAAATTTAGGGTTGTGATGCTTATGTGAAGAGTGGATTCTTTGATAAGCTTGTAGCAAAATGTATTAAATACACATTTATAGGATATCCCAAAAAAACTAAGGGATACTACTTTTATTTTCCAAGTGAGCATAAAGTGTTTGTTGCTTGATATGTTACATTCCTAGAGAGAGAATTTATCTCTAAAGAAAGTAGTGAGACTAGAGTAGATCTTAAAGAAATTCAAGATTCCACAAGTGAGTTGTAACACAAGCAATTGGATGTGGAACAAACTCCATAAGTTCGCGTAGTGCCACAACTAGATATTGCACCTGAAATGTAAAAACAATGTAGATCAATAAGAGTAAATTGAGAACCTAAAAGGTTAAATATACTCGTGACAAATCAAGATATACTAGTTGTTGAGAATGACGAGCCGTTGACATACAAAGAAGCAATTACTTCACCTAACTCTAAGAGATGGATGGAAGCCATGAGGTTTAAGATGGACTCTATGTAATCCAATCAAGTATGGGATTTGGTAAATGCATTGGTTGGAGTAAAACCTATAGGGTGCAAGTGGGTTTTTAAGAAGAAGACTCATATGGATGAAAATGTAAGTACTTATAAAGCTAGGCTAGTAGCAAAAGGTTTTACTTAACGTTATGGAATTGACTATGATCAAACTTTTTCGCCAGTTGCAATGCTTAAGTCCATTCAAATTTTGTTTACAATAGTAACTTATAAGGATTATCAGATTTGGCAAATGGATGTTAAAACAACTTTCTTAAATGGAAAGTTAATGGGGGAAGTATATATGGTATAACCTCCTATTTTTGTAGCACCAAGAATGCAAATAAAATTTGCAAGCTGAAGACATCCATCCATGGACTAAAGCAAGCTTCTTAGAGCTAAAATTTGAGATTTGATGAGATAGTCAAGGAATTTGGCTATCATAAGAATCCAGAAGAACCTTGCATTTACAAGAAGGTAAATGGGAGCGCGATCGTGTTTTTAGTTTTATATGTTAATGATATCCTTGTAATAGGAGATGATATACATATCCTAGAGTCTATTAAGGCTTAGTTAGGCAAGTGTTTCTTTATAAAAGACTTAGGAGAAATAGTCTATATCTTTGGAATTAAGATGTACTAAAATAGGTCTAGAAGGTTACTTAGGCTAAGTCAAAGCACATACATCGACAAAGTATTGAATAGATTCAATATGTAAAATTTCAAGAGAGGATTTTTGCCTATGTGACATGGTGTACATCTCTCCAAGACAATGTGTCCAAAAACATAAGCAAAGAAGGATAAAATCAAAGTACCATATGCTTCAACAATTAGGTCTATAATATATGCTATGATATGTATGCGACTAGACATTACTTATGCTGTAATTATGGCCAATAGTTTTCAAGTCGACCTAAGTGAGGGTTATTAGGCTACTGTTAAGACCATTCTTAAGTACCTAAGAAGAACAAAGGATTTTTTCTTAGTTTATGGAGGAGATGAAGAACTAGTTGTCAAAGGATATACTAATGCTAGTTTCCAAACAAATCAAGATAATTTGAAGTTGCAATAAGGTTACATGTTTTGCTTGAATAGCGAAGTTGTTTGTTAGAGGAGTTCCAAATAAGAGACAATGGTAGATTCTTCAAAAGACTCTAAGTACATTGCAGTTTCAAAAGCAACTAAAGAAGCCGTTTGGATCAAAAATTTCATCTCCAAGTTAGGAGTGGTTTCGAACATTGTTGATCCTATTACATTATATTGTGATAACAATGCAACTATAACTTAGTCTAAGAAACTAAGGTCTCATTAAGTGTCCAAACATGTGCTTAGGAAGTTTCACATCCTCAAAGAGATAATTAAAGGAGTGATGCATTGTGTAAAGTAGCAACAAATAAAAATGTTGTAAATCCACTCACAAAGGCCTTACCTTAACAAAAATATGAGAACCATATGAGGAGCCTAGGACTTAAAGTATATAGCTCTTAGTAATAGTATAAGTGGGAGTTTTTATAATTTTTACACAATATGCTAAGACAATTTTTGATGTACTTATGAATATTATTAATAAATGGTAAGTATTTATTACGTGTGTATACATTTTTGCTTGTATATATTTTACAATAAAGTCCCATAGATAATCAAGGCATGTATGAAATAATAATAAATATGTATTATCAGTAGGATTCCATGATATCATATTGTCTAAAAGTTATCATTACTCGGATAAATATCTAGAGGGGACATAGATATTTAAACCAATACGTTGTATAATTAAGGTCATTCTTACTAGACTGAAGGAAAAATATCCAAGTTTATACAAATGAATACCCAAAGTTGAGTGGGTATACTAGACACCACTTACAAATAGAGGATACTATATGTTTAATGTCATGGGTCCCTCCTTCATATAAACAAGTGTAAATAATCCCTATCTTAAAACCTTCATATATCCTATACATGAAATGTTGTGCTTTGGTGTCGTTAAATGTACTATTTATTTAGATTGTAAATAGTATGGTTAGTGGGAATGACATGAAATATAAGGAGGATAGTGATGAGTCAAGATAGAATTCATTACTCTATTGGACTAGGGAGTCGATATCCAAGGTCATTTGGTTGAGATAATAAAACTATTAAACATTGATGACATTACATGTAATGGTTTAATTGAGATATTATTTGATGAAGGGATTTAATTACGCAGTAATTGATTCATAATAGTTTTTAGTTCACAACATTTTTATTATGTTGAGTAGCCAATAATTGTTGCTAGACACTGCTTTCGTGTATAGAAACCTAGAAGGTCGCATACAATAACACGATCGACAGGAACAAGGTAATTGACTAGAAACTTTAATGGATACTAAAGTTTTGTCAATGATTATTTCGAGATTATAATTAATTTTATATGTTTTGGAACGATGAAAGCATGTTTTATTGGAAGCATTTTATATCACGGTCAAATACATTTAACATGGCTATCAAATGCCTATAATTGCTTTTTGTCTGTTAGTGGAATGAATGGAGAGAATTACAATGGAGAGGATCAACGTTTGGGAGTAAGTTTAAATAGAGGATCAACATTTTAAAAAGTTCAAATAAATGATTAACATTTCATAAAATAGTTAAAATAAGAGATAAACATTTCGAAATGTTCAAATAAGGGATCCACGTTTTACAAAGTGTTTTAAATAATTTTATAGATCGGCTATTATGAATTCCTCATTTGAACAATTTTATGAAATGTTAATCCTTTATTTGAACTTTTCAAAACGTTTATCCCTTATTTAAACCACTTTCAAATGTTTATCCTACTTATCCTCAAACATTGATCCCCTTCATTGTAATTTTCTCGGAATGAATATTACGACTGCATTGATTTCTTTTGGAAATTAAAAAGGCATCAAAATATACTATCTTTTAGTCAATATATCTAATGTTAAAAGGAAGAATAGGCAGTAGTTAGATTAAGTATTTGACCTACTTCCTTTTAACAAAAACAAAATAGTGAGAAGAGAATATATATACATGTATATTTTTCTCATATTTCTATTTATTAAACAAACAATTTTAATCTAAGTGATATAATAGTATAAAGCATTAGAGTAGTTCCCGTTACCATTTGTTTGGATACTGCTAGAGAACTACAACTGTGATTCTTATGGTGCACACATTTCACAAGAATAAAGCCACATCAAATTGCACTTGAACTCCATCCTTTAAAGCAAATAGTTTTGCCATAAGAAAGGCATTTCGTATTCATCTCATAATTCTTGTTTATAATTTTTTTTACATGTTACACTTGGATCTTAGGAATAGGTTTGTAGAAAATTTATTTTTCCATTGTGTTCTTTTAATCTACAAAATCTATCATTACCCTCATACCATATGCAAATGAGAAAGCTATTAGCTTCTATAATAGAAAAGCTTACATAAATCACAAACAATTTTCTCTTGTTAAGAACTTCTCTCGAAAAGAACATACATTAGGCAAGCTAGGGAAAAGTTACTAGACCTAAGGATCAAGGGGGCTTAGGTTTGCTAAATTTAATTAGCTATGAGAAACAAAGCTTGTCAACTAAAAAGATTCTTTGAACTTAAGAGCAGGAAGGTATGTTGGACCCAACTAATGCAAAGAAAATTGAAAAAAAAAATTGTTGTAGAGGAACCAAAACCAAAGCAATGAATCCTTATCCTTTCTAGCTAGAGAAATGAAAGAGAGTCAAATGGTAATTCATTCCTCTAACTTAGTCATTGTGGGAAATAGCAAGCACATAAACTTCTATTTAATACTTAGAGAAAAACAAGAAAACTCAAGCAGTTAATACAAGGTCTACTTATAAGGTAAAGTGAGTCTTCAATTGTATTTAATTGCTAGCTATCAATTTCTTCTTAGAATCGGAATAGGATAGCTTTTCCTAGTTTTAACATGTTAGAAAACCTAATTGGAACTTTTAAATTCCAAAGAGGATCTTAAGATGAGAAAGCTCTAAGTTTGTCTTCGAGGCATAATCCCTTGCTTAAGGACATCCGTTGCTTTCTAATTAGTTACGAGGGAAATCATATAAATTGGAATTGGAGATGGAAAGCACCTTTTCCCCCAAAAGTTAAATTGTTTCTTTAGAGAGTTTTTTATTCGACCCTTTCAAACTAAGCAAACCTAGCAATTAGAAAGATCGGTCTATATAGACCATAGTTGTCAAAATCATAATTTTACTGTTACTTTGAGCATGTAGAGTCAATAAAATTCTATAAAATCGTATAAAATAGTAAAATCGTAAACTTGTAAAATTATATATCAAAATCTACAACTCTATAAAAAATCTATACCTACATGATTTTACATCCATCTTACTTTAAAAAAAACATCGTAAAATTATAAACTCGTAAATTCGTTTGACTTATGATTTTAACAACTATGATTTGAACCATACCTTAGATGTGGAGAACAAGATGAAACACTTATGCATGCTTTAATGTTATGCCTAGGACTAGCAAAAACAATCAATATTTAGCAAACCTATCCTTTTAGTTACCCTTACTCAAAGCAAGATTTCTTATCATAGGTAAAAGTAAATTGCAAGATTAAGAAAAAGGACATATCTCATGTTCATCCTCATAAGTCCTTTAGTTTCGCTATCATGCTTTGGAAAATATGGCACAACAAAAAACAAGATCACTTTTGGAGCAACTGAAGGGAACAATAGTTTGCCTCAACAAATCAGATCTTTAGCCCATGAATATTGAGCTCCTTAGAAAATATCTACACAATTGTATAAAATAGAGAGGTGTAATTTATATTGAACACCTCCTGTCCAAGGTCTTATTAAGGTAAGAACAAATGGGTCCATGAATTCATCAAACTAGACAACCATAGGGGGAGTTATAAGAGACAATTAAGGAAGATGGATCTTTGGTTTTGTGAAAAAAATTGAGATGAATAATATCCTTGCTACTAAACTTTAGGGTTTATTTTGGGGGCTTAGCTATTACATACAACTTGGATACCTAAATATTGAAATAAATCTAAATTCAATTGCTACTTATCTTCTTCTTAAAGAAGAAACAAATTATAAAATGCTTTATCATAATGTTCTTTATGCTTGCAAGGTAAAGCTATCCCTCTTAATGAAATCAAAGATTAAAGCAAACCCTAGAAAGTTGAATCTAATAGCAAATAGTCTAGTAGGATGATTAATAAGCAATCCTATCTCTCCATGGAATTTCATGCTTATCCTACATTTTGTTTCTCTTTTTTAAAGCAAGACTTACGTTCTTATTGTTTGTTTAAAGACTTAAGGGCAAAACAGCCCATAGACTTGTTTAGTGGATATAATTAAATGGTTGTGTAGAAAGGACTTGGAGCTACTAGTTCCTCTTTTGCAGTTAGCTCCACCAAGAGCTAATACTTTTGATGTATATATTTCAACTATACATGACATGTTTTAAATAACCCAAAAAAAAAAAAAAGGGTTACATATAATGTGGAGATGAGGACAACCGGTACTTACAATACATGAGAAGTAAGACAATCATGTTGAAAACAAATTTGGAACTAGTTTTTTGCATTTCTAGCTTGCTTGCAAATTCAAAACTATGAGAAATTGCTAGGTGTGAAAAACTATATAATTGCTTTCCATTGTACATCCTTATATAGATGCCCTTTCCTGAATATGAATGCATTGAGAAAGATTTTCTATACCAATATAGATTGAATCATAAACAAATAAATTTAGAAGTTTTATATAATGTACATTATTTTGTAACATTTCAATAAGGTTGAGATAGAAGGTGTATGGAAAGAAAGTGAAACTAGAAGTAAATCAGTGGAAATGTTTTTTTTTTTCTTTTGTTTGGTCAATATAAAGAAAATGAAAAGAAGAGAAACAATTGGAAAAATTGTCTAAATTACTCTTCATTATTTTAATCCCTCTCTTTTTCAAGAGTATATTTATAATTTCTTACAAGTTTCGCCAATTTCCTTTATTTTTTCACCAAATTTTAAGAGAAATAAAAATGATTCAAGAGTGAAATTACTATTCTTTTCTGCCCAATTCATTCCATTTCCTTTCCTCATTAACATTATTAAACACATGATTGTCTTCCATCTCAATGGTTGATTCCTTTGATTTCGTCCCATATTCTAAACATAGTGGTAATGATGTTTACAAATCAACAACTATACACCATTATAGTAAGTAGATTAAGTTTATCAAATTTATAGTAAGTAGATTAAGTTTAAGTATCAATCCTTCAAGGATTTTGATTACTAATTCTCACTAGATCTCTATTATCTAACTTACGAATTTGAGTTTGAGAATTTAAAATATCTAATCTAATTGCAGCAATTACTGAATTAAAAATTAGTCAAGAATTATTCAAGAACTTAGTAAGAAAGAATAAAAGTGTAAACAATTTCAAGATTAAAAAAAAAAACCACATTTAGATCTTTGTTTCCCTTAGGTATAACATGTGATTTTTCTTAAAGATAATCTAATTTACTCTTTAATCTTTTTTTACTAGTAAAATTCTTTACTAAAGTTAATCACTTTCTTAAGCCAATTAACCTTAACCTTATAATCACCTATTAGAATCTCTTCTCAACAGCATAATTTAAGATTGCATTATTGCACAATGAATTATCTAACTTTTAATTTAAAATTTCGAAAAGATCTTGCAAATTATTTTTAATCTTACAATAACCTTCATCTACTACACTTAGATCTAATTTTATAAGAAATCTCTTGATTTTCTTATAAGATATCAAATTTTAGATTACTATTCATAGAAATAATAACCGAAATTATGAAACATATATAGTTGAACCAAGAAAAGACTAAAAAATTAAATTAATCAAATAATAATCATGTCACATGAGTACATCTAGGTTTTAGAAGACCTAGATACTAAAGATCTACTCTCTACACATCATAAAATAATAATCTAAAAACAAAGAATAGAAAGAATTAGATGTAGGAGTCATGAAATCCACAAAAAGGTTGAATCTTGAAGTTTTCTCTTCTTCTTGCTCTCTTGAACGTTCTTGACTTGAAAAACTCTCAAAAATTCATGCCCAAAAAGTTTTCTCCCAAAACAAACCTTAACAAGGCTTTAAATAGGAAGTGATAAGAAAAAAAAAAGGTTGACTGGAAAAGATACAGCTAAACATACAATCATATCCCCTAATAGTGTACTGGGCTGTGATATTAAAAAAATGAGCTCCAAATTCGCTTTGAAACAATACAATCATGTCGTTCGATTATGTTGATCTTCAAATCTTCATAACTTACTCATGTTAACTCTGAATTGAGTAAAACTTGTTTCTATCTTTTTATTTTCTTGCATAGATCATTTCAAAACTTAGAAAACAAAATTTTACTCGATTAGTATCATTATCTAAAAAGTAAACTCAAATATTAAGAGAAAATCATGAAAAATCACAAAATAAAATATATCTAATTTAGAACTTATCACTATAGCTTTGGATATCTGCATAAAGTTTTAGATGGTATAGGGTTAAATATAATTGTAAATGTAAGGGATTACTTATATACATATAGATATACATATACATATACACATATATATAACTTTGCTCTATTTCAATTGTATTATAAGAAATTATGTTTGAAAGATTTAAGTCAGAGCATTATTTTAATAAAATTGCATTATTCCTTTCCATTAAATTTAAATACATTATCTATTATATATATTTTGCACATGAAAGAACTATTAATATTGTATGTTATATTATATATATTTACATAATATATTGTATATAAGTACAAATATGTATACAGGATATTGAATATGTGATATTTTTATTATATACCAAAAGTTAAATTTATCATACTATAATTAATAGTTTTTTTTTTATATATATATTTATGTATATATGTTATACATTAAAAATTATGTTGTTGTGTACATCTAGACATACACAAGCATAGAGTTTCTACGCACATAAAAAAAATGTACCTATACAAACATACATGCATGTACAAAAGATTAAAATCAACAATATAACCTAAAAGACAACACATTATCATGCACCTAAATAAGGTATGGTAGTTGTCATCTTTTACGTTGACACCGTTGTCTATATTATTTAAGCCCTAAGGTTTTTTTGTAATCATCATATTAGTGTCTTAGGAGTTTTTAGAAAATAACATATTAAACAAATTAATAAAATATCCTCCAACTTTTCTTAATAACTTCCATCCATTACATGTATCTAAATTCAAAAATCATTTTCTATTAGAGTATGTAAGTAGGATATGATTTCTAAACTTTCTTTTTAAAAATTGCTATGTTATAGTCCGTATAACCGTAAACATTTACCAATTCATCTCTAAGTACCGAAACAAGACAGTATAATGAGAATTAAACGGTACAAATATAATGAGTACAAAACATAATAACCCTATTATACTACATTTGGTTTAATTTGCACAGCATTAGACACAAATTTTTGTAATGCCTTTTGTTTGGTATTTGCAAGTGTTGCATTCATTATTATATTTTGAAATTTATATCCTCGATGTTATCTAATATATATTCAGTTATATTTTTATATTATTTAAAATTATTTAAAAAGTATGATTTGAACAAATCATTGAATTTACATAATCAAATAAATTTAATACAATATTAAATAAAATGCCATAAATTTGCTAGCAATTAAAGATTAATTATTTATATTATAAACTAAAATAATTTTGTCCCTTGATTGGTAAAAGGGGACCATGCTTTGCTAGTGGGTGTTTTTAAGAATTAAAAAAAAAATTTGTGTTTTTCTCTAGTAAAGTAAACTTTTGTACTATATTTTAGATAAGATAAATTTTAAATATTCGGTCAAGTTCTTAAAACCTTTATTTATCTAGTAACCACACTAAAATTGTGAAACAAACATTGAACAAAAATTTTGTCCAATCCAATATCATTAATTTTACATAACCAAACAGTACCAAAATGCTAATCATAGTTTGCTATACAAAATCATTGGGAAAAGATTTCAATTCTTAGAAAAAAAAGAAAATCACTTTCTTATCTTGCTTGAAGCATCTACTGCAAAGCTACTGTTGGTAACAAATGTTGTTAGATAATGAATGCAATTGAATAATCCACATATTAATAAAGTCTCGGCCATTATTTGGTATTTTATATGTTTTTTGAAATATAAAATATTAATAAATTACTAAAAATATCTCTAACTTCTCATAATTACTTGCATTCATGTACAGATTCAATCCATATGAAGCAGTTTTAAATAAAATTGCTTTTTTTAACCACTAGTAGGATGGGCAAGTAGAAATCATTAGGAAAAAGATTCCTAAAAAATGATCATTCTTCATGAGATTATTTGTTTGTTTGTTTGTTTACTATTTTTTAAACACCTATAATACATGTACATGCATTGCTAATAATATTAAGAGCCAAATATAAACTAATCCCTACTATTATGAGTTATCCCAATTGGTAAGCTTAACAAGATGAAGCTTGAAATCTAAACTTGGGGAAATCTTTCCAAGACAAAGAGGCACAAAATTTGAGGGGTATCACAAGCTATTTGATTGTACCAAGCAAGACAGGGGCAAACTAAGCTAAATATAAAGATGAATGCACAAAATGCTTCAAAACTTTTCTAACCTAGGAAGATACTTTTTTATTGAAAAGTTTAGGATGACAAGGGGTAACCAAGACCAAAACACTAACATTTAAACACTTAAGAGACAAGAGACTCTAAGTGATGATAAGATTCATTTATTTTAGAAGGTCTATCTTGCGTATGATACATGGGCTGAAAGTATAATAAGCATTGATTTCAGTACCTTAATCATTCTTGCCTATGAATCCCATCCCTTCCCTCTCCCCCTCCATCTTTCTCCCAACACACATACAAAAGTCTTTTTATAAAGTATTTTTTAAATTTAAACTTTATTAAGAACCACCTTACACTATAGCAGCTAAGAGTCTAAGGTTATTAATAAGGAAAAAGGTAAAAATGGTTTGTACTCACTTCAATTGAATGAATTAATGATTAATAAGTACCTTGGATATATGCTTCCTTTAAGATTTTATTTTAGTCTTTAAACCGTTCATAAAGAAGAGCTTAAAAAATGGAGAGTCATCCTCTCATTGAAAAAAAAAAAAAAAAACTAAACAAAGAACAAAGAAAGTAAAAGATATGAAGAAAAAAGAGAGAAAAAAATATGTAAAACGATCATCCTAAGTCTCTTCCAAATACACGCCAAAATTTTTTAACAACCTCAAATTTTGAGTCCACCTATAATATCACCCTTCAAAATTTCTCTTGCTTAAAGGAATTATATTATCTATTACATGACCCATTCAGCCATTCCCCTTTTTTTTCCTTCTCTTTCTTCCTCTCTTCCTCTCTTTTCTCTAAGGTAGCGTTTTGTTATGAGGATTTGATTGAACAAAGAGAACAGAACAAGATAAGACAAATATAAGGAGAACTGGACAGTGTAAGCTTATTGTACTATGTTTGGTTTATATAATATTGGACACAAAATTTATATAAATAATTAATTTTTTATATTATAAATTAAATAATTTTTTGTAATATTTAATAAAAATAATATTAATTAACTCAATATTATAATATGATAGGGTATTTTTAATAGTACAAAAGATTTTTTTTTAATTTTTGTCCAACGAATTTCATTTTTATACTATTGTGTAGATAAGACAAAATTTGGCTCTTTTGTCTAGTTCATCAATCTCATTTTCATCTAGTCAACAAGTAAATTTATTAAATCTAATAATGCGCAACCAAACACTACCTAAAAGTGACACTTGCCCTACTAAAATACACTTTTTTAAAAAAAAATTAATAATGCATAGACACTATACTATGAATGTATGTATTAAAAGTCCCATATCTGTACGTATAATTAAAAATTTTGGGGCACATTTAGTTTATAGAGTAGAATAAGGTAGGAATAGAATTGAAGTTTTTCAAGGATGGAATAGAAAAGCAATTATTATTCCTTATAGTTATTTTGAAATCTCATAAATAGATATGAAAATAGGCGTAAAAAAAATCAAAGAATTATTATTCTCTTAGTCCTTTAAAGGAATTGCAAATCCTCATTCTCAACAACAATGATTCCATGGAATAATTATTTCACCAAACAAATGCAGGAATAAGTCTACAATTGAGGAATAGCTATTCTATTCTATTTTTATGAAGTTAACTAAATGTGTCATTAGCTATTTCCTTAGTCTTGTAAAGGAATTGCAATTCCTTATTTTTTAACAATAGCAATTTCGTTGAATAATCATTCCACCAACTAAATGCAGAAATAGATCTACAGTTGAGGAATAGCTATTCTATTCGATCCTTACAAAGTCAACTGAATGTGCCATTAGTATATGGAGCTCTAGATATTAGTAAACCAGTTAATGTAAGTAAATTTAGTGATTAGTTCTATTATTAGCATCTATATGTAAAACTTAACAATTTGCATACATATGATTTAGGTATTTTCATGAAAATTTGTTTGTCTATATAATAGGAGTAACTATCTATCTAGCTAGTTTGTCTTGAAGTTACAAACCATTTAGATAATCATCACTACTTGATCCATGACCCTTGTTTGCTATCCATGACCCTTATATGCTATTAGACATTACAAGTAGGTATCTTACATTTAAAACTGAGTGAATCATTTCATCCCAACTTTGCAATCTACTAATAATGATGACAACTATAAATCAATCCATAACCCATATAGCATAAAGTTGTTCTATGATATGCATTGTCAATAGCAATTAGTAAGAGAATTTGTAATGTAAACCAAACTAACCAAATCATAATTTCAATCATTAATTAATTAAACACTTATTAAGAATTTACTCCAATAAAGGGGTTTTAGTTAACTTCACTAGGTGTTTGGTTGACTGAACTTCCTTTGAGGTTTATTTACTTATTATGATTGGTTTGGTGATCTAAAGTCATGTTTGGTTTATTGAACTAAGTAAAAATTGAGTAGTCTTGGTTTTATAACTCGATCAACAAAACTTCCTTAGATTCAAATCCTTCTTCACCTGGCCTAATTTGTCTAATCATATTGTAGTTTAATTGACCTAAAGTCCATCTTTTCTACATCTCTTCTTTAGACTCAAAAATTGCTCATTTGATTCATTAACTTCTCTTTTGATTTAGCAATTGAGTCCTACTTAGATTTTCCCTTTTTTGTTTTAACACTTGGTTTGATTATCCTCTTAAAAATCAAAATTTTTGTTAGCTTAATATTGAGTAAACTAAAACCCATTGTAACTCAAATTTTAATCATACTTTTGATGTCACTATCAACTTAGTCACAAGCATACTTAATCTCAATCTTATGTTAATTATTTATTACTTTTGATTATAAACTTAATAATCTACTTTTTACCTAAGTCAACCATTGCTTAATAAGTTAATTTTTAACTTCACTAGTTTTTTTAGATTTGATAAATTTAAGTGGGGATTAATAAGCAAATCCTTAGTCAATCCCTTACTAAGTAACCTTTCCTTCCATTTTTGAACTTTAATGTGATTTTATTTCTTTATGAAAAAGGTTAATGTCGCATTTGGTACCTGAATTTTTCTTAAATGTGCAATTCGCTATACTAAACTTTGAAAAGCTTAATTTGCTATCTAATTGAAGTTTTCATTATCATTTATATTATCTGACCTAACTCTATTAGTGTCCATATGCTTACTAGCATAAATTGATACGTATCGCTATCATGAATTAACACGTAATATCTTTTTTTCGTATCTGGCCTAATTTGTCCCTTAACTGATGTGGCAGGACACGTAGTATGATACATAGCAAATTTTTACTAAAATGGCATGGTACATGGTCCCACATGGCATGACATGTAACAAAACCTCCAATTATCACATGGTGCAATGTGGCACCATGTGTTAACTAATGTTACGTAGAACAATTTTTTTTAAAGGGAAAAATATATATATTTTTTTATTTCAACCAACTAAAGACAAAAGTAAAGACTGCACTATACTTATAAATACAAATCTTCACATGATTACTTAAGACAACCTCTATATAGACATGGTTTTATTTCATCTAAAATTTCACGTGGGATTTTTGGAAAAGGGAAGGAGGTTTTGAATTACAACATGTAGTTTTTCGCTAGAAAAAGGAGTTTATTTTGACTCAATTGTTTTCACTTGATTCAACTTTTAATTTAAAAAAAAATGCTCCTACTTTGACATGGATTTCAAGCATGTTTTAGAAGTGTTTTTGTAGAAATTTTTATATAATTTAAAAGTAACCATGGAGTAGATTAATTGTAAGCCCTAAATCTAAGCCAAGTGATCGTAGGATTGAACTTAGAACATAAGGTTTCGGGCGATCGGTTAAAGGATCCGATTAAACCCAAATTTTAAGCATAATAATTGCTAATTACTGAAAAGGCAAAAAGTGTAATCTAATAACTAATAAATTACTAGAGATAGATTATATGTATACTAAAAATTTTAGAATGACCAAAATAATAATTAGGAATGTTCACATGTACCCTACATGTATTTACATGTAGATAAAAATATGCGAAATTACCTAAATTGGCCAAAAACTAAGTAAATAATTAAAGAAAATTATAAACTAATTATGGAAAAATCAGAAGAAGATAAGATGATCCAAATCAGGTTGTGGCATGTCAGGATGTGCAAAAGAAAAATCAACCAATAAAAATTAGACAACATAAAAGCCAAAAATCAAGGATAATGGGCAAAGTCTTGTCAAATTAATGCATAATAATTACAAAAAAGTCTATAAATAGGGGAAAAATTTCCAAAACTCATTTGGGCAGTGAGGAATCTGAGAAAAATCGTGAGACCCAAAAATTTGAGAGAAAATTCAGAAAATAAAAAAAGAAAAGAAAATTGTGCAGATTGGGCAAGTGAATCAAACCTACCTCTTACCACCACTTGGGACCGAGCCACCACCACCAACCCACTCCAGACCCACCCTTTGGGCCGGCCGACAAGCTTGTACGGGGCTTGGACGGCCAGAAAGCATCGAACTGGATGAGTCCCACAATTGTCCCGATTTTGTATAATTTAGTAAAATTAGTTATTTTGCCCAGAAAATTATGAAACTTGTTATTCTGAGGTGTTATTGTATGTAGATTTAGGGAAAAATAATGATTTAGTTTAATCACGTTTGAAAATATAGGATCCTTAAGAAATCATGCAAAACCGAGCATGTTTCGGTTTAGAAATAAATTACCTTAGGAGTGTAGTTTCGAGCCCAAAATTTTTTTGTAGATTACTTAGATGATATAGAATAGTGCTATGAATCCCATTTTCAAAAATTAATTTTTGAAATTTTTAGATAATTTTTAGGCCTTAAAATGAGGCATAAAATGGGTAATTTAAGGTTAATTAAGTAATTAAATTATTAATTATTGACTTAGTGAATAAGTAGATGTTTTAGGATGTGAAAATCTGATGGAGTATGATACTTATAACATTTAGGGTGTTAGATGTAATTATTAGGTTAATTATGTAGTAAATGATTAATATGGAAAAATAGTTAACTTTAAGTTAATTTTTTAAATTAGGGAAATTAGGAGTAAAATCTGATTTAGGATGAATTTAGACATTTTGAAATGATAATTGATGTTTAGGGATGGTAATTAAAGTGATAGAAATATTAGAAATGCATTATGTACATAATAGGCAATAATGAATAATATGTAAATTTTTGAAAATGTAATAAATAGAAAATATTAGGATAAAAATTGATATTATATAAATAATAGGGATATATAATAAATCTGATAGGAAACTTGAATTTATGTAATTATATGAAAAATGTAAAAATTTCTCACATTAGGAGTGAATTCGGTACACTAATAGGGATTTAAGTATACCGGGTAAAATAAAATACTGATTAGGAGTAGTGATCGTATTTAGGATATCTAGAAATAATGTGATTAGTTTCACATTATGAGTTGAAACGAATTTATAGGGTTCGGGTACAAAACAGTACCTAGAAATCGAACTAGAATCTAATTTAGGAATCGATGCGGAAACCGAACTCGAACCTAACCCCAAACCTAGAATATTGTAAAAGACTTAAAACCTAAATAATTTGGTATATTAAACCCTACACAAAACATAACGATAAGCGTTATAGGATAAAATGAACCTATAATAGTTATACGAAAAATTGAAATCACGTTTGTGTTATAGGGATGATCGGCGATGGCCTGAGCAAGTCGGACCTCGAGTAAGTGAGCGAGGAGTCGAGGTAAGTTGGGATTAATACGATGCTGTATATTGGAGGCTTAAGATTATGCTTGTTTGTGCTTGCTAGATAGTTGAATGTGTGAATGTGCTTGATTATGGGTGATGCTATGATTCTGTTTGTTGCTCTGGCATGTATTATATGATTTGTATGAAATGATTGATCACCCTAAACTGGACTTAATCAAATATATGACCAGTAATCGTAATCGGACATGCATGGCAACCCATTAGGGGAACTTAGACTCTCCGGCCAAATACCGACCCCTTCGAAAGGGATAGCGCAGGATTGCATAATGGTCCCTTCTTCATCTTTAGTCGAACTAAGTGACAAGAGAAGAGGTCGCGGCAAGGGTGAAGTCAGTGGTTCGAAGGTAGTCGCGGGAGGAGCGAGGTCTCCATTGCACAAGCCTGGGTTTGGTCGTGAGCTGCTGTTACATTAATGGCAACTCCTCAACCCGGATTACAGCGAGCGCAATTTCTCTAATCTCACGACGGGCCGAACAACGTCGTGCGATGGCATTTGCTTGCACATGCATTGCACCTAATGAGTTGATTAAAAACCTTATTGTATTTTTGGTATAGTTTTAAGTTCTCCGTCCTAATTTACTAAGCTGTGGTTGCTCACATCTCTTTAGACGTCGTGCAGGTGCTGGCTAAAAGTGGCATATAACTACTCCAAAGCTAGCAACTGCTAGATCTTGGAGAGTGAGAAAAAACCTCGAAGAACAAACATATATTTTAAGGTCTAAGTTTTTATTTTAGAATTATTTTTCATTTTCGAATGATGTAATAACTAGGAAATATACTATAGAGAAATATTGTAAACTTTAACTGCAATAACTAAATTATAACATATATATAATTCCTCACTTTTATATGTAAATGATTTATTTAAATTACAAACTGTTTACTTCAAAACAGGTTAGTCGTGGACGCCTTTTATGGATCAGATTTAAGATAGCGGTTGTAAGGCTAACTTCTATCTTAGGATGGTTTACACGGCAGGGCTGTTACGACTCTACTGCTTCGGGGCGTGATATTAATGATTGAACCTTTTTTTTTTTAAATTAAAAGTTGAATCAATTAAAAAAAAATTGAGTCAAAATTGATTCCTTTTCTTGTGAAAACTATAAGTTGTAATTCAAAATCCTAAACCCTCATATACTGTTGCACATAAAACAATACATGAAAAAAGCCCTCTATATATTATACATCATCCTAAATGCTCATGAGTAGAAAGGTGTTATGGGTATAGTGTGAACTACGATGGATGTAAGTTGGTCATTAGTAAAAGTATTTTTCTCAAAAAGAAGGTATCACATGTTAATTTTTATTTGTGTCATGTGTCATGCCACATGTCGTGCCATGTCAATTAAAATGTGTCACGTGTTGTGCCGCATCAACTAAGGGACAAGTTATGTCAAGTATAAAAAAAAGTGTTGTGTTAATTTGTGCCGGTCAGTAAATTGATATTAATAGGGTTGGACTAGGTAGTATAAAATGTTGAAAACTTTAATTAGGTAATAAATTAAATTTTTCAAAGTTTAAGTAGCAAATTATATATTTAGAAAAAATATAGATACCAAATGTGATATCAATCTTACTAAATGAAAAAGTTCAAATTTTAACAAAATAATTAATAAAAGTGTCCCAAGATCGATCTCAAACGAAAGTAATAGTAGCCGAGCAAGTTCGAGCACATATTATGAGATGAAATATATAATATATTATATTTGTCAACAAGTGAGAGTGCAGCAACAACAGACTCATCAACTCATCAAGTGGATGATATTTTTATTTATTTTTTATTTTTTTTCATTTGGGGCAACAAGCGGATATTATTCTGTTCTATTCTGCAGAAATATTTATAATTTTATACCATGTTTCGGATAAGATATATATGCCAGAGACAACTTGGATGAGATGATTAGAAAACTTGCTCATAAACCATCGCCGCATCAACTGCATTGTTTTGAAAATGCTTGGTAACTGTTCTATTATCACGCAAATCCACAGGCTTATCCTTTTTCCGCCTGTCTCAGCAACACATTAATGACAAGTCCTCCATATAACCTGATCAACTTGAATCGATATGGTTATTATTTGGTTCCATGAAGAAAACACAACGAAAGTTGAACGAATTTACTAAACCCTTAAGAAAGATATGATAATGTGACTGGAAACAAATTAACAGGTTAAATTACAAGTTCAACCCCTTGAGTACACTCCTTAGGCATTTACTTCTTCAAGTAAAAAGCCAACTACGAAGTGATCTTACCTTCTACTACTCATTATTGCTAAAGCGATTAAGGGTAAGTCCGGGATAGAAATTTGATGAATTATCTGAACAGCTAAATTCATTCTATTTCAGTCAATATCCAACTTCACATTGTCAAAAATTAAGGGGATGGCCACTCATTTTATACAAGTTTTTAAACAATTTTCATATATTAATGGGTTTTTTTATAAACAGTATATATATCTCATTATATTTGCTTCATATGAGCTTAATCACTATCTTTAAAATTGAGTGTTTAAATCTTCATATTGTTTAAAATGTACTTTTAGACCTTCTTCTACTATTTTGTCCTTAGAATAATTTTAAAAAATAATGAAACTAAAACATGCATAAAATTAAGATTTAAAGGTAAAATAACAATGTAAGAGTCCAAATGTATCTTTTCTTTTCTTTTTTCTTTTTTCTTTTTTTAAGATTTAAAGGTATAGATACTCAATTTTAAGGTAAAAAAAAAGCTAAGTATGCATGAAGTGTGCATAAAAAGGTATGTTTATAGTTTGTGCATAAATTTTTTCCTACTAAATTCCACTAATTATCCATATAAAATATTTGGGTTTTTAATCTGCATTATTCAAATAAAATGTGAAAGGATTATTCTTTTACTACCTCATTCCTTAGAAGGCTAAGAGAGAGCGAGAACAGGGCCATAGGGGGGGGGGGGGGGGAGGGCGGGGTGGGTGGTGTGAGAGAGGGAAACAAACCAAATACACCTATTTATGAATAATTTGACATATTGTTATATCATATTCCAATTTTAGGGAGAATAGAGTTATATAGATCTATTCTATTAAAAAATCAGTACTCATATCATTAAGTTGTAATAGCTTTGATGAATATTTTGACATCATTGACTGAATTACAAATAGCCGTAGGAATTAGTATTAGTAATTTGTATTATATATATATATATATATATAATATATGGGTATTTTCTAGAACAATAGCTGGAATATCCGGTTGGGATCAAGTCAAAATGCGGAAGAAAGCCAAAAAAGGGTAAAACAAAAGTGGTCCCTTTGCATCCTTATCTGTGGACGATGGACCTGCAATGGTGGTTTGTTGTGTTCTGAACCTATCAAGGCCACCGCATGCCCATGCTCGGACTGTTCTCATTATTACTTTATTTTGTCCCTCTCGCTCTCATCACCCCATATGTTTTTTCATATTTGAAATCTCTCTTTTCCGCCTCACATTTCCTAAATACGTACCTAACAATAATATACGCAACATATACGGTCACACGTGTACAACACGTAGGGCAGTAGAGGGAATTAAAATTTTTCTTTCTTAAATGGTGTTTCATATCAATATCACGGTTATTCAAATAGCGAGACACATATGAAATATATATATATATATGATATTTAAATAGCGAGACGCATACGATATATATACACACACATACATACTATACGGCAACAAGTAATTCATGGAGTTATGATTATGAATAAAAGACGTAATAAAAGTTTCATCATATAGATATGTTCCATCCCTTTGCATCCACAGATTTGCATTCCAAATGTCCCTTTTTTTTTTTTCCATTCTTTTTACGTAGAAATACCAATGGAAGAAAATGGCTTCAGATAATTCTTTCTCTGTCAATCCAGAATCGATATATGTTGGAGTTCGGTGCCAGCGGAGCACATCTAAATCCGTTCCCTCTGAACAAAATTAAAGTTCTGTTCACTTTGCATGATCCAGCTGGTTTTCATCATTATCATTTTTTCTTAATTCCCTTTTTACCTTTTCCACATTAAACTATATGAATATTATGTCCGATATTTAACCAGAGACAAGAATACAAGGTATACTGGAGCAGATCGGTGCGTTTTCTTAAAAGTTGAAACCGCCGATTTTACCTTAAGCAGAACCGTAATGACCCTTTAAAACTAATAGATGGAAGTGAGTTTAAGAAATTACTAATTCCGGATTAGGTTTGTTATTCAGCCTATTTGTTAAGGGGAACCAGCAAGCAACATTGCATCCGAATTAAGGACCATTGTATATGATACTATGTTATTTGCAGTGCTTATTATAAACAACCTAGAAAAAGGTTCTCCACTGATAACTAATAAGTCGGATGGGTTAAATGTGAAAAAAAATTCAACTTATTAATATATCACATAAATCGATGAGTGATTTATAAATATTAATAAAATTTTAATATTTAATAATAAAACAATATACTTTTTAAAAAATTATTAAATATATTTTTATATATTAAAAATTTATTAATATTTATATACTATTTATTAATCTTGTAACCTTTTATCGCCTCAAGTGAATGGATGGTGCCAATGGCATAACTCACATGCAACCGTTTTATTTCACCAATATGAAGCACAAAAGTGAGTGAGTGGGAAAGAGAGAGAGAGAGTGAAATGGACCCCTTATTTTCTGACAAAATTGATTTTGATATACCAAGAGAAATATATCTAAAGAAGAAGGAGAAAAAAAAAAAAAAAAACAGAAATTGAAAGTTTTGATTGCCTACTAAATTCGGATTAAAGGGTAAGGAATAATGAGTGGGTACGAAATCACTTCATCTTTATTGGCTTTGACTTATTCAATTCTTAAGTGATTTTAGTTGTCCAATAACTTGCTTGATTCTATGTTACGGTTTCTTTTCCTTTTTTTTTTTTTTTTCCTTGTTTGGGCAGATATGTCAAATCTCTTTATCAAGTTGAGATTATATCCGTTGAAGATGTATAAAGCAATATAATAGTCTTAATTTTTTTCTTTACAGAAAATATACATTGTTTTAATAACTAGTGCTATTGATAAGAGTGGTATGAAAAACTAACCTATAATTTTTATACAATTATTGTTAGTATATTCATACAGATAAAAGAACAAATAAGCTTGATTTATTCTATTGGTAATTAATTCTCCTCAAATCTTCTAGAAAAAGATTTTATGGATATCATTGACTGCATGTATATATCAATGATAGGTAAATATCAATAAAATTTAGATATATAATAATATAAAAATAATGCTTTTTAAGAAATTATCAATTACCACTATTATATAGTTTGACTTTATTAATACCTGGTTGAATAGTGTTTGCTTTTATCCAATATATTGGAACTGATAAAAAAATCAAAAGTTTTGACTTATCACTTGTTAGAAGAGAAACTCTAACTTAAAAAAAACAAAAAGAAAAATCAAATGTTACAACTCCTTTTCTAAGACTATTTTCTTATATTCTCTCTCTCTCCTCTCTCTCTCTCTCTCTCTCTCTCACACACACACACACACACACCTGCAATGCAAACGACAGAGGTCTGTCTTTCCATAGCATCTTAAATTTCCAAAGTCTGTATATATGGATAGTTATGTGTGTATATATATGTATGTATGTATGTATGTATGTATAACATAACTTGAAGAGGACAAAGTAAATAAAATAGCCAGAGTTATTACTATTTTGTGTATGGCCAAAGTATGTTCTGCTTCTTGTTCAATCATAATGTTATTGAAATTTATTACCGCAAACAAATGTCTTATTCTTTTAATTGTTCATTACTTTTTCAGAGATGAGAGCAAGCAGAGAAAGAGCTTTGTGCTTTGACGATATTAAGATTGCAACCTTTTGAGAGCTCAAATCTACTTCTGTTGGTCATCCACAATGCCGGTTCCTCTCGCTCCTTATCCCACTCCTCCGCCTGCTAATGGTATGTTTTCCTCAATCGATTTTCAATTCTCTTATATGACCATTCAAATTGTATTCATTCTTCAATTTTCGAAATTACCGATGAGTTAAAAACAATCATAATTGACTTTAAGGATAATATTCTTTTTGCAACTTCACACTCAAATGCTGTGCTGCTAAATATACTACTCAATCGAACTTTCGCTTATCCGAATTTACACGTGATGGTTGAAATTGTTAAATGTTGCAACATTCTTGGTTTAAGAGTGGGGAAGATGGCAAGAGTAAGAAAATTTTTTTGGTCAAAATTCAATTGAATATGACATTTAATAACTTCAAATTTTTACGAGAAGACTAGAAACATGGTAAAAGTTTCGATAATGTTTTTAGCATTATTTCTCTAATTTATGGTATAGGGAAATCAAAAGTGAAATTTTTTAGGCATAAATCAAGTAAGCTAGCATGAGCAGTTTCCTGTTTCTTTCTTAGATATTGAATTCCTAAAATATGCAGAAAAATCACCGCTGTAATTAGGTTCAGCAGAAATATCTTAAGGCTTACTAGAAAAATTTAAGTATGCAACAATTGATGTCAAATTTAAATTTTATACAGTCGGTTCGAGTACGCAGAGCCAGCTTGTTTGCTCGGGGTGTCGAAATCTATTGCTTTATCCCGCAGGAGCAACATCTGTGTGTTGTGCCGTTTGCAATGCTGTGACAGCCGTACCCCCTCCTGGTAAGCGCACTCGAAAATCCTGCGAAGTTTGCCCGCCTAATCATGAAATCGTACTCATCTGTAAAGATGAACTGATTTTGCAATGTAAATAGGCACAGAAATGGCTCAGCTGGTTTGTGGAGGCTGCCATACGTTACTCATGTACATTCGTGGAGCAACCAGTGTCCAATGCTCTTGTTGTCATACCGTTAATTTAGCATTGGAAGGTAAATTATTCTGGTTTCATCAGTTATAATGAAAGATGTCAGATGCCCTTCAAAATTATGAGAAATGTGATGTTACGGTGTGAAAATCTGAGTAAAATCACGATAAGTTTATTTAAAAATTATAGATAGCTAGATGTGTGGTTTTAATGTTTTAAAATGGAGCTGAAATAACATGGGCAGTAATTGGATGTTGCAACAGCAAATCAGGTGGCGCACGTGAACTGCGGAAACTGCAGGATGCTGTTGATGTACCAATACGGAGCTCCATCGGTTAAATGCGCAGTTTGCAATTTTGTTACCACAGTCGGGGTAAGTACATTTTACTTTTAGTATGATTGTAAATCGCTTTACAGGCTCATCTTAGGCATAATCTGGATAAATTGTTTGAATCTTTATGTACCCTGCTAAAATGCTACTTTTTTTTTTCTTTCCAGGACAACATAGATGTAAATCATACAATAGCATATTGATTGATTCACGAGGATCTAACATAGTCTTATCTAACATCAGAAATTCATAGCTAGACATGTTTTATTTTTAGTGAATTTACTATCTTTGTGTCGATTCAACATCCGAGAATATCAAAGAAAATATTAAATTGTTTAATCTTAATTCTACAACTAGTCGACATGGAATTTTAAGCGGCATATATTATAGAAATTTTTAGATTTATCTTTTAATACCCCTATCGAGTGAATAAGTTGATTAAGAAGGGATTGAAATGACAATGATGAATTCAAGTTAGATCTGCTGCTTCAGTATTATGCTAAAATTTAGTCAATAGCGAGCTGATAGGTAACCTTAAGTCCGTAGATGCAGTGTGAACCTCCATAATTATCATGTAAAATCTCACGTATTTCCGCTATTATAGAGCTGATCCTGATTTCATCGACATGTATCCATCTTTGATATTTATACCACTCCAAGTTTGCTTTTGTAAGTTGAAAATATGATTTTCTGGGTTGAAGCAGGCACCGATGAGCACGACAGAACAGCTAAAGTAATACAGCCTATATGGAGTTAGAAATGTTACACGGCTCCGGTTTTGCAAGCTATTAACGCTCTGGTGATTTCATGTACTTTCTGAGGAGATCCTTGCGGCGACACGTATAGCGTTATTCTTCATAAGCGTGACCCCTTTAAATTTTAATAAATGAGAAGTCTTGGCACTTGGCAGGTCGTATATGTATGTCAAGACTGTAGCAAGCAAATGCTTAATGCTTTTTTTTTTTTTTAATGGATAAGATGAACTTTATTTTCACATTGTTTCACTTTTTATCTGTATAGTGCCTTCAAGGACACGGTGATTAATTCATCTTCACTTACTATATACCATTAAATGGACAGATATTAATGTTTTGAAAAGGACAAATCAGTTTGCTATTTCGTTGTCATTTTACAAATTGATAGATCCATATGGAGAAAGCTGTGGTGGCAACATTTTGTGACAACATCGTGTGGGGGCATACGATTGGGTCCATTGAAAGTGTACTTCTGTTGCATAGCAAATTGATTGGTTCCAAGCTTCTTTTACTTACAAGCACGGGTTATGTATAATTTGATAAATGGGGCTTATTATAATTGATTGTATTCAACTAGTGTATATACCAACTGATTAGGGTGTGTAACCCTTAGATGTAAAGGTTAATACAAATACCATAAATTGTATAAGTACGATAATACCTCTTCCCAATCTCCTGGTAACAACGTCGGCATGGATTAGAATACGGAATTTTTCCATCAATAAGTTTTTAATGAGGATATCATTGCATAGATGATGTTTAAGGACATAAAGAACCAAAATTCAAGGAATGATAAATTTTCCATGTGCATAGTAGTTGTCACGTCCCAAATTTGATGAGCACCGTACTCTCCTACGTACCCATATAAAGTATGCAAAGCTCGATCTTATAGGTTTCTACTTTCTTTATGTTCCAATAATAATAACCAGCAAAAATGTTCCTAGCCCAACAAATAACTATTTACCATACAAACACATATAATGTGTATGTCACATCGCATGAGACTTAAAATAACTAATTCCATGGTCATATTCAAAACCCACTTGCATAAATTCCATTTAATTTACCAAATCACAATTCGACTATGGAGTTTACCTAGTGATCATACTGTATCAGCCCTTAGAGTTGATTTTTGAAAGTTAAACCTATGTATCCCCAAAAGGCACTTTTTTATTTTTTGAAAGTGTAAACTTTTTAACATAGCGTGTAGCGTTATAGATACAAATATGTGTAGGAATAAACTTGTATTAATTTGAAAGATTGTAAATAGAACTTTATTATGCAATAACCCTAAAACTAGTAAGTAAATAGAATAAAATCCAAATCCCTTAAAATGAGGAAACAAATTAAATCAGGATAAACTTTACTAAACTAACATTAAATCTTTTATGATTTTGTATCTTGCAAGAACATGTGAATTCAACTTCTAAGATATTGCCAAATGCAAAGCCATTTGCTCCAAGTGATAATAGGCTTGAATAAATCTTTATTAATGTATTATGAGCTATGTAAATCTCTATATGCGAAAAATTACAACCTCCTAAAATGCATTCCTAAATTAGATTTGAAAATCAGAAGCTAAGAGCTTATAGCTTCCTCTTGCTTCTTTCGGTATCAATGATGCTTATGATTATTCTTGGGCTGGCTTCTGAACAATATTAACTAACTTCTAATTTCCTTTTCCTTACTTTTAATGATCTAAATGGTCAATGACTTTAATCTTAACTTGTTCGCAATAATCTACTCTACTTAGGAAATCTCGATCAGGAGTGTAGATATAAAGAAACAAAAGAATCATGATACAAATAAAAAGTAGCAACATTGAAGATCTTAGAAATGCCCATGCTCTCTAGAAGAACAATGACATAAGCATTGCCATTTATCTAATGAAGTATTATGTAAGGACCATACTTCTTTCGCTAAACTTATTATACGTTACAACAGGAAACTTCTCTTTTCGAAGATATATCAAAACCCGATCTCCCACATTAACTACTCATTTACTTCACCGAATAGAATAAGGAGTAAATGGAATAAAGATTCATGAGGAATGGAATAAGTATGTAATGGGTATTACCTTATTCAATTACATAAAAAACCAATCAAGGAATAGACATGTAACAAAACTAAAATTAGTAAATTACCCTCTTCTTCCCTACGATAGTGTCTAAACTCCCTTAAAACTGTAGAATATTGCTATAGTGCCATCAACTCCATCAACTTTAGTTTCTCATCTCTAATTTCTCCTCTTTTCTCTTATCTTCCTTTCCATTTTTGCTACAGTCATTAGGGTTTCAAAGTTTTAGAGATATGATCTACTTTGGATAAGAAAACACTTGTAAAACCTAATCTAATGGTGCTCTTATAGAGATTAGTGATTCGAACTGCGACCAAGAACAGATAAAGTTGGTCGCTAAATGGGTCTAAGTTTGCAGAAAGCATGAAAAGGGTTAATAGGGAAAGATACGAAAAGGGTGAGAAATAAAGAATGAAAATAGTAAGCAAAACTTATGAATAGCTCTAGAGAATATGATGCACCAATGGAACTTCCGAGGACTCACAACACAATTCGATATGACACATGAATTGGTCTAATGAGATTACTCGCCACCTAACCTTACTTAAGGGAAAGAATAAGAGTGATATTGAGTATAAACAATAAGGTTTACGCAAGGAAGAAAAGTACTCAATTATATTGAAAGTAATATGATCATCTTACAACTATAAGTATAGGAGTATTTATACCCGCAAACTAGGGCAACTTACACAATAGGGTTTACGTAGGGAAGAAAAGTACTCCATTGTATTGAAGGTAATATGATCATCTTATAACTACAAGTACATAGGTATTTATACCTACAAACTAGGGCAACTTACCCAAAGGAGAAAAGACAAAAAGGACATTTCTTAAAGAAACAATGCACATGATACAAAAGGGTAAAAATGAATATATAAGGAAAATAATCATTGGTGCTACAGATTCTATGTATGATACTGTACATATGGCGATGCTATATTGGCAAGATTGTTAAAAGATACGGACAAAAAGTACGAACAGATGGGTTTATTCGAGCAGGGATGGCCTAGTTAGTTTAGTTTGCCTCTCTCAGCTTCATGGTAAGGAAGATGCCGAGTAATAGTCAACTTGGCAACAAAGATTATTCGTCAACTCGGCATAGCACGCAATAATAGGTAGTCATACGACATAGCATTAGAGGTAACTTGGTAAGGAGATACTTGTCTTCAGCAGGGAGATACTTAGCCTCGGTAGAGAGATACTTGGCCTCGGTAAGGGTTGGTTGGAACATAAGGATTCGTTGTGCAAGTCCCTCTAGTCCTTGAGCTCAGCTGTGGGTTAAGAGCCTCATAGCTTAATTCCCATCATTCCCTTCATGATGTTTTAGATTTGTTAAGATTTAGCACCAAATTCGAATGGTGTTCGCTCAATTCTTTGTCAAGGTGATATGGGCTAAGGTCGGCGATGTTGAAGGCGTCGGAAACCCCATAGTCCTCAGGCAGTTCCAACCTGTAGACGTTGTCATTGATTTTCTAGAGGATTCTGAAAGATCCTTCTTCTCTCGCAGATAATTTGTTTTTCCTTTTGTTTGGGAACCGTTCCTTACTGAGGTATGGCCATACCAAGTCTCTCTTGGCTGAAATTGTTTAGCCAACTGACCTTTGGTCTTTTCACGCATTCTTCTAACAGCTTGGTTGATATGCTGAGTGACCTTGTCATAGATTTATAGGTCGATAGGCACCAAGATGATACGAACAGTGACCAAGAACAGACAAGGCCGATTGCTGAATAGGTCCAAGCTTGCAGAAAGCTCGAAAAGGGTTAATGGAGAAAGGTACAAAAAGGGTGATAAATGAAGAATGAAAATAGTAAGCAAAACCCACGAACAGCTCCAAAAGATATGACGCACTAATGGAACTTTCAAGGACTCACTGTACAATTTGATATGACGCATGAATAGGTCCAATGAGATTACTTACCACCTAACCTTACTTAAGGGAAATGATAAGAGTGATGCTGAGAGTAAACAATAGGGTTTACGTAAGGAAGAAAAGTACTCAATTGTATTGAAAGTAATATGATCATCTTACTACTACAAGTATAGGGGTATTTATACCCACAAACTAAGGTAATTTGTCCAAAGGGGAAAAGACAAAAAAAAAAACATTTCCTAAAGAAGTAATGTACATGATACAAAAGGATAAAAATGAATATACAAAGAAAATAATCATTGATGCTACAGATTCTATGCATGATACTGTACGCGTAACGATGTTGTATTGGCAAGGTTGCTAGGAGATGCGGACAAAAAGTATGGATAAGTGGGTTTGTCTAAGCAGGGTTAGCCTAGTCAGTCCGGTCTCCCTTTCTCGGCTTCTTAGTAAGGAAGATGCTGAGTAATTGGTTAACTCGGCAACAAAGAGTAATCATTAACTCAGCATACTATACAATAATGGGTGGTCATACGGCACGACATTAGAGTTGACTTGGTAAGGAGATACTCAGCCTTAGTAGGGGTTAATTGGAACATAAGGATTTGTCGTGCAAGTCCCTTTAGTCCTTGAGCTCGGCTGTAGGTCAGGGGCCCTATAGCTTGATTCCCATTAGATTAAAGTATGAAAAACAAGAACACACAATTAAATTTGTTCAAAAAACACCAAATTGAATCCAAAAAGAACACACTCTCTCTAAAACTTCAAAGAACAATTAACTTTCTCTCTATAAAATTTCTAGGTCCATAGATAAAATTGAAGGAAAGGAAAGTTAGATTTAGATACTAGAGGCTTATAGATTAAGAAAAGAAGAAACTTTTGCATTGAATCAATGAATGAAGTATCAGATCGCAATTTGAAGATTTATTGTTGCTGGGTATTTAAAAGCAATTGCTAATGATTCGAAGAAATAAAGAAGAAGGAAGAGATAAGACGGTGTTTCTAAGAAATAGAGATAAAGATTGGGGCGATAATATGAGAAAGAGAGATGGATTCTAAGGTTTGTTGATTTCTAGAGGGTTTATTTAATTGGTTACACTGTGTTTAATTAAGGGCATTATGTGGTCATTTTGAAACGTTAATAAGGGCAAATATGATAAAAAAAAATAGCATGTCCAATGGAATCAAAATTCACAAGTCTAACTACTGAATCCCAATTCTACAATTTCATGTAATAAAGATTCAACATGAATGGCCATTGTGGGACAATTTTTAAACTAAACGGTGTAATAGGGCTTCAATGAAGAATAAGGGGGAAGGGGGTAGGGGTGGAATGTAACAGCCATTACCCTTAAGTGAACGGATCGTAAATATCTCAAGTCTTATGTACTTATCAACCGTTGTCTTATACTTATGATTTTCTGACTCAAGCTTTTGCTTCACTTCCTTACGTACTTCAACAATTTGCTCCACCATATGCTTAACTTGAATATTCTTACCCTCACTTTTAAGTAACCAAATCAAGTCAAGGGTATGTTAGGAACCTTTGTATACATAATTGAAAATGGTGATCTTTGAGTAACGCTATAAACAACATTATATATGTAAATTTTGCTTATGCTAATGTAGCATCTATAATGCCCAAAAAGAGGCCTAGTGGATTATCTAAGATTTTCATATCATGTATGCACATATGGTATGAAAATCACTTTCCAAGTAAAAGGATCGCAAGACTCCACGTATTTAATTCCTATTCACATTTTAGTTATATAACTATCTTATCCCATAATTTACTATGGACACCAAATAATCCGTAGTCCATCAAAACTATAGAGAATTGGTATCCCTTAGTAGTTAATAAGATAGGACAAACTAATTTTATAAATTACCATAACTACTAAAGTTACAGAACTTGAACGTGTAAGTATTTTCGATGTAGAGTGTTTCTATACTAATTATACATGTCCTTACCTAAATCTAACATTCTCTTACACTTCTTAGATTATACTCTGCATTAGAACCTTATCCCAATCCCAACTTAAGTGAACCTGCAAAATAGACTATTGGGGAATAAGCTACCCGAGCTTAGTAAGATATCCCTTCTACTATATCAGCAAGCAATTATTATTAACAGTCATATGAATGCATGAATAAACAAATGCCAAACAATATATGCAGTTGACCAGTGTTGCATACAACTCGTGTTTATGCCCTTCGAAGTTAGGATTGGAGATTTATTGGAACCAATCATAACCGAGTTTTAGCACTGGAGCTCTTAACCAATTTAAAGTTCCACATTTCATAAAAAGATTTTTTCTTTTCAATTCCAAAATCTAGTAAAAGCCAAAGCCCTAAGTCTAGTGGTTAGGTAGCTTTCGTAGTCCATACTCACACCCTATAATAGAGGTCTCTATACATGGCCCTTAGCCTACGGTTGGCATCTCTAAGAGCATAGTAAGCTTGTAGGCCAGGGTAGGGCACTTATTGTACAAGTGCACCATATTAATAACTTTCATATCAACAGAATAAATACAACGCCTGCCTACAAGACCCTCAATTACCTCTATGTGAGGTAGCAACCATAAAATAGATGCAATGTCATGGTCATACATGTCCATTAATTGATTAAACCGAATATAATTAGGTCTGGTTTGATTGAGTAATCAAGCAGTTCACAAACACTTATGGTAGGTTAACATTCAATAATATATCACGCATTTCATTCTCTCGTAATTAAGGTGTACTAGCACTACATTCAAATAAGAATCAAACACATACATCAACTCATATACCCCTAGGCAATCAAATTTAGTTATCTTTAATTAATCATGTAACTAACTATGTATACAAATAAGTATAGAATTATCGGGAGTACTTACTTGATCACGACGCCTACATTTGTAGAAATCTTTGGGTGTTCTTAGAATCAATTTCAAAGTTTTATGATAGTAAAATAACAATGATACTATAAGTCCGTGGTGAAACTATTTATTTATCTAAGTTAGTTTCACTATACTATTCTCAATCACAGTTAAAACTTGCTTTTGTGATTTCTTTCTCGTTTTAAGTTTGATTTTCAGGATCTTATAGTCAATTTTATAGGATTTTGAACACACTTTCACATGGTAAGGTTTGTTTTGAGAGTTAGGACCTACAACTATTCATTCAAGTAGGGGTCAGATTCAAGTTTTTGATTTTGCTCTTTTTACTTAGTTGATTTCTTAGCTTACTTAGGTGTTTAAGTGTTTAAGGCCTTCTCCTAACTCCATATATCTATTAATTGGGCTTTTAATCTTTATTTAAGTTCATTAAATTAGTTGTCCAATTAAATTTAAGTCCAAGTTCAACTTTTATCATTTTAAGGTTTAAATTAGTCTTTCTAACCAATTATAGGCTTAAACTATGCCTAGCCCTATTAAGTCTCGTTTAATTATTTAGTAGCCTTATTACACTTTCTATTTAAGTTCCACTTATCCAATTTAGCTGCCGGTCCCACAAGTTTAAGGTTGCTCTAAGTTTGTTTTGTGGGCTTTTAGCTTTATTTAAGCTTAATTAATGTATTAAGGCCTATATTATCACGCCTCAAAGCGGTAGAGTCGTAATAGCCCCGCCGTATAAACCATCCTAAGATAGAAGTTGGCTTTACAACCGCTATCTTAGACCTGATCTACATAAGGCGTCTACGACTAACCCGCTTTGAAGTAAACAGTTTATAATTTAAATAAATTATTTACCTAAGCAAGTGAAGATATATATATATACACTATAATTCAGTTATTGCAATTAAAATTTATAATATTTCTCCGTAATATATTTCCTAGTTATTACATTATTCAGAAATGAAAAATAATTCTAAAATAAAAACTTAGACCTTAAAAATATGTATTTATTTTTCATTATTTTTCTTTACTCTCTAGGATTTAGCAGTTGCTAGCTTCAGAGTAGTTGTTTGCCGCTTTTTAGCCAGTACCTGTACGATGTCTATTGGGATGTGAGCAACCATAGCTCAGTAAGTTATGATGGAGGACTTAAAACTATACCATAAACACAATAAGGTTATCAATCAACTTATTAAGTGCAATGCATGTTCAAGCAAATGCCATTACACGACATTGTCCAGCTTGTCGTGAGATTAGAGAAATTGCGCCCGTTCTAATCCGGATTGAGGAGTTGCCGTTAATGCAACAGCTAACGACCAAACCCAGGCTTGTGTAATGGAGACCTTGCTCCTCCCGCGACTACCTTTGAACCATTGACTTCACCTTCGCCGCGACCTCCTCACCTGTTACTTAGTTCGACTGAGGATGAAGAAGGGACCTTTTGTAATCCTACGCTATCTCTTTTGAAGGGGTCGGTATTTGGCTAGAGAATCCTAAGTTTCCCCTAATGGGTTGCCATGTATATCCGATTATGATTACTTGTCATATATTTGATTAGGTCCAGTTTAAGGTGATCAATCATTTCATACAAATCATACAATACAGGCCAAAACAACAAACAAAATCATAGCATCACTCATAATCAAGCACATGCACACATCCAACTATCTAACAAGCACAATCAAGCATAACTTTAAGCCTCCAAAATACAGCATCGTATTAATCCCAACTTACTTCATCTCCTCGCTCACTCACTCAAGGTTTGACTTGTTCAGGCTATCACCGATCATCCCTATAACACAAACATGGTTTCAGTTTTTCATATAACTATTATAGGTTCATTTTATCCTACAACGCTTATTGTTATGTTTTGTTTAGGGTTTAATATGCCTAATTATCTAGGTCTTAAGTCTTTTACAATTATTCTAGGTTTAGGGTTAGGTTCGGGTTCGGTTTCCGCATCAATTTCTAAATTAGGTTCTAGTTCGATTTTTAAGTATTGTTTTATCCTGGAATCCTAGAAATTCGTTTCAACTCATAATGTGAAATTAGTCACATTACTTCCCGATCTCCTAAATACCATCATTACCTTTAATTAGTATTTTATTCTACCCGATACACTTAAATTCTTATTAGTGTACCGAATTTACTCCTGATGTGAGAAATTTTTACATTTTTCATCTAATTACATAAATTCAATTTTCCTTTTAGATTTATTGTACATTTTTATTATTATCATAATATCAATTTTTATTATAATATTTTCTATTTATTATATTTTTAATAATTGTGTATTATGTACTATTACCTATTATGTACATAATATACATTTAATATTTCTATTACTCTAATTACCATCTCATAACATCAATTATCATTTCAAAATGTCTAAATTCATTCTAAATCAGATTTTACACCTAATTACCCTAATTTACAAAATTAACTTAAAATTCAGTATTTTCCTCTATTACTTATCTAATACATATTTAATCTAATAATTACATCTAACACCCTAAATGTTACAAGTATCATACTCCATCGGATTTCAACATCCTAAAACATATACTTATTCACTAAATCAGTAATTAACCATTTAATTACTTTATTAACCCTAAATTACCTATTTTATGCCTCATTTTAAGGCCTAAAAATTATCTAAAAATTTCAAAAATTAATTTTTTAAAATGGGATTCATAGCACTATTTTATATCATCTAAGTAGTCTACACAAAAATTTTGGGCTTAAAACTACACTCTTAAGGTCATTTATTTCTAAATCGAAACATGCTCGGTTTTACACGATTTCTTAAGGATTGCATATTACGAGACATATTTTCATCAAAATAATATTTTTCCTAAAAACTAAATACAAAAATATTCCATAATAACAAAATTCATAATTTTCTAAGAATATTTACTATTTTTTACAAAATTACACAAAATCGAGCTGGAAATCGGACTCACTGGTTTGGGTGGCTCCGACCACCGCCGGCCGCCGTGGCCTTATCGGTCGGTCTGGGCATTGCCACCACTATGTAGTGGTGGTGGTTGTCCACTCCCAGCTGCTCGTTTGATGTGGGTTCCCTTTAAAGGCCCTAATTGCATAGTTTTTCCTATTTTTTTTTTCTAACCTTAATTTTTCTCTCAATTTTCGCCTCTCCCTAATTTTCTCTAATTTCTAACTGTCCAAATGAGCTTCTGAATTTTTCTTGCTATTTATAAAGCTTTAGGGAAATTATTGTGTATTAATGAGACAAGACAATTGCCTTATCAATTCTTTTTTCCACTTTCTATTTGTTGCATTTTAATTGGTTGATTTTTTTTCTTCAATATCAAATTGCCACGCCCCACTTCTAGACTTTTTCTCATTTTTATATATTTTTTCTGATTTTTCCTTAATTAATTATGAATTTTCTTTAATTATTTCTTATTATTTTAGTACATTTCACATATTTTAAGTAATTATGCGTATTTCTACATACATGTAAATTCTTATATAGTACAAATAAATATTTCTAAATATTATTTAGGTCATTTTATAATTTTTAGTATACAAATAATTTATCTCTAGCGATTTGTTAATTATTGGAATACATTTTACGCATTTTCGATAAATAACGAGTTATATACTTAAAACTTGGAATTTTTATAGTCTTTTATTTTATTGCTTATTTTCTTAAATTCAAACTTACGGGATCTTTTTACTAATATTTCTAGCTTTATTTTATAATTTAGGCTTGATTGAGTCTTTCAACCGATCGAAACATCGAATGGTTAGTTATGGAACTTACATATATTATGGCCCTAACTTACTTTATTAGGCATAATAGCTTATTATCCATATTCATTAGTCTAATATCACCCAAGTTTTAGATTTGATACTATTAGTTTACTGGGCCCTAAATAGGTTTTTCCAAGCCTATGATCTAATTTAAGCATAATTACTTACTATTGGTAATGTTTAACCCATGGCCTTCCAAGTTCAAGCCCTAAACTTTAACTAATCTTAATTAATTATGCTACTAACCTTTTAAACTTCTATTTACAGTAGGTATATTCAACTTTAAATAATGATTAAATAAGTTTTTCTAAGGATCAATACTCTACATGGACCAAACATGATGATTAGTGAATCAAACTAGTTCTATATGCAATTTAGTCTACTTTTGCACATTCAAGTGTAGAAATGCACATTCAAGTGTTAGCCTATTGAAGCAATACGGTTTTAATGGAGTTTTTTCATTCCTTTTTCAAGTTAGGTAAGTGGATTCAACTATACTACTCAAAAACTCAAGTAACAATCTAATTAGTTTCATGAATGAATGAGTGAATGTTTGATCCTAAAATGATGTGTACATGACCAAACATGTTTATCTCATTTCTCTAATTCTAAGTTGTCAAGATTTCATAGGTATAGCTAATAAGCAAGAAACCAAGGTTAGGTGAGTTTTACCTTAAATTGTCTTGTACGAGGTTAAACTTTCTCACTCAAAAACATGATCGAAACACTCTTCTTAGATCTCCTAGGTTTGTTGACAGGAAAGAGTTGGATGTTATGGTTCAAATGGTGGTGGTCTTAATCAATTTGGTGGTGTATGGTGGAGGAAAAAGAAATAAGCGTTGAGGTCGACTGGAGTTGTGACTTGTTTCCTTTCTTCTTGTTTTTCTTGGGTTTTGGATGCATATGTTAAGCGAGTGTTTCTAAGGTTTATTTTGGAGAAGAAGATGGAGTAAAATGCAAATGGAGGGATCAAAAAGTAGACTTTGAATGGGTGTAATAGGGAATAAACCCATTTTATTCTTGGTTACATGATACAAGCATAAAGTGGGGATCGTTTGCTTTTGTGATTTTTGCCAAATTGGTTAAAGATTTGCTTCCTAAAAGTGAATGCATTGCCTAATCATGTGTTCTAATTAATTAATTACATTGTCTTCTTATTGTTAATGGTGTTTTTCTCCTAATTAATCATGATGCATGAATACCTCTAACAAATTGAGATGCAATTAAACTTATTGACCTTAATTACTAGTATATATGATCCTAATTGAGCATAGTTTAAGGTTTCTCATATTTAACTAAGTTAATCAAGTCTATTGGTCACTTTATCTAAGTAATTTAGGGTTTTCAAAAGTTGGAATTAATTATCACTAATCGATTACGATTTCAAAAGGCAAATTGGAGCTCTTTAATGATATGGTGATTTATTAGTAATTGATTGAAAATGTGGCTATATAATTAGAGTTTATTAATTAAATAGTCCAATCATATAATTTGGAATTTATTAATTACTTTAAGATTCTTAATATTAATTTAGAGTTTTTAGAGTTAAGTTAGGTTTACCATATGTTCTAGCTTAAGTAACTCTTTTGAGTTTTAGCAGTACTCTTAAGGTTTTAATCTTAATTATAAAATATATTATTATGGTTTCTTATTTTAGTATTTGTTTTTAATTTAGTTCTTTCTTTATATGGTTCAAGGGACTCATATGGACTCTGAGTACTTGTCTTAGGTTTGGGTTTAGAAATTTCACAAGTCTTACAACATTCCATTATCCCAGCTTATCACAACAAATACTTCAAATCAAGTTACCCAAGGTTCTATTAATGGTTTTCATTTGCCCATCAGCTAAAGTTTAACAACGAATCAAACATCTTCCATAAAGTTTTCTAAAAGTAGCTTATGAACTTGGTATCATAGTTAGAAGTGATTGATTTCAAAGTCCCATGTAAACGAGCAACCTCTTTAAAGAACAACCTAATGACTCACTGCATCAAAAGTCCTTCTACAGGGAATGAAATGAGCGATCTTTGAAAATCTGTTAACCACTATAAAAATAGAGTCAACTCCCTACTGAGTTTTTAGTAAACCTAACATAAAATCCATGCACAAGACTTCCCAAATGTTTCTTAATACTGGTAAAGGCATATACAATCTAGTATTCTTTGACTATTCGTTAGCCTTTTAACTCACAATACATCTCTCAACAAACTATATATTTCTCTTTGCAAATGTAGCCAATAATCCTTCACTACAACGAGTGTCTTATCTTTACCTAAATGACATGTTAAACACTCCACCATGTAATTCTTGAATCACTTGATCTTAAAGTGAAGTCTTTAACAAGCACAATAAGTTCTTGTGCATTAGAAACCTATCATATGCAAAGAAACCATTAGAAGGTTGATTTTAAGACTTTGCTCCAAATATTAGCAAATCCTGATCTTGCTCATACTCTCCCTTAAGTTGTTTGAAACAAATGATTTCATTGCTCAAAGTAAGCAATAAAGACGCTCTTATGTCCAAAGCATTAACAACTTGATTTTGAATGCTAGATTTATGCTTCAACATGAAAGAAAATTTATGTAGAAACTAATATCTCCTTACAGGCCATATTACTACTAAACCGCTTTTAACTTCTCAAATACTTCAGGGCTTCATGGTTAGAATACAACCTCCTTAGCTAAATAGTGTCTTAAAGTTTTGAGAACCTTCACCATTGAATAAAATTCCTTATCATAAGTACTCTACTTCTATCTAGCTTCACTTAATTTTTCACTAAAAAATGCTACTAGCCTCTTTTCTTAAGATAGGACAACTCCTATTCCTACTCTACCTACACCACAATCAATTTCAAACATCTTGCTAAAATCTAGCAGAGTTAAAACTATACCAGTATTAACTTCTCTTCAAAATTACAAAGCTATTAGCTATCTCTTCTCCTTAATGAAAGTTTCCCTTCTTCAAATGTTTTGTCATAAAAATAGCAATAGTACCAAAAGCTCTTATGAAACACCTGCAAAATGTAGTCAACCTATGGAAACTTTGCAATTTAGAAACATTCTTTGGCATAGGCTAATATTTTATTACTCTGATTTTAGATTCATCAACATGTATGCCATCAACAGATACAACAAACCCCAAAAACAATGGTTTATTTGTCATGAAGCTATGGTACTTAAGATTTATGTGCGACCAATTCTCTTTCAGAAAGGAACCAATTTACCAATAAATGGTCTTGGTACCTAATTCATCAATCTCATAAAACTATTAGAAGCTTTAGACAATTTAAAAGGCATCACTAACCACTCATCTAAACCTTTTTTTGTCTTAACTATCGTTTTTCCACTCGTCCCCTCATCAAATTTAGATCTTATGGTTCAAATGGATCTTAGAAAACCATCTAGCACAATGTAACCTATCTAACATATCTTCCAAACTTAGAATTGGAAATCTGTATCCTACTATGGTTATGTTGATAGCATTGTTATCAATACACATTCTCCAACTTCTATTTTTTGGAGTTAAAAAATACAAGAACAACATAAGGACTCATTCATTTCCTATATATGTCCTTTTAGAAGCAACTCTTCCACTTTCTCTTTAAAAGTTTCCCTTTCCCTTTGACTCATCTTGTAATGTGGAAGATTCAGCAAACTAGCCTTAAGAAATCATTGTGATGTATATTTCTTATAAGAGGTAATCCATCAAGTTTCTCTTCTAGCATCAACTCCTTTAACTCTCGCAATAGAGGATGCTACACTATTTATAGGTGCTCCTTTACTTACAAATTACAACCATTTATCATCAAATGCTTCTACTAGTACATGTATTTCTCTTATCTCTCTAAGTTTAGAATCAAACTTATGCATAATAGACAAGAAGGTACTCTTCTTAAGAGCTTATGACTTAATCTTGAATAGAAATAAAATATATCTCACACCATCCCTTTCTTACTTATATACATTACTCTTACTGAGTTGTAGGGTGTCTACATTATATTGAAATGGTCTACCAAACAATATATGGCATTCATCCCTACAACAAAATCATTTTCAATCTCACCATGATACTTACCAATAGAGAATGATACTTTATATCTTTCTATCACTTTTACCTTTCTTACCATGGCTTTAATTTACCCTAAAGTATAAGATTTAGGATGTTTCTCCACAAATAACTTTGACTCTTTCATAGCATCTCGACTAATAATATTCTTGCAATTGCCAATATCAATGATAGCACCAAATACCTTATCATTAATGGGTACATCTAATTCTAAATAATCCATGATGTTGAATCTAATTTCTTCCTTAGGAGATAACATCAACCTTCTAAGCACATAGGTCTGACCTTCATCATCATACTGCTCTTCTTCATCTCCATTTGGTTCACAATAGATTTCCTTATCTTCTTCATCTTTCTCCACAACATTCACGATTTTTCTCGTGGGAAATTCATTTAATTTATGCCTTGGTTGATTGCATTTGAAGCACTTATCGATAATAAGCTTGGGATAAGAACTCTCATCCTTCCTCTACTTTTTTCCTTTAGCTTCTAACATATGACATTTGCCTATTGCCTTGTCTTCCTATATACTTCTACTATTGCTACCTTTACAGTCGTTTCTGATATTGGCTTCAATGTCTCACTAGATGCAAAAGCTTTATAAGTAACATAGCCCTTTTTGCTATGCTCTTGCTACATCGATTATACTTTCAAGGCCATATTTTTAACTCTTGATAAAATTCTGATGACTTGAATTCCAATTCTATCCCTTAAGGGTCCTTTTAGGTATTTAGCAATCCGATGTCCTTCTAACTCATGAAGGTTGTTTCTTTTTGCCAACTTTATGAATTCTACCATGTATTCATATACCCTTCATCAATATAGATTTCATCCTATACTATATATGTGCAAGACCCTTCCCTTCCTTCTCTCTCCTATATTAAATTCATTCTCACTAAATAGAAACTCCCCCTTTCAATCTACATGCCACCAATCTTCTTTTGTCTAATAGAATTTCCACATAATCAAAGAATCTATCACTCTCTAAAATCTAATCCAAGAACTCCTATATCCCCAAACTCCTATAGAAGTGTGGAACATCACTACACCTAAATTAGCTTTTAGTTACATTTAATAAATGTAGCAAAAGCCGATTAGCTACTTTTAATAAACATAACCTTGTAACATAGTAAAAGACATATGATAGAAAAGTTCCGCTATATTTTAAAGTATAAACATTACCAATGGTAGGAAACTTGGCAAACGGATAGATCATTTGCCACATTTACATGAGGCCAAACAATGTAGGTTATGTTGTGTTTACATGTGGCTAAAAGTTAAGTATCTAAGTATATACCTACAATTTGCCACATTTATACGCAGTTTTTAGTATAGGTCCAACCATGTTTATACGTGGCAAAAGGTTATTACTGCCATGTATCCTATGATTTGCTAGATGTAAACATGCTTGAATCTACACTATGAGCCACGTATAAACATAATACATCTTGTTTATGATTTGCTATGTTTACACATAACTTATAGTAAAGGTTTAGTGGCATTTACACGAAACAAAAGATAATAAATGCATTTCCTCATATGGTTTGCTATGTTTAAATGTGGTTAAAACTAAGTTATAAGTCATGTAAACATGACAAAGTTTATCAAAACTATGATTAGCCACTATTATTTGTCAATATTATTGTTGCTCATACTAGTTATTCTAATTATACTTGTTTAATAATAAGTGAAATTTCAATCACACCTATTTGGCTTAGATGTTATTTCATCGCACTTGTTTTTAGTTACACAAGTTTAACCTGTAACTTATACTTGTTATATCAATCACATAATTGAATAATGTGTATATCTATCTTGTTTGACTATAATTGGCATTTTAGACTTTAAATACTAACAATTGACAAAATGTTCTTAAAACTTTATTAAATATCGATAATATGTCTTTAAACAAATACATTGTATTGTAAATTATTCAAAGCTCTTGACAATTTTCATATCCATATTGTAAACAACATATATATGGCCAAAATATGGATAAAAAAGTTCTTGAAATTTCATCACATCTAATCTTAGACATCAAGCAAATACTTATCCAAATATATATATATATATATATACATACATACATACATATATATGTATATTTATCCTTAGTTTTCTTTATTTGTTCTTGCATCATCATCCTTTCGGTATTGCTTGCATCTAGATTTCTTGTTACACCATACATAAAACAATAAGTAACAAGCAAATATAATTATATTCCAAAAAGAGACAAAGAACTATAGGAATCGTTTTTAGACGAGTTGAGTAAGTCAAGATAGCTATAAAACAACTTATATCAAGTTAGTAGTTTGAGAAATTTTGAGAAAACTATCAATTTTGAGGGACAAATACTTGTAGCAAAATTTCACATTTGTATATATTCTATACTTATATTTGTTTCCAGTTGTAAATGGAGAATAGATAAAAGTAACCATGACAGGAAAAAAAAAGATAAACTTCAATTTTTAGTTGAAAATAATAGTAAATAGTAAGCCTAGAATGATAAAATTTAATTTTATATGATCAAACACACTAATAAGCTGTTGTCTTTTATTATCTAAACACAATATGCTTCCTTCAGTTTTCCATATAGAAACTATTCTACCATACATGTACTTTACTTTTCTTGAAGTTTATAGGTTAAAACATACGAGAATTCAATACATCATAATTTTTCTTTTGATAAGTTAAAAAACTTTTCATTAAAGAAATGAAAGGATATACAAGGAGATTAACTCATAGAAATCATAGTAGACTAGAAACAAAACATAACATATTTTTAGTAATTATATCTATAAACGAAAACTGTAAGTGCTAAAATTAGGAAAACAATATAACTTAATGAAAGCTATCTAGAAGATAAATTATTATTTTTTACATTTACATTTAGACTACATGAGCTAAAACTTTTGGTTACCTTATAAGTTGAATTCGCTGAAGTAGGAAAAATTTTCTCGGGATTCATAAGATACCCATTTTGAAAACTTAGACCTTCTATCACAATATAATAACATCAAGTGTAAAAATTTCCTATCAAGTTTTGGAAGCTAAAAACTATTAGAATTTTCATATTATAATCATATACTAGAAATCTTAGACTCTTTAAAAATTTGAGAATCCCTTAAATAAAAGCAAGATAAGTCCCTTATTATACTTCATATTTTATGTTAAGTTCCTTTCTATTACTTACTAACAACCAAAGCTCATTTGCATAAGATATAAAAGCTTTATTATAAAGTCATTTTAAGAATCTTCAGTATTTATAATCTTATAGCAATTGAATAAAACAAGACTTACTCATAGTAAGGATCAATGAAGTGATCGACATACCAAAGTACCTTGAATCACATTCTCCTTTGAGTCTTGTGCCTAATGCAATGGATGAGAATAAAATTGCTACATAAATTACATAAGGAATAAGGTATTGCAACAAAATTTTGCACAAATTTGAGGTATCAACATATATTGGAGTCTATAAAAGGAGGCATCTAATCACGTTAACCTAATTAGGAGACAAAATGATGAGATTGTAATAGAAAACTCTAGCATTATGATGGAATCCCCAATATAAGTTATAAGAAGAATAAATTTAAAAATCATTCATGTCCTTTTACTAGAAGGAACAAAAATACCAAGACAAAGTGACTACTAACTTTTACTATGGATGTATAAAAAACGAGAGGAGATTGTAAGCCTCGAGAATTTGGCTATTTGAAAGTAAAATTGAATTTTAATACTATAAATAGCTTTATAAGTCATTAAGGCTAAGTAAGATGAAAATTTTATTAAATTATGAAACTGAATATATTATAAGTAATAAAAATCTCAAAATTTCATTCGAAACCTAAATCGCGTATGAAAACCTTAAACTCTATGTAGGTGTAAATACTCAGAATTAAATTTGAACTTGACAAAAATCTTAAAATTATAACTTTAAGCTTATAAAATGAATAAATTTACCCTAATAGTAATAAAACCGTAAATGAATACAATTATCGATCAATATACGAAATCGCGTAAAATTATTAACGAACGCGTTGAGATAACTCTTAAATATTATAAACGTAACGAATAACAATTAAATTAATAAATTTTTATAAAATTTCAATATTATTTTATAAATACTAAATTTATACTTTTTATATTTAGAAAAATCTAATATTTTTATTTTTATTTTTCCTTTTTCTTTCTTTTTCCTCCTTTTTTTCTTCTTTTCCTATTTCTCTTCTTTGGCTACGTCAGCTTCCAAAATCACGTTAGGGACACTTGTGTGGTTAATTTTTTTTTAACCATGTGTTCATTATGTGTAAAAACAAAGCTATTAGATAAGTCGACGGTTACATCACATTAATACAACTTGTTTGTCTTTTTTCTTCTTTCCTTTAATCCACATTCTTTCTGTCTTCCTTTCCCCTATCAAATTCCATGTAGCTGGAAAAAAAAAAAGAAAAGAAAAGAAAAGAAACATACACTTTTTCTAGCACAAAAACAAAATTACACATATACCTTTGCTTTTTCCAACCATAAAGCTTCCATCCTCTTCCTTTTAATTCCTTTTTACTTCCAAAAGTCATCAAGAAAACCAAGAAGAAGAAGAAGGAGCCTTACCATCTTTTATTCATCAAGATAATAAGAGAATTAGATAAGTAGTATGTACATTATATTTATTTTGTAATAAGTATTTAAAGATATTCTTTCATGTACATATGTTTCATAGAATTTTATATGTATTATAAGTTTATATAGTAAATTTATAAGTATTCTGTTGTTATTTGCAAGGAAAAATCCATGTACATGTATAGGGATTCTATAAAAAATTGATCTTATATCATCTACATGTACTCATAAGTGTATAAATACTTAGAGTATTCACATATATACATATATATGCATGTTATATTTAATTTTGCAACTATTTGTTATAAAGAAATTATGTATATATATATATATATATACAAATATGTATGTATACATAGTATATGTATATTTGGTATTTTTATTTTATAGGTATATGTACATGTATATATATTTATATATATGTTGGCATAAATAGTAATATGTACATAAGGTAGTTTTACTATGGATATATATCTATAAATATGGGTCGAATATGTAGATATGTCTATATGTACATGTAAAGTACAAAAATACTCCTATAAAATAGGTATAGGTATAGGTATAGTATATACATATATATGCATATAGTATATATAATATATTTAAGGATTATATCCCTTAATTACATAAGTGTAAAAAATTGAAGAAAACCAACTACATAAGTATATCTATGCATATGAATATACGTATGTTAAGGGTATAGTGTATATCTAAATATATGGNACTATACTATAATACTAAAATAAGATAATATATATAAGTAAGTATGCATGCCATAGAATCTAAGAAAATGGAAACTAATTAATTTACAAAATTTAATAAAATACAATAATAAATATAATTATATACATATTATGTAAAATTACAAAATAGGAAAAATTTTGAAATTATGTATATTTCGGAACTGACATGTGGCACTTATCCATGTTGCTACATTAGCATATAATTAATTTTAATTAAAAATTGTAATAAAAAAATATTTAATTAATTAGGAAATTATTAAAGTAATAAAAAATGAAATAACTAAGTTTTAACCCTTAAAAAAATGGCAAAATATGGAAATTATGATAAAATGAACTTAAAAATAAGAAAATTACAAAAATATAGGAATTAGATATTTATTAAAAGAAAAGCTTAAAATAATATTTTATAGTTATTTAAGTCGAAATAATGAATTTTATAATATTTTTACATCTTAATAAAAAGTGCGAGTTACAACATCCAAAACAGACCCCGCTACGAGAAAATATATCTAAAAACGATAAAAATAGACTATAAGTTCATAAAAATCGAAATTAAATTGAAAAGTTATATATGATTAACAAAAAAGCTTAAACTGAGCATTTAATATTAATAGATAGTTAATTTAAATAATTAGTACTAAATATATAAATAGTTTAGTTATTTAACTTAAACACTTATTGTTTTTTTATCCCCTAAATGTTAGGTGATTTTGATACGGATACCGACTTACCAAGTGGACTATTACGACTATTAATAAACTTAATGGCCAAGTGAGTATTCTTAATGATTCTATACTTATTTTGTTACATAAATTAAATATTAATAACTTGATACATGGTGTAGACACCTCATTTTTGCCATTTATTTTAATTTTATTTTTCATTAATTGAGTTAGGTTAATAAATAAATAGAAAAAAATAATAAAATAAAAAAAACGAAAATTAAAAGAAAAATGAAAAAATAGTAAAAATGAGAGAGTCGCGTTATATTGTATCAAGTCGAGTGGTATTATATCGAGTCGTGTCGTATCATATAGAATCGTGTTGTAACGAATCAAGACAAGTCAAATCATATCGAGTCAAGTCGTATTAAATCAAGTTATGTCAGATCATTTAATATCAAATTGGATGACTGTGTATGATTAGTTTAAATCATTGGAGAATTAGACTTTATTAAAATAATTTTGGTCTAGTCCGATATAAAATAGATTTTTTTATTTGAATTATATTGCGCCGGATTAAATTTATAATTTATTAATTAGGCTAAATCAAATTAGATCTGATTGGGCCTTAAAAAATAGAAAGCTCGAATTAAGTAGAGTTTTTAGAAGTTAGGTTAGATCGTTAAAGGATCAAAATCATATCTTTTGTATCTTTGATACGAAAGATACAATTGTAAGTTTATAAATAACACAATAGCACGTGTCGTTAAGGAGAGTTTATTTTATTCCTACAATTTACGAATTTCCAATTCACGAAGCCATATCCTCCTGACAACCAACTTTCCAATTCCCTAAGAAATCTAAATTTCCGAAATTTCCGCAAACCACCTAACATTCCAATTCACAAATTTTTGAATTCCAAAGACCTCCAATCTAAAACCAGAAATCCAATTGCAAAGCCAACATCCGAAACCCTGACGACTTATACAATTCCGGAAATTCGATAATGAAGCCAACTAAATTCACATCCGTTTGAAACTAATGCACATCCAGTGAAGATAATTTCCAATTCCAATGTCCGAAGCCTAACGAAGACCAATTTCATTCGAAATTCCAAAGTCCATAATTCTATCTGAAGTCAATGCCAAAGTCCACAATTCTATTCGAAGTCATGATCCCCTGACGTAATCTAATCAGATCAGTACATACCCCTGCTTACACCTTCGCGCACATGATCGAGTCCACCGACAGCACCAAATACTAATCCGCTCTAACAACATTAGCACGTACTCTAACTAAACGTCTAAACCCACGATCTCCTGACTGACAGCCAATAAACATGCATTACACATAGAATGCCCATGCTAGCACATACATAACACCTGATACGGCACATACACATGCAATCTGACATACGACACATTTGCAATGAGGCATGCGACACATGAAATTTGACGCCCAAACACAACGATGATCACGTATGACTTGATTCATTTAGGTTTATTATTTTTATTATTATATTATCGGATATTTTTTAGATAATTTGAGTTTTTAAGTGAATTTAGTTAATTGAAAAATTGCATTTTTAAAAGTTGTATATTTTTTCTATCCGTATCTTGCAATTGAGATACGTATCTCACCGTATCTTTAACGTATCTTATAATTAGATTTAGAAAATATATTTTTTTGACATGTAGTGTTTTTAAAAATAAAAAGTCTTAATCGAGTTTTCAAAAATATTTAGTTAGTTAAAGTTTTCTTTAATTTGGGAAAATTAGATTTCCTAGGTGATTTTTTTAAAAACAATAATAATAAATTAATAAATAAACGTAAACTTGGCTCAGTTTTTTAAATAAAATGCATCCATCTAAGAACTACGGTTGGTTTGATCTCGATTAGCAGGTACATAGATACCTTCGAGATAATTGTATAAAATTTTTTTTCCCTTTTTCTTAAAAATTCGTAATAAAAAAATAATAAAAAATCACTTTAGTTATCTTTTGTTTATTTAGGTATATTTTTAGCAATGTTAGAAAATTATAAAAATAAAAAACTATCAATTTTTCTTTAACTTTTACATGGTGACTTAGCCTTAATAGGTTAGCCCTCGAAACCAGTTTTTCTAGTTTAATTTTCTAAAAATAAATTTTTTTAGAATATTCGCAAACTAGTGGCCAAATTAGGATTTTCCCATTTTTTACTAGTTGAACTGATTGATGACTCTAACTAGTGGCCAAATTAGAGTTTTCCCATTTTTTACTAGTTGAACTGGTTGATAACTCCAATTTTTCAAATTTTTTAGAAATTGGAGTCGCTAACCAGTTCAATTGGTAAAAAAAATGAAACTAGGGTTTTCGGGTGAGAAAACCTTAATTTGACTATTAGTTTGTTGATATTCTAAAAAATCATTTTTTTAGAAAATTAAACAAAAAAAAAATTCGGTAGCTAACCTATTAAGACTAAATCACCATGTAAAAACTAAATAAAAATTGATGGGCTTTTATTTTTATAATTTCCTAAAAATATTAAAAATATACCTAAATAAGCAAAAGATAATTAAAGTGAATTTTTATTATTTTTTGTTACGAATTTCTAAGAAAAAGGGAAATTTTTATTTTTTATTTTTTATGGGGTTACCCCAAAGGTGCTTACGCACCTACTCGTTGGAATCAAATCGTCTGTAGTTCTCTTTTTATAAAATATTTAGTTGGTGGATCCTTTTTATTGTAAAAAACCAAGCCAGGTTTACGTTTATTTATCAATTTATTATTTAAAAAAAAAAACATAAGAGATCTAATTTTCGCGAATTTAAAGAAAAACCTTAACTAGTCATATCTTTTTGAAAATCCTAGTTAAGATTTTTTATTTTTTAAAAACACTACATGTAAAAAAAAAATCTTTTCTAAATCTTAAATGTAAGATATATTAAAGATACAATCTAGATACGTATTTTTTTTAAATCTTAATCGTAAGATACGTTGAAGATACGATCTAGATATGTATTTCATACGTATCTCTTTTAAATCTCAATCACAAGATATGTTGAAGATACGATTTAGATACGTATCTTTATACATATCTCTTTTAAATCTCAATCATAAGATACGTTGAAAATTGGTCTAGATATGTTTATTTTTTCAAAAAAACATGATTTTACTAAAATGTAAATTAATTAAATTTTATTAAAAATTAAGATTATCTAAAAAAAACAAACACATAATACGAAATTAATAATAAACCTGCACTTAAAACAAAATAGATTAATAATAAAACAAATAAATAACTAAAAATAATAAATAAAAATAAAAATTTACCTACAAGTTGAATTGCACATGATCCTATCAATGTTGTGCTCGTATTCGTCAACGTCTGTATGGCTGCTTTGTTATGCCTGTGAGGATTGTGTACAGGACATGGCTAGAGCTTCTATAGGATGTCAAGGAGATGAGGCTCTAAAGATTGATTTTGGATTGGCTTCGGAATTGATTTTGGATCGGCTTCAGAAATTTGACGCCAACCTTTGGAATTGATTTTGGATTTCAAGACTTCCAATGTTCGTTGGCTTTGCAATTGGATTTTGGGCGTGGAGTGTCAAGTGTTGGCAATTCAGAAATTTGGAATTCATGGATTAGGATATGATGTTAGGGGGCTTCGCAATTCGGATTGGATGGTGGGTTTTGCGATTGTGAAGTGTGTTCGGAATTGCGAAGGAATTGGATTGAAGTTGTTAGTGGAGTTGTAGAATTAATTGTAGGAAATAAAAAACGTCCTTAACCTTACCGTTAAATCCTTATTATAAACCAAAAACTAAATCTTTTGTATTTTTTAATTATGGATTTAATCTTTAACAAATGAAAGATACGATAAAGATTCGCCTTATCTTCTAGAAACCCTATTTGGGCTTTCTATTTACCAGGCCCGATCTGATCCAATTTGGTTTAGACCAAGAGTTCACTTGATAAATTAATTTAATCTAGCCCAATATAATTTAGATAAAAAAATTTATTTTATATCAAACTGGACCAAAATTATTTTAATATAACCTAATTTCCCAATGACTTAATGATTTATTAAATCGATCACATACCATCATCTGATTTAATATTAAATGATCTAACGTTACTTGGCTCAACTCGACTCGATACAACATGACTTGATACGATATGACTCAATACAATTCAACTCGATACAACACGATTCGACTATCTTTTTTTATTTTTCATTTTTATTTCTATTTTTTTAATTTTCTTATTTTTTTTGTTTTGTTTATTTATTATTTTTTAACCTGGCTCAATTAAAATAAAATGAAAATGAAAAATGGCAAAAATGAGGTGTCTATACCCAAGTAAAAAAGAAATCTTGAAGAGATCTATCATCTTCAAATTATTCATCAAACTAAAACAAATCTCGAAAAGATTTATCCTCTTTGGATTATCCGAAGAAATCTTGAAGAGATCTATTTTCTTCGGATTAACCAAATCAATAAGAAATCTCAAGAAGATCTATCCTCTTCAGATTAAATCAAAAGGAATCTTGAAGAGATCTATCCTTTTTGGATAATTCACCAAAGAAGTTTTTTTTTGAAATCTTGAAGAGATCTATCATCTTCGGATTATTCACCAAATCAACACAAATCTCGAAGAGATTTATCCTCTTCGAATTCTCCACAAAGTTAAGATAAATCTTGAAGAGATTTATCCTCTTTGGATCACCAAGTCAAAAAGAAATCTCGAAGAGATCTATCCTCTTCAAATCATTGGAATAAAACCAGAATCTTGAAGAGATCTATCATCTTCGAATCACTTAACCAAAATGAATCTCGAAGAGATCTATCCTCTTCAAGTTAGCCAAAACAAATCTCAAAAAGATATGTCTTCTTCGGATTTTCCAAAACGAATCTTAAAGAGATCTATCCTCTTCAGATTATTCACCAAGTTAAAAGAAATTTTGAAGAGATCTATTGTCTTCGAAATATTCACCAAAGCAAAACAAATTTCAAAGAGATCTATCCTCTTTGGATCGTCAAGTCAAACGAAGTTTTTTTTTAAATTTCAAAGATATTTATCCTCTTCGAATTATCCCCCAAAGCAAGTTTCTTTTTGAAATCACAAAGAGATTTATCCTCTTCGAATTATCAAACCAAAGGAAGTTTTTTGAAATCTTAAAGGGATATATCCTCTTTAAATTATCCACCAAAGGAAGTTTTTTGAAATTTCGAAGAGATCTATCCTCTTTAGATTATCTAAGTCGAGTTTGGTAAAAATGAGTATCTCTTTTGTTTTTATAGCGAAGTTCTAATCGAACTTCATTACAAAGAGGGATAGCTATAGACACTTCATTTATGCCATTTTTTTGTTTTATTTTTCATTAATTGAGCTAAGTTAATAAATAAATAAAAAATGAGGAAAAGGAAAATTAAAAGAAAAATGGAAAAATGAAAAAATAATAAAAAAGAGAGAGTCGCGTTGTAATGAATCGAGATAAGTCAAATCATATCAAGTCAAGTCAAGTCAAGTCATGTTAAATCAAGTTGCATCGGATCATTTAATATCGCATCGGATCATTTAATATCAAATCGGATGATAATGTATAATTAGTTTAAGTCATTGGAGAATTAGGCTTTATTAAAATAATCTTAATTTAGTCTAATATAAAATAGATTTTTTTATCTAAATTATATTAGGTTAGATTAAATTTATAATTTATTAATTGGGCTAAATCAAATTGAATTGGATTGAGTCTTGAAAAATAGAAAGTCCGAATTAGGTAGGGTTTCTAGAAGTTAGGTTAGATCGTCAATGAATTGTAATTGTAATCGTATCTTCAATACGAAAGATACGATTATGAGTTTATAAATAACACAACGGCACGTGTCATTAAGAAGAGTTTTTTTTATTCTTACAAATTACGAAGTCTTGACGACTTCAATCCTAAATTTCTGAATTTCCAATTCACAAAGCCATACCCTTCTAATGACTAACTTTCCAATTTCATAAGAAATCTAAATTTTCACAAACCGCCTGACGTTCCTATTTGCAAATTTTTAAATTCTAAAGACCTCCAATCCAAAACTAGAAATCCAATTGCAAAGCCAACATTCGAAACCCTGACAACTTATACAATTCCGGAAATTCGATAGTGAAGCCAACTAAATTCACATTCGTCTAAAACCAATTTACGTCCAGCGAAGACAATTTCCAATTCCGATGTCCGAATCCTAATGAAGACCAATTTCGTCAGAAATTCCAAAGTCTATAATTCTATCCGAAGTCAACGCCGAAGTCCACAATTCTATCTGAAGCCATGATCCCTAGATGCAATCTAATCCAATCAGTATACGCCACTACCTATACCCTCATGCACACGATCAAGTCCACTGACAACAACAAACACCAATCCACTCCAACAGCATTAGCACGTCCTCTAACCAAACGTCCAAAGCTACGATCTCTTAATCGATAGCCAACAAGCACACATCACACATAGAATGCCTACGCCAGCACACACACAACACTTGACACTATTTACGGCGCATACACACACAATCCGACATATGACATATATGTAGTCTGGTGTACGATATGCGAAATCCAACGCCTAAACATGATGACATGCAACTCGATTCATTTAGATTATTTGAGTTTTTAGGTGAATTTAGTTAATTGAAAAATTACACTTTTAAAAGTTACGTATCTTTTCTATCTGTATCTTGTGGTTGAGATACGTATTTAACTGTATCTTTAATGTATCTTGTAATTGCATTTAGAAAAGATATTTTTTTGACATGTAGTGTTTTTAAAAATAAAAAATCTTAATCGAGTTTTAAAAAATATTTAGTTAGTTAGAGTTTTCTTTAATTTGGGAAAATTAGATTTCTTAGGTTTTTTTTAAATAATAATAATAAATTGGTAAATAAACGTAAACTTGGCTCGGTTTTTAAAATAAAATGAATCCATCTACTAAATATTTTATAAAAAAAGGATTATGGCTAGTTTGATCCCGATTAGTAAGTATGTAGGTACCTTTAAGGCAATTGCATAAAATTTTTTTTTCCTTTTTCTTAGAAATTGGTAATAAAAAATAATAATAAAATCACTTTAGTTATCTTTTGTTTATTTAGGTATATTTTTAGTATTGTTAGAAAATTTTAAAAATAAAAGCCTATCAATTTTTCTTTAATTTTTATATGGTGACTTAGTTTTAATAGGTTAACTCTCGAAACCGATTTTTCTAGTTTAATTTTCTAGAAATTAATTGTTTTAGAATATCCATAGACTAGTGGCCAAATTAGGGTTTTCTCACTTGAAAACCCTAATTTCATTTTTTACTAGTTGAACTGGTTGACGACTCTAATTTTTAAATTTTTTTTAAAAAATATTTCCTTAATTTAATATCGAGTAATTTATATTAAGCAGGTTGATCTTAATATAAGTTAAATTAAGGAAACCGTAATAGAGCTCGACACATGGGGATCGGGTTTTGCATGTACTTGATATTGATTGATTACTGTGCAAAATATTGTTAAATGTGATAAGTTAAAGATTTGGTTATATAATTGATTATTACATAATTTGGATGGTTTACTAATATTAATTGATCACCCTATAATTTAACTTAATTATATTTAGTTTATCTTAAATTAAAAAGATCATGCATCAACCATGCATTACATTACTTATTTCGGTTGTTACTTCACTCGGAGGTAAAGAGAGGCCTTGCAGGGGTTATTTTTATATATTGAATTAAAGTATTCTGGTACGGTGCACTCATACAACATTACCTTACCCTAGCCTATAAGCTTACTAGGTACTAGAGACGCCAACCATTTAACTGAGGGTCAAGCCGCTGTAGGGTGGAGTTTAGAGATCTCCGCTGTAGAATGTGAGTGTGGACTGCAAGAGCCATCTCACCACTAAACCTAAGATTTTGTGTATTATTGGATTTCTTTGAAATAAAAACGTACTTCGTGAAATACGGAATTTAAATTTATGGTTAAAAACCCCAAGTATTAGAACTCGGTTGTAATTGATGCCGATATATCTCTAACCCTTACCTCAAATGGTATTAAATTTGATGTTATATGCAGTACCGGTCAACTGTATATATTGTTTGGTATACTGCGTATACATACATTCATATGATTGTAATAATTTGTTTGATAACTTGCTTACCAATATAGTATGAGGAATATCTCACTAAGCGCATGTAGCTTACTCCCCAATAGTCTTCTCTTGTAGCTTATTAGATAATCAGGCATGGGTTAAGAGCTGAGTATTGAGTACCAGCGTTAAGATGCATAGAAGTTAGAATTTGAAGGTAGACTGTATGAATAGTTTGAATTATTATATATAATTATTAATATTATATTTAAATTTTATAACTTTTGTAAGTTTAAGATGTAGAACTTTACTATCTAATCTTGTAGTTTAGTAGGGGATATAAATTCTCTGCAGTTTTAAAGAACTGTGGAATATTGGATATACATTGTTATTTATATAATATAATAAGTTTATAAATTTAAAATTTGAAACCTTAGAGACTAACTAATTAGAGTTTTGTAATCTCTAACTTGCAATAGGGTTTTCATATTACGAGTGCACACGTAATATAAAAATTTTAGATAATTTTACTAGCCTCCCTTAGGGTTATGATAGAAATCCTTCTCTTTTCCTTGTTTATTAGGACATCAAAAAGGAGAGGAGGAGAAAAATTGTTTATAGGGAAAATTTATGCGTCATCTTATCTTGATGGATGAAGGCTTCTACCTCTTCACTAGCGAGAAACTTGAATATTAGATTGCAATTTTTATTTGAAATAATCTAGGAGAAAATTTTGACTACTTTCCACTTCCACTTCCACTTTCATTTCTTCCTTCTAGGTAGTCTGAGATGTTATAAGAGTATATAATATAATCCTGAGAATAATAACTCATTCATATTCTTGGTCGTCATATCATTTCCAATCTGATAGGAATCGAACCATTGGATCTTTAATCTAAAGCTGAGCCTATGGCCTAAATGGATTAACAAGGTGAATTCTCGTGTTCCAACTAGTTCTTACCAAGGCCGAGTTGATCCTCGTTTCCAACTAATTCCTTATGTCAAGTTGAGTAAGTACACATCTCTCGATAGTCGAGTACCGACTCAACTTATGCTTTGCCGACGACACGTTCCCTCACGTGCCTACTCGGCCATGACTTAGCTAACCTCCAACTCAATAATATTGGTGTTGAGATGCTAAGAGCTCCAGTATACATCCATGGCCACTTCTGCTCGGATGACCTAGGTTTACTTAGTACCTTTGCTTTGTACCTCCCATCCTGAGCTATTTATCTATTTATGCTAGACGCATCTCCAATGATTTGTTCCTATGTCTTTAAGATCCATGTGAAGGATTTCGTTGTACTAATTCATTGATTTCTTTGATTTTTCATTTGTAGTCTTCGTCATTCCTTGTACATTGCTTCTTTGGGACATTGCCCTTTTAGTCTTTTTAATTTTAGGCGGATTGCCCTAGTTTTTCAGGTATAGATATTCACTGTATATGTAGCCACATCATCTTATCTCAGAATATTGAATTACTCTTTGTGAACATTGCTCTTATTAGCTTGTTTACTTACTTCACTCTTATCTTAACCTTTAAGCAAGGCTACGTGGAGTGTATTCTTACCAGACCATCTTGTGTATCATATCGAGTTATGCTATGAGTCTTTAGAAGTTCCCTAGTGTATCATATCCTTAGAGTTATTTCAGGGGTTGCTTGTTTTACTTGCATTGTCGTATGTACATTTATCATCTCTATTTTTCGAGCTTTTTGCAAGCTTGGACCTACCCTGATACATTCGCCCTTATCAACTCTTGGCACGGCATATCATCTTTTGGTAGCAAAGTAGAGGTTTCATTTGGGTAAGTAGGAGGAGTAGTAGTTTCTTGTAGTTATATAATCTATTTTGCCCTGTTTTGAATATACGAAAATTGAGCAAGTTTCAGTTAGGTTTATTGTTCATAGGAATTCTTATTGTTTTTGTGGAGTAGTTGGACATTTGTGTGGAAAAGTGTATGTATTGTTCAGCTTAAAGGGATAGTGTTTGTTGTTTCTCATATTCGAAGTTTGTAACCAAGTTTTATCAAAGAAAATGATGAATTCAAGTGTCAATGTTGGCATTGGGAATGATAATAGTGGTATAGTCTACCGTAGATGACAACTCTAAGGCACCCCTAAGAGTACAGATTAATGACTTAATGAGGTGTCTAACCTCATAGCTAAATTGACCAGAGTTGTTCATACAATGGCTTATTGGCTAGTTGAGGCCATGTAGAACACTCTATAAGCTGCTCAACTTGCTAGAGGATAGATCCTAGCTCGACCAATTTGAGGTGGATAAGTAGGAGGATGAGTACAAAGGAGGATTGACTTAGGAGATATGGATGATGAAGTGGCAGTAGAGTACGAAGAAAAAGAAGAGTGAGCTTGAGCACCCCAAGCTATTGACCATGTGAAACTTTAGATTCCAAGCTTCAATGGATTTAGGAGTGTAGATGATTATTTGGATTGGGAGGAGAAGGTTGAGCGTGTTTTTTATTTTTACCAGTATGAGGACCAAGAGAAGGTAAGGACTGTTATCGTTAAGTTCTCAAGATATGTCACGATATGGTGAAAAAACTTCCAAATCATAAGAAGACTAGAAGGATACAGAGAGTTAAATACTTGGCCTAAAATGAAGAGGATACTTAGAAACAAATTTGTGCCAGATACTTATTTGTAAAACACTTTTGCTTGGCTTTAAGAGCTAAGGCACGGAGGCCAAACTATTGATGAATATGTTCAAGAATTCTAGATACTTATGATTCATTGTGAAGTAGATGAGCCATAAGCTTGAATAGTATCTAGATTTCTTACTAGATTAGAACTTTAATAATTAACTATAATGGACGAAACCATAAGAATAACCCAACAAATAGAGAGGTAGCGGAGGAATAGGACGAGCTAACCTCCAATGAGTCGACTAGTACAACTAGGCTGAGCATTTTAGGGAAGTGTTTGAGCTCAGCAAAGTGCCGAATCGAGTAGACAAATAGATGTTAGAGCTAAATAGAAGAGTTGACCAACTGATGGCAAAGTGTCACCGAGAACTTATGAGAAGGGATAAGGATCTAAAAGGAAGACGAGCTAAATCAAGGGCTTCAAGTGCCAAGGGTTTGGGTATATGGCTGCTTAGTATCTAAACCGTTGAATAATGATTATTAAAGGAGATGTCCCCTAAGCTTAAAGTGGATAGTATTGATAAGGAACTAGAGGAAGAGGTTGTTCTCGAGAAGGAAACCACTCAGGAGAATGAATTAGTTGAGGAAGATGTGTTTGCCAAAGACTTAGACAAGCTAACATTAGTTATCTGATGTGCGATGAGTACAGAACTATCTGTCGAGGAGGAGTAGAGAGAGAATTTGTTCCATATTACTTATAAGGTAAATGAGTAGGTTTATGTGTTTATAGTTTATAGTGGGAGTTGTACCAACGTGGCCTCTACTGACCTAATTAAGAAGCTCAAGTTGTCAACTATTACATATTCGAAGCCGTATAAGTTGCATTAGCCAAATGAGAAGGGAGCGTTACATGTCGCTTAGTAAGTCTTGCTGCCGATCTCTATTGGAACTTATTATGATGAAATTCTCTGTGACATGGTACTCATGTGCACATCTCATGTGCTGCTAGGCTAACCATGGCTTTTTAATCAAAGAGTTACGTATGACGAATTTATAAACACTTATGTATCTTACAAAGATGGGAGGAAGATTACGTTGGACCTTATGACGTCAAGTCAAGTTAGCAAGCTGCAAGCTAAACTTGCTTGAGAATCTAAGAAGACTTTAATTCTGAGTAAAGCTAAGCTATGAAAGGTTATAAAGGCTAACATGCCAACCTTTATGTTGGTTAAGCAACTATTAGAGCTAAAGGAACAGATTGAGCTACCCCTTGAGGTGAGAGAGTTATTGGATGAATATGCCGACCTGTTTCTCAAACAGTTGCCTAAGGGATTACCCCTTTCTAAGGTATTGAGCACAACATTGACTTGATATTAGCTGCTATACTATCAAACAAGCCAACTTACTGGATGAATTCTAAACAAGTTGTTGAGCTCTAAAGACAAGTCCACGAATTACTGGAAAAGGGATATGTGAAGGAGAGCCTCAGCCCTTATTCTATGTCGGCACTCCTTATGTCGAAAAAGGATGGAACATGGTGCATGTGCATAGATAGTAGAGCTGTGAACAAGATTGCATTTAAGTATAGGTATCCTATCCCCATATTAGATGACATGTTAGATGAACTAAGTGGAGCTAAGGTCTTTAGTTAAATTAATCCTAAGTTTGGTTACCATCGAATCCTAATGAGGTCGAGAGATGAGTAGAAAACCACATTCAAAACTTAGCATGGACTTTACAAATGGATGGTTATGCCTTTTGGCCTATTAAATGTCCTAAGTACATTTATGAGATTAATGAACCATGTGTTAAGGAGTCTTATTGGGAGATGTATCGTAGTGTTCTTTAACAACATCCTTGTATACAGTACCAACCTATTAAGTCACTCAGCACATCTCTGTGCTATGCTAGATGTACTCTAAGCCAATAGGTTATTCAGCGATTTAAAGAAGTATTGCTTCTACTAGGAGGAAGTGGTATTTCTAGGTTATGTAGTTGGTGGAGGAGGTTTGTGAGTCAATGATGAGAAGATTTAAGCTATTATCAAATAGTCGACCCCAACTAGTTATGTTAAGGTAAGAAGTTTCTACGGACTAGCATCCTTTTATTGAAGATTCATTAGAAATTTCAGTACCATTATTGCACCCTTGCTAAGTTGATAAAAAAGAACATTGAGTTCAAGTGGGAAGAAAGAGAGGAGAGAAGTTTTGTTGAAGTAAAGGCAAGATTAACTTCTACACTTGTATCAGCCTTGCTCGACTTCGAGAAGATTTTTAAGTTGGAATGTGATGACTTAAGCATTGGTATAGGCACTGTCTTAATGCAAGAAGGGTGACTAGTTACCTGCCATAGCAAGAAGCTTAGAGGACCTCAATTGAAGTCCTTTGTATATGATAAAAAACTCCTAACCCTTATCTAAGCGCTCCAATTATGGCAGCACTATCTATTGTCAAGAGAGTTTGTCATCAACACAAATCATGAATCTTTAAGGTACCTCAAAAGTAAGACCAAGCCATCAAAGTGGTAAGCACGATGGGTTGAATTCCTAAAAGGATTTAACTTTGTGATAAAGTAAAAACAAGGCAGGAACAACGTCGTTGCCGATGTTCTATCGAGAAGACATGTTCTCCTAACAAACTATAGACCGGACTATTAAGGTTTATGAGCATTAAAGCGTAGTATCTTAAGGACCCTCATTTTGATCCTATATTTGAGCATTGTGCTAATGGAAGAACAGTGGATAAGTATCATGTGGATGGTTATTTATTCCGAGGTTGTAAGTTTTGTGTGCCGACTTGTTTGATTAGAGAGCTGCTGGTAATAAAAGCCCACAGTAGAGGACTCTCTAGCCATTTTAGAGAGAAAGAGCATATGAGTTGTTAAGTGGACGGTTCTTTTAGCTGAAAATGACATGAGACGTGTATTGAGGCATTAAGGGCCATGCTACTTACAAGAGGGCCAAATGCCCAGCCGAACAAGGGAAAATAATGCCTTTACTTGTCCTAACTCGACCATAGACTAAGTTGAGTGTGGACTTTGTTCTTAGATTACCAAGAACTGCCCGAAGCAAAGATTTTGTGATGGTCGTCATGGATAGATTTAGTAAGATGGCACATTTTGTGCCTTACTCTAAAGCTAACGATGCTTCGATTATTGTTTCTCTCTTTTTATAGGAAATTGTTCAATTACACGGCATATTGAGAAGTGTAGTTTTAAATAGAGATTCAAAGTTTTTAAGTCATTTCTGGAGGACTCTGTAGTGTCATATGGGGACTAAACTACTGTTTAGCACTTCTTGTCACCCCCAAACCAATGGCCAAACAAAGGTAGTCAATTGCAATTTAGGATCATTACTTCGAGCTTTAGGAGGGAAGAACATGGCCGATTAGGATGTTTATTTGCCAGTGGTCGAATTCACTTATAATTGTATTGTACACAACACCACCAAGTAGATACCTTTTGAAGTCATTCATGGCTTCAACCTTGAGCTACCCCCTTGATCACACCCATGTGACCATGTCTGAATAAGAAGACCCTAATGTAAGAGCCTGAGTAAAGTCTCTACAACAGATCTATGAGAAAGTTATTTGGCAGATTAACCAAGCTGTTAAGAGAATGTGAAAGAGGAGAAAAGGAAGGAAATCGACATAGTTTCAACCCCTATTACCCTAAAGGAGAATGAGTGAAGACCAACCAGATTTGATCCCAAATCCAAATCAACTTAGTAAGGATTATAGGAATTGAAGCATTAGACATTTAACCCAAAGCTAAGCCGGAGGCCTAGAAGGACTAATAAGGTGAATTCTTATGTTCTAGCTAGCTCCTATCGAGGTAGAACCGAGTAACTACATGTCTTTCAGTAGTTGAGTGTCGACTTAACTTATACTTTATTGACGACCCGATCTCTCACTCTCCTACTTGGCCATGACCGAGCTGACCTTTAACTTGGCAATATTGATATCGAGAAGTCAAGACCTCCAACACACATCAACAATCACTTCTTCTCGGACGAACCTAAGTTTGCTCGGTACCTTTACTTGGTGGCACCTTCCCTAATCCTAATCGTACCATTTATTTGTTTCCACCAAAAGCATCTCCAATAATTTGTTGCCATGTCTTCAAGACCCACATAAAGGATTTCACCGCACTAATCCACTAATTTTTTTTTTATTTTTCATTTATACCCTTCATTATTCCTTGTACATTACTTCTTTTGGATATCACCCTTTTAGTCATTTCCATTTTAAGCAGGTCGCCCTAGTTTTTTGGATATAAATACCCGCTGTACATGTAGCCACATCATCTTATCTTAGAATATTGAATATACTATATGTGAATATTGTTCTTATTAATTTGTTTACTTATTTCACTCTTATTCTAACCTTCAAGCAAGGTTAGGTGGTAAGTACTCTCACTAGACCATTTCATGCGTCATATTATCCTTAGAGCTATTCAAGGGTTTGCTTGTTTTACTTTTATTGTAGTACATGCATTCACCATCTTTGTTTTTCAAGCTTTATGTAAGCTTGGACCCACCCCAATATGTTTGCCCTTAATAGTTCTTAGCGTGGCATGTCACAATCTATGCTTATTGATGGGCGATAGGTAAGTGCATCTAGTTAAGTTATAATATAGATTTAGATTTAGTTTGAGTATTGATCCCACGAAGAACCATATATGTATGTAAAACCTAATTAACTAACAGTATTATCCTTAGATATTTGCAATTACCTAACTTTTACAATTAAAGGGATAATTGGATAATTAATAGAAAAGAGATAATAAAATAGATAAATTGCAAGAACAAAGATAATTAAAATATAAATCTAAACAAAAACATAAACATAAACAAGAGCAATTAGAATAGAGAAGAAAAAATGTTCCTTAGTAAAAGTTTATATTATTTACTACCTAGTTCTAATTAACTTATTCAATCTTAAATGCATTATTAGATCATGACGATTCCTTTTATGAACTAATCAGACTCATGTCTTTAACTAATTCCTAATCCTGAGCATACTTCACCTGAATCCATTCTATAATAGAACATCTCAGAATTGCATGAAACCTTTGAATCCTACTATTAGGTTGCCTTAATAAAAAAAAATGAACTACTAAATGTTTTAGTTAGCCAATTTTGTTTGATTGTACTAGATACAGATTGCCAGTAAGGGATTACACGATGTCTAATATACACCGATGGTGGATATGATACATCATCGCCTCATACAAACTTAAGTTGTTCTTGATATTACGCACGAGTGTGGTTGAAGGGTACTTACCACTAATTTATGCTCATAATAGACTAGCTCATGTAAGAAAGGGATGTCTAAAAATCAGTGATCATTAACTGTTGCGACTAATACGAATTACAAGTATTTATATGACCCAATTAAGGCAAGTCCTAAGTATATGCAAATTATAAAGATGGATTCCTACTAGAAAAGGGAAAAAGGAATAAATTACAAGGGTAGAGTTATAATCAGACAAAAAGGATATTCTGTTACAAAAGGACAGTACGGATGTCAGAAAATGGGACGTATGTTAATTATACATTTTGTGGTCCTAATGATGCTGTTTGTTGAGTAGAACAAGTTTTGAGCAAATTAGGTCAACATTAACTGCTCAGATGTTCTAGGCTAAGGAAGGATTGGTCTAATGTATAGCCCACTATTTGGTTAACCTTAGACGGTTGGCTCAAAAGCAAGCAGCTTGACCTCGAATGCGCTTTAACTTGGTAATATGTGGATTCATTGTTTGGCTTTGGCGTAGTAATAAGTAGTTGGCTCGGTAACTTGTTGGGCACCTTGGGAATCCTCTCGATTAGATAGAGAGAGGTTAAAGGAGAGTATCTTAGTACGTCAAATTAGAGAATGTCTTATTCTTCTGAGCTTAGCTACGCTTAGACAGCTTAGTGAACCATATGACCGAGTCTTCAAGCTCAAGAATGAGTGATTGGTCCGTGATCCTTATCATCTCCTTTGGGTTGTTTGAGATTTGGAATCAAATTCGGCTTGGTTGCTTATTGCTCTTCTTTGGGAACATATGGATGGAGGTTAGCAACGTTGAAGGAGTCTGAGACCCCATAGTCTTCAGGTTGTTCAATCTTGTAGGCATTAGGATTGATCTTTTCAAGCACTTTAAATGGTCCATCAACTCTAAGAGATAACTTGCTATTTTTCATACCTGGGAATCATTCTTTATTAAGGTAGATCTAAACCAAATCACCTAGTTGAAATTCTTTGTTCTTCCATCCTCAACCTCAACCTCATCTCTCAAGCTTGGTAGTAGCTTGGCTTAGATGTTCTATGACCTTTTGGTGTATTGCCTTGATGGCCTCAAATATATGTAAAGCTAGTTGATCATCATTTTGGCTTGGAGGGGGCGTTTAATCTAACAGTAGTTCAGGGTTGAATCTATAAGCAACCTCAAATGGCAACATATTCATAATACTATGGGCGGTCCTATTGTAGGAAAACTCGATTATGACTAGGCACAGATCCCAATTGGTCATGTTTCGACTAACAACCACCTGAAGCAAAGTCCCCATAGTTCAGTTAATAGCCTTGGTCTGTCCATCTATCTATAGATGATAGGACGTACTGAACAACAATTTGGTTCCCATCTATTTCCATAAGGTCCTTAAGAAGTAGCTCATGAATTTTGGATTGCAGTTGTAAACAATGATCCTAGGCACTCCATGGAGTTTGACGACTTCTTATAAGAAAAGAAAAGAGATAGCCGAAGTATCGTTAATTTTGGAACAGAGCACGGAGTGCACCATCTTGCTAAAACGATTTACGACTAGTATGGTTAAGTCCTTCCTTTAGGATGTCCTCAACCATCTTAACATAAAGTCTATGTTCGGCTCAAACCATGGTTTGGTTAGGATCGACAATGGTAAATATGGTCCTTGCTCGGCTCAACTCTTTGTCTTTCTGTAGGTAGTACACCTTTTCAATACAACTTGGACATCCTTCCTTATCTTTGGCTAAAAGAATCTAGAGGATGGTATCTTATGAGTTCGATGCTTGCTAAAATGTCCAGACAATCTTCTACCATGTGCTTCGTGCACTAGTAACCCTCATAGAACAAGTTAAGACACATAATCTCCTCTCCTTAAATAATTATTCATCCTCCCTGTGATAGTCATCAAATGTTCTACCTTCTTTACATTTGGCATAGATCAAACCAAAATGTGAGTCCTCAGCATACAAATCCTTTATCATAGAAAATCCTAATAATAAAGTAATATGTTGCCCTGAGAGTTGATAAGGGAAAACGTATCTGGGTGGGTCTAAGCTTGCAGAAATCTCGAAAAACAAAGATGGTGAATGCATGTACAATAATGAAAGTAAAACAAGCAAACCCTCAAACAGCTCTAAGGATATGACACATCAGTGAACTTCCAGGGACTCAAGCATAACTCGATATGATGCATGAGATAGCCTGGTGAGGATACTCGCAACTTAGCCTTGCTTAAGGATTAAGATAAGAGTAAAGTAAGTAAATAAGCTAATGAGAGCAATGTTTACAAAGAGTATATTCAATATTCTGAGATATGATGATGATGTAGCTACATGTACAATAGGTTTTTATACCTAAAAGACTAGGATAATCTGCCTAAAATGGAAAAGACTAAAAGGGCAATGTCCAAAAAAAGTAATGTACAAGGAATAATGAAGGATATAAATGAAAAATCAAAGAAATCAATGGATTAGTATGGTGAAATCTTTCACATTTGTCTTGAAGATGTAGCAACAAATTATTGGAGATGCTTTTAGTAGAAATAGACAAATGGTACAGTCAGGATGGGAGGGTGTCGAGGGGGCAGGGGGGGGGGGTAGGGGGTACCGAGCAAAGGTACCGAGCAAACCTAGGTCCATCCGAGAAGAAGTAGTTGTGGATGTGTACTGGAGCTTTCAACTTCTCAGCATCAATATTGTAGAGTTAGAGGTCGGCTTGATCATGGCTAAGTAGGTGCTTGAGGGGTCGGGTCATTGGCAGAGCATAAGTCGAGTCGGCACTCGACTACCTGGAGATGTGTAGTTACCCGACCTAGTATAAGGAATTAAATAATAGCAAGGATTAGCTCGACTTCTATAGGAGTTGGTTAGAACATGAGAATTCACCTTATTAGTCCTTTTAGGCCTTGAGCTCGGCTATGGATTAAAGGTCCAGTAGTTTGATTCTTATCATTTGGTCTGTAGTTTGGTTAAGAGGGAATGTCATCTCGATAGGGCATCAACTACTACATTGTTCTTATCGTTTTTGTACTTCACAACATAAGAAAATCCCTTCATAAACTCAGCCCACTTACCTTGTCTTCGAGACGACTTAGGCTGGCTATTCAAATATCTTAAAGATTCATGATCAATATAGATCACAAATTCTTTGGATAGCAAATAATGTTGCTATACAGTTAAGGCTCAGATCAAGGAGTAAAACTCCGTATCATAAACAGAATAGTTGAGTATAGCTCCTTTAAGCTTTTCACTAAAGTAGGTAATAGGTCAGCTATCCTACATCAACATAGCACCTATGCTTAGTTTGAATGGGTTACACTTCACTTTAAACACTTTGTCAAAGCTCAACAGAGCTAAGACAAGGGTGGTAGTCAACTTCTCCTTCACCTCTTCGAAACTCCTCAATTTCTTCTCCTTTCACTTGAACTCAACATTTTTCTTTAATAGCTTGAAGAGTAGAGCTACAAGAGTACTGAAGTTCCTTATAAATAGGCGATAAAATAATGCCAGGTTGTAGAAACTTCGCATGTCGGCTAAACAGGTCAACACAAGCCATTCAGTAATCACTCATATCTTCTCATCATCAACTTAGATGCTACCACCACTCATAACAAACCCTAGAAAGATCACTTTACGTCAATAGAAGTCATATTTCTTCAAATTGGCATAAAGCTTCTCAACTCGAAGTTTTGAGAAAATAGCTTAAAGATGTTCTCTGTGAGTCTTTAAGTTAGGACTATAGATAAGATTATCATCAAAATATACGACAACAAACTTTCCAAAGAGTTCTCGAAGTACATAATTCATCAATTACATGAATGTGCTCGGAGCATTTGACAGTCCAAATAGCATAACAAGCCATTTAGATAATCCATTATCAGTCTTGAATGTAGTCTTCCATTCATCTCCCTCTCGCATTCGAATTTGACGGTATCTAGATTTGAGATCAATCTTGGAGAATACTCTTGCTCTATTCATCTCATTAAGCATATCATCAAGCCTTGGTATAGGATACCGATACTTGATGGTAATGCGGTTGATTGCTTAACTATTCACATACATCCTCCATGTCCCATTTTTCTTCAATACCAATATAGGTGGCATGACATATAGGCTTAGGGACTATCATACATACCCTCTCTTCATCAGCTCTTCTACCTACTTTTGTAGCTCAGTAGCCAGTTTAGGATTCAACCTATAAGTAAGCTTGTTCGGCAATGTGGCTCCTGGCTATAAGTTGATTGCATGCTCAATGCTTTGGATAGGAGGTATACCTTTTGGTAGCTCATTTAGGAACAATTTGGCAAACTCATCCAATAACGTTCTCACCTCAGTAGGTAGTAACTCCTCCTCTAATCCTCTCATCTCAAGTAACCTTCTAACTAATAGATAGGTTAACTATTTAAGCTTAATTTCTCTTTTCAGCTTGGCTTAGTTCATCATCAAAGCTTCTTTCTTCAGAACTTGGATCAATTGGGTCTATATGCTTTTAACTTGTTCAGTAGTCATAGGGCTTAACTTCACCTTCTTGCCCTTATGCTCAAGGGAACATTTGTTCTTTCTTTCATCATATATTACACTTTAATCAAACATCCATGGTCGTCTAAGAATGATATGGGACACACTCATAGGTGATGCATCACATAGCACTTCATCCTAATAGTTTCTAATATTGGTTGGCATAGTCACTTGTTTATTTACTTGTAGGGCTCCTTTATTACTGAGCTAGTGTAGCTTATAAGGCTTGAGGTAAGGCTTAGTCAGCAACTTCAATTGTTGGACCATGAAAGTGATGCTGCATTGGTGCAGTAGCTACTATCAACAATTAAGGAACATAATGACTTGTTCACCTTATAACCAATGTAGAACAAATTCTCTGGTTACTCGTTCTCGAGTAAAAGACTCATATTCATTGTTCTCCTCAATATGAAGGTAGCAGGCATAAAATTACCTTCTTTACTATAGATGACTTCCTCCTCCTTGGATAGTTTAGTTTGTTAGGTCTATTTTAGTTGTTCTACTTCTTCATCAATATTATCTACCTCAATGGTCGGCGCTTCTCCTCAGATCACCATGGTTCTTCTATTCGAACACTAAGTAGCCATGCGTCCAAACCCTTGACATTTGAAATATTTGATCTCATTTGTCTTTCTTCCTGAACTCTGGCCTTTCTCGAACTTCCTTAGGATCTCCTTCTCTTCTGCTTAAGTCATTTGAGTAGGTTGGACTTCAGCAAATTTGCAAAGTTTCAATTACATAGGTCTACCTAGAAGAGGTCGATTAGTGGTCGATCGACTAGTAGGAGCTCGGAATCTTCTTGTTCATTGCCTCTTGATTCTCTAGGTAGCCCAGATAACTTCCTTAAGGGAACCAATATTCATAGTCTCTAGAATATCTCCAATCTCATACTTCAACATTAGATCATTAACATCTGAAATTTCTTCACATACGTATTCACACTTGATCTTCCTTGCCTTAACTCTTGTAACCTTTTGAATGTATCTTACAAGTAATAGCTCGGAGCAAATCTTCTCCTTATGACTCTCTTCATTTTATCCTAATTCCTAACTTCACGTTCTCCTTCTCTTCTTTGGGTGGCTTGCAAATTCTTTCACCAAAAGGGCAGCATAGCTAATAAATTCCAACATAGCAAGTCTAACCTTGTCATTACTAGGCACCTCATGGCATTCAAATTGCTTCTCAATCTTATTTACCTAGTCTAGGTAGTCCTTGGAATCACTACTTCCAAAACAACTGAGGACATGCATTCTCAGCCTTTCCATTCTAAGAGCTCAAATATTCCTTTCCTCAAGCATATAATACTCCTTTGCTTCATCACTTATTTCCTCATCCTCCTCTTTAATTTCCTTTAACACTAATCTGTATCTAGCAACTTGGCCTACTCCTCCAACTCGGTGTAGTCAAATAAAGGCATTAGCTTAAACGTAGCAGTCATTGCCTCTCTGGGGTTGTTCATTGGCTCGTCCTCAGTAGGGTTCATTTCTAGTCCATTATCTATCCTCTTTTATGGCAATCATCGGATTAGTTATTAGGCTGGTAAGTCTATCCAGTCGGTCACCTGCAGATTGGGGCGTGAAGCTTCCTTGTTGACTCTAGCCATTTCGAGCACCACTCTCTTAGTTTCCTAAGGCTCCTTGAATGCTAAAATCAGACATTGTTGTCTATTAACAACTAAAATATAGCCCAAAATTCCTCTCTCTTTGAACAACAACAAAATAACACAACGCTATAGCTATTACAACCAAACGTACAAAGAACCAAGCAAAATGCACACACACTCCATTTTACAAGTAAGAAATTGGGGAAAATAGAGCAGAAAGTTTCTTTAACTTTAAACACTCTTCGAACACTCATAACAACAATAAACAGATTCTATAACAGTTACAACAGCAGCAAACCACTCAAGTATAAGTAATAAGGATTTGCTTAAACGTAGCCAAGCTTTGATATCAAGATAATATGGATCATTGGGAAGGGAACATATAATGTCCAATATTACATGAACTAAAGGTGAGTCTGAACCACGAGATGGTTTAAAGAGTAAATGGTAGTAGAAGGTTGAGTAAGGGTTCTCGTGCATCGATGATGGATATGACATGCCAACGCCTCATATAAACTCAGTTCGCACTTGATATTACGTACAAGTGTGGCCGGAGGGTACTTGGCATTAATCTATGTTCACAATGGACTAGATAAGAGAAAACAAGAGTAAGAAAGGAGACTTAGCTCATGTAAGAAAGGGATGTCTAAAAATCAATGATCGCTAACTATTACAGTTGATACAAATTACAAGTATTTATATGACCCAATTAGGGTAAGTCTTAGGTATATGCAAATTACAAAAAAGGATTTCTACTAGAAAAGGGAAAAAGGAACAAATTATAAGGATAGAATTGTAATCAAACAAAAAGAATATTTTGTTACAGAAGGATAGTACGAACGTTAAAAAATGGGGCATATTTCAACTGTCCATTCTGTAGTCCCAATGGTGTTGTTTGCTAATTAGAACAGGTTTTGAGTAGATCAGGTCGGTATCAGCTACTCGGATGTTCTAAGCTAAGGATGGATTGGTTTAGTGTGTGGCCTATTATTTGGTTGGCCTTGGATGGTCGACTTAAGAGTAGGAAGCTTAGCCTTGAATGCGCTTCAGCTTAGCAATGTATGGATTCATTGTTTAGCCTTAGCATGATGATAAGTGGTTAGCTTAGTAACTAGTTGGGCACCTTAGGAATCTTTTCGATAAGATATAGAGAGGTTAGGGAAAGTATCTTAACACATCAGACTGGAGAATGTCTTGTTCTTCTAAGCTTAGCTCCACTTGGACAATTGGGTGAACCATATGAATAAGCCCTTGAGCTCAAGAGTGAGTGATTAGTCCATAATCCTTATCAATACCAGTCAGTCATATTATAGGAACTCGTGAACTCTATAATAGACTCAAATAGTAACTTAATCACCGATAAATTTGAGTTAAAGAACGAAATAAAATAATACAATTCACAAATATCATAGATTGAATTAACAATATCAATAGAAATAATAAGAGTCATAATAAAATATAGGTTCGATAACAATTTACTAAGATTAGAAATAAAAATAACTAGTCCTTAACCCATCCATATCTATTATAATCCTAAGTCTAAGTCTAAGTCTAAGCTTAAGAAACAAGGACTCTGAATCATGGAGATTTAATTACTCAAATTCAACAAAGTATACTAAAGTCATAAAAAATTATGAGCAAATTCGGGAAAAAAAAAATTGCTTGCTTATATATATAGGGGGTACAAATTTCTAAGATTTCATTGTAAGAAAAACTTAAAAGCTTAAGTATTTATAATCAAATTATTAACATACATATCTATCCTTTTCCCTATACTTAAGTTGTACATTGTTTTCAATGTACATTATAGCAATACAAATCAAAATAAAATGGGAGAAAGAGAAAAAGAAACTGGGACTTCTTGGTTTTTTGGCATTGATCTTTGAAAATTTTTAAAGTCCTAGATCTAAATTCCTTCTATTCAATTAATCTCAAAGTTTTCTTTGAATCACTAAAATGAACTAACTACAAAATGAAAAAGAAGAAGTTACCTAGACAAAATAAAACGAAATAAAGAAATTGCTAATTCAAGTATCATAAATTTAGTTCCTATAGAACTTATAAACCATGAAAGTGAAATGGTTATCTAAAAAGAAAAAGCAAAAGTAAATAAGTTAAAGAGTTACAGTCATCTAAATAAAAGAAATCAAATGGAGTCTTTTGAAAAAGAAATTACAAAGAAAAGGGAAATCAATCCTTATCATCCTCCATGTCCTCACTCTCTTCATCTTCATCCTCTTCCTCCTCAACTATCTCTTCCTTAGTTTCTTCATCTGAGTTGGCCGCTAATGGTGGTGATGATGGTGGTGCTTGGATAACATGGTGAGCTAAGAGTGTATCTACTTTAGCCTTAGTCTGTTGTACCCAATGGGATAAAGTCTTCTACCTCTTTAGCAATTTTCTCACTATCCTCTTAACCTTACCAATTATTAAAGAGGATGATCTAGGCTGTAGCTGAGACAAATGTGATGTTGCCTCTCTAGATGGCTCAAGTAATGGGTCCTCTTATGGTGGTAAGAGTTTCATAGCCTTGATCGATTCATAAATCATCGAAGAAGGAAGGTCAAGTACCTGTATACAAGGGAGATCATGAAAAGCAAGAGTATTCTTTATAAGTCTAGTAATAAATAGACCTACAAAAATGTGTCCAGGACGACTCTTGATGGCTTAGCTTCTAAAAAAGAATGCCATCCCAATGCTTAAGTTTATTAGGTGTCTCTTAGCTATATCATGCAAATATAGGAAGTCCCTTTCATTCACAACTCCATTACTATATCTCCTTCTAGTAATACCTCTAACCATCATGTAATGAATAAGTTTGAGAGCCGGATCTCTTAACTTAGAAGCTTTAGATTTCCCTAGATCATAAAATCCTCCAGTATTCAATCTTGCCTAAACCTGGGCATCATTAACACCTGAAGGTAGCTTGTAAGGTAGCTCCCCATACCCTTGAGTCCTTACATAATTTTCAGTATACAACCCCATATAAACTGGTATCTTATCGAAGGGCATGGTCACATCATGATCGTTACACATGAAGTACAATGTGTTCTTTGTACTGTTCTCTATGGCATCAAACGTTAGCATTAAAGTACTCAGAACTCCCATGGTTAACTTCTTGGAAACCAACCATTAATAGTCAATAGCCAATCCTAGCTACCAAACTCAATCAACTACCTAACTCGAGCATCATAACTAGCAACTTAAGAAAGAATTTAGGTCAAATTCTTTCTTCAACAACTTGTTATACTGCTTCCTCTATAAGGATTCTTTGAAGGTCAATAAGGGATGTATGGAAGAATTGGAGCCTGAAGAGTTCTTATGAGTTACATGCTTATATCTTGGCATGTTTCTAAAATCAAACATAAAAGAAGAATTCAACAACTCAAGTTTTAAAAGAAATATTGCAATGCTAAGAGAATAATTGCCTATTCATTTAAGCAAGCAATAATTTGTATAATGATATGCCAACTTATGTTAAATACAAATTAGTGAAATTATAGGATCAATTCATGATTAAATTCTATTTTTATTCATAATCTCCATTGATACGAACTATGGCATATAAATACAATCACATGAAAACTTGTTTTTATAATCTCTTCTAATCCATCTCATGTGCAATTTATTAGAAAAACGAATTTCATATTCTTAACATGAATTTTATTGCACATTTGAGATGAATCATGTGACAATGAGTGTTCCTATAATGGATCATGAATTCTAATTGCAAAAAAATTCAATCAAAAACAAGTTTTCCATAAACCTAACATGAGTCTCATGAATTAACACATCGATAGTAATTCTTTCACCACACCCTCACTTAATTAACATGCCATCAACATGAGTTTCATCACTTTCCCTTCGATATTGAATATAACCCTTGTATTCTTCTTTTTTCAATCTCTAGCATACACTTGTTTTTCAAGTGATTTTAAGAAAATAAAGGATAAACAATGTGTTTCATTACATTATCTTTCCTAAATCGCTCATAGAAACTAAGATTTCTACAAATGTAAGGCTCATTATTCATCATCAAACCCTAATTAAAAATCCTACTTTTATCTAGATAATTAATAACTTTAAGAAAATAAATAGATAAAGTAAAGTACATACCTTAGATTTGTTGTGTAAAGGTTGGATTGTCAAAGATTTGTGAGGCTTTAGGTGATTATGTAGTGAGAGGATTTGAAAGAAAGTGGATTTTTAGAGAAAGAAATTGAATGGAAAATGAAATAGAAATAAGTTACCGATGGTTTTTAAATTCGGTCGTGACTACAGTCAAGGATCACGGTTGTGGAGTGTGGCCGTAATCCTTGCCTTTTCCATATTCTTACAAACAAGGCATGACCATGGTCAAGGATTACAGGTGTGATTCAGACCATAGAGATCTTGCCCTAAATTTTTCAACTTTCCGCAAAAATAAATTATGAGAGAATCACGGTCTAAGTCTACGGTCATGGACTTTGGCCTCATTCTTTCTTTGATTCTTGAATCCAAATTGTGTTGATTTCTTTTGACTCATTTCTTGAAATTGCTTCGAAAAATTTTAGAAATAGGTTGAATTAAAGCACAAAAGTAAATCAAATGATGGATCAATTAGATGACAAACTTTATTGATTACTTATTGATTAAATAAATTCTTTGATAACTATTTTTGAGAGATAAAAATTGTTTCATGTAGAGAAAAACACTAACTAATGTTATAAAGACTTGATACTTGAATTGATTTATGATAAGACAATCATAATGAAATAAAATAAATGAACAACTAAAATTTAAAATCAAACTTAGGTGGCCTCCTAAAGAGCACTATTGTTTAACATTGTTGACTCAATGATTAAATTCTTCCCTTACTTTGGTTCCAAATCCACTGGTCTAGGATTCAGTTCAGTATTTCCAAGCTAGCTTCCTTATAGCCTCTTAGTGATAATTCTAGCCAATTGATCAAGCTTACTCTCCAAATTTCTAAGTGATGCCTTGATGTTTATAAGTGCTACTTCATGGCTTGAAAATGGGCATTTGAGCTCTGTATAAACATGTTCAGCAATTCTTTAACACTAGGGGCCTTGTTCTGAGGTTGTATATTTCTATTCTACTACTTTTGCTAGTCTTCCTCGGAGAACTTCAATGATTTCTCCAACTTAGACTATACATGTTGCTAAAAGGATTATTTTAAACTTAGTTAGCAATAAAATTAACATCTTCTATTTTAGTTAATGGTTCATCCTACATTAAATTCACCGACTTCATCAACCTGTCAATTTTCTTACTCACAGCTATCAATGTAGTTATAGAATCCACCTCAAAATTTCCTGGTCACCTTTAATTAAGATCTCACGTTATTCCATTGCGAATTGTTCATAGCCATGCCTGATCAGGTTTTACGCTTCATTCGATGTCTTAGCACTAAGAGTGTCTCTAGTTGCGACATTAATCATTTGATGCGTAGAATAATTAAGCACATTATAAAATTGTTTAGATTAACATCCACAAAGGCAATCCATGATGTAGGCATCACCTCAATTGTTCCTTGAATCTATCCCATGTATCATAAAAGGTTTCATCATCAATTTGAGCATAAGAAAAAATATCATTTCTAAATTTTACCGTCCTAGCAAGTGAAAAATATTGACTTAGAAACTTTTCAACCAAATTGTCCTAAGTGGTAATAGATTCTCTGGGTAGTAAGTTAAGACATTGTTTAGCCTTACCTTGTAAGGAGAATAGGAACATTATGAGTCTTTCATTAGTGTCAGGTAAGTACACTTAGTCAAGTTATATTATAGTTAAAACAGATGTGAGTCTGAGTTTCGATCTCATGAGGAATCATAAATGTGAGGACCTTATATTACTAGCAATTTACCTAAACTCACCAATTAGCTAACTTAACAATATAGGATAATTGTGATTAGCAAATAAAGATGAACAAAGAGTGATAAATAAGATAAAAAGAATAAAATAAACACTAATAAATAAGCATGATTCAATTAAATTGAAGAACGCATAATCCTTAGTAAATTGTTGTTATTTACTATTTAGCTCTATACAATTTTTTAATTTCAATTACTCTTTCGACCATGAAGATGCCTAATTTGAATTCACCAAACTTACGTTTCTAGCCAATTCTTAATCCTGAGACTTACTATACTTGAATTACTTTCAAATAAAGTATCTTAAAACTGTATGAAGAACTTAGATCCTGTTATTAAGTTGGCCATACTAGGTTACCCCAATTCAAAAAAATTAATACTTAATTTCTTAACATACTTAATTCCTTCTAATTACATGGGTTTGCTTATTAAATGACTCATGTCTCAATAGCAAACTTAAACATTAAACTAGCATATCGGGTAAATACTAATTTGATGATGATATATACAATGTAATTAGATCTTCAAAGGTAATATAATAGATTAAATAAAAAAATACTTGTTGCAAAGGAAACTAAGATTCAATAACAATTCCCTAAGAATAAATTAAAATAACAATGTAATGAAAAGAAGAAAGATAATAGGAGAAACTCTCAATATAATTCTAACCTAAAACTCTTCCCCAAGGGGGCTCTCTTTGTAAACCTAGGCTTAGAGATCTATTTATAGGAGCAAGACTTAGATTTACAAAGAAAACTTAACAAAAATAGAAGATTTATAGATTATTGCAAGTCTATGGGCAAGGTATACGGCCGTGGTGTTGGGCATGTACTTATATATTGTCCAAAATCTTCAAAAATTGATGACAAGGGGAATACGGACATGGACCATGGCTATGGTCTTCAATCGTAGTCTTCACTAGATTTCATTTCTCACTCAAAATTCCTTCGCTTCAATCTTTGATCAACGTTTTTATCTAAAAAGTATTGAAACTTGATAAAAATCCTTAAAAGTTCATCAAATGCCTCTCGAAGTTCCTGAAAATGAAATCTAAATGAATTAAGCTTAAAATAATCTAGAATTAACTAGATTAATATCCAAAATAGCACAAAATAACTATAGAATATGTATGCTAATTATACGTTATCAAATGCCTCTACACTTTAACTTTTACTTGTCCTCTAGCAAAACAATCAAAACAAAAGCAAAATATCTTAAGGACAAGGTAGTTAAAATCATTCTTCAGAAATGTACACCCTAAAGTTCGAATAGCTTAGCAAAAATTCTTTCAGAATTACCCTTTTGCCTAACTTAATAATGCCTTTAGAATACTTTGATTAAATTAATCCAAATAATTCAAAGTTAGTCATATCACTTAAATAGAAACTAAACTAGAAACTAGAATAAATATTAACAAGCTAAGAAACAGTTATAGAAATTTCCTCACTCTAACTCAAGAGAAGGGAAAGCTTCCTTTACTATTTTTATTTTGAAAACTTAGAGTGGATGCATATTACATCAATTCATTCTCTAATTGTCTCTTTACTTCTTTCAATTTTCCTTAAGAGGCTTTTTAAGTTTAATTTCATTTCTTTACTAAAGCTTATTAGGATTAGGAAAGAACCTAACTCTTTTAATAGACTAAGGCCAATCCTTACTAATTTAGTCCTCTTATTTAATTAATGGTTGTCAACGGGAAAGTACCTTGCTTTTCTAAGGGACCAATGCTGATCCTTAACAACTTTAATTAATTATTATTATTATTTTTTTTTTTGCAAATTGGTAATGAGAAAGAGTCTCACTCTTTTGAGGAACTAAGATCAATCCTTTTCAATTCTTACCAATTATTTTATTTTATTGATTCTATTAATACTTCCAATTACTTTGATTTTTTAAAAGACTTTCAAAGGAATCTATAAATAACTTTTGAAAAAGAGAAATAGATAACTATTCTCTAGAATTAAGTTTAGAAATAAAAATAACTAGCCTTTAATGCGTCCATATCTATCTTAATCCGTAGTCTTAGTCTAAGCTTAAGCAAAAGGAAACTCTAAATCATAGGGATTTAATTGCTAAAGGGTTCTAAATTAATAAAGAATTTGGGTAAATTTGAAAAAAAATTTCACTTGCTTATATATTAAGGGGTATAAATTTCTAAAATTTTCTAATTCACAAAAAATTCAAAAGCTTAAGTGAGTATTTACATTATAGAACATATATAATCTAGTGTCATGTAGATTTACAAAACATAACAAGTAAAAATAGTTATTTAAAACACAAAGAAACAATAGAAAATAAGTTAGTGAGTACAGTAATCCAAAAATAAAAATTAAACTGAGTCTTTTAAAAAAGGTAAAAATGTAAAGGAAAGATCACTTTTCATCCTCTTCGTTCTCCTCTTTGATCTCCTCATCTTCTATCATCTCATCAAAATCAAGAGCTTGCATGGGTGGTAATGGTAGTGACCGAATCTCTTAGTTGGTAAAAAGTGCATCCATTCTAGTCTCAACGCAATCTACTTTTTCTAGCTTTCCCAAAATATCAATAGGGAATGCATAGGAATGGCGTTTGAAGAGTTTTTACGAGTGGCTTGTTTTACTCTTGACATGCTTTTTAAATAAAAAATAGAAGAAGATTTCAACTTTGATTTAAAAAAAAAAACAAACTTATGTTACATAAATAATTGCTAATTCAACGATCTAGCAAGATACAAGAGTAATTGCCAGTTATTGCTAATTTATTTAATCAAGCAGTATATAAAATCTTTGAATTAGCAATATATTGTATAATGAAATGATAACTTTCTAAAATCATGTATTAATGAATTTATAAGATTAATTAATGATTAAATCATATTTCTATTTATAATCTCTATTGATATAATTATTAGCATTCAATATACAATTGTTTGTTTTCTATAATCTCTAACAATCTATTTTCATGTGCAATTGTTTCAAGAACAAATTTTATATTTCTAACATGAATTTTATAACATGTTGAAATAGATTCTATATCAACAATTCAATCAATATTGCAAAATTCATGAATTTATAGATTGCTCTAATTGCACAAAAATTTGATCAACAATAAGTTTTTTTTTTTTTTAATGTTTGTAACATGAGTTCACAAATCTAATGCCAATACCACAATCAACATGCTAATAATATGGATTCCATTACTTTCCTTCACTTTCTCTTCTTTTCCTAATTCTATGCAACATAACCTTATGTTTTCTATGGTTTTAATATTTAACAAGTATGTGTTTTTCAAGGGGATAAAGCTTGTACATATACCTCAACTTTTTAAAATTTTTGTTCTAGTACCTGAACTTAGTGAATTTTCATTTTAGTATTTAGACCAATTAAAGTATATCACTATGAGTCCTCCATGGGTCTGATTGCAAATAGACGTTAAATCTGTAGATGTGGAATAAATCAAATAATAAGAAATAAAAAAAAAATTGATGATGTGGAGACCAATTATTTGTAGGAATTATACTGGTGCTAAAATCTACTCCCATGCTTGCATTTAAGCACCTACCAAACATCTCCTAGGGCATTGATGCATTGTAGTTGAAGATATTCTATTGATGTGAAATATTAGGAAATGCTTATTGCTGGACATGAGCTTCCTATTTTGTAAGTTAAGATGAGTCTTTCATAATGAAAACGTATCATGAATCAAACTTCATTGAAATAGCGACATTACTTCAGAATGAGTAAGAATGTCTGTTTAGCTCAAAATGGATGCTGCTAGGAAAGTGACTTTGCATGAAAGAGATATAGAGGTAAAAAACCATTGAGCAATGAACATATACCTCTTCCAATATGTACTAAAACTTCGATTCTTGAACTATCCCTATAATGTTTACAAATATAGGATTAATAAAAAAGAAAAGTGTAGTCAATGTTTCCTTAAATTAATTACAGAACATCCATACTTGACATGGAATATTTAGTGTGTTGTAGATTTTTCTTTTTTAACTATTTCCTTTGATGCAATTTTGATTCTAGCTTCGTTAATGGAATGAGCTTTCAACCAAGATCAAGGTGTTTCATTAAATTCTATCACTTGTGCAGATGATAAATAAAATATACAATCAGAAATAAATTGAATAAAAAAAGAAAACTTTGAATTTATTTTTGGCTTTCACATTATTTTCCTATTCTTTTGGTTGAATGCAATCATTGCTAACTAAGGAATTTTATAGTAGTTGAGGTATCCTATTGATGGAGAAATGATAGCTTTTTGCTAAGATTAATATTTGTTTGTAATCACACTAATGAATGTCGTAAAGTGACACACTTTAAATGGATTAGGTGTTGAAATGAAAATTCGATGTGTTCAGGTATTAAAATGCAAATTTTAAAAAGTTAAGGTATTTATATGAGCTTTATCTTGTTTTTTAAGTGATTTCTAATAAATAATGAGTAAACAATATGTTTTATCATATTATCTTTCCTAAATCACTCCTAGAAACTAAGATTTCTACATATGCAAGTTACATTGTTTTTTATCAAACTCTAACTAAAAATCCAATTTGTATGCAAAATAACGATAAATCTAAATAAATAAATAAATAGAAATGACGTATGTGTCTTAAATTTAAAGTATATGGTGTTGATGCATGTATAGAGAGAAAATTGAAAGAAAGGCATATTTTAGAGAGAGTGTGTAAGTTCAGAATGAAGTAAAGAAGAAAATACACATGATTTTTAAATTTGAAAGAGATCACAGTTAAGGATGACGATCATGGAGTGTTGCCATGGTGTATGCCTTTGCATTAGTATTGCAAACCTTGGCATGTTTGCAGTTAAGGATCACGAGCGTGGTCCTAACTATAGACCTCTTGTCCAATAATGTCCAACTTCCTCTCGAAATTAATTTTGAGGGATCACGGTCTAAGTCCATGGCCATAGACTATGGTTGTGTTCCTCTCATACTTTTATAAATTTAAGGCTATGTTGATTTTCCTTTACTCGATTCTTGAAATTGTTTTTAAAAATTCAAAATTAGCATGAATTGAAGCACAAGAATAAATGAAATAACAATTAAATTGAATGACAACTTCACCAATTATTATTGCATGAGCAAAATTTAATAATTGTTTTTAAGAAAAATCGTTTAAAGTAGGAAAAAAATTAACTAATGTCTCAAGACTTGATACTTGAACTAACTCATGACAAAGTAACAAAATTAACAAAATAAACTAACAAATAATTGAAAATAAATCATTTAAACTTAGGTTGCCTCCTAAGGTGTGTTATTATTTAATGTTGTTGGCTCAAAGGTTAAATCATTGCCTTAATATAATTCCTTGGTTAATAACTACAACATTCCACCTATTAGAAGCATGCTAATAAAGAAAAAGTATCAAAGGAACTGTAGGGAGGATTTGTTATGAAAATATTAAAATAATTGGGAAATTAGGGTTTTTTTTGCAAATATCCTAATAAGGTTACTCTTTTAGGTCCCCAACAATGGTGCCAAAAACTTGATTGGCATTAGGTAAGTACACCTAATCAAGTTATAGTATAATTAAAATGGATGTGAATCCGACTATCGATCCTATAAAGAACCATGAATGTGAGAACCTTATATTAGTAGTAATTTACTCTAATTACCAATTATCTAACTTAACAATATAAGATAATTATGGTTAGCAAATAAAGATGAACAAAGAACAATAAATATAATAAAAATAGTTAAATAAACACTAACAAAGAAAATAAATGAGACTAATTAAAATAAATAAGCATGATTTAACTAAATTGAAGAACGTGTAATCCTTAGCAAATCGTTGTTATTCACTACTTAGTTTTATATAACATTTAAATCTCAATTTACTCTTTGGACCGTAGAGATTTCGAATCTGAATTGATCGGACTTGCATTTCTATCCAATTCCTAATCTTGAAACCCTCTCTACTTGAATCGCTTCTAAATAGAGTATCTTAAAATCGGATGAAGAACTTTGATCCCACTATCTAGTTAGCCATACTAAGTTACCCTGATCTATAGAAATCAGTACCTAATTTCTTAGCATACTCAATTCTTTCTAATTATATGGGTTTTTTCACTAAAAGACTTGTGTCTCAATAGCAAACTCAAACATCAAACTAGTAATCCGAGTAAATACTAATTCGATGATGATATAAATAGTGTAATTAGATCTTCAAAGGTAATATAATAGGTTAAATAAAAAAAATTATGGCAAAAGAAACTAGGGTTCAAGAACGATTCACTAAGAATAAATTAAAATAACAACATAATGAAAAGAAGAAAGATCATAAGAGAAACCTCCGATATAATTCTAACCTAAAACTCTTCCTCATCGGGGTTCTTTCTGTAAACTAAGGTTTAGACATCTATCTATAGAAGTATGACCTAGATTTACAAAGAGAACCTAACAAAAATAGAAAATTCATAAATCATTGCAAATCTACTGGCAAGATATATGGCTGTGGTGTTGGGTGTGTACTTGTACTTTATTTGAAATCTTCAAAAATTGATGACAATGGGAATACAAGCATGGACCATGGCCATGGTCTTTAATCATGTTCTTCTCTAGACTTCGTTTCTCCCTCAAAATTTCTTCGTTTCAATCCTTGATCAATACTTTTATCCAAAAAGCTCCAAAACTTGATAAAAATCCTTAAAAGTTCATCAAATGCCTCTCAAAGTCTTTGAAAATGAAATTTAAACAAATTAAGCTCAAAATAATCTAGAATTAACTAGATTAATATATAAAAAACACAAAATAATTATAGAATATGCATGCTAATTTTACGTTGTCGATCTTATTGCATTCTCTATGACATCGTTGATTTTGAAAGAGTCATAGATTTACAAAAAGCTTATGATGTGTTATTGGGATCCTCATTAGCCAATCTATTAAATTGAATGAATTGTTATACCATCAAAATTATGTTTGGTTAGATTTGGAAATTCATTGCTAGTATCACTAGTCGTCTTATGATGTTGGATTCATCTCTAGTTGCCTTAGGCTTAATAAACTCCATCAAGGTCTTGTTGGCTTTGTCATTATTCACTGCCCTATTTTCAATCTCTTGATTTTCTTCCGAATCTAACCCTAACTCTTCTTTCAATTAGAGTGGTGACCCTTAATTAATTAGATCCACTGTTCCATGGACTCTTTTGCAAAGGTATTGCAAAATTCTTTCAATTTCTGATCAAATTCTACAAGATTCTTGCTACTGCTTCTAGTCATAAATTGGAATAATTCAAAAATTAGAAACAAATTAAGGAAGAAAAATGACAAATAATTAAAGGAAGGAATTATTATGGATATGTTAAAATAATTGGGAAATTAGGGTTTTTGCTTGATTCCTAATTAGTTTACTCAATTGGCTCCCTAATAATGGCTAAAACTTAATGGGTGTTAGGTAAGTACAGCCAATCAAATTATAGTATGGATTTGGATTTGAGTTTGAATGTCAATCTCACGAGGAACCATATATGGGAGTAAAACTAATTAATTAGTAGTATTATCATTAAAAATTTCCAATTACTTAACTTTTTCAAATTAATGGTTTAATTGAATAATTAATAGAACATAGATAAAAAAAAAAAAAGAGAAGAATACATGTTCCTTTGTAAATCTTTATATTACTTATTGTCTAGTTCTAAGTGACTTATTTAATCTCAGTTATATTATTGGACTGTGAGGATTCCTATTATGAACTAATTTGACTCATGTCTCTAACTAACTCTTAATCTTAAGTATACTCTACCCCAACCGCTTCACAATAGAATATCTTAGAATTGCATTAAACCCTTGAATCCTACTATTAGGTTGCACTAATTCGAAAAAACCGAGCGACTAAACAATTTAGTCAACCAATTTTGTCTAATTGTACTAATTATTCATATTATAAGAACTTGTGAACTCTATAATAGACTCAAATGATAATTCAATTACTGGTAAAATTGAATTAAATAGTATCAATATAAACAATAAGAGTTACAATAGAACATAGGGTTCAATAACAATTTACAAAAATAATCTAAAATAAAGACATAGTAACAAGAAAAGAAACAAGAAGAATAGAGAAACCCCCATAATTTTACCCGACTGACTTTGCTTCAAAGGAGCTCTTTCCATAAACCTAGGCCTAGATACCTATTTATATAATTTTGACTTAAATTTACAAAGAAAATTTAACAAAATTAGAAGATTTTAAAATCATAATCACAATGCCCATAGATTATAGCCGTGGAGATGAGGTATAATCTTGCACTTAGTCTGAAATTTTTAACTTTTGATGGAAATTAATTACAAGAGGTCTACAACTAAAGATTATAGTCGTGGTCTTCACCTATGGTCTTTACTAGAATTTATTTGTTGCTCCAAATTCTTGATCAACACTTTTCTTTGAATCAGCTTTGAAGCTTAATAAATATCTTCAAAAATTCATCAAATGCCTCTAAAGTCCTCGAAAAAGAAAATTAAACAAATTAAGCTCTAAATTACTATAGAGTTAACTGAATCAATATACAATAAATCACTCTAAAATATGTATGCTAATTACGTATTGTCACTTATTATTCTATAACATATCTAATCCAGACTTTTATGTATAGTTTCAAAATGCATTTGTATGTTTTGTTTTACAAATTGAAATCTATCAATTTTAAGGCTGGGCAAAAAAACCATGAACCATAGATTGAATCATGAACCGAATGGAATCAAATCGAATTGAAAAATCATTTTTTTTATGAACCGTTTGGTTTACGGTTTGGTTCGGTTGTGAATAAACGGTTCGCGATTTAGTTCAAAGAAGTGAACTGAATCATACTGTTTTAAACCGAACCGAACCATTTAGTTAAATAAAAAAATTGATATAATTATTTTGTACTTTTTTATATTTTTTTCCATCAATCTCATACGTTTCATCAAATTTTTCATATCTTGTTATTATTTATCATAATTTTGTGTCAATTATTAAAATTAATAGAGTAAATTTTATTTGAAATTTCATATTTATTGAAAATAAAAATATTTAGTGAAAATTTGATATAAATGGTTTAAACCAAACCGAACTGATTTTAATTAGGTTTGAAAAATTTATAAATCGAACTTATAGTTAGGTTCAACTTAAAAAAAAAAAATCGAACCATTATATTAGATTTGGTTTGATAAAGAGGGGTGAATTGTACCGAACCGAACCGAACCGAACCGAACCAAACCGTATTGCACCGCACTACACCCTAATCAATTCCATGAAATAGTATTCAATACTCTAGAGTCTACTCATTTCGATTGGAATCCTCTCTTGCACTAACTATTAGGTTTCTAAGAAAATGAGAGCTACAAGGTCATTTCTAATAAACTAATTATCACTAAAAAAGAATTAAACAAGACCAAAGTATTTTGTAAGGACAAGCTCTTACAACTTGCAGACTTCACTCGTGAAAATGTGCCAAGAGAATTGAATCAACTTGCTGATGCTCTAGCTGGATGGTTGAAAAAGCAGAATCTTGAATCACAGGAATTTCCAACCCCCCTGCCTTTTGTGTATCGTTAATAAAGCAAGGTGTTTTTAATTTTGGTGTATATTAGGAGATCAGAACTCCTTTTTGAAACTCCTTTATGCATGTTAATCACTTTGCTGATGGATGTAAGAGAGCTTTTTCAGCTTAACTTTTGTAGTTTTAAGGAGCTAATATGTTTAGTCTCCTCTCTCTCCTTCCTCCCATTTCATCCTTTAAAATATGTTTTTCTATCAGTGAGACAATTAATCATAAGAAACATGTGTTGTTCCAACTTACAATATAAGATTATTTACTATATAATGAAAAAATATCCAAGTAACTGGACAAATATAAACTTTTATTCATTTTCCACTTAGTAACTTCACATATCTTCAAGAAAATCACCATAGCATTGAACTTGGGAGCAATTTCTTAGCAAAAACCAATATTTTGAGCAAACTCATTATCACCCTCATTGCCATAGTAATAAAAGCTAGGTGGCTGAGTAGTCATATTCACTAACTTACTATTTCACTTATGATTATCTTTTATCACTTTCTAAAGAGCCACTGAAATAGGATAGAGTAAAGAATATAAAGAAAGATGGGGTAGATGGCATATATAATGTGTTCATAATATTTTCATACCTTGAGGGGAGGAATATAATAGGTTGTACCACTTTTGTACAAAGTTGAAAGTCTATTTAAAAGATGCAATGATTTAGCAAAATTCATACATTGAAATTCTATGTATAGGTCCTATTATAAACTGTGACATCCCATGGTTTCACTATAAACGTATATATATATATATACAGCGCACATATTAATGAATTATAAGACATAACCTAGTCAAATAATAAAATCAATTATTATTAATGAGAACGTATTTTGGAATATAATGTTGATATGAAAATGTACTATGTTATGGGTAATATGTTTATAATCTTACACTAGCTAATGTAAAATGGATGAATTACCCATAGACAATGAGAATTTGGAAAGATAAATAAATGAAAAATGAACTAGATGGGAGGGTTAGTATGTGGAGCAACTAGCAAAAGTTAACAACACCATACGTATTAGCTAAGATAGGTTAGGAGAGAGAATTTATTTAGGATTACATGAGGGAAAACAACCCAAGTCCTCTCTAGTCTACTCCGCACCACTACCGACCCTTATCTTGGCAATTTACCAAAATGAACATCATGTAACCTAAGGTGAATCATTTAGCAATATGGTGAAAGTAAGAGCAGGTGGAATTTTGTGGAAATAGTGTAGAAATATCAAGGAATAACTGTCCATTACTTAATTGCTATAGTAATCAAGAGTCGATCCTTTGTTTGACTTAAAGTAAGAGTATGGCTACTGCTATTGCTTAGAGTGAAAGATCTAATTTGTAGAGATTTAGCATCATTAAGGTGAGAGCCTTAGTTATTACAATGGAATCAAGGTGAAGTTGTACACATTGAGTAGCATATTAGCTTGGCAAAGTGAGTATCTAGTATCTTTTGATTGGCATAGTTTAATTTATTGATAGTTGCACTAGTGTGATTGTAGCCTAATATATACAACTAATTGTTTGAGGATGTTGAGCTCGATATAAAGTTGGTTGTAGATAATCAAAGGTGGGAATGAGTTGATTGAAATGTGTAGTGGTATATTGAACATTGATTTTTGGGTTTGTCATGCCTCAATTGGACTTTGCTTGAATAAACTCCTAAATTGAATCCTCAATCGGCAATTTGTAATTAGAATAAAGCATGCATGGCCGACTGGTTGCCATTGATTTGTGCTCGATTATTCTATATATTGTACTTGATTTATGATCTCTCATTTAATTTGGCTATGAACTACTTCTTAGTCATGAAATTTGATGTGCTTGGATATAAGTTATGTCTTGGTTACTCAATTAGCTTGGTAAGTTGTCGATTATCACATAATGCATCATGGCATAACATTATGGACCTAAGGGTCAAGTTTTTGAAACCTAGATTTTGATAAAACAATCAATTTGAAAGCTTAGTTTTTGGCATATAGATTGCATTTACTCAATATAAAACCACCTCTTATTACTCTTTTATTACTTGGTTATGCTTAGTATGAAGTCGCGTAGTGTTGCTCTATAATTTGCTCAGCTTGTTGCTTAGTTTCGAGCCCTTAAACAGTTACCATGGTGTCCATAGGTGTTCCCAGTTTGAAGGCAACATGTGGGTGCCCTTAGATGATGCCTTGGATTCCCATGGGCGACACATGGTTAATGCTATAGGTGCCCATGAGACGAGGCCCTTATTGTAGGTCAACAATCAGGTGGCGGGTGCGTACATTGCTTTTAGCTTGGATTTTAACTTAGAGGTATTCTGTCATAATCTAGTGTATAGTAGCTTCACGCCATTGGATTTTCAACTAATTGCGAGCACCTGAGGTACTCCATGATAAAAAATCTTCCAACAAAATGTGTTCTTTTTCAAAACTACTCTACCCAAAGGTTATCTCTTGTGTTACCCATGTGTATGCTTTGTTTTTTCATGGAACGCCATGGCGTTGGTGCCAATGTGTCGTCTGTAGGGCTCACCCAAGCTAAGGTCATCTAATTGAATAGAAGAATGGTTGAAAGGGCAAATAGAGCAATGCTTGTGCCCAAATAAATGCTCTGAATCTAAGAGAGCAAGTTGATGACTCACGTTTACTAAGAATTCCTCATTGAAGATCAACAATTGCAATGATCTATCCTCATCATGATGAAATTTCAAAGATTATTCGGGCCTATTAGCTAAGGCTATAAACTCGTTGAACACATCAGAATACCCGTAGCCCTGGATTGCAGTGCGCTTAGGTCGCCGTTCCATGTTACAATCCTAAATGACTCTTTGTGATGGAAGTAGCTTAAGCAGTCCACTAATAGCCAATGGGTTTGGGACTAGGACCCTCGTGCCCAGCCTTTAAAGCCAATACTTTTCTCAAGGTTACGGATCCATTTTGCCGACTTTCTTACCTCCAGCTAAGCCATTTCCAAGGTAGGTAGGCTGTTAAACAGAAAAGATAACTCTTCCTAAGGCCCTTATCAACGTCTTAGAACTCCCTAACGTTGCCGTCAGCTGCTACGTCTAACAGCTGAAAGAGCACCACACGTCATGTGGTGTCCAGTTCACCTTCGGTAGCCCTTGAAAATTTGGAGGACTGAATGCCTCTTATGCCCGGTTGTACTCATAACTACATCAAGTCTCTAAGGTGAACAACCTCTAGTTGATGGAACAATGTAGGCAATGAAAGTCGATAAATAGATTTGTAACCTTAGGAAAAGGATTAGCTTTGAAGGCTGTGCATAGGGGTCCCAGTCCCGAACCTGTTGACTGTCGGTGGATTACTCGAGCTACCTTGTGTTGCTTGTTTAGGATGCTAGCTAGTTTCATTGCATGTACATTAGCATGGCATCTATGTATTGTTTTAAGTGGCGAGTTATGCTTAAGTTTTCAATTGTGAGCTTGGTTATGTGTTACTTGGCTTGCTATTATCTTATTGTAATTGTTATCTTGATGTTTTAATGGTGAGCTTTATTTTGGCATTGTATGATATTATTACTTTGTTTTACTCAACTCACTTAACTAGAGACATAAGCTAAGGGGTCAGTTTTTCTAACCTTAGGAGCATAAGCTTAGGACTAACGGAAAGACTTAAGCCATAGGTATAGGAAAGATAAGCGAGCTGAAGCCGCTTTTGAAAATAGTATTGTCATGTTTGACTCCTTGTAAATATATAAAATTTGAAGTAGCTACTAGTTAAGTTTGGTATCTCTTTTGTAAAGGAATAATGTGTAAGTGTGTGAGTAAAACTTAGAGATGTAGGAATGTAAGATAGATTTGCATAGATAATCTCGATATAGGTACAAAAGTGTAGTTACAAAGTCTCTAAAGGTGATTACAGGTAAGCACAATACCTTGATGGTAAGCAAAATTTATGTATATGATGAGTTTGGTATGGTTGAGGACAGGAACAGGTATTAAGTTGTGATTTTGAGTTACATGATAAGTTAAACATGGTTTTATCTACAAATTAAGCACATGGATGTAAACCATGATCCTAGAACAGGTGCTTCCAAAAATATTTCTCTAATGGTTACAGTACATTTGTGATGAAGAAATGAATATAGGGATAGGTTGAACATTTCGAGCTCATTATTTAGGAGTTGGTGCAGGTGATATATTAATGGTCTCTTTGATGTTTGTGATATACGTAGAAATGTATCACACAAGTATAGGTTTAAATCTCGATCTACCCTATCCTTATATTGGGGATGGTATGATGATTTAATTTCCAAGTACATTATTGATAAGATATATGTGAAAAAAAAAGGTTAAAGAAAACACCTAGAAGGCAAATTGTCACATAAACTACCAACAACTCAAATACAATCAACATGTGTTTCCATAAGGATTAAGCAACTCAATTAATCTATATGTCCAGCTCTGTACGGTAATTTCTAAAATTTTACTGCAATTACAAGTCATATTGACAAATGAACATATGGTATGCTTAGTTGTTCACATCCTAGTGGTATAAGGTAGAAGCTCCAAGCAACAATATAAGGAATGAATTCAAAAGCAAGATTGACTTGTCCTTTCTTCCAAGAGGGAAGCATGTACATTTGTCTATAAGGATTATAAAGGTAATATGCATCTTAACTCTTAGAAAGGTTTACAATAAGATTAAGACCACCAATTCATAGGTATGTTAATCCCTTCTGCATTAAGATTTTCTATAAATGTGCCCATACATTAGCTTCACCTTAAAATTGTAGACCATTTTTTTCTTTTTAACTTTCAATTTTGACTACTATTAAAAGTGTGGACAATTCCAAAAAGAAGTGAAATGCATTACAGGCTAGCTATGGAAAAAGCTAGACATCATCATTCAAAACTATATATGCGAAAGTAATTATGAAATAAGATAAGTTCCCATAGCACTGACATGCTACAATGCTTTAAAGAACTACAGAGGCACAAAAAGATCAAGTAAAAGGCAATCATATAAGATATAAATGCATAATCAATTAGCATGGAGTGATTGACACACCATAAGAGCTTTATTAAGGCACCATAATTTTTTTTTGCCATCAATTAAAACACCATACTTGAAACTATCAAACTTGAAAGTAAAACTAGATAGCATTGGATTGCTTGCAATTTGTGTGGTTGTGAATAAAAATAGAGAGGTCTAATGGCTTTTGCACAAGGAGATGCTGTTCAAGAGGAAGACCTTTGCAAAGTTGTAGAAACACAACCTCAGCATATAATTGAAATAAAAAATCGAATTTAACAAAATATGAGAAAAAAGATTGGTTGAATAAACCTTAAGAAAATTTCTTGACATTTACTATCAAGAAATTTGAGAAATCAATGAGATGTGGTGCTTTTTTTTTTTTTCTTCCTGAAAAATAGAATAGAAGTATTATAGTAGTTTTTTCCTAAGAAATCTATCATCCAAAAGTGCTAAATTGCTCTAATTGAACATATAAACATTCAAAATAAATATAGGAAACCATACATTTTATGAAAAGAAAGGGAAAAAAGAAACCTTATCTAAAGAAGCAAACATTTTAAGATCATAACCTAGAATCAAGTTTAATACATATAGTAGAGCACTAGATGATCTTGTTGATAGTGGTTTCTTTTCCACATAATGATACAAGTAACTATGATAATATATAACAAATTCTTGAAAACCTACAAATTTTTTTTTTTTTTTTGCTAGATTATCTCATGCATTCATCCTAAAGAAAGTTATTTCAAATGTAAATTCACAAGAATTCTTACACCATCATAATAAGAAAACCCAATATTCGAGTCAATTTTACTTTTCATACTAAATTTCTTGCACCTTTATGTTCCTAGTAATTAGATTTATGCCAAATAATTAGATTATATTATCATGTAACCAGAAAACATAGGAAAAAGACGATAACACTATAACTCTTCCCTAAAAAGCAACCATACCCTGAATCTGGCGGTCTATTTTCAACGTCCACTTATAAAAGCAAAGGAAATAGGGGATTTGAGTCTCATTAATAAAAACTCATTCCCTTCATGTCTTGGGTTGCAACCTAATCTATACTAGCATTAGCTTTTCTTTTAACAATATTAAATCAACGCATATCAAAGAAAAAACAAAGAAATTGAATATACTCTATGTATGGTGTAATTTTCCAATATTGAGATTTGATATTAATAGCATTGAACACCATAGCTGAATCTCCTTCTAAGATTATCTTTCTCCAATTTTTGGCTCTTGCAAGATTCAACCCTTGGAGAATTATTGCAACTTCTATACGTTTCACATTTGATGCTTTGCATATTAGCTCCAGTAAAGAATTGCCCTAATGATGACAAGCACTCATTTTAGTGCATGTATAAAAAGTTCTACTACCAAAGGCTCCATCTACATTTATTTTAATGATATTATTAGGTGGTAGCTTCCAAAATTGCACCGCATCATAAGAAGCTTGATCGTGCCCTTGGATAACATGTTTATCCTTGCAAATTGTACGAACCAAAACAACCTCTTGCATATTGCAAACACCTTCTTTTGTAGAAACTTGACTCAGCCCTTGCTTAACTTACATTACAGTAGCTTTTACCATTCTTCGATGACCCTCCTACGATATAACTTAACTAACTTTTGCCATAATAAAGTCTTGCTGTGTATCTACTATCCAAATGTTGTCCCATTCACCCCAATGATTTGTAATCATCTTTATTACTTTGAGAGGATCAAGTTGTAAATGTTGTGACAAACAAGAGTTTTGATGCATTAAATAAACCATAAACATGAGCAAAAGCTTATTTGGAATTTGTTGCTCTCGATGTGAAAAGCTTCTACAACTTCACTCTCCATATGAAAACTTCAAACCACACCATGCCAGTCTAACTACAAAAAAATAAAACATGCTCTATTGATTCTATTTCATTACAAAAATGGCATAGAGAGTCATTCCTTAATCATCTTTGATTGAGATTCATATTTGTACATAGGGAATTAGTAAAACATACACACAAAAGATGTTTTATCTTTGGTATATACTCAACGGGCTACGTTACTTTCCTATTCGAGAATCTAAATAATGAGATGATTGCAGCTCATCACTTATATATTCTAATTTAAACCTACATATACCCATATACAAGTTGTTTATGAAATAAATAGCAAATGACCTCAATTAATTCTATAGAAAAGCACTATAGGCTCACAAAAATACATCCTTGCAAATTTGACCATCCTTAACATTAATTTTGCTCATCACTTAATTTCTTTAAGTTACCATTTTAGCCTCCAAATCTCAAATAATTACATAAACAATCCATCCTTGAAAATTTACATAGAAATGTTCCATATATCAAATATTAGTTCTGGAAGTGCTTCATAGAAGGAAAAAAAAAAAAAACCTTTCAGAAGTCATAATTTACTTCACTAATTAAAAAATTTTTAAGAAAATTAATTATTCTCTTAATTTTGAAAACTAGCAGTTTTAGAAAAAAAAATTTAATAAATTTTAAACCAAGACTTTTCTAAAATCGAATTTCATATTAATAAACTCCATGCATGCAATAGCTTGTATACAAAAATTGAAATAGAAATTGTATCATTTACATTTTCTAAAAATTAATTTACTTTTCATGTAAATAGTATCCTTAAAGAAGGAATCCATATAAATAATTCTTGAATTAAAATTCTAAAATTGTAACACAAAAATATAGACAAAATAGTTCCTCAAGTTGATTTGATATATTTGGAATATAAATGAACACATAGATAGAACAAAGGCTTACATTTATTAGAGTTTCTACCACTAGTGGTCGATAATAATATGTTGGTTGGAAAGCGATGGCATCACTTAGTTGGGGGTTAAGAGGTTCCTTTAGCACATTATCATTTGGCGTCAAACTCCAAGATGACCTTATTTTGGCTATATTTTTCATCTTGTTATTTGTTAAATTTGTGGAGTTCAAGAAAAATTTGGTTTAAAAATATGTTATTATTAGTGTTAATTATTATCATGGAGACCTTAGGAGGGCGAGTTTGAAGGTTTTTGCTCCTTTTCTCCACCCCTTTCCCCCCAATAGGTGTTTATGGTTTTAAAGGAAAATGTTGCTGGGCTAGAGGCAAGTGGCTATACTTTAGATATGCCATTTGTCCTTCTTTGTCTTTTCTTCCTGGTATTAGGTATACTATTTTATGTTAGATTAGACTTTGAGGCCTATAGGAAAGATAAACCTTCAATAGTTATAGTTGTAAAAAAAGTATAATTAGAAAGAGGAAAAAATGTCAAGATTATTAAAAGTGGGTTTAGAATGCATAATTTGATGTAAGAATGAATTTATGAATTTTTGTGAAAAAATTGCAAAATTTGTAGCTAGTATCTGGATAGTAGAGAAACTAATATTCAGACGCTGGCTTATGAAAAATTGTCTCAAAGTGATTTTTGCTTGCATCTAAGTGCTAAGGTGTTACTATTTGGATAACAGCTACAAATAGTGTTTTCTAATTCCTTTTGGCTTTCTCCTTTCATTATTACATATTTATTATATTTACAACCAAGTATTATGATGATTTTAAAACTTAAACACACTTATACAATAAAAAGCATATCCAACATTGATTTCAAAGATCAAATTATCAGAAGAGCAAGATTTTCTTGAAAAATTTGTAATTAGTTAAAGAGAGATATTTAAGGGAGTTGGTTAGAGTCAAAAAATAAACGACAAATTAAAACAACTCATTAATGTAATAAATAATTAACAATGTATGAATATTTGTAGTGGTTGCTAAACTATTTAAACTTATATTCAAATCTTAGGATATGAGAGTAAGGGGAAAAAAAAAAGAATTGTTAGAAGTTCAAAAAGGACAAAGTAGAAGAGTAAGTAAAGAGTCAAATAGAGGGTTAATAGTGATAATTAAGTCAATTAATTAGACTTAAGCAAATACAAAGGATGTTATTTATGGTTTGTTATTAGGACTAAAGCTAAGAGCAATCTAATTCCATATGGCTCTCCATTCCAAGTACATGATTATGCATGTTAGGTTATAAATTAGTGGACAATGTTTGATTTTCAAATAGGTATGTTACCTATGCTTGGTTATGGTTGATGAATTAGTAGTACTCGTGATTTTAGTGTGGCAACCTAATAATTGATGTATGATCTTGTCTTAGGTGGAGTTGTGTATTGAAATGATTTAGATAGATTTAAGGTAAGTTGATTTTATGACTCTAGATTGTTGAAGAATATCCAATACCAAATATGTATGTTATTAAATGTATTTGTTTTGGGGTCAAGAGATATCTTAAGTTTTACAACACCAAGGCTATGCTCTATTGTGACACTTAAAATGAAAGATAATAAATTGTTGTATGTACATTAGATATTTTCCATGTATGCATGCTTGGTTACATAGCATTATCATGTTGAGCTTAGGTTCACCCCATTTTGGCAATTTTTTCAGCTATTAATACAATAGATGATGTTGACTTTTATGAGGATTTAGGTTATCGTTTATTTTATGGACTTGAAGATGTTGTGGAGTATGATTACTTTGAAGAGTAGATGTCTTGAGATGTCGTCATTCTATATAATGTCAAGGGTTCAGGAGATCATATTCTTATGTTAGCCGAGTTTTTAGCTACATTCAATTGAGTCAGTGCGGTTAACTGCCATATGTGACTGATGGCATTTAAAAAGTGGAACTTAGTGTTGACTTTTGTTAGTTTATTGGAATTGTGGTATGAGTGATATTATTTTGAGCTACTTGGTATTCGTAAACACTTGAAGAATTGCATTAGTTGTATATTTGACATTTATTACATATGTTATGTAGTATGTTAGATAGGTTTTGAGTTTTCATACCTCCTTGTTGGAGTAATGACACCTAAGGGATTGTTATGTCATTAATTCTAGAGTGTTAAAATATAACGAAATCCTTCAAATGCGTTTGTCTAAATGGAACGATGGAGTGAAGAGTGTAGATGCGACGAATTTTAGTTGAAGTTTTTGAGCTTTCTGAAATTGTTTCTATCAATAAAGCTTAAGAAAATGAAATTGAAAAAAGGACATCGGTTGATAATGGCAACAATATATATATATATAGGGTACGCAATTCATGTTAACCATTGTGTTTTATTTGCACATCTAAACAGGTTTGTGTTTTGAAAAAATTAAATCTGTAATTTGACTTGTTTATTAATTGTGTATGAAAACTTAAACTTGTAACATAATCTATTTTGATAAATATGTTTTGTGTTTATATCGAACTCATTTATTAATTAAAAAGTTATAACTAAATCTATAAGATAATTATAAACTCAAAGAAAAAATGATGATTATAAAAGTAACATTTTGAAAATAAAAATGATATAATCTTAATATTTATACGTGATATTACAACCCAATAGTGTATTATTATTAATGGTAATTTTCTTAAAGAAACAATAAAAAGATTTGCATATGAAAAAAAAATATTGTATTAATAAGAAAAAAATGATGTTGAAATATTTATGAATATAATTTAGTTTATTACATTATTCATAAAACTAACCTTTATACATAAAAGAGTTTTCACAGTTTTTTTACTTCAATGAGCTAGTGTATTGATTAAGAATTTGACTGTGTGGTTACAATATGTTTAAGGTATTATGTGCTATTTTTATAATTGAATGATATTGAAATTGATTAATATTTCAATAACTCAAAATACTTGATTTAACCATCATATGGCACTCCTTATATAAATGTAGCTGTGGTTCAAATTTGGTATCATCTCTAAGTATTTACATACTTTTAATTATTAAAATTCTTAGATAAAGTAAATATTATAGATATTATAATAAATGAAATAAATTTAAATTCAGTATAAGTATTTGCAAAAGTAAAGTTACTTCTAAGTTTCTTCCATTCATTATTAATAGAATCTTATGCTATAGACTTACTGCACGAATATTTAGATTTACACTTATACTATAATTCTTCATCTATTCATGAAAAATGGAAAATAATATTCTTCAAACTTAAAATTAAATGGGTTCATGAGTTGAACCCCTAACATGTTAATGGGATAAATTTAATACACAGATTCGTAAATAGGTTTGCTAATTGCACCTAAATTGGGACATGAATTTTGTTATGTTTAAACGGGTCTGATCTGTTTGTGTTATGTGTCAACTTTTTCCATACGTAGACTTATTTATAATCGTATTGTGTTATGTTCATATTCACAAGTTGTGTCCTAAATTATTAGCCTTATATAACCTGCTTCTAATGTTTTAGGCGATTTGATTCTTTTTAATGTTATATATTTAAGTAAAACAAACTTGAATATGCATATGTAATATTTAAAAGAGGGCATTTTAGTAAGGTGATTGTCAAATTAACCAACTCTTGTTGTATTATAATTTTTCTTTTCTTTTTTTCTTTTACAATCAATATTAATTAAGAGTATTTATCTTTTTTTATTTAACTGTATTAAGGTGCAACATCTAATATCTATATTATCTAAACGTGAGGGATTTTATGTAACCTTCTCATTTTTTTCTATAAAATTCCATTAAATACTTTTGAAAATTTATGCTATTCAATATTACAAAAATAACTATATAAAATATTATAATAAATTTTTGAATAACCCTCCTTTAATCTATTAAACCATAATTTCATTTCTATCACATGTCGCTACTTCATCCTTTTACTAAAATAACTCTTTACTTAACCTTCTCACTTTCTTCTTATTCATCAATATATGAAAATATTATAATTGAAAATATTGTAATAATATAATAAATAAGCATTGAATAAGTTATGAAAATTACAATTGCCTAATTAAAGAGATATGAGAGAAAAATTATATATTTATAAAAAAAATGAGAGATAATATTATTATATTTATCATTTCATAGATTTGCCAATGTGTTTTTCGATAGTAATCTATTAAACAGATAAATAAATAAATAAATAAATTAATAAGAGCAGGCTGCGTTCCGAGGAGAAGAAAAGAAGTAAAACGAAAACCACCACGTGGCAACGACTCGCGTGTGAACACGAACTCCTAAGATGCATTTTCCGCATTCTAATCCCAATTTCTCCTTCTAATTCCGTTCTTCTTCTCGCCTGCTTGCTTGCTTTCAAATCGAAACTCCAATATTCTAAACCCTAATTCTCATCGAAATTCCCAATCCTTATCCGACCATTACCCGTCGAAGTTGTCCAACTGGATCCAAGTCATGCCTGTAGCTGCTTCGGCGATCTACTTCCTCAATCTCCGGGGCGATGTCCTCATCAATCGCTTATATCGCGATGATGTCGGGTAATTTCGGCTCAAATTTCGATTCTTTGATAAGATCAACATAGAAATATTCTTGATTTCGAAGTTAATTTGGTTGAAAATTGAATTTGATTAACATGACTAGATGCCATAAGTTGATGAATCTATTTTGTTCATTACGTAGTACTATCTAAGCTTAGTACCTTTAAAGATTGAAACTTGGAGTTTGAGGTCATAAAGTGAGTCCATTTTGTAATTTTAGTTCGTGAATACTTCGATATTATATGGTGAGTTCGTGTCAATTTCGGTGAAATTTGTGATCCGTGTAAAGGAGGGGGAAGGTTTAGACGCATATTTAGCTTTTGGAGTTGTGTGATGGAGTTGTTTATGTGGAATTGATTGATGAGATTTTTATATAGGGGAAATATGGTGGATGCATTTCGGATGCATATAATGCAAACAAAAGAACTGGGTACATGTCCCGTGCGGCAGATTGGAGGTTGCTCATTCCTCTATATGAGAATTAGCAATGTGTACATTGTCATTGTTGTCAGCAGCAATGCTAATGTGGCTTGTGCTTTCAAGTTTGTTGTTGAGGTAAGTGTTTTTTGTATATATGGTACACTTAGGTGGGTGTTCAATTTTTAATCAGTCATAAAAGGGCTAAATTTCAATATTCACATGATTTAATTACTGCGTGGTGATATAACTGGAATTTACTATTGAAAGAGAGATAGTGGGAGGATGTCATGTGCTCTTTTGGGGGGTCAGGTATCTTACTATTTCAATTAATGGAATAAAACTATTGCTCAGAGACTGGTGGCATTCTGGTACTTGTGTTCCCAGCATTTGTATCTCTTGTGCTTTTAATCAGATTTCTGTTTGCTGCTCTATTAAGGTGCACTAGGTTTTATAGACTCAATTCATATCAAATTAAGCCAGTAGTGTTATTACTCTACGAGGTTCCAGCTTTATATACCACAATTATTAGGAAAAGTTGTGAAAATTTATGCTACTCTTGTATCAGCTCTCACAATCTGATTTCAGGGTAGCGAGTACAGTTGCAGTATCTAAGAGTTTCCTCTGTGTTTTCATGCAGGCTGTGGCACTCTTTAAATCATATTTTGGGGGAGCATTTGATGAAGATGCTATTCGCAACAACTTTGTACTAATTTATGAGCTTTTGGATGGTATGTTTTATCAATTCATCATTTACGTTTGATATGTTTGTTGTCAGGATATTGGTATATAAATGCTCATATGTAATCTCTTCTGTGCATTTATGTTTTATACGTTCTTTGCCAGAGTCAGTGCAATTTACTTGTAGGAAAATCATTCTGCATTCTCATGAATACCTAGCCCCTAGCATATTTGTCTCGAAAAGAAGTTGCCCAGTACTGAGATAGACAGGAAGAATTTTTTATTTAATTTATTTATATATTTAATATTTAGCACAATAATTTAAATTATCTTTAGCTATGCTGGTTCTTATGGTTGTTATAATTTTTTTCACCCCCATTTATCATGGTGCTTTCTGGTGAAAAAAATAATTGAAAAAGAAGCATAGAGCATAGGATGAACAAAGAACTTGTGCCTGCACTTGAAACTATAAAAATTCAGTTCTAGGCTTAAATGAGGAATTCAGTAATTGTTTTGTGTAGATTCTGAATTATCGTTATGCTTTGAATGCTTCAAATGTTGACTTCTATTTTCTTCATCTGCATGATTCAGAAATTATGGATTTTGGTTATCCTCAAAATCTTTCGCCAGAGATTCTAAAACTCTATATTACTCAGGAAGGAGTACGGTCACCATTCTCATCCAAGGTTGGGTGCTTCTCCAATTGCCGCATCACTCTTTAACTTTTTGTTTTTTTTTTTTTCAAATGCTTATTTTCAGAGAGAATGAAGTGTTTGTCTGCTCATTATATTTCTCCTTATCCAAAAAATTGGATAGCCTACAGATAGACCTGTTCCTAATGCAACCTTGCAAGTTACTGGTGCTGTTGGATGGCGGAGAGAGGGCCTTGTTTACAAAAAGAATGAGGTAAGGTTATGATTCTATCCAGTAACACATCTAAATTTTCTAAGTTATGCTGTCTGATTGACATCCCCTTTTTGCAGGTCTTTCTTGATATTGTTGAGAGTGTAAATCTTCTCATGTCATCAAAAGGTGCACAACTTATTCCTTTTCAATGTTTCATTAATTACTGGATCTGTATCCATTTTAATTTATCAGTGTTTATTTGGGAAATGCAGGGAATGTGCTGCGCTGTGATGTCACAGGAAAAATTCTTATGAAGTGCTTTCTCTCAGGAATGCCTGATCTAAAGTTGGGGTTGAATGATAAAATTGGCCTTGAGAAAGAGTCACAGCTTAAATCACGTCCTACTAAAAGGTTAATCTATTTGTCCTATCCTCACTTTTTTATATTTCTTTATGTTCAACACTCTCAGAAGGTGGTGTTGCATCAAATTCCTTTGATCTCTTCACTTTTTCTGTATTATGAAAATTTTATTGTTTACTAGTTGTTGCTGCTTCTTACTATATTGGTTGTAGAACCAACTTGTTTGCTTGATTAATAATTTTTTTCCGTAACCGATATTTGTTTTCTTCTTCTAGCTTTGTACTTTTTAATTCCTGTTGACTTGCAAACCTTGAGCAACTAAGTTTCAGAAAGAATGCTTATAAGTAATACCTTCTTAAAACAAAGCAAAAAGAATAAAAGTTTTAATGAGATGAATGGTGGCAACCAAAAGAACCTGTTTTCTATGATCATCTGCAGTACAGGAGAATTATTATTTAGAAACAAACATCTTTTTTTTTTTCCTGAATGCATAGCAGTAGTTCTAGATGTCAATGGATTAGCCTCTTCTACTTGTTAATAGTATGTTGCCTCAAGAGGTGATGCAATCCAAAGGTGAGAAGCTCAAACTTGGATTGCAAGATGACGTAACGACTAATTGAGCAACTGGAAGTTCATCATTTTTGGGTTTTGTATATAAAAGATAGAAATATAAAGGGATATGGATACAAACAATACTAGATATAACTCATTAGCAACAAAAGTGACCCATGATGCTAACTCCTATGGGTATTTAACTGGAAACCTATATCACTCACAGGATCTTGAAAACGGGTTCACCACAATCAATACATGACTGATAAGAACCAAAGGTTAAAGTCAGTTTTATTTTGAACTTATGATTATTGTGTGTTTTACCCACTTTAATCCTTTTTTGGTCCAAAAAAAGATTAAAGAGGGTAAAACACAATAATTATAAGTTCAAGATAAACTTGACTTTTGAGAGAAATACATGATGGAGGCTTATAAAAATGATACCAAAAACTCTACTTAAAGCCTCAAAGATGTCTCAGGGGCATAAGTATAAATAATACAAAGTTTCATAAATGAAACATAAGAAAACTATGCCTTCTAGGCTTGAGCTAGGTGGCCATTCAAATGGCCTCCCAACCAATATGGGGGCAAAATATGAGGGCCATTCAAATGGCCTCCCGACCAATATGTGGGCAAAATACGAGGACCATTCTTTGGAATAAGGTGTGCATTTGCATATTGTGTGTGCCAGCGGATAGGCAGTAGCTCAAAAACTTGTGGGTGCAGGGTGCCATTCGAATGCTTGGAATTGGCCATTTGAGTGGGCATGTGAACATAAGCTAATTTGAAGTTGGAATTGGTGGCCATGTGGATGGGGATGTTAGGCCAATTGGATGGCTTTTCTTGAACAGCGTGTTTTGATTCTTCTTGCACCATTAGTCAACTGCATTGAATACGGCTTGATTCTAGCTCTCCTTGGCACTTTGGTGGGTGACTTAGGTCTATGATTCCATCTAGAGGTTGGCATAATGGTTAACATCCAGCAATTCCATTATGAGTTGCTTGAATTCCTGGGTTAAATATCCTTGAGGCTACCTACATGATGAAAACTATACTTAAGAATATTCCATTGTCTCTAATGCAAGTTTTTCTGAATGCATACAAGATAGCTGAAGGAGGAGGCCAGGCTATTGCTAGCCTTTGTTTTGATGGGGCAAAATAATCTTGTATGACCTACCACGAATGGGAGATTTTATGCCTATGCTTTTGGCTTGAAATCATTTTTCTTGCAGGGATTTATTTATCCTTCACATATTCTGCTCGTATTGTATTCATATCCTATGCATTGTCATTGCTATGATCTTGCTTTTCTACCATGCCTAGAATGAATGGAATACCTTCCCTCCCCCCCAACCCCCTATGCCTTTCCCCCCAAGTAGATGATGTAATAGCCATTTGAAGCTTTCCAGTGGTAACTTCAATCTACACTGAAATTTCTTTTTGCAGTGGTAAAACCATTGAGCTTGATGATGTTACTTTTCACCAATGTGTTAACTTGACAAGGTTTAACTCAGAGAAAACTGTCAGCTTTGTTCCTCCTGATGGTGAATTTGAACTGATGAAGTAAGCCAAAATCTCATTTTATATCTCCATTTTTCTTAGCATTAAACATGTACAATTTCTTTTGGCTTTGATCTGAGATACCATTGGCTTTGATCTGAGATGCCATGGTATAACAGTGACATTGGCCTTGTGACATTTGTTCAGAACTAATTTACTTCAAATTGTGCTTATGGATTGGCAGCATTGCTCAAAGTCTAAAGTCGATGCTGATTTTGGATTTGAAATTTTTTGTTTATTTCCAAATGTTGGTTTGTATAATATTCAAAGCATGCTTGATTAACTTCATGGGAGTGGAATTGAATAGCTATTGCTCTCTTTTACCCCAAAAAAAAAAAAAAATAGCTCTCTCTCTCTCTCTTACAAAGCTATTATATATTTGGCATACAGATGGTTATCCCACGAATTTTCTAATACTGTCAAATAAAGAATAATAATTCTTTTATTGGACCATAGCAATTGCTATTCCTTTGTCTTTTTTATTACATAGTTCCATACTTGACTAACGAGACTTTGGCCCAATAGTCAACTCCTGGACTAAGGCAATAGTATATTGAATTTTTTCATTATACTGCTGATTTACTACTAATGTTATTTTGTTATAAAATAAAATAAGAGCCACTACTTCTTTGTCATATTCCTCTGGGATTACAATTCTAAACCTACCTTATTGCATTTGCCAACCAAACTTGCCAACATAGTATCTAAAAGTTGTTTTCTTGCATAGCTTTTAATGTTGTAAAATTATGCCTCCACAAAATTGGTCTAAATTATGATAGAAAAGTTTTATGATGACTTTCTTATTGTTTTTGATAAGTCTTGTCACCTTCATCTAAATTCTCTTAATTGTGTAGTAAGCATCCCATCTAGGCTTACATTAATCACTAATGGACAACTAAGATATAAGTGAATCCACTCCAATGTCAATGTTAGTGAATTGATGTATGCATAAAGTAAGAACCAATCCGGCTGCTGCCAATTCTACTAAGTTAATTGATGAGAGGTCAAATTTTGAGCTAAATGCAGACTTAAACTCCATCGGCTGAATTCTGTGGCGGGCTTCCCCTCCACATGCTGCAGCTTCTCACACCATACTTCCATCCGTACTGAATTTAAGATGACCATATTTGAAATGACCATATGCTGGGGCGCACCAGCAAACAGCCATCGGATCCCTCTTTTAAGCTGAACTCTAATCAGTAGGCTGCCACATTGAAAATTCTGCTGCAACTTCACTGGAAAAAAGCAGCAACTGCCTGATACACATCAAACTATACTCTGTTCGTTTCAGCTAAAATAGATAGAACTCATGCTTCACTTGCAAACACATTTAGTAAATTCCAGAAGATAGTATTCAAAGCAAAAATCTCAGATCATTCTTAATCTTCACTTTAGCTGACCACCAATATGGATTCTGATGCAATTCTTTAAAAACATTAATTAGGCATGTGAAGAACTTGTGCAACTTTATTCCATATCTGATTGGTAATAAGGCACTCCAAGAAACAATGGTTTATTGAATCTAAACCCTTCTGACAAAGGAAACATCTCTAACATTAAGAAATGCCTTGAGATTGTAATAATTCATGAACTTGAATCACTTTCTGCTGCAATTCTGGGAAGAAGACCAATAGTTTAGGTGAAATGTGTGTGTTCCAGAACCAGAACCAGAACCAAGAATCAATGTGAAGGTCAATTTCTCTCATGCAAAGTTTCTGATGTTGCTTTGCTGACAAATTAACCAGTAGAGGAAGATATCCAAATTACCAAATCCTATGCCAGCTCTGATTGAAATTGTACAAATCTGATCTGCTTGCTCCTTGTCCAGAAATTTCTCTAATTTTTGAACTTCCATTGTTCACCATTTAATTAACCTTCTACTCTTTCATTTTGTGATGAACAATCTGGTAAACACTCCGATAGAATTCCCTTGTTAAACCAATTATTATGCAAGAAGAAAGAATTTTCCTTGCTCAATCCAAGTTTTTTCTGTTATTTCTGTAGCTTGCAACATTCATCGCCAAATAGGAGTCTGATGGCTTTGCTTGGGCTAGGAATGATGACTTTGTTTAATATATTTGAACAAATGAAGTGCGAGAACAGAGAATCACCAGATCTAAACATCCACCATATTTTCAGATCTTGCACTTTAACATCTAATTTTCTTAGCCAACCCACTCTATTGGATTACAATATTTTTTAAATGAGACACTTTGCGGAACATCTCTCTGAATCCTTTATAACAGCATTTGTCATAAAAACTTGGGATGCTTGTGTTCTTTTTGATGCTCTTCCTGAAGTTTCTTCTGATTTTGCAAATGTTTGTGAACCGTGTGGATTTTCAGCAATAATCTTCTTAAGCAGATGAATCCATAAATTTGTGATAATCAGCTATTTATGTTGATGTTTATTACCTTTTCTGATGCCCATCTATAATTCAAAGGTATCGTATCACTGAGGGAGTCAATCTTCCATTCCGTGTATTACCAACAATTAAGGAACTTGGTCGAACACGCATGGAAGTAAACGTTAAGGTATGTGCTTTGCTTATGAGAGTTATTCCCTGGATGTTTGAATTAGTGAAGCTATTTAACATGACAAAATTTTCAGGTAAAAAGTGTTTTTGGTGCAAAAATGTTTGCCCTGGGAGTTGTTGTCAAAGTTCCTGTGCCTAAACAAACGGCTAAAACAAGCTTCCAAGTGACATCTGGACGGGCAAAATATAATGCTTCTATTGATTCCTTAGTTTGGAAGTGAGTAATTCTTCTTAATTCATCTCTTTTCTTTTGCTTGTCAAGGTATGGCAAAATGCTGCCTGCTTTGATTCCTCATGTGTATGTGATTTAAGTATCCATTTGCTGACCATTTTGAAACATGAGCTGTTTCATATAGGAAACACTAATTTGTCTTAACAAAGTTCATGTTGTATCTATTTGATGGTTCATGGATGTAACTGAAACTTATAAACAACCAAATCCAAAAACATTCTTATATTCATGCTGCCATGCTTGCATACATTTTGTTGGGCATGTGCTCTCTGCTTAGCAACTTTTTTCTTATGTTTGAGTATGAAAGAGTTGAACCTATCATTTAATTTGTTTCAGTTAAATAGCATTTTACATTTTAAAACTACACAACATTTCAGGATAAGAAAATTTCCAGGACAAACTGAGACTACCATGAGTGCAGAAGTTGAGTTGATTTCTACAATGGCTGAAAAGAAATCTTGGACGAGGCCACCAATCCAGATGGAGTTCCAGGTGACTTTTGCTGGAACAATTCATCAGTTCTATTATTGAGTATTTGATGCTTTGCAAGTTTGGTCTCTTTTAAGTTGTGGAGCATAATTACTTGCTACTTTGTACTATAGGTCCCCATGTTTACGGCATCTGGATTACGTGTCCGCTTCCTAAAGGTAACAGCATTTTCCTTAAACGTGCCTTTTCATAAGCTGTATGCATCGTGCTGCCATAACAATCTTTCCCCCTTCCAGGTGTGGGAGAAGAGTGGTTATAACACGGTTGAGTGGGTTCGTTATATAACGAAAGCTGGCTCCTACGAGATTAGGTGTTAGATTATTTTTCTGTTGCATGACAGGAGTGTGACGAAGCTGTTACTACCTCTTTTGAATCGATGAATAGGGAAGGTTCAAGAAGCTGGTTTCTGCCTCTGCAGCACGGGCAGCTGCTTTCTGCATTGTCATGTTAAGGAGGCATTTCCCATTGTGGAACGTTGCCTTGTATATTGTTGTTAGATTCATTATTTGTTAAATTTGTATTGTAAAAACCGGCTTTTTTTGCTAAAACTGAGAAATTTTTCATTTGGTTACCATCCATACAGATCGCTCTGTGGAGTTCTATCAGTTGCCCTGTATGAAATGAAATTAGTGATTTTGAAAGCTTCGAGTTTGTTTTGTTTCATTCGTTCATTGAATCAAGGATCCAAGAAGTGGTTTTAGTGAGGGTATCCAATTTTGATGGATGATAGAACTAGAGAAATGCACCAGAATTCTAGAAAAGAAATCTTAATTAGGAGCTGTCCGAAAACATATTACGTCTGGGGGACACTGAACGAGTGCGCCTCTATCTTTTAATATTGCGAGGGGGAAGGTGCTTATTAGGAATGCGCTTTCTTCTGTTTTCTTAAAAAAAAAAAAAAAAAAAAAGAAGCAAAGGCGTGTTTGCTTTTATATAAAATATAAGGAAGGCATCTTTCTAAAATGTGTTCTTCTCCATATAAAGATGCAAAGAAGGTGCTTTTTTAAAATGTGCCCTTTCTTATCACCAAAGTACAAGGAATGCCCCTTTCTAAAATGTGCTGTCATTGTAAACACCTATAAAAACAACATCAGATAAGTTACAACCCTCTTGCATTGATAGAACTCAAAATATAACAAGCATTCAAATAAACATGAAACAATTTGATAATTAAATCCTACAGCCCCATCTCCAACTCAAATCCCCAAACTTCAAATTTTACCTCGTATCACCAATTCCAAATAGGCATTTAAGTGCAATATCGACAAATGACCATATCTCAAACTCTAAATTGCAAGTTTGCAACTAAATCACATCCAAGTACAAGATAGTAAGGGCTCAAAAATAAATATCAATAAATTAACATCAATTAAAATATATTTTGTATAAATAGTCAACCAAGTTTTTCATACAAAAGGTAAAAATCAATACATATCTAATCCCTCTTACTACTAGCCTTACTAAACATATGCAATATTTGCGATGTCAACCCTTCTCTAGACCTCCTTTGTTCAACAATAGCAGGAGCTTGTGACTCACAAGTTGGTATTTGCAACTAGGGTAGCTTAATGAATTGTGGAGCATTGATTGCACGTATCTAGGAAGGACCATCCTTCTAGGTACTCATTGACTTTCTCTTTTGAGGAGCTGGAGGTATGTAGGGAGGATCATGTGGAGTCTTTATGAAGGGAGTCACAAATAAACTCAAAGGAGGACCAGACATGCTACTTACATCTTGATGATTGGAAGATTTGGTGGCATGAGATAGCTTTAGAGTGTTATCACCATGCCGACCTCGTCACCATTGTTGTGTTATTCCCCTCATACTGGTGTGATTGCCTTACCTAATAGGACTCAAATCATCATAATCAGCTTGATTTGAGTTATCTTTCTCATCTCTATTCTCTTCAACCAAATATGATGGGTACAAAGTCACTAGAGTATGATCATGTAACAGTTGGATTCCCTTATCAACATGGGCTTGAGCTGTGAGATACTCGGTCTGATCGATAGAAATTATGATTTGTTGGAACTCATCGACCTATAAGAAGATAGAGATTCATACGTGTCATTATGAGGTAATTCAAGGAACTAGTATGTATCGAGAAGGTACTTACCACGACTCCAAGCAAAGCTCCAGTTTGACTAATATACTGGTGCAAAATGCTCCTATACCATTGCTGGTACTCATGCTCAACACCTTTAGGGCCATCAATTTGTATGACTCGAGTATGTCAATCATTCTAACAAGGGGTATTGCACGGATGCATTGAATAACATTTTCATCATCCTATATAGGCATAGACATATGTAGTTGATTAAACATCCATCACAAGCAAGCTAACCATCATGGGTTGTGCAAGAAGGTGTTGCACGAATGGATTTTTTGCTTGAGATGTACTTGCTAAGGACTTTTGGACCTTTCTTCTTCGTAAATTTTCACATATAATTGATAAATATGATTCTGCCCAAAAGTTTCAGTCATCTCAAATAGGTTCTCAACATCATCATCATCCTTTATAACAAACAGAAAGTAGGAAAAAACTTTTGAATAGGCATTAGGATGCTTGTATAAAATTTCAACCTTGCTTACACTCGTATCAATTCATACTCTCACAAACCTTCCCAAAACATTCATCAAACTTAGCATTGGTTTTCATTTTCAACAACTTAATAGGATCTCTGTCTTATTCTAGACTCAAATTTCCTTTCACAATATTTCCATGGGCATAAATGAAGAACTTAACAAAACTCATCATTTCAACCTATATACATAAAACTCATCATACTAATTAGTTTAGCATGATGAAAACAAAATCTTCAATTTTCGTCTTGTAGCATGTGAAATTTTTCACTTTATTAGCAAATAAGCCCTTGTAGACATTTCAACAAATACCTTGTAGACATTCACTTTCACTATATAAATCACATATTATTACACAATGCACTCATAATCCAACTTCAAAAACTTGTTATTCATGATGTTTACATAACAAATAGATAAGTGTGGATGTAAAGATTCGGTTGTGAGGGTCACGTATCTATTGTATAACAAATTGTACTGTACGTGATTAAGGAAATGACTTGACTTATGTATATAGGATAATCATGATAGGTAGGATAAGGATGAGGAGTTAGTAATTTTGGTAAGGCTCTAACACGTATAGTAACAGGTAGAGGAGTATGATGGTATCAAACTCTACAATCGATAAAGAATGAGATAGTGTTCTTTAAATGTTTAAGTATTTGATCTTTGAGAGTGAATTTTGATAGAGTAATGGTGTTATCTGAGAATTTCTCTTGTTCAAATGAAGAAGGGAAGGGATATTTATATGAAATAGTAGTTAATCTCATTCGTTGGATTATAATGGTAATAAATGGTTAGGATTGAATTCTTCTTTTAGTGGACTTTAGATGGATTCCCTTTATAAGCTTAGGCTCAATTGGCCTTATTTTATTAGTATAAGCTAAACCAATAAAGGTTGAATTGGGCGGATTGATCTAATAAGCTCTATTCCAAGCCGGATTGATTTAACAAGCCTTACTCTAAGCCTACCATGCTAAATTTCACTTGATTATCTCACCAAATTGATTCAAGAATTGGCTTAATGTACCAATTCGTAGCATCTCTTAATTGTATGTCATGTTTTAGCTGGATTGAGTTGTGCATTGCCCCTACATCAATATTGAAATAAATCTTCTTTGAGTTGTCTATTTCTAAGTTGATTCGTCTTTTCAATTTAATCTTTATGAGTTATTGGTTTCATTGAGTTGAATTTATACGCTAAGTTTACGTTAGCGATCTCATTGAGTCGACTTCAAGTATCATTATTAACTTGATTTTTTTCTCATATATAAGCATTTTTTTAATAAGGTCTTTATATTTAATGTAAATGCTTTATATTAATCAAATTTTATTTGTTGTGCTACAACTGGTAAAGAAGATGGTTTCGCTAAACAAATTTTCAAATATTTATTTACAAAATTCCTTCAATACGAACTTAGTATGTTTCTTCAAATCTTTAAATGATTTTTTGTATTTTTTTTAAGCACATGCTCCCAATTTAATAAGGCAAAGATAGGTCCAAGCTTCGCAATGCATTTTTATCATTTAGTAGGTAAAAATAAAAAATTTTATTAATTTACCATATAAACATATCTTCAACCTTCACCTTCGGTAATTGGCATCCTCAAATGTAGAATCCACTTTTAAATATTTGGATAAGGATGAGACATTACTTAAACAATATTCTAGCGCTATAATGAGTTATCACTATTTGAGTAGTGCATGATACATCCATATCGTGGGGGAATATTTTTCTATTACGACTTTCATTTTAGCTCACTACAATTACACAAACATTCCCTTTTGTTTATTACCCATTTGATATCGTTTCAATACCTTCTTGTTTCTCATTTCATTTTCTACATTTCATATCTTTTTCCTTTTTATATTTCTTTTACCATTGGCACTCCGCTCCTTGATAAGCCTCATACATTATCCTCGTTTCTTCTCTTCACTTTTATACATAATATCTTCTTCACACCCATTTTTCTTTCCTTACTCATCTTTTCCTTCTTTGTTTTTTTTTTTTTTTTCTTTCTAAGACATAGACAACGTTAGCTTTCTTCTTCGTATTCTTCTTCACAGCCTTTAGTCTATACACGTCCAACATTCAATTCAGCTTTTCTATACACACTTCTATGCAAAACAGTAAGCTCTCCATATGCTCATCTTTTCTCGATTTGTTTGTGACTTTCATTTTCTTTTATTATACTATGTTCTGTTCCCACAACAGCTACACTCATCTTCATTTTTTTTTTTTTGTCGATACACTTCGCATCCAACTCTCCTTTACTCTTCTACATTATTTATCATTCTTTTTCATCTTTTAATCCTTCAAGTATATTCAGTTCTCACAAACTTTTCCTCTTCATACTTATTTGATTTCATTTTTTTTTAAAATTCCATTTCCTTCTCTCTCTCTCTCTCTCTTTTTCTTCTCACACATCCCACTCGTTTTTTTTCTTCTGCCTTTGACACAACATCACCGAACTGTTGAAACTGCAAAGAATGCCGCTTAAAAAAAAAACACTATACTCTGAGGACCATTTGAAGACCGAAGTTTTAAAAATCACGGAGACGGAAAATAACCACAGAAGCCCTTTGAATAAAACAACACTTGGAGCTCGAAGGCTCGAGAAGACCATAAACTGAAGAGAAAATGAGCTACGTTGCTTGAAGACCGAAAATAGAAATGGAGTCCAAAGCTTTTGCTATTTAGTAATCCCAAGAAAAGAGATTCGAAGCATAATCAAAGTTGTTAGGATGGAGACCAAAGCTTGAATGTTAACAATGAAGCGTTCGAGGTTAATAAAAGTCCATCGAGGGGTGGAATTAGGAGCTGTAGCTGTCGAAGAAGCGAGGACCAACCGGAGAGAAGAAACCAGTAGCTGTTGAAGCTATTGAAAAGAAGACGAAGGGAACAAGTCGCTATAGAAGAAATTTGAAGCTTATCAAATGAATATGTCTCTGTGTTGTAGTGTTGATTCTTTTGCCACGTCTTTTTTTTTTTTTTTTTCGTACCTGACTCTTACTTTTTGTAACCATAGATAGTGGCATTGGAGAGCTGTCCCACTTGTCGAACAAAATGTGGCAAAGCTATCCTTAGACACTCAATAGGCTGAAGATACAAGCAGATTTGCTGAATCATAGCAGCTGTTCTCCTGGTATAAATGACTCTTTTTCTATGGTATTTGTTGCCATACTCTAATCTAGTTCCGCATCTCCTTGTTGTACGTTGTGTGAGACTTCAAACTGTTGCTGTTCATATCTGCTTCTTTGCTATTATAATTGTAGAATGAGCCTTTCATTCCATACATAGTCACTAGAATATCTTTTATTGAACTTGCATTAGATACTTCATAAGATATCCTTCTTACTGTTCAAACACTAAATTTTCCTCCTGACAATCTAACTTGTTTCTTTTGGATTTAGTTTGAACTTTAGCATTAGAGGTTTTAGCTACCAAACTGCAAGATACATGAGCTATGTCCTTGAAGTTGAAATGTTTCATGTAACGATTCCGCCCTAAATTGATTCACTAATAAAGAGAATGCAAATTGTGTTCTTCAGACTAATTTCATAAAATCTCACTAGTCTTCTAATGCAACTTACCTCCTTAGCTTGCTTTCCACTGCATTTCATCCCCAGTCGATGCAACTTTAATTTTCAAAATTCACATCACTATTGAACTACCAAAAACAGCTTGCTATCCTATATGTTATCTCTTGAGCTCTATGTATCCTTTTACTAATTATTTGTAATTTGATCCCTCAAATATATGTGGTTAAATCCTCATTTCCTGGTGTGGCTGCTGGGATGTTAGCTATGAATTGTGAAGTTGGTACCCCAGGCCCTTCTGAATTATCCTAATCATCCATTGTAATCATTATTGTCCAATAATGCATGCCCTATCTGTGTCTACAAGTCTCACATATATCTATTCATGGCTACTGTCGCTTTAGTTTATAGTAAACTGTTGAGTGGACTGTTGTCATAGTACTTCAACCTTGTTTCTTGTCAATGTATTTACAAATTCCCTGTTTCTTTGAGTTCTTCATACACTCCCATCTTCAAAAGATGGTGAAGGAGAGAGTGAGTGGACTAATGGCGAAAATATTGCATTCTTGAATGCGTTGAAAAATTGCGTTGTAATTATTTTAAATTCCAATCATAACGCTTCATCACCAAATTCATTGCTTTGTGTTCAGGAGACAGTGAATCTATTCACAAAGGAATACACTTTTTGTTTTTTTTAGTCAAAGCAACCATCAAAGCTAAATGATAATCCATTAGGACTACCTATCACCAATATCCTTGAACCATATTCTTTTATTCCCTTTAGTGTTATAACGTGCTATCCTTACTCTTCAAATCACGTAAAACGATATATTTAGAATCCTTCATGTGACCGTAGTTGCCCTATTAACTTTGAATTTTTAGTTCTGTCACGTGACGATAAAAATTAAAAGGAAAATATATATCCTCATGCCACATAGTGGAATTCTGATTCCAAGAGGAGCACCATATTGAATTAGAGAAGAATCGAAACATGAGGGTTCAAAGCAAAAATGGCCCAACTGTTGGGACCGTGTTTCTTCATCCAACGTCCTGCTCAAATGCATGAATGGGAACTCCAATTTATGTCTAACGTGCTGGCTATAAGATAATGAGTGGGCTTGAATTCCTTTTTCTCCTCATTGAAATGCTTCTCGAATTGGTTCGTGCGTTTGTCTTTGTTTCGGACTCCGCTTTATCCAGTATCATTGCACTTGTAACCGTTTATGTATATGCTCCCGATTCTGCACTCAAGCTTTCGCAATGAGCCAACTTCTCCTGTGCGATATATAGCCCAAAACTATTGTATTCCATATCATTCTATATTGCGATGTTCATCTCTACTTTGTTATAATTTATTTCTTCATTTATTTCACCTCGGGCTTTCTCATATAATGTAGTTTCATGCTTATATCACATATTTTTAATTCCATATAGCTTTGCTTCCCTTTGTATTCACATACTTGATTAGTTGATCATTTCCATTTTACCATGACAAGATACATCACGAGCACACATATTACTTTACACGTGTTGTTCCTCCTTACGGACTAACACGTGTTACTTTCTCATGTTTTTGCAAGTAGCATAGAATCTCCTTTTCCTCCCTTGAGTGGTAGAAATCACACTTAATGATTCCTACCACTTTTCAATACAAATAACATATAATGAAGACCGTATTAAGTAGTCCAATATGTAAGGACCATATGAGGAAGTAACATAGTCTCCTACAAAAGGATCTCATGTAATGAAAAACTCTAATACCATTGTCCATAGCAAGTATGCATGTGAAAAGTTTTGTGCACATGTGTGTATCAAGCATTACTCATAAAGAGAACATTGCATGTGTGCACAAATTAAGCATTACACACAAGCAGTGTTATATGAAGCAAGTGGCATGAGACAATAATCACACATGGATAGCCTCCTCAAACATCATATCCATATATAACTTTTCTTTTCCGATTATTAACACGTAGCAATGGGGTAGTTTAATAGGTCTTAACATCCCTCATTCCTTCATGAAATCATTAGAAATCCAGTATTGTATTATAGTCTCTTAATCTTTACAAGTGATGATAACTTCAATGGATCACATTGATTCAACTTCATGGCGACATATGGCTTGTATAATATCGCTTGTATAGGAGCAATCATATGCACTTGTAGTTGATCACTTGTAGTAATGGATGTTAGCTTAAGCTCTTCATTGTAAATTTCTTGATCATACAATTATAACTCTATTATCTTGTAAATATGAGTTGTGATTGAATATGAGTTCCTTAATCTTTATGAGTGCTAATGCTTTATGCTCTTTTATTTCCTTGGCGCTTCCATTTACTTTTATGAAGATGTTTTATTATTCTATGCTTAAAAGTGATAGCTCTTTACTTAGTAATAGTAGGCTAAAAGATAGCATAATGGGATTGCTTTGACCCCCTTAGCAACTTTTTTAGATTCTTGAGAAATTGAGTTTGAGCTTACTTTGTTCTTAAAGATTTCATGCGCTTAGGAGCAATGCATCAACTAAGTAGTGATGTTGTCTAGTGATAAGTAGTAAGATTATCTTGTTATCTCTTTTCTTAAAATGATACTGTACGATAGGGAGTAAAGGCTTAACTTATTCACATTAGTGTTGAATAGTATGAACTTTGAGACTACTTAAACTCCTTGATCTAAGGGATCTCTTATAGAATGGACGTAATTGTAAGACTATTTAGACTTAGCGATCTAAGGGGGTCTCTTTTTAGGTTAGGCATAATTATAAGATTGCTTAGACTTAATGATCTAAGGGATCTCATACGTCATCATATATTAAGGTAAGACTTTTTGCTTGATAATGATAACATATATAGAAGATCCCTTTCAAGAAATGTTCAATCACACATATGTAGTGATAGTGGCACTGATTTCCTAAGATCAATAATTTTTTCTCATTAGTCAAGGGGTATTTCCTACTGCTCGATTATGTAATATGACTTACTAGAGTGTTACTTGGATTGAAGTATCAATATGTTAATGTACTCATCAATGGGATTGTCTTCACTACTTGATGGTAAGAAATATTTGGATCAATTGGACATCATAATAAATATGCAAGATTGCCATAGCTTGTTTACGCTTAGGAAGCAATGCTTTTGCTAGGCCATACATACGAGCTAAGTTCATCATAATGTGCTTGGGAGTTAAAGCTCTTTACTAAGCAATAACAATGTGTATACTAGATGTCATGTTCACTATTGATTTTCTTTTAAACAATCAAGAGGGTCCAAATGCCCCTAATGAGATGTAAATTGTTCTATAGGATAAACCTTGCGCGCTTAGGAGAGTAAGTTCTTACTTAGTAGTGACAATAGAAATAGAGAAGTACAAATAGACAAAATTATGTTCCATAAGATAATATTAGTGATAGAGAAAGAAACTTTTTTCATTGATAAGAAGCAACTATCATCATTTACATGTAATAAGAAAAGAAAAGAGAGCAAACTAATAAGGTCATCTTTTGCTCTTAGTAGTTCTTATACCTCTTTTTATGAAGAACCTTTGGTTTCCATAATATTATTTGTGCTCTTGTGCTTTTTTGCACCTCCACAATAATTATGGATCCTTTTCTTCTTAGATGCTTGAGTGTGAGCTTCTTCCCTTATGGATAGCGATATGTTAGGAGGTTTTTCTACATTTTGCAATGCTATCTCTTTATGTTCATTAAAGAAGGTTGCTTCAGCAAAGTGTAGTTCATTATCTGTAAACGGGTCTTTTGTTGTAGGAATAAAGACATCCTCCTCATCTTACTGACCCTTCATGCATTGATGCCACATTGATGGTATCATGTTATGATTATGTAGTTATGTCCTTCTTGTAAGAAGATGGTAGGACGTAGGTGCATCGATTACATGGGACTATATGGGGTTATGGATAGATCCAACATTGAAGTCTATTTTAACATATCCTATTGTTTTCATGGAAGAATTATAGAAGCTATTTAATAGGATGGGTTGTTTTACTAAGTGTCGAATGCCTATCTTTGCAACCTTGAAAGTAGACATTGGTACAACATTGAGTGAGGATCTATTGTTAATGAAAGTCGTCTTGATAGGATAACCATTGAGTATAATTTCCACATATAGAGAGAGATTGTGATTAATATTCCTTGTACACATGTTAGTATTAGTAAACGTAATTGCACTTTTATCAGTAGAAACCATATTCTCTCTATAGGATGTCCTATAGTATGTTGCTTGTATTAACTTTGTGCAATCTTCATGAGTATGTTCGTTGCCTCAAATTGAGCATCCTCGTTAAAGCCAATGAGATCAAAGAAATTCCTAACATGAGTAATTTTTAACAAAGTGAGGATAGTATCATCATCTTTATTTGTCTTGACCTTGGATCTTCTATGTATAACTTTGTGCGCCTAAATTGATTGTGCATCTATACTTTTTATTTTTTTTGGGGTTGTGAGTGATAACATTCACAACACCATGTCAAGTGTTGCGAGTTGGAAGTGAATTATTCCCAACATCATTAGCTTCAATAATCAATTCTCCATTCTGGACCCACTCATTAAATATTTTCTTTAATGTCTAACAATTTTTTGTAGGGTGGGCTACACTTCTATGGAACTAGTAAAACTTAGGGTTATTTTTTTCCCTCATCTATTAGTAAGCATTCAACTCTAGGAAGTATGATATTTCCATCTTGTAACCATTGGTTAAGTAGTACATACACTTATCTCATTGGGCATGGGTATACCAAAGATGGTTTGGTGTTTACAAGCTTCTCACTTCTAAATTTTTTTACTCCTCTAGGATTCTCCTTTTAGGTTAAATTCATTGAAGGCGTGTGCTTGTTAAATCTTGCAATTTCATTTCTTTGTCGTACTACCCAATTGTTGGTCCTTCGCGTGTTTTCAACTAACGTCGCAAAGGAAACTAACGAAAGATTCTTGAGATAAACTACATATTCTGAGAACATTCCTTGAATACAAATCTTAACTAGTTCCTTCTCGTTACAAATGTCTTGTATATCTAAAGAGTATTTTTTGCATAGCTCAATATCATCTATGATATCCTCCTTAGGCCTCTAATGAATTTGTCCCATGTCAGTGAGAGTAACTCTTTCTTTAATATAAAAAAACTTTTCTGAAAACATTTTATACATTTTACCCTATGAATCAATTAACCCTAATAGGAGATTAACATACTAAGTGTAAGCTTTTTTTGTGAGACTTTGAGAATTCTTTTAACTTCAAATCATCATCTAATCCATACACTTCTAGAGTTTCAATGAACTTCAATAAGTTTTCCTTAGCATTCCATTTCTTCCCATTAAACAACATGAATTTCAGACTCATATAATCCTTCGGATAAGGTTTCATAGCGATGCACGAATAGCATGGGAGTTTCAATTCCAACACACTTGATGTGGATTTTTCCTGTATTTTCCTCATGTACACATCCAGATCTTCTTTGGTCATAAATGAAGCCCTTTGAGTAAATATTTCTATCCTTATTGATATTGTAGGAGTAGGGTTAGTGAAATTCATAAGTACAGGATTTGCTAAGGCTGAATTTACAAGGGTAGAGTGTATAAATTCAACAATTATAACACGTGGGGTACAATGTGAAGATAACGAACCTCCAATCTAAATTCCTTCATTTCTCATTTCAGGTAAGGAATGCTGTGTAAGTGCAAGTTTCACTGCATGAAGCTGTTCTTCAGCCCTAGGAGCATCTTGCTCACCAATAATCGGGGGGTTAAGTGGTTAAGGAGCTTGTGTAACATGCACTACATTAGAGAGACCTAAAGTAGTTGCCCATTGTTTCGTAGTAGCAAAAGTAGCCAAAATAAGTACACATTGAGCAAACATAGCCCTAAGTTCATTCGGATTCGATTTGTTTTTTGGAGTTCTTACATTAGTTGCATATTGTCGGGGGCACCTTCTTAAGTATCATCTCCTTGATTCATACCTTTGACTATAGGTAGGTTTTGGTCTTTAGTAAAGATAATACCATCTTGTTCCTAATTATTGCAACCTATAGGATCAATAGGTTTCTTACGTGGAGGCACCATTATACGAATATCAAGTCCTCCTCCTGAGTGAAGTTGCTAGAAAATGTAGTTATAAGGGTTTGTTTATGAAGGTCACATGTGTGTTGCGCAACAGATTACATTACAAGTGATTAAGGAAATGACTTGATTTATAGTACAAGATGATCATGAGAGGTAGGATATGGAGGAAGAGTGGGTAATCTTGGTAAGGTTCTAATACGTATAGTGATAGGTGGAGGAACGTACTAGCATCAAATTTCATAATATATGAAGAATAGGATATTGCTCTTGAGGTGTTTAAATGTTTGATCTTTGAGATAGGATTCCAGTAGAGTAATAATGTTATCTAGGAATTTCTCTTATTCAAATGAAGAACAGAAGAGGCTATTTGTAGGAAATGGTAGTTTATCCCATTTGTTGGATCATGATGATAATCAATTGTTAGGATTGAATCTTTCTTTCAATGGACTTGAGATGGATACCCTTTATGAGCTTAGGCCCAATTGGCCTTATTTTATTAGTATGAGCTAAACCAAGAAAGCCCTACTTCAAGCCTACCATGTCAAATCTTCCTTGATTATCTCGAATTCTTATGGACTTGACTCTTTAGATTTTATCACCTTAGCTTAAAGAGTTAATATCCATTTTGATTATTAGGCTTAAGGCCTAAATTTAGATTTAGCCCTTTACAATAAGTAAGATCATAAAATGTAACAAAATTCTCTATAACTATATTATACTCCAATTGTAGGGTTTGATTAAGTCTCTATGAACCTAGTGAAAACATGCAAAGATTATTATGTAAATAATGTTGTAGGAGACTTACCTATAGATTTGTAGAAGAATTTGAGTAGAAGATGCAATTTTGGTATAGGGATCCAAGAGAGAAATGAGAGAGAAAGTTATGTGTGTATTAGGTGTAAAGTGTGCCTCTAGTGCTTTTTTTCGATTTTTTTTTTCGTGGTACAATGAAGGCGCATTTTAGTAGTGTGCCTTTATTTATTTTTTCCAAATTGAAAAAGCGCATATTTAAAGTACATATTCTTTTTTGTTTTTTAAAAAAAGAAGGTACATTTTCTACTAAGCTCCTTCCTCTTTACAATATTGAAAAATGAATACGTATTTTAGGAATGCGTCTTCATTGTCTCTAGAAGTAACATTTTTCAGATAGCCCCTAATTAAGATTCTTTTTTGAGAAACGCACCACAATAAAACAAACATAAGTCAATGTGAACATTTGGCTACAAGTGGTTTCATAAGTTCTTCAAACTCTTCATCATATGCGACTTTCTAGTTCATGATGTTATCCAATGTCCATGAGATGTATGTCTTATAGCATTAGTGTTCCTATGGTAGTTTATTTATTAGAAAATTACAAATACACCATTTTAAAGCTTTGGCAATAATTTGAGAAATATGAGCATAATTTTGATAGGTTTACGGGCTAAAATCACATTTAAAAAGTTCATCCGATCTGAATATTACCAATGATTTGATTTTTGTCCTTTTTTTTTTAATGATTATCCATATAATAAGATATGGATATAAAGGGATTTATGTAAAAATTATGATCAATGAACATGTTGACTCGATGGGTTGGATTAAACATCTAAACCTTTAAACCTATACTTTACTATCATTTTCTTTTAGTCTCTTACTTTAGTATCTATTGCTAAACCTAGTTTTCAGTTTATTTTTTTTTAAATCCGATCCATATTGAACCCTATACCCATTCAGTATGAATAATTAACTAAGAATTAAAGATAAACCTAGTTTTTTTTTCCCTTAACTTTGCGGATGCCACTTAAGTAGGGTTAGGAAAGAATAAGTAACTTAGCCACTGATTTGTAATAAAATCCTTTTAGGAAAGAATCTTTGAAAAATCAAATATTTTGAGTTTGGGGTATTAGGATTTAGGGATCTGAATATCTCTTTTTGTAGCTAATTTTATTTTTTAATAAAATCGAATCCATAAAATGTTGTTGGATCCACACAGTAAATTAAATTGATATGAGGAAATTCTTTTACCTTATGCGAATCTAGGTTATGTTGGTGATGCGAATTTGTAGGTGCTGTGATGTCATAAGCCCTATGATGATGATCAAGCTACGGGACTTCTAACTTGTAGCTAAGCCTGAGGACTAGAGGGGCTGGTATGACAAATTCTTATGTTCTAACCAATCCTTGCTGAGGTCGAGTACTTTATTGTCAAGTCACCTTTAATGTCGTGCCGTATGACTGCCCATTACTCTGTGGTTTGTCAAGTTAATGATTATGTTCTAGTATTGAACTGATTTATCATTCGGCATCTTCCTTATCAAGAAACCGAGAGACAGAGAATCCAGACTAATTAAGCCATCCTTATTCGGATAAGTACATTTGTTCGTACTTTTTGTTCACATCCCCTAACAATTTCGCTAATGTAGCATCGTTACGTGTATAGTATTGTATGGAGAATCTGTAGCACTGATGATTGTTTTCTTTGTATATTCATTTTTACCCTTTTATATTAGGTATGTTACTTCTTTAGGAAATATTTTTATTGTCTTTTCCCTTTTGGGTAAATTATCCTAACTTATAGGTATAAATACCCTTATACTTGTAGCTGTAACTCATCGGATTACCTTTAATATACTTGAGTACTTTTTTCCTTATGTAAACACTGCTTGTTTACTCTCGGCATCACTTTTATCATTTCCCTTAAGCAAGGTTAGGTGGTGAATAACCACACTGGACCAATTTGTGAGTCATATCGAATTGTACTGCGAGTCCTCAAGAGTTCTATTGGTGCATCATATCCTTTGGAACTGTTCATGGGTTTTTACTTACTGTTTCATTCATCTTTGTCACTCTTTTCGTACCTTTTCCCATTAACCTTTTTTCGAGCTTTCTGAAAACTTGGACTCATCTAGTGACCGGTCTTGTCTGTTCTTAGTCACAATTCGCACCATCTTAGTATCGGAGTGGAGGTTTTATGTGAACTATAGTTAGTTCTTCTTTAAGTTTTGTTGTGCTCTGTTTTGCATGTATGGAATAGAGCCAATTATTGTGTTCATTTGACTGCTGTGTTATTAGTTATTCACTTTCTAAAGTATTAGTTTGAATTTTGAATTTGTGAGGAAAAATAACAGACCCAAGTATGAATGTTAGTACTGGTGATGACAGTGGAGTTGTCTACTATGGACGACAATCTTAGGGAACTCCTAGAAGCACTGACGAGAGACTTAATGAGGTAACTAATCTCTTGGTAGATCTGACTCGAGCTGTTCATGTACTGTCTTACCAACCCACTGAGGCCACGTAAAACACTCCACAAGTTGCTTAACCTGTTAGAGGTTAGAACCCAACTTAACTAGTTCGAGGTGATAGAGTTGGCAGACGAATAAGTTGAATGATAGACCTAAGAGAGCTTGATGAGGAAGAAGAAAAGTATTTTGAAGAGGAGCGTATATGAGTCCCTAGAGCATCTGACTACGTGAAGCTTAGGATTTTGAGTTTCAATGGATCTGGGAATGAGCATGTGTTTGATTACTACCAATATGAGGATTATGAGAAGGTGAGGACTGCTGCTGTTGAATTTTTCGAATATGCCGCCATGTAGTGGAGGAATTTTCAGGCCATGAGAAGAAGAGAGGGATACCGAGAGATTAACACCTGGCTCGAGATGAAGAGAGTGATTAGAGATAGATTCGTGCTGGAAACGTATCTCCAAGATACTTTCACGAGTTGAGACAAGGAGGCCAAACTGTTGATGAGTATGTTCAAGAATTCCAAATGTTTATGATAAGATGTGAAGTGGAGGAACCATAAGTTCGAATAGTCTCAAGGTTTATTACTAGATTGAAAGGAGACATCCGAGACATTGTGGAGCTCCAATGATTTGACACAATGGATGAAGTTGTTAGGATTGCCTACCGAGTGGAGAGGCAAAGAAGGAGCCAAGTAATGAAAAGAATGCTGACTAGCCGACCAGGTTAAACAAGTCACTAAGCTTAGTCTAGTAATGAGCTGAGCAGAAGAGTTAATGTCAAAGTCGAGTTGAAAGGCTGACTTAAACATATGAGAAGGGGTAAGGGTTTGGTAGGAAGACCAGCCAGATCAAGTGCTTCAAGTGTTAAGGGTTCGAACATATGGATACTCGGTGCTTAAATTGAAGGACAATGGTCATTAAGGGAGACATCCCGAAGTTAGAAGCAGAGAGTACGGATGAGGAACCCGAGGAGGAGGAGGTTCCTACTAAGAAAGAACTGGTTGAGGAAGACATGTTTTCCGAGGACTTAGACTAGTTACTCATAGCTGTCCGACGTACTATGAGCGTAGAACCATCATGGGAGGAGGAGTAGAGGGAGAATTTGTTTCATACCACCTTCAAGGCGAATGATCATATGTATGCTCTTATTGTGGATACTAGAAGTTGCACCAATGTGGCGTCGGTCGATCTTGTTTCAAAACTGAAGCTGCTAATTGTTGCACATTCCAGCTCGTACAAGTTGCATTAGTTAAGTGAAAAAGGAGCATTACATGTCACTGGGCAAATACTACCGTCAATCACTATAGGGAATAACTCTGACCAGATCCTTTATGACGTGCTGCTTATGTACGCTTCCCACGTGTTGTTGGGTAGGCTATAGTTGTTTGACAGGAGAATTATACATGACGACTATAGGAACACATACATGCTGGAAAGGGATGACTGGAAGATCACATTGAATTCAATGTTACCGAGAGAAGTTCAAAAGCTATAGATGAAACTCACTCACGGATTGAAGAAAGCTTTGGTGATGAGTAGAGCTGAGCTCTAAGAAGCCACCAATGCTGACATGTCGACCTTATTATTGGTTAGGTGACTATTGAAAATGAAGGAGCAAGGTGAGCTTCCCCAGGAAATCAAGGGGTTGCTAGATGATTATTCCAACTTGTTCTTAGAACAGTTACTTGAGGGGTTGCCCCTAACTCGAGGCATAGAGCACTACATTGACTTAATACCCGACACTGTACTACCGAATAAGCCAACTTATCGGATGAATTCCCAGCAAGCTTTTGAACTTTAATGTTAAGTTAATGAGTTGCTGGAGAGAGGTTATGTGAGAGAGAGTCTCAACCCTTGTGCCGTGCTTGCACTTCTAGTGTTGAAGAAGGATGGAACCTGGCGGATATATGTTGATAACCGAGTTGTGAACAAAATCATAATCAAATATAAGTATTCGATCCCGAGGCTAGAAGACATGTTAGATGAATTGAGTGGAGCTAAGATTTTTAGCAAAATTGATCTCAAGTCTGGTTACCATTAAATCCGCATAAGGTCAAGTGATGAGTGGAAGGCTGTGTTCAAGACTCGACATAGACTTTACTAGTGGATGGTTATTCCCTTCGGCTTGTCCAATGCCCCGATTACTTTCATGAGACTTATGAACCAAATGTTGAGACATCTTATTGGGAGGTGTGTTGTGGTATACTTTGACGACATCTTGGTCTACAGTGTTGACATACCGAGTCACTATGAACATCTTAGAGCAATCTTGGATATCCTTTGTACTGAGAGACTATTCGGTAACTTGAAGAAATGTTGCTTCTGATAGGAGGAAGTGGTATTCTTGGGGTATGTAGTCAGTGGAGGAGACTTGCAAGTCGATGATGAGAAGATCAAAGCAATTGTCGAGTGGCCAACTCCTATTACTTGTGCTAACGTAAGAAGTTTCCATAGATTGGCTTCGTTTTATAGAAGGTTTATTAGGAACTTTAGCACCATCATCGCACTATTTACTAAGTTAACAAAGAAGAACACCAACTTCTGATGGGGAGAAAGGGAGGAGAGGAGCTTTGCCGACAAAAAAGAAAGATTGACCTTCGCCTTGATGTTAATACTACCTGACTTTGACAAAATTTCTTGAGCTGGAATGCGACGCATTGAGTGTTGGAATAGGTACTATCTTGATGTAGGAAGGTCGACCAATTACCTTCTACAGTGAGAAGCTCCAAAAATCACAACTGAACTACTCCATATATTACAAGGAACTTTTGGCACTAATTTGAGCAATGTAAGTGTGGCAACATTACTTATTACCGAGAGAATTTATCATGTATACTGACCGTGAATTGCTAAGGTACCTCCGAAGTCAGAATAAGTTGTCGAAGCGACAAGTGAGATAGGTTGAATTCCTCGAGGGGTTCAATTTTGTGATAAAGTACAAGCAAAGAAAGAGCAACGTAGTTGCAAATGCTCTTTTGAGGAAGCATGCGCTCTTATCAGAACTTCAGACCAAACTGTTTGGTTTTATGAGTATCAAAGAACAGTACTCCGGGGATCCATACTTTAGATCAATAATTTCGCGATGCATCAATGGGAGGATAGTAGATGAGTATTATGTGGAGGATAGTTATCTGTTCCGAAGAGGGAGATTATATGTGCCGACTTGTTCCTTACGGGAATTATTAATCAAGGAAGCTTACAGTGGAGGGCTTTTCGGATACTTTAGAGAGAGGAGGACCTGTGAGTTATTGAATGGCCGATTCTTTTGGCCGAAAATGTGAAGAGATATACACCAAGTTATCAAAAGTTGTACTGTGTGCAAAAAGGCCAAGTACTGAGTCAAATAAGGGAAAGCAATGCCCTTACCTATTCTGATGAGGTCGTGGACTGAATTGAGTATGAACTTTGTTCTCAGATTGCAGCTAATTAGCCGAGGTAAAGATTCTGTAATGGTCGTCATGGATCGGTTTAGTAAGATGGCACATTTTGTGCCCTGCACCAAAATTAACGACGCTTTGGCTATTGCTTATCTTTTCTTACAGGAGATTGTGCAGATACATGGTGTCTTAAGGAGTGTAGTCTCTAATAGAGACTCGAAATTCTTGAGCCATTTTTGGAGAACCCTATGGCGTCGACTAGGAACCAAATTACTCTTCAGTATCTCATGTCACCCTCAAATTGATGGCCAAACAGAGGTGGTTAATCATACTTTGGGGTCACTACTCAGAGTTAAAGTAGGAAAGAACTTGGCTGATTGGGATATCTGCTTGCCAGTGGTCGAGTTTACCTATAATTGAATTGTACATGATACTGCTAAGTAGACTCTCTTCGAGGTGGTTTATGGATTTAATCTTGAATTTGCCCTTCGACTATGCCCTTATACCAGTACTTACGCAAGAGGACCCTAATGCCATGGCTATAACACAATCTCTTCAGCACATCTATGACAAGGTCACTCGACATATCAACTAAGTTGTTAGAAGAATGCGAGAAAGGACCAAGGGTAGGTCGGCCAAACAATTTCAGCTAGGAGACTTGGTATGGTTATCCCTCAGTAAGGAATGATTCCTGAACAAAAGGAAGAACAAATTATTTATAAGAGCGAAAGGACCTTTCAGAATCTTTTAGAAAATTAGTGACAATGTCTACAGGTTAGAACTACTTGAGGACTATGGGGTTTCTAATACCTTCAACATTGCTGATCTCAGCCTATATCACCTTGATGGAGAATTGAGTGAACACTATTCGAATTTGATCCCAAATCCAAAACAACTTGAAGGGAATGATGGGAATCAAGCTACGGGACCTCTGACCCGCAGTTGAGCCTGAGGACTAGAGGGGTTGGCATGACGAATCATTATTTTCTAACCAACCCTTACCGAAGCCAAATACTTCCTTGCCAAGTACTTCCTTGCTAAGTCACCTTTAATGTTGTGCCATATGACTGCCCATTACTCTGTAGTTTGCCGAGTTAATGATTACGCTCTAGTACCGAACCGACTTATCACTTGGTATCATCTTTGCTGAGAAGCCGAGAGATAAAGAATCCGGACTGATTAAGCCATCCCTGCTTGGACAACTCATCTGTCCGTACTTTTTGTCTGCATCCCTTAACAACTTCGCCAATGCAGTATCACCACGTATACAGTATTCTATGGAGAATTTGTAGCACTAATGATTATTTTCTTTGTATATTCATTTTTACTCTTTTGTATCATATACATTGCTTCTTTAGGAAATGTCCTCATTATCTTTTCCCTTTTGGGCAAATTGCCCTAACTTACGGGTATAAATACTCTTATATTTGTGCCTGTAACTTATTAGATTACCTTTAATACACTTGCCTACTTTCTTTCTTGTGTAAACACTGCTTGTTTATTTTCGGTATCACTCTTATCATTTTCCTTAAGTAAGGTTAGGTGGCGAGTAATCTCACTGGACCAATTCGTACATCATATCCAATAATGCTGCGAGTTCTCGGAAATTCCATTGGTGCGTCATATCCTTTAGAGCTGTTTGTGGGTTTTTGCTTATTATTTCATTCGTCTTTGTTACTTTGTTCATACTTTTCTCCATTAACCCTTTTTCGAGCTTTTTGTAAACTTAGATTTATTCAACGATCAACTTTGTTTGTTCTTGGTCACAGTTTGCACCACTTACTCTATGATATCAACACTCAAACAAGCATACTGAATAGGTTACAGTGTACTAGCATAAAAAATGAATGCAGGAAACCCTAACAATATCTTATGTGTCACTCTCTATTTTTGGTTTGTAGAGTTTTTCTACGGGTCTAGTGTTGACAATATAACGTCAACATAACCCTAATAGAGAGATATCTATATCTACATTTAGACCAACGAAAATATCTTTTAGAAGATATTATGAGATTTGGTAAAATATTAAAGGATATTAATAATATAAATACATTATTTATTGTTTTTCACCAAAAATAATAAACATAATTATTTATCATTCTTAAACCATTAAGAATAATTAATATTTGGGGAAGATGCAAAAAAAAAAACCCTTAAAACTTTAACTTAGGTGTGGATTTTTCCTATAAACTTTTAAAGTGAGATTTTTAAGCCTCTAAACTTTGATAAATTGGTAAAACAATCTTCATAACTTTTAAACTTTGATTTTGATGCGTAAACACTCCTTAGACTCTAATTTTGGTGTGTAAACAATCCCCTAAATTATAAGGTGTTTGGGCGGCGGGGGGGGGGGTTGGTGTGGTTTGTAATTCAATATTTCTTACTAAGTTTAATCAAAATAAACCTATGGACTATTTTGTTCGTTCTTTATATGCGACCCTATAGGTTCACCTAATGTTGATAGTATGCCTAAAAGCTCCTTTTGAGCCCACAAGACATAAGTGGCCTTTAGCAAGACGTTATGTCTATTCAAATTAAGTGAAGATCAACAATCCGATTTTACCTAATCTATAACTTATGTCATAATCCTTTAGTCACATGATATTTAGATTGAATATAAGGCATGGATAGTGTCACCTTTATATTATTTAATCTTATCATTTCTCGATCTCTAAGTAGACTGATATGATAAATGACATTGATTATAGTATTAATTCATTTGAGCACAGCCATGCATTTCTCAATGTTACTTATTGAGGGGCTTAGAGATATCTATCTCATGATGAGACGGACAAATCCCTTCTTAATCACTCATCTCCTTCTACATGATTTACAGTATGCCTAATCACAACCTTTATAATTATCTAGTTAAAGATAACGTTTGATTAAATCGAATCATAATGTTCCTCATGTTGGAATCTATGGTGATTTTAGGTCTAAGGATGCAATGACATTGTTATAATGAGAATCACTTATGACATTAATTTAAGAAGTGATCTCATATTGGGTCGGTTAGATGCATAGTTCTTTAACATGTACCAATAAGTTTGATTTATATCTCTATACAAATAAATATCTTATGATTATTAATCAAACCTCATGTCAGATTTAATTGATTATTGTTCCTACAATAATAAGCACCTAGAGACAATAATAATATGATTATTCAAGGATATTATTATAAAGTAAACATGTAAATAATATAATAATGAATACCTCTTAATTCATAAAATATAATAATGACAGTATTGAATAATTGGCCTAAGGCATAATCATTAACATGGGGTTGATATATTAAAACCTGAATTGTTCTCACATAAATCTTATGAATTTAGAGTTCATTTTTTAAAATGCCCTTTTATTTTAAAAATATTCATAAGTTAAAATATAGTGAAAAGAAGTTTATATATTTTTCTATAGTAAGAAAGTACAATTACTTTGTATTTTAAGTTGCTTGTTAGTGTCTATACACATTCTAATAGGGATGAAACTCCTTCCAGTTTGATTCAATTTTGTGAAACTTTTGTAATTTGATTTATTTTATTTTGAAAGTGGTCAAATTTAAGTCATTAGTCATTTTTTTTTATTTAAGAAAAATTTTAGGGAAAAGGTCCTAATTTTGGGTGAAAAATCCTAATTATTCCTACATTTTTGGAAAATATCTAATTAGACTTATCTTTTTTGAAAATGGATATAAGTGACAAAAGATTATTTATTATTTTATTATTTCCCTATTATTTTTTCTTTTCTTTATTTTCATTTATATTTTTTAGTGTATTTTCTAAAGTATAAAAGAAGGAAAAATTAACTAGTAAAGCAAACTATTTGTCATTATTATTATTTCTTTAATGTTGTTATGCCCCTAACGAGTGAAGTCATGACAGTTTCACTGTATAAACTATTAATATAAAATATAAATCAACCTTACAGCTACTATCTTAGATATAGCTTACACAAGGTGTATTTGACTCAACCAGCTTCAAGCATCTAGTTGAGCACCTATAAATAGAACTTGTGGTACATCTATTCAAAACACTTATTCAAATAGAACTAGAATACACTTCTTTACTCATGATTAATATCTACATAGTTTTGTTTACATCAAAAGACTCAATTTTCCAATAGAGATTACAAAAGCCATAGGTTCAGATACATATATCTTAAACAAAAAACTAGTAGGCTGCCTAGAGTAACCTAATTAGTTTTCTCAAAAGTACAAAAGACACAAAAGTTGTTCATCTCTAGTAGACTTCATATTTCTCCTCACTCCCAGCCCTTCGGTATTATCCTAAGCATGGTTATACCATTGCATCTTTTGTTTTCACTAAGTATCTACAGAAGAGTTTATAGGATTATGAGCACAATTAGTTTAGTAAGTTAGATGGAGACAAAAGAGTACAAAACAAATATAAACAAGGCTATCAATTGTTAATGGAATGCAATAATGAAATATGGCACAATGTTAACTAGTCTATTATAAGGTTAAAGAAATTATACTTGTTTTAACTTGAATTAAAGAGTTTCAATATGACTCAAATCACATGAAAAATACACTTATACTATGAAGAACACCTTCCTTCGAAGACTATTTTTGAACCAATGTTCTTAACCTTATGACCATTTTAATTATCTTCATCAAAGGGGTTGGTATTTCATCTATCATTCCTAATTGTTTCCCTTAATAGGTTACGATGTATGTTAAGTTAGGTTATAGGTTAGATTTTGGTTAATATCAATTAGAGGTGATCGGTGAATTTTCAAGATAAAGTAATCAATACAAATTCATGTAGAGTAGCACTCAAAGGAGTTCAACTCCTAATCCACAATTCAATGTTTCAACCTCATATATAGTATATGTATAGACAGCTAACTACAACCACAACAATTGTACTCTCAAGCCTCTAAGTACTATGATATAGTACTTCAACATGCTGTGAGGCATTGATTTCAACTTACCTTGATGTAGATGTTTGTTATCTTTGTTAATTATCCATAACATTTAATACAACAACTTTAATTTCTAATCAACATATGACATAAGAGTTCATTTCCATTATTTAGGTGTGTTTTTCATTTGAGTTAAGTAAGTTCTCTAATCCATCTATTAAGTATTAATTTAGTAATGTATGTTTTGACTTGATATTTTAGTCTAGGTTTCTGCTTAAGAAGTTTCTAACTTAAGTTCTGATTTTGGTAAGTTCTTAGAGTTCATATACGGCAACTTTCTAACCTACTCTTTGACTATGGGTGATAAAATATTTAGTATAATCTACCTTCGGACCAGGCTTCTAATTACTTCTACTATAGTTACATATCAAGCTTCTTCCATTAGGCTATTTTTTGATCGAGTTTTTGACTCTACTTCCCCTTCTATATTTTATTAATCTACTTGTAAATCTGACTTTCTTTGAGTTAGAAAATCATGCCAAACTTATTTTTATAGCATCAAAACATCTCAAACCATAATCATCTATTCCCTTCCCCAAACTTTATTTATTCAAACTCTTAAGGAAAACTTTAGAATTAAGTTTATAATTCATGGAGTTTTAACTTAACCTCTAATTTCAGTATAAAATCCTCAACTTAAGGCTTGAAATTACTTACTTTTAGTTGCTATACACTAGTGAAAACAAACTATAATATAGTTTTGCAAAATTAAGGAGTTTTAACTTAAACTCCAGTTTCAGTATAAAATCCTCAACTTAAGGCTTGAAATTACTTACTTTTAGTTGCTGTACACTAGTAAAAATAAACTATAACATAGTTTTGCAAAATTAAGTAAGCTTCTTTAGGAAAATTTAACAACTAGCACATTGCTTTAAGAGAAACAAAAAATTTTTGAAAATTGAACTATAAGATTTTGAAAATATAACCACATAGCATGAAATATAATCCTTTAGGAGCTTACATGTAAAAATTTAGATCGAAACTACAATATTTGAACTTCTAAAAAAAATAAAAATTGATTGATAGGGTGTTTTTTTTAAGAACTCTATACTGGTACTTGAAAATTTGAAAATTTGATTTGATATTTAAATCCCATGAAAATATACTTAAGAAAATTAATTTTCATAATTTTTGAAAATCATTTATTATTTTTCGAAAATTTCAGTTATAATCAAGATAACTGAATGATGCGTCTCGGGGGTTATATACATTGAGAAACACCACAACGAAAAAGAAAAGGAAACAAAAGGGGATTTTTAGTAAAACTCGAGTAGTTATTGACTGGATATAACACACCAATTGATCCTACTTAGCCTAATCTCCAGTTGATATGATGCATAGGTAAGGATTACAGTTACTTGTCATTACTCATTGCTAAAAGGAATATATAAGAGTTATGAAAGAGAAGATACGGTGAGTGTTCTCAAAGGATAAAATTCTATGTTCATTAATGAAGTGATGTTGTTTTCTACTTATAAGAAAATGAGTTATACCTATGACCTTGCTTAGGGTTACATGATTAAGGAAAAAACAAGAAGGATAATGTATAAAAGATTTCTAAAACATGCTAAAAAGGGAAAAAATGATAAATAGTAATAGGTATAGAAAGTAAAGGGATCATTCTGGAATTTTGTGTTAGAAGACACGCTTCAAGGGGTGGTTCATTAACTGATGCTTAGCTTCTCTTACAAATGTAAGTTTTCTAACAACTTGGCATTGGCAGGAATAAACTCGGAGGGGGTTTGAAGGAGAGTAGGAAACTTGATTGACTTGATCTGAGGTAGGCTAGAGCTCGAATGCAGTGTGTTGATAGAAGCCTCTTTAGGTTGAGCAACTAGACAGCTTGGCTCTAATTAGATGCTTGAATAGCTCGGCTTGGAAAGAGACTTGGTAATTAGTAGCTTGGGTATTGCCTTGAACATGGTTAAAGCTTGGTATTCAGGTTAGATAAAGTGAAGCAATCCTTAGTTGGCAATGGAATCCTCATCCTTGAATGGAGTCTCAAGCTAGTATACGGTTAAAGCTCGATATTCAGGTTGGATAAAGTGAAGCAATCCTTAGTTGGCAATGGAATCTTCGTCCTTGAATGGTTCTCAAGCTAGTACTCATCGTGTAATTCTTAGTAGTTCTCTAGCTCTGCTGCGGGTGATGGGTCCGAAGGGTTGACTTTAATCATCTTCTTGGGAGTCAGAGAGATTTGGCCTCAAATCTACGGGGTCTTCTTTAGTGGGGCTTACTTTATCTGGATGGTAGGGAATCAAGTTGGATACATTGAATGTGGAAGAGACACTATAATCCTTATGTAGCTCGATCTGGTAGGCATTGCGGTCGATCTTCTTTAGGATCTTGAATGGACCATCAACTCTGGGTGATAATTTGCTCTTCTTGACATTAAGAAATCTCTCTTGGTTGAGGTGGATCCAGACTAGGTCTCCTAGATTGAAGGAAACAACTTGGTAGCCTCAACTACTAATCTCATGCTGCCGTTCATTGAACCTAGTGATCTTCTTGGTCAATTGTTGGTGCAGTTTGTGGCTTGGTCAACTCCAAACTGGCTTTCTTCAGGAGCTACGTGGGTGCCAATCATGTCTAGTAGGATGTTTGGCTTGAGGCTATAGACGACCTTAAAGGGAGTCTTTTCGGTATTGTAGATAGCTCGGTTGTAGGCAAACTCTACAATAAGTAAGTGCAAATCCCAATCCTTCAGATTATTTCCCATTACAACTTAGAGCAAAGCACCCAATGTCTTATTTACCACCTCCGTTTGACCATCAGTCTAAGGGTAGTTACTTGAACTTCCACACGGTCTTCCAAAAGTAGCTCAGAAACTTAATATTTCGTTTTGAAACAATGGACTATGGGACTCCATATAGGTAGACGATATTTAGCAAAAACAAATCAATAATATATAAAGCATTGTTAGTTTGGTGGCATAGAATAAAGTGTTCCATTTTATTGAGTCGATCCATAACTACAAAGATCGAGTCCTTCCATCTGGATGTTTAGGGCAACCCTAGGACAAAGTCTATGTTAAGGTTGACCTAAGGTAAGGTTGGTGTGAGTAAAGACATGTATTCTCCATGTGGTTTATTCTTCCCTTTTGCCATTTTATACACTTCACAACTACTAATAATCTTAAGGACATCCTTAACCATGTCAAGCTAGTAAACATTTTCTCTTAACAGATCGGTAGTTTCGGTCTCACCAAAATGCCTTGATAATCCTCCACTATGAGCTTCCTTAACTAATAGCTCATGTGTGAAACAAGTGGGGAGGTCGATGTGGAACAAGAGTTCGTGAAGAGCTTAAGTGAGGTTGGATCTGGGTATTTCTTCTTTGCTTCTAGACCTTTTGTGCTATTTTAATAGCTTCCTCCGATGTATAAAACCTCTATACTTCAACAATATTTTGGATCTCATATTGGTGCCTTGAAATAGACCTTATACTGTATGAGCTTCATGCTCATCCACGTCAACTTAGATCATAAGCATCTGAAATTCTTTGACATAGTTGTCAACAGCTCAGCTTTCCTAGCAGAGTTCTTACAATTTGGCAAAGGTATCTTGCAAATATGTCTAAGGTATAAATCTTCCTCTCAATAGTCTCTTCATGTCATCCCATGTGCGCACTCCTCATTGCTTATCCCTTGCTTTTGCTGCATTTAAGTTCTTCTTCCACATAATAGTGTAAACAAAGAACTTAAGGGTGGCAAGTTGAACTTTATAGGCCTCAACATACCCATAGCAGTCAAACACCCTTTCAACTTTTTCCTCTTACTCTTAGTACTTGTTAGCATTACCACTTTTAGTGAAGGTTGGAATCTAGATCTTAACATTTTCAAGTACCCTAGGAGATCGGCACTTGCATTCCTTGGCATAGCCATACTCTTCATCCTCCATCTCCTCTCCATCAATTTCTTCTTCTACTTCTTCGTCTTCTTCTTCAATCTCTTTTACCTCAAGTCTTTATTGGGTAGGTCAGTTTGCTACTCCTCTAGCTCAGTGAGGTCGTGTTAGGCGATGGGCTTAGCTAGCATGGCCATATCCCCTTTCTCGTACTTCTTTTGCTCGACTATCATTAAGCATGTCTTGGGGTTGTTGCCTATTTGCTTGCATAGTTGTGATGAGACTCTTAACAAGGTCAGCGAGTCTGTCAAGCTTATCATCTACTGATCTAGTTGTGCTATTGCCATATTGGCTACGACCAACACGAGCGCTATTGTCTTGATCACCAATAGTACCTCATACACCCAAATATGACACTATGTAATACTTCTAACTATTACTCAAGAACAACTTTGATAAGACTCCTAAAAAACTCTACTATCTACTGCTACTTACTAACACGTCAAAATGATTATTAACACTGCCAATAACTACACACTACCCAGAATCACACTAACACACTTTAACCACTTCAATACGCAATCACAATACAATGTTGTATAGAAGTCGAACTTACCTTGTTTTTATAGTAGGAAAACAAAGTAGACTAGAGTATCATGAGTAACCATACTTACCCTTCACAAATCACTACTTTACAACTTACAACTTTAAAACCTACTTCAAACACTTTATGGTGACTACACAAACCACATACAGACCGTTGTAGAAGCTATGGAAGAACACAGCAATCACCAACAGAGAACTTCGCTGCAAATTCACATACTCCTTCGCGAAACCATGCTTTGATACCAACAAAGCTAATGTGTCTTCGAGATCGTACACGATATGAACTGCACTAAGGATAGACAAGGTTGGTCGTAGGGGTGAGTCCGATCCTACCGAAGGAACGAAAAGTAAATTGGAGTCGATGGTTTAGCTATCCCACGCACTAACTTTATGGATACGACATACCGTAAAACTACATACGGACCTAAGACTCGCCAGATGTGATGTACTGGTCTAAGTAATAGGGTTGCTTGTCACAATCCTTACTAAAGAGATTGATAAGAACTAGTGAAGGAGAGAATTTTTTGAGAGAAAAGACTTAAAAGGGGGTTTTTCATTAATCTTCTGTGTGTATCCTCGGTATTGTTACAAATGTCGCTATTTATAATACGTGCTAAACCTTAGTAGCAAAACTGTAAATAATGTACAAGGCTTACCTTAAAGAATTGGGCCTAAAAATAAAATAAGGATAAACACGTACAAAAATATAAAACTGTGTGTTTTACATGGAGAAGTCAGCATGTGGTCATTTGTCATGTCTTAGAAGTAGTCCTACAGTACTTCGCCAAGACACTAGAGAGGTCGGCCCATAATTGCTGAGTTTTGAAGTCAGTCAGCATTAGTCTCTCCGAGCTATGCCAAGTAGATCTAACCTTCTGTAATGTGATATCTTGGCCATTAAGTCAACGACGGACTTTAGCTAAATGAATCTAACTCTTGGGAACGCGATATCTCGGCTTATCGGCAAGCATGATGCCAAGTAAGTAAATGGTTAAGCATAAGTGAAGATTGGTTGTTGTTTCAACCTTTTGCTTCTTAGCACTTTATCTATGCGAAATAAATCATTTGGCTTGGCAGGCAGAATGGGTTAGCAAGTAGATGAGCTCAACCTTGATAGTCGGGTTGGATTGGTGCCTCGAAGCTTATCATTCCCTCTCCTTTAGAGAAGTTTCGACCTGAGACTTGGTAATTGGCGGCTTCAAACCTTACTGGGGTCAAATACCATCCTGTAACAACGAGCGAAAGTGATATAGAGATAGTTCGGGTCTATGATTGGTGCTGGCTTCATCCTCGGCTCCTTCCACTCGTCATGAATCCGATCAACCACATCGTGGTAGTCTTAGCAACTATTAAGTATGAGAAGTAACATGATCTTTGTGTCATACAAAAGATTTTGGGCGTATGGGTCTGGTGCTAACAAAAAGTAAGATGGCTTGTTAGTCATAAGTACTTCTAACTCTTCAAGCTCAACTAGCTCGGATCTCACACTCTCCTCATTTGTTGAAATCAGTATTCCTTCTGCTTCCTCGCAAATCGATTCTTCTTCCTTCTTCCACCTGGGGTTATGCTTATCAGTTTGGATGGTCAATAATGGGGGCACAATAGGAATATGGGGGTTTAACTCCAACTCGGCTTGGTTCTCTTCCTCTCTACCACTCGCTTCTCCAGCAACCTCTACCTCCTTAACTCCTTCTTCAATACTCTCTAATTCGACATTCTTCCATTATCTTATTTCATCCTTGAACACTTCAAGCTATATTTCAATCTCCTTCAGATGATCTTGCACTTCTAAGAGGTTAGCTTCATAAGTGGGTTTTCTCTTATAAGATCTATTGTGATGATCTCGGGGTACGAATTTTCTTTGCATCAAACGTTTTATCTCGTCTCATGTAATGATTTCAATGTTTCCCTTATCAATTCTTTGATTTATCACTCTCTACCACCAAGTAGCTGTAAAGCCAATCATCAAATTCTTTATAGCATAGGCTCTCTTATGCTCGAGGTAAGAATAATCTTCGAAAACCTAATCAACTTGAAATTCTCAATTCAAATATTCATTCGGAGTGCCATATCCATCAAACTCTAGAATTTGTGATATCATGTCTTCATAATAATATTCATATTCGTATCCATCTTCATATGCCATATTGAGGATAATCAATTCAATAGCGATACTTAAGCTTATTAGAGAGAGAGAGAGTTTCTTGGTAGCTAATTGACAGCAGTATAGCCAAAAAGGTACTACTACTTAAATCGCAAGTATTAACAACTCGGCGATAGTTAGCTTGGTTTGTACTTCAATTTAGTAGCCCAAACTCTTTCACTCAATTAAGCTTGGTACGTCACAGGAGCTTAACAACTTGAGTACAGCTTGGCAAGTGTTTGAACAAGATAGTCTAGTTTGAAAAATCAGTCCTACCATAAGAATTACTTGGTTAAGCAAAATAAGTAGTGCAGCATAACTTCAATTCAGTAGTTCAGCTTAGAAGCTCAGTAAAGTTCAAATTCGACACAATAACTATTCTTGTCAAATCAGCTTAGACATACACAATCTCATTAGACACTTGGTCTTTTTAATTTGGCAAACACAACAATACTTTCTCGGCTACTATCACAATATTAAAACAGGATAACACATCGAACAGCTTGAAGAAGTGATATTTCGGTAAACAACGGAGATTGGAATTCCCAACCTTTTCTTTAATATATATATTTAATATGGGACTTATGATGTAAAGGAATTGCAATCCAAATTTTCATTAACCTACCCGAAGGAAATTCAATTAAAACTAAACTAATAACCAGCAAACAAATCCTCAATATCACAACAAAACCCAATAAGTTAGCACTTCCTCAAATACAAAATAAAACATATACAATGCCTAAAAACTCTCAGCCCTATTTAGAACCTCAAGCTCTAATACCAAAATGAAATGAACCGCGCTAAGGACAAATAAGGCTGGTCATAGGGGTGGGTCTAATCCTGCCAAAGGAACGAAAGTAAATGGGAGTCAATAGTTTAGCTATCCTACGTACTAACTTTACAACTATGACGTACCGTAGAATCACATACGGACCTAAGACTTACCGAATGTGACGTACCAGTCCGAGTAATAGGGTTACCTGTTATAATCCTTACTAAAAGGATTGATAAGAGCTAGTGAGGGAGAGAACTTTCTGAAAGAAAAGACTTAAAAGGGGGTTTTTCATTAATCTTCTGTGTGTATCTTTAGTATTGTTACAAATGTTGCTATTTATAGTACGTTCTAAATCTTAGTGGCAAAATTATAAATAATGTACAAGGCCTTAAACTCTAAAGAATTGGCCCCTAAAAATAAAATAAGGACAAACATGTACAAAATTATAAAACTGTCCATTTTACAGGGAGAAGTCGGCATGTGGTCATTCAGCATGCCTTGGAATCAATCTCGCAATACTTGGTCGAGACATTAGAGAGGTCGGCCAATAATTGCTGAGTTTTGAAGTCAGTCGGCAATAGTCTCTCCGAGTTATGCCGAGTGGATCCAACCTTTGGTAACGTGATCTCTCGGCCATTAAGTCAACAACAAACTTTAGCTGAGTGAATCAAACTTCGGGAACATGATATCTTAGCCTATCGGCAAGCATGATGCCGAGTAAGTAATTGATTAAGCATAGGTGAGGATCGGTTGTTATCTCAGCCTTATACTTCACAATACTCTATCTACAAGAAATAGGTCATTCGGTTCGGTAAGCAGAATGAGTCGGCAAGTAGATGAACTTAGCCTTAGTAGTCAGGTTGGGTCGGTACCTCGAAGCCTATAAGTACACATAGAGAAACACTACAATGAATACAAAGAAAGAAACAAAAGGGGGTTTTAGCAAAACTCGAGCAGTTACCAACTGGATATGATATACTAATTGATCTTACTCGACCTAATCTCTACTTGGTAAGACGTAAAAGTAAGGATTAGGATCATGGTCGTTAAAATTGCGATTCTACTATTCATTTGAATTTGAATACATAAAATCGATAGAATTGGTAAAATTTTACTAAAAGTTTACACATAAACGATTTTACATCCATTTTAATTAAGAAAAATATTATAAAATTATAAACTTGTAGAATTATATTTTTGACTTGCGATTTTAACAACTATGATTAAGATTACTTGCCATAACTCTCTACTAAAGGGAATATATAAGAGCTATGAAAGAGAAGATATGGTGAGTGCTTTCATAGGATAAAATTCTGTTTTCATTAATGAAGTACTGTTGTTTTCTGCGTGTAGGAAAATGAGGTACTTATATGACCTTGCTTACGATTACATGATTAAGGAAAAGACAAGAAGGATAACGTACAAAAGATTCCTAAAACATGCTAAAAAGGGAAAAAATAATAAATGGTACTAGGTACGAAAAGTAAAGGGATCATTCTAGAAGTTTGTGTTAGAAGACATGCTTTAAGGGGTGGTTCTTTCACTAATGCTTAGTTGCTCTTGTAAATGTAAGTTTTCTAACAGCTTGGCATTAGCAGGAATCAACTTGGAGGGGGTTTGAAGGAGAGTAGGAAACTTGATTGACCTAATCTAGGGCAGGTTGGAGCTTGAATGTAAGGTGTTGATAGAAGCCTCTTCAGGTCGGATAATTAGATAGCTTGGCTAAAAAAGAAACTTGGTACTTGGCAACTCGGGTATTTCCTTGAACATTGTTAAAGCCTGACACTTAGGTTGGATAAAGTGAAGTAATCTCTAGTTGGCAATGGAATCCTTGTCCTTGAATGCTTCTCGAGCTAATACTCATCAGGTAAGTCCTAATAGTCTTTTAGCTCAGTTATGGGTGATGAGTTCGAGGGATTTATTCCTATCATTGAGCACTCATAAAAAACTTATAGCTCCAGCTATTGTTGGGGAAGGGGCTCGTGTTGGTTAGATTAGGCAGTGGATACTTCTTCAAGTTATAGTATTGTCACTCTTAGATGTTGGTTACACCCGCGAGCCCTTTAATACCTAGATTTGCCTTATTTTCTTAAGAATTTCTTCTTAAATTCATTTCTCACCTAATCTCTCTTACACGATTTTTCTAAGCTCTCTAAGTGACCAAACTTCTAAATGGGAGTCAGCTTATCTTTTTTATGGAGAGGGATTGAATTATTTGTCAAAATTTCCTCCCAACACATGTTAATGAAGCTTAATTAGGTGTCCACATGATGATTTTTTACACCTACTAAATTGGTCAAGCTAATGCTTTAAGCTTGCCACGCCTCCTTTAGCTTTCCTATTGATGTTACACATTTTTTAGTAATTTTTACTATTCTTTTATTAAATTAGTGTATGTTTTTTTTTTTATAAATTTGGGTATTTTGAATACTCAGGAGTATATATATTTGCATAATGATTACAATCCATGTATATACATATTTTCTATATATTATTTTATGTCATTAAAATTTTTTATTACTTATATAATTTATTTCTAAATGTTGGTTAATTGTTAATACCTATTTTGCGTGCTTCCAATATTTATATAATAATATAGTAAGATGTACTATTTTAGCTATATTTTTATTAGTTTATCATATATTCCATATTTAAGCCCATTGGGTCTCCTCAACTAACATTCTTAAACCCATGAAAATATCTAGTTTAATCGAGTTATCTTTGCAAATATCCTAAATTGGCTGCTTGGAATCTAGTTATGAGTGTATGAGGCATACAATATTATATGTATCTTTTATATTTTTTATTTATTTGTTAGTATATTTATTTTTTTAATCTTTGTAAAATTAGATAAAAAAATTTGAATAAAATAAAATAAAATGAGGAAAAGATACATAAGTAAACTCTTCTAGGTTAAATGCGGGTTGTTCAATAGGTTTGAAGTGGGTCAATGGATTGGGTAAGACTGGAGTTGTGCTTGAATTGTGTTGAAGGCTATTCTTACATGAGGAGGGCCTCTAATGGTGGTTGAAGCTCAAGAATGTGTTGAGGTAGGGTTTATGATGGTTGTAAGCTTGGCTATGGTGGTGGTTGTTGAAGAGGGAGCAATTATTTATTTAAGGTCTAGTGATTGAGGGGGTTAAAGGGTGATTCAAAGAATGGGAGGCAATGGTTATTGAAAGCCTTTGAGGTGGTAAATCTATGGTAAGCAGCGGTTTTCTTTAAAATAATCTAGTGAGAGAAAAACTATAGAAAAAGAGTAATGGGTTTAGGTTTTCATAGAGAGAGAAAAAAAGTAATTGAGCTAAAGTGGAGGAGATTTCGATGGTTATTGATGTTGGAATGGCTTTCCTATGATCTTATATATAGTGTTTTAGCTCAAATGAGTTTGGGAAGGTCAATAAAATGTTATAAAATTGAATTTTTTAAATCGATGGGTTTTGACCAAATTGGTGGATTTCATTCATTTAAGTTGAAGATGATGGTCAAAACATGTTCTTGGATGCTCACCCTTGCTAAAAATCACTCTTTTAGATGATTGGGAGCTTAAATCATGTTTGGTCAACATGAGGCTTATGTTATCGGTTCAAACTTTTAAGGGTAGATTTAACTATCTTTGTGCATGTATCTAGACTCGTTCTTGTAATGGATTGAAAGAGCTCTATATAATCTTTATAAATTTACCATCAATTTAGTGAAATTATGAAGAAAAATTGGTGAAACATGAGCTCCTTCCTTAGAACCATTTTTTATCCATTTTGATCATTTGAATTCATAAAAGAAAACATGTTTTTCAATAAGATTTTACTAAGACTGGTTTCCAATAAAATTTTTGATGTTGAATTTATTTTTATCATAAAAACTTTAAAATCAAACTGCATAAACATCGTTTTGGATTAAGACTTGGTGAGAATTTATGTTTGATTTTGTTGGATGGCAATAACATGTGAAAACATCTTTGTGAATAAAAAATTTTAAAATAATAAAATTGAGATAAATGATAATGATAATAGTAAAATTAATAATATAAGAAATTGATATTTTGATGAATTGAACCAAGATTGATTAGATCTTGAACACACCATTGAAATGCCCCCTCCCTAAAGAAAAAAATAATAAATAAATGCCTTACTAATCTAAGGGTTTATTGAAATAATTTAATTAATTTAAGTTGGTTTAATTTAATTTAACTTCATTATAATATGATTGCTTTATTAAATTAATAATAAGAAATCATGATTAAGTTATGTAAATCAATCATCTAGTCAAATGCGCCTAACTCAATTTAAAACTAGTTAGGCCCATTTTCCTTTTAAGATATATGGCCTTATCTAAATACAATATTATTGGGCCTTTATTATAGTAGAGCTTTGGACTTAACACATAGCCGAAGTTTGATAGGCTTCAATTAAATTTCATGGTGGATAAATAACTAATGGGTAAATTACACATAAGGTATATGTGTTATTATACATTTTCATTTTGGATACCTGTATTTTTACTTATATGAAATGGATACCCATGTTTTATAAAATTAATGAAAAAATAAGCCACAGTTACTGTTGTTAATTAAGAAAGAAAAAGGAAAAAAAAAAATTAAGTAAAACTAATTAAAGGGAAGAAAAGAAGAACATACGTTGCCCCTTCCCAAAATAAATATGAAGAAAAAAGAAAAATTTTAAGAATTAGAAAGAAAATGAAAAGAAAAATTGTAAGGAAGTACATCTTATGTGGATAAAAACAAAATTAAAAATAAATGAAAAATAGAAAGGGAAAAATCAAAATGAGAATGGGTCTCAAATATGATAATATTAGGCAAGAAGAAAGATGAAACCCTGCATTGGGTGCGACATACGCCAGTAATTGCCCCGCCGAGATTTGGAAAGTTCTCCCTTTGCCTGTAATTTTTTTTTTCTTCTCTTCTAAATCCTCATTACCCTTCTTCTTTTTCAATTTCAATTCATTAGGTTCTTAGGGGGAATTTCATTTGCACAAGGGACTTCTAAGTGTGTATATATATCTATAATGATTTTCAAGTATGCGTATTACGTTGGAACGGAAGCAAATGTAGCCATCACTTTCCCCAGATAGATAGATAGTTAGAGAGAGGGAGAGAGAGCTGGCAAAGGAAGTAAATTTTCTAAGTAATTAAGATGTTGAAAGTCATCAGCTTCATAATCGAACAGCAGCAACGAACAAGATGACACAGCCGAGCTGTTTTGGAGCAAAACCACAAACTTCTATCGGCTTTATTTTATTTTTATGTTTATCTTTCTATTTCATTTAAATTAACGGCTTTAACAGCCGTTTATTTTTTTACTAATTTTTAAAACATGAGTATTCAACCTGTAAAAAATAAAAACGCAGATATCTAAAGTGAAAATATGTGATAATACAGGTATTCTATATGTAATTTACCTATAACTAATTAATTAACAATAATAACATTTATGTTAAACTAATTAAGGTAACAAGTTAATGAAAAATTGACTAATTGATAATAAGAACAACTTACTAATACATAATTCTTATTAATTCATCCCCAATTTAGATTTTAGAACTTACCCCACTTCTAGCTTTGAGCTCTTTGATTTAAGTTGCCACTAACTTTACATGTTGCATGTTAGGAGACACACTAATTAGTAAACTCCATATAAATAATTAAATGTTGCTTGCGCTTGGTCATTGTAATTGAGTGAGTAACACCTTTAAACTAGGGTTACTTTTGGGGCTATAGTTGCTAGAATGGGATGATAGTTACGTGCTTAGGCTATCTTTGTTGCCTTGACGAGTATTTGATAATAGTGAATAGCAACGGGATAAAGGTCATCAAAAGTGAAGAAAAGTTATAGCGGGTTTTATATGATGGTATGGCATACATGCATGATATGTTATGGATGAAAGGAGATTACTTTTTAGTTGTAGATATTAATATGTGAAGCTGTGATATTTGTTTAACCTCTAATAACCCTTTAAGATAAAACCACTTTGCTCTCTATTATGTTATTTTGAGTCGAGTTGAGCCATGATTTACTTAATCTAACTTAATTGTATAACTTAATGAATGTAATTGTCCCATTAGAATAGATTCGTCTGACATGATGAATGTGCTTGTTTTTATTGTTGCACAAAGTTTTTTTGTATTTGTTTTTTTAAGAGCTCACTTTTAAAATTTTATAGGTGTGGACTACGACGTATACCTTATGTATGATTCAACAGGTTACGAATTTGATGAGAGATAGGGAGGAAGATTGCATCTCTAACGATTAGTTGTATCGTCATTTTTTAGCTATACTTCACATCTACTTGATTCAATTACGCGTATTGTTAGATCATCATTATTGGAATTTTATTGAGTACATTATTGTAAACTTTCCACCACTATGATTTTCGGCCCTTGATAAATGGGCTACGACTACTGATGGTTATGGGCCTGCATGGAGCCGTTTTAAGACTTGATATTTATGATGATATTTGGCGTCTATGTTTATGACTAATAGATACTATTTTCAAAGTTAAACTCCCATATCATGGTCTACAATCAAATCACAATAAATCGATTTTCCAAAATTTAATGAGTATTTTTATTAATTTAATATTGGATTTGACCCTTTTAGTAATAAGAAAGCCTTAATATGAATTATTTAAGTAGGACAAATAATACATTATCATTCCTTTCGGATTTGGAGGTGACTTAATGACTATTGAATGTAAAAGCTATTGCGAATTTTCATTTACCCTGAACTTTGACTTTCAAAATTGTGGAAGATCTTAACTTACTTGAAATTTCAATTGACCCAAATCAAGGGATATAATTAGATGGATCGTTATAAGGAATCCAATGTGCTTAACCTACTAAAAATCCTATAGGGTATTATCTAATAAAGTTTTGAGATATGACAAAAAATTTGTTAAGGTTTTAAGATAGGTTATGAGAATTTAAAAAAATCCAATGAGAAACCCGTTACTTGACAAAAAAAAATAATTTACAATAGATTTTTTTCTAAAATTTTTAATACCTAAAATATTAAATAGATAAAAACATGGATGATAATAACTTTGATCATATTTACTACTTTTTATTAGTATTTATGAATATATATCTATGTGAGAATTTTTTTTATTAGTTAAGAGAAGGTGATTGTATATTTATTATACAATGGAGAGAAATAGTTAAGTAAATAATAAATTTAAGTGGAAAATGAAAAAAATTGCTTTAAATTTTGATTTAGGTGTGGATTGATCTTTTAATTTTAAATATAAGGCTTTTAACTCCTTAAATTTTGATAAATTGACAAAACAATCTCCATAATCCTTAAACTTTAATTTTAGCATGTAAACATTTCTCCTAAATTATGGGGTGTGTAAACACCTTATTTACGTAACAAAATAAAAACTTAGGAAGTGTTTACACATCAAAATTAAAGTTTGAAGAGATTATTAAGGTTATTTACCAATTTATGAAATTTTAGACAGTTAAAAATTTTACTTTGAAAGTTTAGGGGGTCAATTCATACCTAAATCAAAGTATAAGGAGGTTTCTTTGCAATTTCTCCTAAATTTAATGCAAACATTGACCATATACTTAAAATCAAAACACATAGAAAAGTTAAAATAGAACCTACATAGATCATTAAATTTATTATATTACAATTTTTATTAGGTGCTTCACTGATGCTGTGATAAGATATATATGATAAATAAATTATAATAAATGGATTCCTTAATCCTCATTATATCACTTATGCTTTGTAAATAATGCAAGTGAATTTCTTATGTAATGATTAATAAAGGAAAGAATAATTATTTGGAAAAAAAATTATAAATAAATCTAGTAGGTTGGGAAGTGAGTACCTCATTAGGTAAGGTTGGGTAAAAGAATAACGAATCACTGATAATCATGAACTAAATTGAATTGAATCATAAGATTGTTTTTTTTTTTTTTTTTGCAAACCATTTGGTTTATGATTCGATTCGGTTATATATAAATAATTTATAGTTTGATTTGGAGAAGCAAATTGAATCGAATCGTTTTGAATTGAATAGAACAATTTGGTTAAATAAAAAAATTTATGCAATTGTTTTTTACTTTTTTTATTTTTTGAAATCAATTTTCATGAATCTCATCAAACTTTTTACATTTTATTCTTCTTTGTCTTCTTTCTAAGTTAATTATTAAGATTAAGTAGAATGGTTTCCATTTGAAATTCCGCATTTAGAAAATTTTCTTTTATAAATTGTTATTTTCTTGTATATTTTCAAATGAAGGGTTTGATCTCAATACTCTTTACATGTCTTTCATCTCCTTTCTAGTCTTTAGTATATCTTTTTTGTTTTCTTTGTGTCACGCCCCGAAGCGGCAGAGTTGTAACAGCCTCATCGTGTAAACCATCCTAAAATAGAAGTTGGCATTGCAATCGCTATCTTAAACCTGATCTACACAGGGCGTCCGGGATGTAAACAGTTTGTAATTTAAATAAATCATTAACCTAAGAAAGTGGAATATATATATATATTCACTATAATTCAATTATTACAATTAAAGTTTACAATATTTCTTCGTAATATATTTCCTAGTTATTACATTATTCAGAAATGAAAAATTTTAAAGTAAAAGCTTAAACCTTAAAAATATGTGTTTATTCTTCAAATGTTTTTCCTCACTCCTTAGGATTTAGTAACTGTTAGCTTCAGAGTAGTTGTTTACCGCTTCTTAGTTAGCACCTGCACGACGTTTATAGGGATGTGAGCAATCACAGCTTAGTAAGTTAGGATGGAGGACTTAAAACTATATCATAAACATAACAAGGTTATCAACCAACTTATTAAGTGCAATGTATGTTCAAGCAAATGGCATCGCACGACGTTGTCTGGCCCGTTGTGAGATTAGAGAAATTACGCCCGTTCTAATCCGGGTTGAGGAGTTACCGTTAATGCAACAGCTCACGACCAAACCTAGGCTTGTGTAATAGAGACCTTGTTCCTCCCGCGACTACCTTCGAACCATTGACTTCACCTTCGCCGCGACCTCACCTGTCACTTAGTTCGACTGAGGATGAAGAAGGGACCCTTTGTAATCTTGCGCTATCCTTTTCGAAGGGATCGGTATTTGGCCAGAGAATCTTAGGTTTCCCCTAATGGGTTGCCATGCAAGTCCGATTATGATTACGAGTTGTATATTTGATTAGGTCTAGTTTAGGGTGATCATTCATTTCATACAAATCATATAATATATGCTAGAATAACAAACATAATCATAATATCACTCATAATCAAGCACATGCACATAACCAACTATCTAACATGCACAACCAAGTATAATTTCAACCCTCCAAAATATAGTAACGTATTAATCTCAACTTACCTTGACTCCTCACTTACTCACTCGAGGTTCGACTCGTTCAGGCCATTGCCGATCATCCCTATAACATAAACGTGGTTTTAGTTTTTTATATAACTATTATAGGTTTGTTTTATTCTATAATACTTATTGTTATGTTTTGTTTAAAGTTTAATATACCTAATTATCTAGGTCTTAAGTCTTTTACAATTATTCTAGGTTTAAGATTAGGTTCGAGTACGGTTTTCGCATAGATTTCTAAATTAGGTTCTAGTTCTAGTTCTAGTTCTAATTTGATTTCTAAATACTGTTTTATATCCGAACTCTAGAAACTTGTTTTTACTCATAATGTGAAATTAATCACTTTACTTCTAGATATCCTAAATATCATAATTATTCCTAGTCGGTATTTTATTATATTCAGTATACTTAAATCCTTAATAGTGTATCAAATTTACTTCTGATGTATGAAATTTTTACATTTTTCATATAATTACATAAATTCAAGTTTTCTATCAGTTTTATTATATATCTCTATTATTTATATAATATCAATTTTTATCCTAATATTTTCTATTTATTATATTTCCAATTATTACATATTATGTATATAATACACATCTAATATTTCTAACAGTCTAATTACTATCTCCCAACATTAATTATTATTTCAAAATGTCTAAATTGATCCTAAATCATATTTTACACCTAATTACCCTAATTTACAAAATTAACTTAAAATTTACTATTTTTCCCCATTACTTATCTACTACATAATTAATCTAATAATTACATATAACACCCTAAATGCTACAAGTATCATACTTCATCAGATTTCAACATCCTAAAACATATAATTATTCACTAAATCTGTAATTAACCATTTAATTATTTAATTAACCCTAAATTACCCATTTTATGCCTCATTTTAAGGCCTAAAAATTATCTAAAATTTTTGAAAATTAATTTTTGAAAACAGGCTTCATAGGACTGTTCTATATCATCTAAGTATGCACAAAAATTTTGGGTTCAAAACTACACTCCTAAGGTAATTTATTTTTAAACCGAAACATGTTCGGTTTTGCATGATTTCTTAAGGACTATATATTACGAGATATATTTTCATCAAAATAATATTTTTCCTAAAAACTACATACAAAAATATTCCAGAATAACAAAATTCATAATTTTCTAAGAATATTTACTATTTTTTAAAAAATTACATAAAATTGGGTTGGAAATCGGACTCACCAATTTGGGTGGCTTCGGCCACCACCGGCTGCTGTGGCCTTGTTGGTCGGTCTAGGCATTGCCACCACCATATGGTGGTGGTGGCTGTCCACTCCCAGGTGCTCATCTGATGTGAGTTCCCTTTTAAGGCCCCGATTGCACAGTTTTTTTTTTTAACCTTAATTTTTCTCTTAATTTCGCCTCTCTCTATTTTTCTTACTCTCCAAACTACCCAAATGAGCTTTTGAAAAATTTGGAGTATTTATAGAGTTTTAGGGAAATTATTGTGCATTAATTAGACAAGACAATTGTCTTATCTTTTTTCAATTTGACTTTTGTGTTGTTCTAATTCAATTGACTAATTTTTTTCTTATTTTCCCCAGCTTCCACGACCTATATCTGGATTAGTCCTTATTTTTATTTAATTAATTATGAATTTTCTCTAATTATTTAGTAGTATTTTAGTACATTTCGCGTATTTTAAGTAATTACGCGTATTTCTACATACATGTAAATTCATATATAGTAAAAATAAATATTTATAAATATTATTTAGGTCATTTTATGATTTTTTGCATACATATAATTTTTCTCTAGCGATTTGTTAATTATCAGAATGTATTTTACGCATTTTCGATAAATAACGAGTTATATATTTAAAATTTAGAATTTTTATAATATTTTATTTTATTGCTTATATTCTTAAATTCAAATTTACGGGATCATTTTTACTAATATTTATGACTTTACTTATAATTTAGGTTTGATCGGATCTTTCAATCGATTAAAACCTTGAATGACTGGTTGTAGGACTTACACTTTGTATCACTTTTGGATAGGCAACTCTATTTCTCCTTCCTTGTTATTGTTAGTTATAATAGAATCCCTTATTTTTATCTAATCAAGTTGGATGTATTAAGATTTCGTGTAATTTTTTAGTAAGTATTGTTATATTTGGTTAATGTATGAAAAATTAATTGTAAACATATAAAAGTTTAATGAAAAGAAAAATACGTTATTAGAGAAAAAAACGTTTAGCGAAAATTTGATATGGATTGAATTGGTTTTAATTAGATTTGAAAAATTTATAAATCGAACCGTATGATTAGGTTTGATTTAATAAAAAAATCGAACCATTATATTATATTTGGTTCAATAAGGAAGGCAAACTATACTGAATCGAGTTACACTTACCACTACTATTAGGATAGTGGGGCGGGTTCCAGGTTTCAATTACGCATTACATTTACATTTCTAATCAAGAATACAAGTAAACCTAATGGTACTCTTGATAAAAAAAAAATAGTAATAATAATATTACTTGAAATTCAATATTCAAAAGACACGAAAAACCAATAAAACAATGAGAAAAGAATGTACCTTTTAGATTCCTCAACACAAAATATACCTAATATCAACTGATGAACTTGAATCTTAAAGAGAGGTTTCAGAGAAGGAGACAGAGATTTTAGAGGGAGAGGCTCGGAGGAGAGTGAGGGAATTTTAGAAAGAGGAAACTAGCTGAAAAGAGAGTGACATTCTTTCCCCTAATTTTTCTCCTCGTTTTTAAAAACCCATCGTGCATTTTCAGTTTTATTTTCCCTTGTTTCCAAAACACCTTTTTCCTTCTGTTTTGCTATAATTAAATATATATATATTTTTAAAATAAAACAAACTTCAACTAAGGAAACTTGATGGATTGAACTTTGAAATTTTGTTCTGAAAGTGGATTAGGCATTTGGGTGGCATAGTTGACTGTTGACTCATGAATCATACGTACCCTTTTTGTCTTTTCCGTGGATGAACCATTACGATTTGCGATCACATTCTTTCACTTCTCCGTCCTACACGTCTCCACTCCTATAGACATGATTATCATCCCGTTCTCCAACGGCTACTTTGGCCACCGAACACTAACATTTGCATTACAAAACCAAACTTGCCAACAATTTCCTTAAACATACCATTCACCTCAACTCCACTAGCCGTTACCTTATCATTTTCCTACACTTGTCCAGCAACGATTGAACATTGAGGCTTTGTCTCTTCTTCTTTATAAGAACATGACTCCCCACAAATCACACACTACATATCCCTTCTAAATTGGCTTGGTTCTAATTGAGGATTTCCTTTCTTCCCCAATGGATTGTTTGGTACTGCCAGCGTCGATATTATTAAAAAGGCGGTGTTCGCGGTATCAACTGCTGTCTAAAGACGAGGGATTATGCGATTGCGAGGTGGTGGAACCAGTCAGGGTGGTTGTAGGAAAGGAAAAGAGAGAATTTTTAATAGACCCATTTGTGTTAGAAGAGAACCCTTTTCAGGTTTTGATGGAATTGGGCAACAGCAAAGCGGTCAAAAGAAGCAAAAAAGAAAGAAGAGAGGGAAGATCGGAGATATTTGTGGATGTGGACGCAATTTTGTTTGAGCATGTGTTATGGCTGCTGTTGCATGATGATTCCACTTCTCTGTACCAGTTCCAGATAAATCTCGAGGAGATTATGGAATTTTATGGTCAGGATGAATCAGAGAAATGAAAAATTATTCAAAGCAATATGCTCATACTGTCGTAGCGATATCTATATAATCTTAGGGGAAAAGCAAAATTATTATTATTATTTTTCTCATTTCAATAAGCCTTAATTGACTTGTATTATACATAGGGAAAAATACCTTCAAAAAATTACATTTCTCTATTATAATCATAGTAAAGCAAGTGAAAAGGTTGTTTTGTTACAGACTACTGCTCTTCATTAGAGGTTTGTAAATTGTTATCCTAATAATCCGTTGTCCCTTTCAAGGCCTGATTTTCTTGAGTTCTAAGGGCGTCAAAACTCTAGTCAATTGTTCCCATTATTATTTTATCTTTCTTCAAAAATATTCCATTAGAAAAAAGTTACGTGCAAAACTAATCGTAAAAACACAAAAAATAAAAAAAAGAAGAAGAAGAAGAAGAGAAAACTAAGAAAACAAAACGAAATTGAATGAACTAACAAAATGATCCAAAGAAGAAAGCCTCATAATTCAAGTCGCACTTTTGTGTAGGAGTGATGACTGACGATGACAACATTAAATTAGAAAGCACACAGAGACAGTAGAACAAGCTCAGGAATACAATTGAAGTTGTAGCTAATAAGCCACAGAGAGTGAGAGAGAGAGAGAGCCATGTCCAGTTACTATTGCTCTTCAGCCCAAGCCCTAATTGCTTGGTGGAATTGAGACAAGCCCAAGGTCTTGTTCTGGGTATGAGTTTGGACTTGGTATTTGAAGTGGAGATGAAGAATTATTAATACTAGGCGACGATATACTCTATTTTTTTTATTTTTTTAAGAGAAAAAAAAATATGAAACTAATAATAAATAAAATAATCCACAAGTTCCCGTATCTTAGAATCTCAATAACTAGTAAAAATTGTAGATGAGGAATTATTAGCTCCGGATGAGGCGCGATGTGGTTAGAGTGGTAGACGAGTATGGAGTTTGCCGGAGGGGCAAGGAGGCCTATTGATTTTATGTGCCATTACCAGTTTCGTGGTACCCATGGATTTTGCTTAGGCAGGGACATTTTCCTAGACTTGGACAAAGCCAGGGAATGATTCCATTACTGTAGTAATTAATATGCTTTCTAAAATGTCTTATTTTATCTTATGCTATAAAAGCTTTTGTTTAACCTGATTCGATTATAAAATTAGTTTGATCTTATTCTGATTCAATCCCATCTCAATTGAATTTGGTTTCGTTTTTTTAACCTTTAACTTTTTTATATATTTGGATGAATCATCTAATTTTCTTATAAGAGATCGTTTGGTAATGTGGTATTCAAAGTTGGCATTGTGTCCACTCAAGAAGTCAAAATTTTTAACTTCTTTCTAGAAGACCCTTTGAGGAATGCTTGACACCATGTTGCTTTCCAGAATTTTAGAGATCTTTTCCTGATAGAGGGCTCCATTTTTATTTGGTAACTGTTGTGTCTTCAAAAAACTCGTATTGCGAAGGATAATGAAAAAAAAAAAAAAAATTGCCGTTCAATAAATACGTTGTACATTCCTTTTATTTTATGTCTTGAAATCAATTGTAGGGGCCAAGAAAAACCAAGAAAACAAAAAGAAAATATAGAGCTCCCGTCTGCTTTTTCAGCCCACTACAAGAATTCCTCATAAGAACACAAACCATCTTCAAGTCGTCGAAAACGTTGTCACAATTGTTACTCTCAAGATTTTTAGAAACTAATTTTATCAAAGAAATGACAATCATCCTAGATTTGAGGGCTTTTAAAAATAGTAATTCTATTCCTAGATTGGCCATTACCATTACTTTCTTTTTTTTTTTAAGGCCAACGATTGTATTACAACTTTGTACAAGATAGAAATCCAACCTCGTACGGTACTATTACTTCAAAAAGCCAAATTCTCTTCTATTTTTTTTCTTTTATTTTTATTTGTTTTTTATGAGACATCTATCACAACCAACTTTGGTATTTTCTTTTTTCCTTTTTAACCATTTTTATTAAATTAATTAGTGTGGGCCAATCAAATGTGGAAATTTATTGTCCTAATTATCATTAAAAGAAAAAAAAAAAACAGCTCAAAGGAAAAAAAAGAAAAGATATTGTCATTTTCCATGAATACAAATCGATTACTCTTAAGGTTTTGTTTAGTTTATTTTATTTTTTTATCTTATCGGTGTTTACTTAAATATTATGTTTAGTAAAAATAAGATATAAAAAAGATGGAAATATAATTTTATATATACCCCTCTTAAAAAATCAAATATCCAATAAATCTCAATAAAATTGGATTTATCTATATTTATAAAAATACAAATTAAAATAGTTATCTCCAATACATAAAATATATTTTTTCAATTTTTTTTAAAATACGTGAATTTTCATTTTTTAATTCTGAAATTTTAATCGCCATTTTTGTCATAATTATGAAATAGAAATATAAAAGGTACAAATAAGATAATTTTCCAAAGACTAAATTTTAAACAGATATAAATTAGATATATATCAGATATAAATAAGATAAAAAAAAATCCAAATAAGACCTAATTCTTATTGGACTATCGGGCCGGATCCCTAAGTTGTGTTACAAATTAACCCATCTAAATGTTGAGCCCATGTAATCAATTCTTGCCTCCAAACGATAGCATTTGTGCACGACAAGAAAGCACAGTTTGCGGCCATAAATTGAAGGTGGAGTTCATATGACAATTGATGACGTGCATGAGATTTACTTGCAATTTGGGAAATTTCTTTTATAATCGTAAATAATTGGTATATGAAAGTATATCCTGCATTTTCATGACATGTTTTAAATCCATCGTATAGAGATAATTAAATGAAGAGATGTACGAAAAGTAGATGTTAAATCATTGGATGTCTCCTTAAATAATATCATTTAAATATCAAATCCACGAGCAAGCTCATTTGCAAAGTTTAAATAGTTCGAATTTTATATGCCGTATGGAGGAGAAAACTTTGTTTAGGTTTCTCAAACTTTTCTGTTTTGAAATCACTCGTAGAATTAACTTTTACAAGAACATATTTGGCTGCTAAAAGGTAATATCTGGCTGCTTGCAGTGAGATAATTCGCTATAAAACTCAACTGTGCTTAAAAAAAACAAAAAGGTTGCTCTTTAAAATAGGAAATATTTGTAGAAAGAAAATATTCTTGGTCGTAGATTTCTATAATAAGTGTGACTAGCATGTTCTTAAAGTATCTAAAAATATCCTCAAGGCTAGTGGTTAATATTTTACATGAACAAATATTTTATAAAGTTTTGGAATAGAACTACTTATGAAAAATGATTGTGTCAAATGTTGATATGAGGTATCTTGGAAATTTTAAATGCACGATATCTATTAGTTAAGTACAACACACTCCTTAAAGGCTTTAAGAACATGCTAAATAACCCCGGACCATTGCTAAATAACCTCCATTTCTAAGTCTTAACAACGTTAAATCCTATCAAATTTTGCAGGTGAAACACACGCGAGCCTTTACAAAATCTCCAAATACATAATCTTCCTTCATTTCCCCTCCGAGTCAACTTTTATTTCATTTCCAAATATACCTATTGAGCGAATCACGTCCATGTAATCATGTTATACAAGTGAAATTAGAGTTTGTTTAGGGGATAATGAATGAAAGACAACATGTTTTAAAGATTTTAATCATGAGGTTTTTGTGCAATCAATAGGGATTCTAGCTTTTTCAAGAGAAATAAATATATTAAAACGTAGTTACGTAGGAAGCTTTTAAAAATTTAGAGCTAAAAGGAAAGATAACCTCATTCCTAATAGTTTAGACATAATTACCTTACCTATATAGAGCTAACCAGGCCTATATAGATTTATGAAACAAAGTTTTTTTTTTTGTGCCAACAAGATTACATAATACAATTTAGGGGATTCATGTTTAATTTATCTTATTGGAAGACTATGTTTAAACCACTAAACTAAAATAGTTTTAGGTATGAAATAAAGAATTTAGAAATACAAAAAGGATGTATAATATTAAGCAAAGTTCAAGAGAAAATGATTTAAAGAAGATGGATGTTTTATGTATGAAATTGTGCAATGAACATCCATTCGAGGGTTATTACCGGAGAAAAACGAAAAGATTCATTCCAGGACCCAAATATTTTTCTAAAGTGCTTGTTGCATAACCTTTTTATCGGGCACTTAATAATTGGCTTCATTATATTTCGTAGATTTAAACCTCAGAAGCCTCTTTAATTCCTATGTGCCCGCCGTACCAACATTTCCTGGCTTTTCACTCTCAAAAGGGAAATTTTAAGAACTCATCATCAGCAGCGTTTATATTATTCCATGTCCCTGTGGAATGAAAAGGATCATTTGCAAATATAATAACGGGAAAAAACGTTTAATAGGGGGAAAAAGCTAGGATTGAAGTCAAGGAATCAAGTGCATGGAAATCTGGACAACAGGATTAGCCCCTGGTATTCATGAACAGACAACATTAAGGATTTAAAATTTTTCGTCAAAACCAAGGACGAAGGATATGGACATCTGATATATCAAATCTACGAGAAAATCTAGTTTACATATGGTGGAGAATAGTATTAAATTAGTTGACATCACCTTCGCCCCGCTTTAATGTCAATGGTTGTGGATATTGACATATCGGAATATAAAATAGATTATTATTAATTAGCAAGGAAGTTGATGATGATATGATGATAATGATATCATGTATATTCTAATTCTATTTTGCCAACAAGAAGCAAGAACTTGACTACTTATTATTAAATCTGTTATGATAATCTATAAAATATAAGAGCTAGTATTTAACAAGTAGTTAACCAATATAGAAATTAAATTTATAAAAAACACTACCAACCATTCTTCATTGAATATAATAAAACTTGTGAATTGGTTAGAAAGAATCAAGATGTTGTCCTCTATCCATGGAGATCTCTATCATAGCTTGTTGACGAAATGGAGCAGTAAGCAAATCGTAAAATTGAGAAGATGAAAGTTTACTTTCCATTATTTATAGCAGAAGATAAAGCCTAACTAACTAACTAACTAGATCAATAATAAACGCGTATGGAATAAACAATAGAGCAACATCATCTAGAGGTCTAGCTTGCGTTTAGCATAATTAAGTCGATCAATAGAGTCCTTCTTGGTAAGAAAATCTGTGAGCTACTCTTTAGAAGAAACGTAAGAGGTCTTGAGAAATCTCTTGGCAATTTGATTGCGAGTGAAGTGAACATCAATAGCAATGTGTTTACTTTGACTATGATGGCATGGATGATCTGCTAATAACTAAGTAGATTTGTTGTCACAAAATAACTCTATTGGAAAGGAAAGAGGAACCCCTAAATCTTGAAGAATATAGGAAGGTCATAAGAGATTTTTAGTTACACTAGTCATGGATCAATATTCAGCTTCAGTGGATGAGGTAGACATAGTGTTTTGCTACTTAGTTTTCCAAGTTAGGAGAGATGAACCAAGTAAAACACAAAAACTAAAAATAGATTTCCTATCTAATGTAGAAGTACACTAATCTAAATATGAATAAGCATGTAAATGGAAGGAAGAAGAGGTAGAATAAAAAAAACCTAAGTCAATTGTCCCTTTGAGATACCGAAGCACATGAAAAATAACTTTTAAATGTCCAACATAAGGATTAGCAAGAAATTGACTCAACTTATGAACTGGAAAAGAAATGTTTGAGCACGTCAAAGTCAAATATAAAAGATAACTAACAAGCTTGCGATAGAAAGTTGGATCATCAAATGGTGCATTAGCATCAGTATACTAGTTAGAACCCAATGGCAATGGTGTAGACAATGGTTTTACTACAGTCAATCTAGTATCTAAGAGAATATCAAATATATATTTATGTTGTTGAAGGAAAATACCTACGTTTGATTGATATAACTTAATGCTAAAAAAATACTGAGTAAAGGCCTAAGTCTTTAATGGTGAACTTAGAATGGAGTTGTTGTTTGACATAGCATTTCCTGATATAAGCACATCATTGACATAAAGGAGAACAACAACAAATCCTTGAGAATCCATGCAAGTAAATAAAGAAGTATCATGACATGATTGAACAAAACCAAGACTAAGAAGAAATTTACTGATCTCTAAATTGCACTAACTTGATGTTTGTTTAAGACCATAGAGGGAATTTAAAAGGTAACATACTTTACTTGGTTTAGCTTAAACATAACTTAGGGGAGGATTTTCTTCATCCAAGAAGCCATGAAGAAATGCATTACTAACATTGACTTGAAAAATAGGCCACTTATGAATAGATGCAATAGCTAATAAAATGTACACACTACCAAGATGAGCTACAAGAGAAAAGTGCTATGCTAATCTTCACGTTCCACTTATGTAAAACCCTTTGCGACTAAACGTGCATTATACCTCTCAATACTACCATTAACATTGTATTTGATTTTGTAGACCCATTTACAACTAATGGTATCAATGGGTGATTCTCGTTCTGATATACGAATACCTGCAACACGAGAAAATGACTACGGAAGGCGTCGGAGGGTGCTCTGGTGCGGCTATTTCGATGCTTAAGTTAGCCCTCTTGTGATGAGAGTAAGATTGTTCAATAATTATGAGAGTGAGAGAATGGAAAAAGGGAGTCCTTTACTTGAGAGTTTTGCCTAGCATTTATAGTAAGTCAATGGGAATTATACCCAGACTGGATTATTGGATCGGGTTCAAGTATTGGGTTGATTAATATAAACCCACATAATAATTATCTAAAAATGCTTATCAACACTTGCCTCTTACTCTCTTTGGTGACAAAGTCAGAAAAGAGAGTATTTAGAGAGGTTGATTTTGTAGGATTTCTAAAAAGGTTTGTAATCCCAACTTGAAGAGGCTAAAGTGCTTGAAAAAACAAAGGCCTGAAAAGGTGAAAACTGGGAGTGATCGGAGTATTTATAAATATCGGCATGCCTAATAAACAAAGGCTTGAAGTGCTTAAAAAGGTGATGGCCTAAAGAGGCCAAATCACTTGGAGAGGCTAATGTGCTTGAAAATGCGAGGGCCTAAAGAGATTGGAACGTTTGGTAAGGCGAAGGCTTGAAAAAGCCGATGTACCTAAAAAGGTTAGGAAAGCATAGGGGCTGTCCAAGTTAGGCATGACTTATGCTAAGTAGAACCATAAGATAGACTAATTGACCTCTAGTTTGTTAAAGTATAGGACTTAGGAATTAGTGCTTTATAATTTACTTATCACCCGTATTGTGTAGGGCTTAAAGTTATTCAGGAGCAACCTATTAGCAAATTGTACTTTACATGGGCTAAAATTGGGGCATTTGTTTAGCTCTTGTTTGTTTTAGAGTTCTTACACTCATCTTTAAAGGATATAAATTAGTCAAAATTTTGTTTCTAACTCAAGGTGGACTTTACTGAGTCTAGAGTTTTCATAGATGTCACGTTTTTTAGCTATTAGTAAAATACAACAACAATCCATGCTTAACTTGAATCATTAAATTATGACTTGAACACCTTGCTTGAATGAAGGCTAACTAAAATGTTGACAGTTGACTCTTGTTGCAGCCTCTTGGCAATTTGGCATAGTATTTGGAGTATGCCTGCTTAGCAACTTCCAATCTTACTATTATGCTACAAAGCTTAGATTAGGAGGGGAAACTTGAATGCACTCGAGCTCGAAAAGAATGAAGCTTGGATCTGTCGAAAGAACAGCTTAGTATAGTTGCTCTTCTAGTTTGGTGAGTGGAGTTTATAGGTTGGCCATAAGGCTCAGAGCCTAGAAAAACAAACTTGGCTTAATTTGTTGCGAAGCTCAAAAGTATAACAAGATGAGTTATTCGGTAAGGTAGATGAAGACTTGGACTTGTTACTAGGTTTTGTTGTACTCCTATGTGACAGTGCAACTCAATAAAGGAGCTTTGGATTGGTCAGCTCGGCATAGCCGAGTTATGTAGCTATGGAAAGTGAGTCAACATTGGGTAGATATCTTGGCAAGATTATTTTGAGCTGCTCGACTAGACATAGTTCAGTAACTTGTGATATAAGTAGTTGATACATGTTAGGTTATTGGCGTGCTTAGAAGCTTAGTTATCATTAGGACTTATTGAGGCAGAATTGAACTGAAATGAGTCCTTTGAGATATCGAAGGAAGTTAGAAGGGAAAGGTTTCACAACTAAACAAGAGTAGTTGATGTGAAATTGCTCAGAGGATATGACTCACCAACAAACACAACACAACTTAACACCATACTTGATATGATGCATAAGTTGTTGTCAAGGTCTAACTGCTACTAATCCCAATGCAAACCATAACCAAGAGCAGACAAGGCTAGTCGCTCGAAAAGGGTTAATGGGGAAAGGTACGAAATGGGTAAGAAATGAAGAATGAAAACGATAAGTAAACCCATGAATAGCTTTAGAGGATGTGACGCATCAATGGAACTTTCGAGGACTCATAACACAATTTGATATGGCGTACGAATTGGTCCAATAAGATTACTCGCCACCTAACCTTACTTAAGGGAAATGATAAGAGTGATGCTGAGAGTAATGCTGAGAGTAAACAAACAGTGTTTACGTAAGGAAGAAAGTACTCAATTATACTTAAGGTAATTTGATGTTTTTACAACTACAAGTATAGGGGTATTTATACCCACAAATTAGGGCAACTTGCCCAAAGGGGAAAAGACAAAAATGATATTTCCTAAAGAAGTAATGTTACATGATACAAAAGGATAAAAATGAATATATAAGGAAAACAATCATTGGTGTTATAGATTCTTCATATGATACAATATACGTGGCGATACTGTATTAGCAAAGTTGTTAGTAGATGCAGACAAAAAGTATGGATGGATGGGTTTGTTTGAGTAAGGATGGCTTAGTTAGTCTAGTCTTTCTTTCTCGGCTTCTCGATAAGGAAGAGATTGAGTAATTGGTTGATTTGGCAACAGAGAGTAATCGTTAGCTCGATATATCACACAATAATGGGCGGTTATATGGCACGGCATTAACGGTGACTGGGCAAGGAGGTATTCGGCCTCGGCAGGAGTTGGTTAGAACATTAGGATTCGTCGTGCCAACCCCTCTCTAGTCCTTAAGCTCGGCTACGAGTCAGGAGCTTCGTAGTTTGTTTCCCATCAAATCTTGAGTTACTCGATAAGATTAGATAAGAGTGTAGAAGTATGGACTTAGAGAGGGTTGTCTCACAAGAACAGAATATTCAGTGTAAAAGTGTAAGTTATTTGTGGCTTACAAGAGAAAAAGGATCATTTATAGTAAGTCCCTAGGGTAGCATTACAAAGAATGAAAAGACAAGAAAGCATATATAAAAAGGGAATTCTTAGTACATACCAAAACGAAAAGTAGTACAATGTCAAATGAGGTGGACAGGTAGCAGTGCAACATTGGTCTCATACGAATATTTTCTGAGCATAGCAGGTGAGAGGGGTCAAAATGTTGTGGCATTAAAGGGCTGAGAAGAGAGAGAGATGGCAGCATGCTGAGAGAAAAACTATTTGGCCATTAAAGTGAGTCTTTCGTCACTCCGTAGAAACTTTTCGATAGTATCGGTAGGATTACTCGGTAAAGGGTTCTTAGCAAGGGAATGGTCGACATCATTACTATCGAGCTTACAGATCAACGTACGACAATTAGGGGATCTCAAAGAGTTCAGCCACATTCCTTCGGCGTAAACTTTCTCATCATTAGTAGGTTGCTAAGAGAGAATTTACCGTGTGAGGGATTGGAGTCCTTAAAGCTGTACACAAGTAATGGAGCCGTTGGTCAGCGGTTCATCAATTATGCTCCAACCATTAGTATCTCCCCTTTAAGACAAGAGGATGGTACTAAAGTTATTAGCAAACCAAGTACTGGTTGGAACTCAGGAGTAGAGTTCTCCATTTGAAGGAAAAAAAATCGATGTCATGTTGTAGTGCATTATAGTAGCTCAAATGCTTGCTTCTTAAATTGAATATGCCATCGGAATAGCTCAAGTTGGAACGTGTTGAGCCTTAATTAACATTGAGTTCAGACTTCGTGAATAAATCTCATAAACTTGGAGTTTAAAGAATGTCAAATATAGCGTAGCCATGTACGAGACTTACAATTCAATTATGGCTTGGTTTAGTAGCTCGGTTTGCTATGCTTAGCTCCTATCTGGATTTCCACATCTTAGGAATTTTCTTTAACTTAGGGACACCTTCATGAAAACGCAAATGATAGTTCTGAGTATGCTCAAAATAAGTAGCTTGGCCTTTCTTAGATACACATGAGCTCAAACTCAGATGCATCACAAGTGATCAGCTTGGGCATGTATTTGCTATACTGTGTAAGCTTAATCACAACTCAACCAATGGAAGGAAGGATTGAACTTTAGGCAAAATCGAATCAAGTGCGGCTCACAAAATTGGCCCAGTAATTGGATGGCTCAAGTGAAGGTTTCATCTAGCTGTAGTTGCTCATCTATCCTTACGAGCAGTTCGAACATAAAGTCTTCTTCAAATGAAGACTTGTTGCAAGGAACTTGGACCTTAGAATTGTTTCATTTTAAGCACAACGATCAACCACTGCTCATGATTAGTTATTAGCTTCTACGTGGGCTGCTTGGCAATTTAACCATCAAAAGCATAGCGGCTTGACGCTTCACTATCGGATAACTTGAATTTGCTCGTTTCCTTGGTTGCATTTCGCTAGGTTAGCTATTGTATGGTGCTATCCAATAATGCTCTATTGTTGATTAGCAATTCTGGGATGTGAGTTTCTCAAGTTCAACTCGGCTTGGTCGCTAGAGTGTTAGAAAGCTTAGTTGGTTTCTCGGCCACGGACTACCGTGTGAATGAGATTGTAGAAACATAACTCAGCAAGAGTTGTTCGACCAAACTTCTTGGCATCTCGGCAACTTACAGGCCAATAGAAAAAACTCGGCCTCAAAAGTTCGACATCAGCTGCTCGGTATATTTGGAGTAGCCTGGCAAGCGTGAAAAGCGAAGCTTAATTTTTATTCACTTAATTATCGAGCTATGCTTATACTGGATGTATGGGTAATTCAGTACGTAAGCAATGAAAGTTAATAAAAAAAGGAAGCTCGGCCTCGTTAAGGTGAAAGCTGGTGTTGCAATAGGTAGGAAGAATTCAAGTCTGCTGCACATTTAGAAAGAAAGCTTGGGATGCCGATTAACTGTCATGGTGATACGTCTCGGTTCGGCTGAAGATAGCTGCCGTAATTGGTGACTTTAGTTCGGTAATTTCAAACACAAGGCATGGCCTCTGTGAGATATTTGTTGGTGAGAGCTCGAATCTTGTTCAGAACTCAGCAGGGAAGGGAATCCCATGTGAAAGACTTGGAAACATTACTCGACATTGCTATCTTAGACTTGTGGTCATAGTTTCTTCACGGCAACCCGGCACGGCCATGAGCAGTGTGGATATGACGTACTGTGCGTCTTGATGAGCGCCTGAACTTAGTGGAGCTCGCGTATAAGTCTAATGCAAGGAACTTGGTTCGGTACGACCAATGGATCTTCAACTACTCGGCAATGTGCTGGTCGGCAACACTTGCTTGGATACTCGGCATGATTTGGCCCTTCATACTACGGATGAAACAACTCGACAAAAGTCAGCTGCTCGGCATAAATAGTTCTCAGCATCTGGCCATGGAAGCAGTCGTTATGATACTCGGCAAAAGATTGTTCGGCAACGGATTGCCGAGATAAATTAAATGATGACGGAAATGAGTCTCCGTCATAGCTACTCAAAGAAACTCGGCGACGGCTGAGAGAGCTGACAAGTGTTGGTCTTGTTGAAGACTGGATTACTAAATGAATAACAGCGCGAATTAAGAAGTCGCTCTCAGCGACTTAATCCATGAGTGGACTTCACTTAGTGAAATAGATCGGCATGGATCATAGTCGTTCAGGTCTAATTATCAATGGAACTCAGAATACAAGTTTCCAATTCAAAGAGACCGTGCCAACCAAGCTTCACGATCGATTGATGGAGGCTATCCACATGCTGAGAAGTTGGAATTAACTCTTCTAGAACCAGTTATTGGATCACAACATGCTTATTCCCCCCATTGGAACACAAATTGGATCGAGTCCTTTAATTAGGCTTTATATGATGCCTTGCTGTCATGTTCAACGTGTCACCTCAGACAAGCCACTGCAATTGTTGTAGGTCGGTAAAAGTTGCTTGGTTGGGAGATGAGCAATTGATCGGCATGAGCTTAACTCATAGAAATCCTCCATACTAATCGATTTGTTAGGTACAATGGCCTTCGTAGAACATTCGGTGGAACTAAGCTGCCGAATTCACTACTAAATTATTCACATCAAGTTCAAAACCTGGCGCACGCAAAGTAGTAGCGGTTACATGGCGGTTACCAGCATAAAAAGTAAGTCTCCCTTGGAATTCCTGATATCCTCTATTGGATGAATATTCTACAACTTGCATATTTGACTGAAGCGTTCAAACGCTTCCTCTAATTCATTGCAGTTAGGGTACATATAAGCCGTCGAATATTCCAAAAACTAGACAAATGGCAATTAGCCGAAATGGTTCTCAATATTTCGACCGTAAAATTTTCTCAACATGTTGTAAGATGACCATTTCTAAGGCAGTTTCCTCAACTTCATACTCAATGTCGTGATTTAAAAACCAAAACAATGGAGGAATTCCCCCCTCTAAAATATAATAATAAACTATAGATGTGCTTGGCCAAATGTCCAAAAGAAGTGAAGGAAACTGAATAAGACAAACTAGATTTAGAAAAATTCATAAAAGAGATATTTTCCTGAATCTTTTCGAACAATCATTCATTTTCTTCAATTCTCATAGGTGGCCCTAATTATTGATAGGTGATTCTTGTTTCGATACGTGAATACCTGCAACATAAGAAAACGGCTACGGGAGCATTGGAGGATACTCCAACGTGACCACTGTATTACTTAAGTCAGCTCTCTTGTGATGAGAGTAAAATCGTTTGATGAGAGTAAAATCGTTCAATGATTATAGGAGTGAGAGAATGGAAAAATGGGGTCTCTTACCTGGGAGTCTTGCTTGGTATTTATAGCAAGTCAATAGAAATCGTAGCCATACTGGATTATTGGATTAAGTTCAAGTATTGGGCTGACTAATATAAGTTTACATAATAATTATCTAAAAATTCCTATCAATAAACATGTCTTTTGCCTTGAGGTAAAGTAGTATGCTCCCACATTTTATTAGATTCAAGTGCTTGAATCTCTCTGTGCATAGCATTTATCTACTACTCATCCTTGGAAGCTTGAGCAAATAAACTAGGTTCTTTGGTTAGTAACACATTGGTCATTGAACTAGCAAATTGAAAAGAATAAGATGCAAATGAAAAAAAAGAAGAAGAGAACAATGGATATTTGACAGAAGAAATAGACAAAACATCTTGTACGTGAATGGGATTAATAGAATGAATGTAATCATTTAACCATTTTAGTGGATTATGTGGTCGAGTGGAATGTCTAACAATAGGTGGTACAACAACAATACTTGGACAGTAGGAGAAGACACTAAAGAAGGCTGGATAGAAGATATAGAAGGTGGATTAAAAGAAGAACTGGCAGAATTATCATTACAAGCAAATTGATAGTGCTAAGAGAATGACTATGGAACATTGTAGAAAATTCTAAAGGAAAAGAAACAATAGAAGATTCATTAGAATGTAAAGAAACATGAGGGAGAATAGGTTTAGAAATAGGAAATGAGGAACTTATATGATCTTAAAATGTATCAAATACACTGTAGTCCTTGTAAGGAAACTTATCTTCATAAAACATAACATCCTTGTTGATGAGTACTTTCTTAGCTTGAATATCAAGTACTCTATAGGCTTTATGACCATGAGCATATCCTAAGAACAATCATTTCACTCCTCTATCAGCAAACATGTCCCTTTGAACACCAATTTTAGGAACAAAACATAAGCAACCCATGTGATAAGCTTCAGAGTACCGACCCAACCAAACTGCCAAAGCTAAGATTTTTTATTTGCTGACTCATTCTATTTGCCGAGCCGAATAATACTATTTCTTATAGATAGAGTGCTGAGAAGCATAATGCCGAGACAACGACTGATCCTCACCTATACTTGAGCAATTACTTACTCGGCATCATGCTTGTCGATAGGCCAAGGTATCATGTTTTCGAGAGTTGGATTCACTCAGCAAAAGTTTGTTGTTGACTTAGTAGCTGAGAGATCACCTTGAATGTTGGATCCACTCAGCATACCTCGGAGAAACTATTACCGACTGACTTCAAAACTTGGCAATTATGCACCAACCTCTCTGGTGTCTCAATCATGCACTACGAGACTATTTCTAAGGCATGCCAAATGACCGGATGCCGACTTCTCCCCGTAAAACGCACAGTTTTATATTTTTGTACATGTTTGTCTTTATTTTATTTATGGGACCAATTCATTATGGTTTAAGGCCTTATACGTTATTTATAGTTTTGCTACTAGGGTTTAGAGCATACTATAAATAGCAACTTTTGTAACAATGTAGGGATATAACAGAATTAATGGAAAAAACCCCTTTTAGAGTCTTTTCTCTCGAAAAGTTCTCTCCCTTACTAACTCTTATCAATTCCTTTAGCAAAAATTGTGGTGGGCAATCCTATAACTTGGATGGGTGCGTTACATCTGGCGAGTCTTAGGTCCATGTATGGTTTTATGGTACGTCATATCTATAGAGTTAGTGTGCAGGATTTGCTAAACCATCGACTCCCATTTACTCTTTGTTCCTTCGGCAGGATTGAACCTACTACCCCTACGGTCGGCCTTATCTATCCTTGGCCCCGGTTTGTATCAGCTTGGTATCAAAGCTCGAGGTTCCATATAGGGCTGAGAGTTTTAGTCATTGTGTTTGTTCTATTTTGTGTTTGAGAAAGTGCTTGTTTATTGGGTTTGTTTGGGATATCGAGGATTTATTTGCTAGATATTAGTTTGGTTTCAATTGAGCTTCCTTTAGGTAGGTTAGTGAAAATTTTGGATTGTAATTTCTTTACATTGTAAGTCCCATATTGAATATATATATTAAAGAAAAGGTTGGGAATTCTAATATGGGTTATTTGTCAAGATATCACTTCTTTAAATTGTTCAATGTGTTATCCTGCTTTTTGGTATTGCAATAGTGGTCGAAAAAGTACTGTTGTATGTGTCGAAGCTTGCTGCTATAACAAGTTGTTGTAACGTGTTACCACTATGCTAGCAGTGCTGTTGTAGCCAAGTGCTGGATTGCTATACTACTTTGAGCTGCTGTTTCCTAAGCATTGAGTCATTGTACTTTAAACAAGTGTCAGGGTTGTCTGAGCTCCTAGTGTGTAAGTGGCCGAGCTGTCTTATTTGAAGGCTATCAAACTGCGATTGTGGAATTTATCTGAGCTGACAAATAACTTAGTGAACTCTGAAAGGAAAAGAATTGCTGAGTTGCACAATTGATTATCTGCGTCACATTTCTTTAGTACTGTCGAGCAATTCTCTCGCATATAAGCTTAAGTACCACACTATTGAAATTGAATATCATCAACATGACATATGAAGCTGGATATGATTATGAATATTATTATTATGAAGACATAATATCACAAATTCTAGAGTTTGATGGATATGGCACTTTGGATGAATATATCGATTGGGAATTTCAAGTCAATCAGGTTTTTGAAGATTATTCTTATCCTGAGCATAAAAGAACTTATGTTATAAAGAATTTGATGATTGGCTTTGTAGCTACTTAGTGGAAGAGAATGATAAATCAAAGAATTAATAGGGGAAACATTGAGATCATTACATTAGATGAGATAAAATGTTTGATGTGAAGAAAATTTGTACCCCCAAATTATCATGATAAATTTTATGATAGATAACCCACCTATGAAGCTAACCTCTCAAAAGTGCAGAATTAGCTGAAGGAGATTGAAAGACGGCTTAAAGTGTTCCAAGATGAAATAAGACAATGGAGGAATGCCAAATTAGAGAGTATTGAAGGATGAGCTAAGGAGGTAGAGATTACTGGAGAAGTGAGTAGTAGAGAGGTAGAGGACTAAGCCGAGCTGAAGTTAAACCCTTATATTCCCTACGTGCCTACATTATCGACCATCCAAACCGATGAGCATGACCCCAGGTGGAAGGAGGAAGAAGAATCGATTTGCGAGAAAGTAAAGGGAATACTAATTTCAACGAATGAGAAGAGTATAAGATCTATGCTAGCTGAGCTTGAAGAGTTGGAAGTATTTACGACTGACTAGCCATCATACATTCTGTCAGCACTGGGCCCATGCGCCCATAATCTTGTGTATGACCTAGAGATCATATTACTTTCCATACTTGATAGTTGCTAGGATTACCAAAGTGTAGTTGATCAGATCCATGATGAGTGGAGGGAAAGATCCGAGACAAAAGGTGTAATTGATAGAGCCTATGACAAGTGGAGGGAGCATCTACTAGTGATGCCCTTGTTACAAGAACTATAGTATACAATGTTTAAATTTTAATTTTGTCGACTAGTTTTTGACCTTGGAGGGATCTGGAGTGACCAATTACTAAGTTTTGGGTCGAAAATTCTCTAAGGGAGATGAAATGATAAGCATCGGAGTACTGACCAACCTGACTGCTAAAGTCGAGATCTTCTACTTGTTGACTCATTCTATCTACTAAGCTAAATAATATTATTTCTTGTAGATAGAGTACCGAGAAGCATAATGCCAAGACAACGACCGATCTTCACCTATGCTTGAGCAATCACTTACTCGACATCATGCATGCCGATAGGCTGAGGTATCATGTTTCTGAGAGTTAGATTCACTTGGCTAAAGTCTGTCGTTGACTTAGTGGCTGAGAGATCACCTTAAATGTTAGATCCACTCAGCATAACTAGGAGAAACTATTGCCAACTGACTTCAAAACTCGGTAATTATGCGTCAACCTCTCTAGTGTCTCGATTGAGCACTACTAGACTATTTCTAAGGCATGCCAAATGACCACATGAAGACTTCTCCCTGTAAAACACACAATTTTATATTTTTATACATATTTGTCTTTATTTTATTTATGAGACCAATTCATTAGGGTTTAAGGCCTTATACGTTATTTACAGTTTTGCCATTAGGGTTTAGAGCATACTATAAATAGCAACTTTTGTAACAATGCAGGGATATAACAGAATTGATGAAAAACCCCTTTTGGAGTCCTTTCTCTCAGGAAGTTCTCTTCCTTATTAACTCTTATCAATTCCTTTAGCAAGGATTGTGGTGGGCAACCTTATAACTCAGACCAGTGCATTGCATTCGGTGAGTCTTAGGTTTGTATGTGGTTTTACGATGCATCCTATCGGTAGAGTTAGTGTACCGGATTTGCTAAACCATTGACTTCCATTTACTCTTCGTTCCTTCGGCAGGATTGGACCTATTATCCCTACGGCCAGCCTTGTCTGTCCTTGGCCTCGATCCATATCACCATGACTCTTAAATGATAATACATAGGTACTTTACCAAAAAATACTTCATATGAACTCTTCCAATTGAGAGCCAATGTTGGCATTCTATTTATCAAGTATGTTGTTGTTAAAACACAATTTCCTTAAAATTCAAAAGGTAAGCCTCCATGAATTCTAAGAGCTTTAGATGTCTCCAATAAATGTCTATGCTTTCTTTTTACTCTCCCATTGTGTTGGCGAGTACAAGGAAGGGATTTTTGATGTACAATACCAAAGTCATAAAATGAAGCTTGACACTCCTTAGATAAGAATTCTCCTCCATTATGACTTTTAACAAATTTAGGACAGTAAGAGAAATGCTTCTTCACATATACTAAAAACTTCTTTAAAACTAGATACACTTGAATTTCAACAAGTAAGTTCATGTGGCTCTTGAAAAATCATCCACTAAAGTGAGAAAATGTCGCTCACCATTATAAATAAGCACTTTATAAGGTCCTCATAAATCCATATGAAGCAATTCAAACATGGATTGTGATGTGTTCAAGTTCCTTTGAAAAGGTAATCTATGAGATTTAGCAAGTTGGCAAGTTTCACAAAAGAAATTATGGAAAACAAAGTGTTTACAACATTTCATTTGTTCAAGTTTAGATAAGGATGAATGACCTAAATGAGCATGTATCAAAGATAGAGTATGACATTTTGAATTATAGAAAGAAGAACAAGCACCAAAAGCATTGCAATTAGGATTAGAAGTAAATTGTAGAGCATATAGACTGTACTTTCTTAAGGCAATAGCTATCACCTTCCTAGTTCTCTAGTCTTGGAAAGAGCAACAAGTTTTATCAACTTCGAGCACAAGGGATGAAGTTGATAACAGTTTCAAGACTAATAGTAGATTATGCTTAAAACTATGTACTAACAAAACATTGTGAAGGACTAAAGAAGGATTAAGAATGATTGTACTAGTTTCTTTGACTTCTTAGTAGTTCCATTAGGTAAATGTACAATGATAGGAGGTAAAAAAGTTTGTTTATTTTGAAAAAGACAAGGATAAGGAGACATATGATCGTCGGCCCCTATATCTACCACCTAAGAAGATATGTTATTTTCTAAAGCAACTAAGCAAACAGTCAATTAAGTACCTGCACAGTTGACAATGGCTTGATTGGAACTTTCTCCATCATACGCTTGTTTTGACTTCATCATTTTGTACACCTTTGTAGATAAAGATTGAATAAAATGTGGAGTAATAGAAGAAAAATCAATATTATTAATAATATTAGTAGCATCCATGTTGTGATCAAAAGGAGTATCATAATTGGTAACAAGATTCATGCTATTAGCTGCTAAATTTCCTTTAGCTTTAAACTTCTTTCCTTTTCTTTGCTTATACCACTCGGGATACCTTATCAATTCAAAGCTTGATTCTATGCTATGGCCTTCTTGTTTGCAATTTTTGCAGAAAAATTTGTTCCTTTTGACACCCTTCTTAAAAGTACTTGAAGCTCTTTGTTTGACAGTGAAGGTTGAAGCTTCAATATTATTTGAACTCATATTAGTGAGCTGTTTTTGCTTTTGTACTTGTAGAATCAAGTAAAAAGCCCTATTTACTGGTGACAAAGGATTTGAAGAGAGAATTTGACTTCTTACTCCTTTATATACCTCAAATAATCTCATCAAGAACTGAATAAGTTTTGTTTGGGAGTCATTCTCTACTAGCCTATCTCTAAGATCACAAGTGATGTGAACCGTAACAAAAAATAAACAAGGCCGGTTGCTAGATGGGTTCAAGCTTGTAGAAAGCTCGAAAAGGATTAATAGGAAAGGTACGAAAAGGGTGAGAATTGAAGAATGAAAACAGTAAGCAAAAACAAGCTAGTAGAAAGCTTGAAAAGGGTTAATGGGAAAGGTACGAAAATGATGAGAATTGAAGGATGAAAATGGTAAGCAAAACCCATGAATAGCTCTAAAGGATATTACACACCAATGGAACTTTCGAGCATTCATGGTACAATTTGATATGATGCACGAATTGGTTCAATGAGGTTACTTGTCACCCAACCTTACTTAAGGAAAAGGATAAGAGTGATGCCGAGAGTAAACAATAGTGTTTATGCAAGGAAGAAAAGTACTCAATTGTATTGAAGGTAATCTGATGATCCTATAACTACAAGTACAGGGGTATTTATACTCACAAACTAGGGCAACTTGTCTAAAGGGGAAAAGACAAAAAGGACATTTCCTAAAAAAGTAATGTACATGATACAAAAGGGTAAAAATGAATATATAAGGAAAACAATCATTGGTGCTACAGATTCTACACGTGATACTATACACGTGGCGATGCTACATTGGTAAGGTTATTAGGAGATGCGGACAAAAAGTACGGACGGATGGGTTTGTCTGAGCAAGGATGGTCTAGTTAGTTTGGTCTCTCTCTCTTGGCTTCTCGACAAGGAAGATGTCGAGTAATTAGACGACTTGGCAATAGAGAATAATCGTCAACTCAACATACCACACAATAATGGGTAGTCATACGGCACGGTAGTAAAGGTGACTCGACAAGGAGGTACTCGGCCTTGATAGGGGTTGGTTAGAACATAAGGTTTCGTTGTGCTAGTCTCTTTAGTCCTTGAGCTTGGCTACGGGTCAGGGGCCCCGTAGCTTGATTCCCACCATTAAGTGTAGCTGTAAAGGCATCCACATGTATACATAGCATAAGGTGTCAATGCTTACAACTCCTTCCAATACTTCTTGAGTTTATTATAGTATATTGTAATAGTCATATTATTCTGCTTAGGATTCATTAACTTATACTATAGCTGAAAGATTAGTATCCTTCTCATTTGGCTAAACTGTTCACAAACATCTTTCTGTAGCTCAAATGAAGATTGTACATAAAAAAAGCTTTGAGAAATATCAAAAGTCATAGTAATAAGCAACCAACAATGCACCATTTAATCACTACGCGTCCACTTAACAAAATCATTTAAATTCTCATTAGGCTTAGTAACTATACCACCTATGAGCCTTAACTTGAATTTTGCCCTAAGTGCCATTCTAATCGAATGATTTTAGGCCGAGAAATTAGAACCACTAAAATTTATGTTCCCTAATGTCATAGCAAGATGATCGGAAGAAGATACGAAAAGATATTGAAACTATTCTGATCACCTATTCTAATAGTGACTAAGTAACTTGCTGTAATAGATCAATAGAGTAATAGGAGACTAAGTTCTAGATTACGAGAAACAAAAATAAAGGAACATTACCAGTTACACTTTGATACTATGTGAATTGGTTAGAAAGAATCAAGATGTTTTCCTCTATCCATAGAGATCTTTATCACAGCTTCTTGATGAAATGAAGCAATAAGCAAAATGTAAAATTGAGAAAATGAAACTGTTCATCTATTACAGATTACTTTCTACTATTTATAGTAGAAGATAAAGCTTAACTAGCTAACTAACTAATTAGATCAACTAACTAACTAGATTAATAATAAACACATGTGGAATAAATAGCAGAGCTAATTATAAGTAGTAGAGTTGAATATCGGTTGCTACTATACTACAGCCCAATAAAACAATAATATGAGTTATTAGTAGGAAGTAAAATAGAGCCATAATAAATCATAAATGCATATTACCTTATTTAGTTAGTTGTCATTGAATTAATATTACTTTGTTTAGTTGGTAATATTGATAGAAGAATGAAGTTTTGAATAGCTAATGAAAGGAGTAAAATGCTTGTTATCTATTTATATGATAATAAAATGAGAACTTAACCTCCTTTAGTAGACTGTAATGCATGACATAGAAAAAAATTGCCCTCCAGAAGCAAATACCATGAGAAGAACCCTAATACAAATCAAAACCCTAATTCCCAAATTAACATCTCAAACCCAATAAAAATGAACAACCTTATCATTGAAAACTTTGATGATGATAACGTAGTGAGAAGGATGACCCTTATGAAGTTCTTATAATTATAGCAAACTACTCTTCTCCTTCTCCTCTCTTATGGATGTGTATATATATATATTACTCTGTTCACAAATCACTTTTGGAAGTAAGTTCTCTTGCATTTTTTGGGTCTTTCTTTTACTCTCTATCTTTCTTTTCAAATTGGAATCCATAGTATCATATCATTATTCTTAGTTTACCTATTTTTTTTTTCTTTTAAATGTCTAGCTTAATCTTCATGCTTTTCTACATGATTTCATTAATTGATTTGTTTTGATCAATATGTTAGTTTAAATGTAAATTATAAAAGAAACAAACTAAACTAAGTATGTCCTTTAGATTTCCATGCCCCTTTAGTCAAATAAACTAACATCTCATTTCAACATACATTTTCTTTAGTCAATTTGTTAGTTCAAATGTAGATTGTTCCAGAAATGAATGGAGTTTACCTAATTTATGTTCAAATTCAACGGATTATTTATTGTTTCATGCTTTTTCTTTTGATTCACTTGAAATTTCATTTATGCAAGATTATTTTACATTTATATACTACTTTAAGTTTAAATTACTGAATAAATGAACTCAAATTATCTAATTATATTTGGTTGGTTGTTGCTTCCTGTTGTGGGGATATTGAGCTTGGCCTAGAAAGCCTTAGAATTGGTGGAGTTAGGTTGGCCTACACAAAGAGCAAAAGTGAGCTAGAAACCATCTAATGTTACTTTGGTATGGCTACTTAAACACTTAAGCCAATGAGATAAGAATGCAATACCAATATATAAGTGATTAACAGTGTTTTTGATAGGAATCAAACTATGGGGCCCCTGACTCGCTGCCGAGCTTGAGGATTAGAGGGGCTGACATGACGAATCCTTATGTTCCAATCTACTCCTGCAGAGGCCAAGTACTTCCTTGCCGAGTTACCTCTAATACAGTACCGTATGACCACTAAGTATTCTGTAGTATGCCAAGTTGACAATTATTCTCTATTGCCGAGTTGACGATTATTCTCTATTGCTGAATCAACTAATTACTTGGCATCTTACTTACCAAGAAGCTGAGAGAGAGAGATCAGACTAACTAGGCCATCTTTGCTTAGATAAACCCATTTGTCTGTACTTTTTATCCGCATCTCCTAACAACCTTGCCAATGCAACATCGCTACATGTACAGTATCATATGTAGAATCTGTAGCACCAATGATTGTTTTCTTTGTATATTCATTTTTACCCTTTTGTCTCATGTACATTGCTTCTTCAGGAAATATCCTTATTGTCTTTTCCCTTTTGGGCAAGTTACCCTAACTTATGGGTATAAATACTCTTATTCTTGCAATTGTAGGAGATCAGATGACCTTTAATACACTTGAGTACTTTCTTCTTTACGTAAACATTACTTGTTTACTCTCAACATCACTCTTATCCTTTCCCTTAAGCAAGGTTAGGTAGCGAGCAACCTCATTGGACCAATTCATGCATCATATCAAATTGTATCATGAGTCTTTGGAAGTTCCTTTGGTGCGTCATATTCTCTGGAGTTATTTATGGGTTTTTGCTTACTACTTCATTCATCATTTTACCCTTTTTCATACCTTTCCTTATTAACCTTTTTCGAGTTTTCTGTAAGCTTGGACCTATTTAGTGATCGGCTTTATCTATTCTTGTTTACGATTCGCATTAGCTTTAGTTGGAGCCTATTAGAAAAATGATTCATACTATCCCAAATTAGTCCTTGCCTAAAGATTACTTAAGGAGAAAAGAAGCAGAAACATACTTGATTCCATGTATGAGATAATGTCAATCTAGGATGAATTGATCTTTTAATTGATCGTACGTACTATCATAAGATGGGAACCCTAATAACTAAATAGTTTGTAATGTACATCAATCAAGGACTACATCCATTATATATATATACATATAGCCTTAATGGGCTAACCATTAATTTATCCCATCATTAATTAGTAATTAGCCTTAGGAATTCTACACATTTATTCATTTATTTTTAGCCCTCACACTTTATAATAGATGATTAGGACCATTGTACCTTATTAGATTAATATTGTTAGGTCCTTAAACTTTCTTACAGTAATAAATATACAATCATTAATGCAATACATATGCATCCATATGTCTAAATGCGCATATGAGTGTATGCATACATGGCATGAAATCTACAATTTTAACAATCTCCCACTTGGACTACATAGCCATGTGAGTGAATAACCTATCCTCCAATCATATATAAATTACTTTATACTAGTTGAATGTGCATTACATTTAAGTTATCTTAACATCTTGTCTATTAGTCTCACTAATACAGGAACTAAAGGGGTAGTCATGCAAATTTTAGTGCAACTAAACTCACATTGGTCATAAGTACCAACTCTACCAAATGACATAGATAGTGTGATTGCATGGCATGGTAAATACGTATAAAGTGATCTATACATGCCTATTCTCAACTGGTCCAATTTAAAACTTAACCAAATGAGATCGGTGTTCAAAATAACATAATAATTGAATAAAAATGGATACAACATTATTAATAACTAATGTTATGACAATAAAAACAAAATGTATCAAGCTACACAAACAATGATAAGAGGAAAACCCATTGATGAAATGGCTTCCAAGCTGATGACATCCATGCCATACAAATGCTCATGAAAAATCGTAGGTGTTAATGCCTTTGTAAGTAGATTGCAATCATATGGTTTGTCCCTATAAACTCAATACTAGTCAAACAACTTTGAATTCTTTCCTTCACAACAAGGAAGTTAATTTGTATATGTTTCAACTTTGACAAACTTTTGTTGCTATTCGAGTACAAGACTATAGCCCTATTGTCATAGTACATCTTAAGCGGCCTCTTAATGCCATCAACAATATTTAGTCTAGAAATGAAGTTACGTAGCCTTATAGTGTAATTAGATGCCTCATAACCTGTAATGAGCTCTACTTCCATAGTAGAAGAAGTGATAAGAGCTCGTTTGGCATTTTTTGTGAAATTACACCTCCATCCAATAGAAACACATAACTAGACATAGATTTTCTACTATCTTGGCAACCAGCGAAGTAAGAGTTAAAATACCCTACTATCTCAAGTTTCTTTAATTTCTTGTATGTGAGCATATATCCCTGTGTCTTCTCTAAATATTTGAAGACTCTCTTAATTGCTACCTAATGTTGCCATCCTAGATTACTTTAGTATTTGCTTAGCATTCCCACTATGAACACAAGACTTGGATATGTGCAGATTTGTACGTAAATGAGACTTCTTGCTATAGCTGCATATGGGATGGTTTTCATGAATTTAGAATCTATTTCATTATTTGGACATTGCTTTAGGCTAAATCTATCTCCCTTTGACATGGGTGTGTCTTGTGGCTTACAATTTTACATGTTAAACCTTTGTAGTACCTTTTCGATATAACCCATTTGGGATAAAGCGGGAATTCCTTGTGAGCGATTATGATGAATCTGGATCCTTAATACGTATCATGCTTTTCTAAGATCCTTCATTTTGAGACATTTTAAAAGAGATTTCTTAATTTCCCAAAGAAGCTTTAGGTCATTTCTAGCAAGTAGAATATCATCTACATACAACATAAGGAATATAAATCTACTCCTATTGAACTTGTAGCACATACAATCTTCAACAATATTCTCCTCATAACCTAATGAGAGAACAACTTAGTGAAATTTAAGGTACCATTGATGGGATACCTGCCTGAGCCCATATATGTACTTAAGTTTGTAGACTAAGTAGTTATTTTCTTTTGAAGATAACCTCTTTGGTTGCATCATATAAATGGTTTCCTTAATCTCTTCATTTAGGAAAGTTGTTTTAATGTTCATCTAATATAACTCAAGGTCAAAATATGCCACAAGTTCTATAATGGTCATACAGGAGTCCTTTACTCCTTATAATTGATGCCTTCCTTCTAAGTAAATCCTTTCGCAATAAGTTGGGTCTTATACCTTTCCACATTTCCCCATGAATCCCTTTTGGTTTCAAATAGTCATATACAACCAATAGGTTTCACACCTTTGGGTAATGGGATAAGGTCCCAAATATTGTTGTCATTCATGGATTGGATTTCATTACCCATGGCTTTGATCCATTTCTAGGAGTTTGAACATTTCATTGCTTCATGAAAATTGAGCAGATCATCTCCCTTTAAGTCATCATTTATTTCATGTGCATTGAGATGTATAATGTGATAACTAGATATTGCATTTCTCTTTTCTCTTGTGAACCATCTAAGAAGCACTAGTTCTTCTTGGGTTTAAGGTTATCTAGTTTGACCATGAGGTTCCTCTTGAGGAACTAGTTGAGGAACTTCTTCTTGATGCGTGAAAGGTTCAACAATTTCATTTGTTTTTATTGGATGCTATGGAAGGATCACAATAAGAATGGAAATTTGATTGTGATCTATAGTTATTAAAGGAGAAGTAATAGAATCCTCTTCAAAAACGAAATTCTTCACCTTATCTTCCCCCTAAACTTAACATCCTAAAAGAATTGGGCATTTCCTATCTCAAAGAACATATTTGTCTTGGGATTGTAGAATTTATCACCCCTTGACCTTTAGAATAAGCCACAAAATAGGTACTAATAGTTCTTAAGTCTAGCTTCTTCTCATTTAGCTTATAAGGTCTAGCATTAGTTGGACATCCTTATATTTATAGATGCCTTAAGATAGGTTTCTTACTTGTCCACAATTCATAGGAGTTTTTTTAGTAACCTTTGTTAGTATGCAGCTGAAGATATAAGCTATAGTTTTGAGTACATCACCCTAATGTAACTTAGGCAAGATTGTATGAGAAATCATACTTCTTACCATGTCTTTAAGGTATCTATTTTGTCTCCTTGCAACATCATTCATGTTTGGACATCCCAGCATGGTATCTTGAGGAATGATCCCATAGTCCTCTAAATGTATTGCAAAAGTACTTAGATGATGTTCACTTGATCTGTCGTACTGACTATAGTATCTACTACTGTGATTGAATCTAATAGCCTTAATGGTCTTACCAAGTTGATTTTCAACTTCAGCTTTGAAATACTTAAAAATGTCCAGTGCTTGTGACTTCTCATGAATTAAATATAAGTAACCATAGCAAGAGTAATTGTTAATGATGTGATGAAATAGCATTGGCCATTCTAAGCAACAGTAGAGAATGGCCTGTAAATGTCAGTCTGTATTATTCTAAGATGTCTTTTGCTCTTTTAGTGGCTATATTCTTATCATTTTTTGTTTTGTTTAGTGCTTGTAGACACTTAATTTTTATGCTACACCCTAGAATTTTTAGAATAGGGTAAAGGTTAAAACAAGCTCTTAAAGCTTTGTATGAAAGACTAAGTGTTTTTTTAATTAAGAATGGATTCTAAAAGGCTAAGGTAGATACAACCTTGTTTTTTAAACACTATGATCATGATATTCTAGTAGTTCAAATATATATTGATGATATTATTTTCGGATCTACTAATGAAATATTTTACAAGGAGTTGTCTAAGCTTATGCGAGTTGAGTTTAAGATGTCATTAATGGGTGAACTGAATTTCTTTCTTGGACTCTAAATCAAACAAACCAATGATGGGATCTTTTGCATTGAGAGAAATACACCAAGCAGATCCTAAAGAAGTTTTGTATGGAAAATGTCAAAGGTATATCTACGCTCATGGTTTCCTCAACTAGTTTAGATCCTGATGATATAGGTAAAAAAGTCAATGAAAAGCTTTATAGAAGTTTAATTGTTTCACTTCTATATTTGATTGCATCTACATCGAACATATCATTTAGTATGTGTATCTATGTATGTTTTCAATCTAAACCAATTGAAATACACTTATCAACTATAAAAAGGATTTTCAAGTGTATATCTTGCACCACAAAGTTAAGAATTTGGTATCTAAAGAATTGAAACTTTGATTTGATTAATTACTCAAATGCTGACTATATTGGATATAAGATAGATAGAAACAGTACCTTAGGTACTTACCAATTTTTAAGGGATGAATTTGTTTCTTGGTATTTGAAGAAGCAAAATTCTGCTATCTTATCTACAGTTGGAGCTGAGTATGTTTCAATTGGCAATTGTTGTGCTCAAATTTTATGAATTAAATAACAACTATCTGATTATGGGCTAAATTTGAAAAGTATTTCAATAAAATGTGATAATAAAAGTACAATTAACTTAACTAAGAATCCAGTGCATCATTCTAAATCTAAGCACATTGAAGTAATGCATCATTTTATACATGATTATGTTAATAATGGTGATAAAAACATTGAATTTGTGTCAACTGAAAAATTAGTTAGCTGATATTTCACCAAGCCTCTTGATAAGACAAAATTTGAGCTCATGAGAAATGAAGTTGGTGTTTGTTATCTTTTTGTATGAATAGTTGAATGACGAGCATATTGTAAAAATTGTGTATATTATTCACATGCTTAATTAATTCTCAAATACTATAGAAATCGTGTGCATATGTATGTTTATTTTATTTGTTGATTAATTTATTTTGTATAGCTAAATATAGTACCTTAGCTAATAAAATAATTTTATTAATTACCAGATGTGAAATATTAGGATAATAGATTTTTTAAAAGACTTAGGAAACTTGATTGATTCTTAATTTTACCATTGAAGGCAATTAATAAACCACCATTTTTGGTTTTCCCCTACGTCAATCGTTTGTAACAGTCAGTTCATTCACTTTTCAATTTTGTATGTGCTCCTCTCCAACGATTAGTGAGCTACTTATTTTTTTTACAACCATCTTTCTCTTTCTTACTCTAATTCTATCTTTGAATTTAACTATGCTTCTCCACTTCTTCACAATCTTTTTTATCACGTTTTATCTCTAACTTCTTTAAATCCCCATTCAATCATAATTTCAAGTCACTTCTCTTGCAATTCATCTTCTCATTCTCTCTTGCATTTTTTGAATTTTTTTTTTAAGCTCATTCCCTATTATTCTTCTCATTTTCTCTTCATGGTTCCAAGAAAATCCTCTTGTCTTGGTCTTAAAACTAAGAAGGATCTAAGAAACACTAAAGAGAACCCATACTCTCCAGTAGACGAACCTTTAAATTCTAAACAAGCCTCAGTTCAATAATCTAAAAACCCTAATTTTGGATACCTTAACCTTAACCTTGATCAAATCGAAACTACTAGTAAAGAAAAGCATAATGGTGACAAGATTGGGAGTTCCTTAAGTGAGGAAATTGCTGAAACTGACTAAGAGTATAAACAAAAGTTTGAGGATGATGAGGAAACAGAGGAAAGACGAAAATCTATGAGTGAAGAAAAGGATGTTGAGATAGAACCACATTCAAAACCATACATAGAGTCGGATTTAAAGTTTGAACTAGAAGTAGAAACCATTGCTGAGTGTTTTGAGTAGAATAAGATAGAGAAGAAAAATAAGGCCTAGAACTGTGTTTGTTTCATCTTTCAAACAAAAGCAGTTCATAGAGCCAAGTATAGTTGGGTTTGAGTTTTTCGAAAAGAGTGGATTCTATTGAGATGAGTTCTTAGATATTTTAGGATGCAAGAACATTTGTACTATTGAAATTATTGTGTATGGTGAATTATTGGTTGAGTTCTATGATAATCTTAATATGGATTACAGGGAAATGTGGCTGTCTAAAGTGAATGGACAGAAATTAGAAATTTTGAAGGATGATATTCAAAGATGCTTTGGGATTCCTAGAATGATCAATGATAGAGAATTGATGAAATGGTATAGGAAACATATTTTTCAAGAACTAAATAAGGGTAAATGGATTTGGCTTAGAAAGGAAGTTAGTGTTTTTAACTTTAGGCTGATTGTGTGAATGCTCCATAAGTTGGTTATTAGTTGTATACTTCCAAAGAAGGAAAGTACAACTAGGATTTCAAAGGAAAATGCCATAGTTATCTTAGCTATGATTTTACTAATGAAATTGTTTGAATATAAGAAGGTCAAGATTCCGAAAGTAACAAGGAAGGAAATACCCATTCAAGTGATTAGAGGAGATCACTAGCATCACATGGCTATTAATGTAAAGAATAAGATCTGGTACATTGATGATTGGGCATTCTACGTCCATGATAGGCAAAAGAAGAATAAGTTGCCTAGAGCAATGTTTGAAGGAGAGTTATTAGAAGCAATTTTAGGATCTGATTTAGAACCTGAATTAGAACCAGTGAAAAAAGTAAGCAAGAAGAGAAAGGGCAATGAGATTTTAAGAGGAAAGAAGAAGAAATCTAAGAAGAATTATGAAGTCAGAATAGGAAGGAAGTTTGAGATTAAGGAACAGAAGAAGGCACCTGAATCAGAAGATGATTCAAAACCAGTTTTGAAGGAAGGATCTAGTGAATCTTCTAAGGTAGAGGTAGTTTCAAAGGAAGAGATTGAGCACGTAATAGAGATAAGAATGGATTGGCTGTTAAGAAAATTCCAATCTTTATTAATAGAGGAATTTGAAAAACCATCGTCCAAACAATGTCTAACAATTATCTCTTCACCTAAGAAATCCTCTCCTTAACCTTATGTGGAACCAAAGATTCCATTCTTCGAACCTCCAACTTTTGATCAATTTGATCATCTAAAATCTTTAGCACTAATAGAACAACAACAATTTCTTGTTTCCGTTGCCTCAAAACCATAGTCATCTCCTCCAACTACAAAAGTTCCATCTCCACAAGCTAATTCTAGCTTGCTTACTAATCAAGTCCCTTAAGTTGATGAGTCTGCTTAAGTATTAGAGAAACTACTACCATAAATTCCTTCAACAACCATTTTGATGCTACCATTGAAGGAGTTCTAGTCCACCTCCACCACTTTAACAACTAAGTTCTTCTAGCATTCCTTAGATTAAGAAGGGTTGTCTTAAGAAGAAAAAGAAGAAGCCTACTTAATTTTAGTCTTTTGTGTTTAAGTGTCATTATCTATTTGTTTCAAGTTTGTTTTTGTCTTTAGTCAAAATTCTGTCTAATGTTATATTTTAGAATTAGATGTTCAAAGTTATGTTCTACTTCTTTCTTTTTAGAATTATGTTTAAAGTCCAATTCAAAATCAAACTAATGTATTTAGATTGATTAATGAAATATTAGTTTTTCTTTCTCCAAGTATGTTATCAATTTTTTCCTGTCCATATCAAATTTAGAGGAAGTAAAAAGTAAGTGATGATAACAAAAGGGGGAGAAATATAGAAAAATATTGACTTAAGAAGTATAATTGGCGACCCTTTAAGAACGAGAACTGATATAAAAGAATTTTGGAAAATTATTGGACTTTAAAATTCTTTAATAATCTGTGCTTAAATTTGTTGTGACCTGATATGAATTGCTTAACAAAACCTTTCACAAATTATTTAATGTTTTTTTGAATCATCTAAAAGTAGGAGAATGTTGAGTTCTCTCATAAGTGTTTTGATGATAAAAAAAAAAAAAAAGCGTAAAAATATTTAACAAGTTTGCTAAGTGTGCAGGTCAATAATCAGAACATAGGATTTTTACTTTAGTACTTATTTTGAAAATTAGAACCAAATTCAGAACCACTGTTTAGTATCAAAAGTTAGAGAGCAAAATGTTTCATGAAGTATTTTGGACTTATAAAAGTTTGAAGGCCAAGCTCCACTTGTTGGATATATTTGGATGATATATCCAAAATGTTTCACTAAGTTAGTTAATTAAATCTATGGGGATTAAAGAGAAATTAAAATATTTATTTTAAGGATAAGCATAATAGGATATGATGTCTAATGACAATGAGTAAGATTTTATTGAAGGCATTTGTTAGAACTATCACGAGATTTTTGAAGGTTTGTTATCAAGATATGAAGAGAATTTTAAGAAATTCAAAATTAGATCTTTATTTGAATTCAAAATAAGAATGGATAAGGATATATATGTGAAGATATGATAAGGATGAATCTTGTCTTGTTGATGTTAATTTTTATCAAACTCAAATGAGCTGTTATACCGGTACTTTCTAAGCTTGTGTACTCAAATATATCAGATTTTCTCAATAAACACGAGCAGGTAACATCAAGAAAATTATTTCAGAAGCTTCAAGATTTAAATTCAAAAGCATCAAGCATCAATACTTACTCTTAATTTTTAAGAGATATTTATTTTCAAAAAGGAATATAATTTTCAAAAGCTTTATTGGAGAAACATGAAGGGAAATAAAAGCATTTTACAAAAGAATGCCTACATAATACATCAAATAAAAACACAAGAAGTGTAACGTTCAAATTTAGTTTGAATTCAAATGATTTAGCCTCTACAATTTATGGGATTACAACAACTAATGGATGAATCAAGACTTTTTTGAATTATTCAAGATTTGATCAAGAGTTGTCCACAATTCTAGCAAAGAGATGTTGCATTAGAAAACATAAAAGCAGACAAGTTTAAAATTTTCAAGATAGAGATCAACAGATCAAAGATCCATTCATTTTCTTAAATCTTAATATTTAAGAGAATTAAAAACCATATTCAGAATCTAATTCAAAGACAATATTCTCTAATCTACTTTCATGTTCTAAACTTATTGTATACTTTACTTGAGAGGATCTTTGTATTTTGTCCTCATTACATCCGTAAATACAATTGTTTGTATGATAGGCTTTGTGTGAAGGAGAGAATCAAATTTTGTAGCTTTATATGTAGGCAAGGATAGTCTTATGAGACAAAGTAGAAAAATTTGTAATTATTTCTCTCTTGTTAAAGATAGTGAAACGTAGATAGTGGAACAACATTGGTTAGGATTACCGAATCCCTAGTAGTAGAGTTGAAAGAGTATAGTAGGCATAAGGTCGAAGTATTATAAAACTCTTGCTTAATCTTCTCATCCTTAATCTCCTTTATTTTTGTGCTTTATTTATTTTCATATATTGTTTTGCACCTAATCTTGTTAAAGTAATAAAAAAGGACATCTTTAATTTTGCTTAGCACAAAAGTTTCAAACATTGAAGTAACCAATTTACTCCTCCTCTTGGTTACTTTTTAGACTTACAATTGAATATAACATGTGTTAGAGTTACTGAAGTTGGTCAATTAGGGGGCCTTAAGTGTACTAGTCAACTTTAAAGAAGTATTGATTTTATGACACTTGAAGGATAATCTTAGAGAGAGGCTTAGACGGAGGAACATATAAGCCTGATGTCTTGATGAATTTGGTGTTTGATCTTCTACAAAGTTATTCTAGTATGGAAACAATGTATGCAGAAAGTATGTTGATGCTTTTAATGTTCCAAATGAGGAGTAAGAGACTTATATATACAAATTTTAGCCTTTGAAGATGATTGTTAGATGAAGTTGAGATGGATGAAACGAATTCGTTATTGCTTAAAGCCATTGGATTGACTCTAACAATTGAGGGTCATGATTGAAGCCTTTAACTCCTATAATAAGTTGTAGACTTTGGGCTTAGCTTGGGGCTAGGCTGGGCTATTATACCTTAAACTAAGGAGTCGTAACATCCATGTTGTGTAAACTAATCTACGCTAGAAGCATGACCTTAGTTGCTAGCGTAGATATAGCTTACACAAAGCGTTCACCACTCCTCTACTAGGGGACCTGATGAGACTCTATTAATTTTCTTAAAGGTTAGTACAGTTGATAAACCAAATAGAAATCTAGTCGAGTAGCCTTGAATCTCACTCCCCAACCTCATTCTTTAATTTTCTAAATCAAATAGAAATCTAGTCAGGTAGTCTTGAATCTCACTTCTCGACCCTATTCTCTAATTTTCTAAAACTTGAAGTAATATTGGTGAATCTATCGGGAAACCTACAAAATAGTTATAAGGGAATGGGAGACAGCTTGCTCAGTAAATGGGACAAAGACAATACTACATATTTGACTCAAAATAATCAAGGTTTTCAAGCAAAGTTTAGTTATATGTTATGCATGTACAAGCAAATACCATCGCACGACGTTATTTAGTTTGTCGTAAGATTATAGAAATTTTGCCGCACTAATTCGGGTTGAGGAGTTTGAAGTCGTACACTTTGCAAATTGGAACTAAACCAAGGATTATGTAATGGAGAATACACTATACCTGATACTTCACTTTGAACTATAATCCCTAACCTTACCGTAATTTCCTCTCTTGTTACTTAATTCAACTAAGGGTAAGGAGATGACGATTTTAGCTATCCTCATCGAACGGTTTGTGTTTGGCTTGAAAATTCTAGTCGTTTCTCCTTATAGGTTGTGATGCAAGTCTTGTTTGTAGTTAAGTTGAATTTGTATTGGATTTCTTTTGAGGTGATCTCATTATTTCAGACAGTCCAAAGTAAGTAGTATCATAAAGCAATCAATATAGAAGTCTAACACTCAAAATAGGACAACCATATTTAAGCATACACATTACATATGTACAAACAACTAACTTACAATTATAAACAAGACATATATTAAGGTCTCTAAGTATTCTTAAATAATACTTCAAAGTGTGGTAAAATACTGATCTCACTTACTTGGATATTAATACTTGGATATTGATGCTTGTTCTTCTTATGTATCGCTCTTGTCTTCCTTTATTATCCCTAATATTTAATATGTAACATATGAGTTCATTTTAACATTTAAATATGTACCTCAATTGTGTTAGGTGAGTTTTCTAAAGTGTTTATTAGGTATTAGTTAAGTAGGGTGCATTATGACCAAGGTTCCAACCTAGTACAGGTTGCTGCTCGATAGTTTATGATCAAGGTTTTTACTTCAGTAGATTCTTATAAGTTATAGGCAAGCGACTTCCTTATCTACTCTTCGGCTTCTACTAATCCAATATTTAGTATCAACCATCTTCGAATGCCCAATTACTCTTACATTTAGCTTTTTCCATGGAACTACTTTCTAATTAAGTTTTTGACTTAGGATCTAACTTAACATTGTAGTATGGGTTATTGTCCGAGAAGCTTCTGACTTATATTCTAGCTTTGATAAAAGCATAAAATTCATAAATAAATCACCTGCTGACCTACTATCGGACTCTTGTTGTGATTAAGGATTTTCATGCTAGTCTACATTTTGACCTAGTTTCTGACCTTCGATCAAAAATTAGATTCTTATTTAAGAAGTTCTTGATTTATAGTTTGTCTCTAAAAATAGGGTTAAGTCAAAAGAAAAAGCCACTTTCTAATCTAAATCCAATTTTTGTGTATTCAATACTAGGTTATATTCTAATTTACTTTTTGACATAATTTCTCACCTTGTTGCTACTAGTACATCTAGCTATTTTACATGTACTTCACTTACCCTGAGTTTCTTGATCTCCAAAATCTTGCATATAAAGTAAGTATCAACTAAGTACTTTCACCATTTATATTCCTTCTCATTATATCATCAACTAAATCATAGTTGCATTAAAACTTGACAAATTTTATCATAATCACCAAATACCTAGTTTTATTTAAAAATCACCGTTTCTACACTTATGATGAACCACTTTCAGCTACTATATGTGGGTAAATATAGACTCTACCTTGATTTTATCAAGTATAGATCAAGCTCCTTAACAAAATACTCTATCCAATGCACTGATTACATGAAAATAGAATTTTCTTAAAAATTTGGTAACTCGATTTAAAAAATCTGACCACACAACATTAAAATCTAACATCTTAGAAGTATATTCATAAAATTTCAAGTCGAAATTACACTAATTGGTTTTTCAAAAACCCAATTAAAATTTAGAGCACGGGAAGTTTTTATTAAGAACTTCATATCTACACTCAAAATTTTGAAGATTTGAATTTTTCATGTAAAAATATTTAGGAAAACCAAATTTCAAAATTTTTGAAATTTGTTTGCTATTTTTAGTTAATTTTAGTTAAAAATGATGAAATTAAGCACTTATAAAAAACTAAGAGCTCTAGCCACCATGGGAGGAGAGTGATTGTCAGTAGTAACCACCACCATTCATCTTTTTAGGAAACCACTTGGTTTCACTTCCAGTTGATTATTTTCCTTGGGAACCCCCAAATCCCTTATTTTATGCAATATTTTTCTTCATTTCTTTTCCCCACTTTTCTCTCTTTATTTTTCTTTCTTAGAATTTTCAAGAGCTCAAAATGAGCAAAACCCTCATCCAAAATACAGATTGCATTTTATATTATTGTCTAGTGTTAGTTTGATTTTATTAGCCTATAATTTACATGTGTTAGTGGTTTAAATTAGGTGAAAAAAAAGTTATTCCTTTTCTAATCTTGTTTCTCCCATCTCGCTACACCTCAACTAGGTTTCCTCAATTGTCTAAGAGTTTTCTATAATTTTCTACATATTTTATTTATTTAGTTAATGAACTTTACTAATTTTCGACTATTTACAATAATTATGGATACATATATTAACATAATAGTTATACCCAATGTATATAAATGTCTTTTATATATTATTTAATGTATTATATTAATTATATTACACTTGTAATTTATCTTTAAGAGTTCATTAATTTTCAAAACTTATATTATTCGTTATCGTTAATTATATAATAATATAGTAAATTTTTACTATTTTAACTATATTTTTAATATTTTATTATATTTTTAAACTCTGAGTCTACGGGAACTCCTAGATTAATATTTCCAAGCCCCTCATAGATTCTTAGCCTAATTAGGTTACCTTTCTAAATACCTTAAATTAGTTACTAAACTCAGTCGTGCCAGTATAAGTTTCACATAGGCCTTAGACTTTATAAGGTTTCAAGAAGAAGCCTATTTCCTTTCATAAGAAAACCCCTCTTAAGGTTTACTAAACCAAGGGATGCCTAAATAGATATCAAAAGATATTTTTCAAGTCTATTTCCGTACATAAAACAATTAAGTAAGGTTGAGAGCATAAAATCCGTTCAATAATCCCTATTTTGAGCCTCCTAAGTGATAGTTCCTTGAAACATCCCTAATTGGGCTTAGTTTCTTGGACCAAATGAATAGCTTAATAATTCAATTTGTAGAATTAAATTAGACTAAAAACTTAATTGCCAAAATAGCCCTTTACATTTGGCAATATATAAAGTTAGTTCAAGAATGTACTTGAGAAGGCCATTGCTAAGGTGGATTTTGAATGCTTGTAAGAGGGAAACCTATTTTATGCTTGTATATTTACATATGATGACATTAAATTGGTAAGCTAAAAGCAACAATGAAACTTGAGACGAGTGCTAACATTTTGTATTGTAATTTACTTATTTCTTGAAAAAATCATTATAGATATGGTTGGTCTCTTAACTGTAATTTCAATAGGCATTAACAATTTCTCCATTTCCTTTGCAATGGATAATCATGTTTAATGGGGAATTTAATTACTTCTTTTAATTCAAAAAGGAAAAGATAGCATGTGCATGCAGGGAATGATATATAGTTTTTATCATCTTTGAAGCTGAGATCTTTTGTAAGAAGATTATGGCTGATGTCCTAAGTACTAGGTACGAATCTATTCTAATCCATGTTTACCTATGGATTTGTATTTGTTTTTCAATGTGAAACCCAACTGTTATGTAACATGCAAATTAGAGAGTACTGTAAGTTCTTTCAATGGGTAGATTGTCTAATATGATATGAATGGTTTTCCATTTATGAGTTTACGCGTGGAAATAATATAATTTAATGGGAAAAATAAATTAAATTGTCTTTCTTGTTTTTACGGTTTTTAAAATTTTGAGGGGTTTTAATGGATTCGATAATTTTTAGGGATATCCCAAATTCAAGAAATAAGAAAATAAATTGGATGTGAATGTATTATTCTTTGGATACTACAACATCAAAAATAATACAAGCTAAGGTTTCTGCTCCTTTTAATTGATTTGAGATCACGAGTAAAGATTACAAAGGGATTTTAAAAACAATCAACCTATATAATAGCATGATTGATCAGTTTCAAAGGGAAGGGTGGTTTGCCATTATTGTTAGTTTGCCACCATTAATAAGAACAAGGGTTTTAGAGAATAAAAGCTCTAGGGTTGTTTGATTTAATATGGAATTCACTAATTTAATGAAAATTGCTTAAGAGAGTATTTACAATAGGCTCTGTAATCCTAACATCAGAAAAGTAACGTAAGTTCTTCTAGTAAGGACTTAATTATAGAAGACAAAATAGAGCTAAATCAAATACTAGGATAAAAAAAATGAAAAAATACTTAAAAATAATGTCATAAAATAAAACAATGGAATAAATTGCAAGTCTTCAATAGTCCACACCATGTATGAAGTTGGCACCACTTGATTAGCATCTGTGCAATCGCCACATAAAGTTAACCTAATCCAATGTTTCCATAGAAAATAAGTGAACTTCCCATACTCCCATACAAAAGTTGCCATAACTTGCTATAAGTCTTCAAATTGCTAGAATAAGGAATATGATCCCTATTAGGATGGGTTGATTCAATCATACTTATTTTAAACATATCAAGTTAAATCTCTTTTAAGTCATCCTAAGTTTATAGACGTAACTCTCTTTTCTAAGTCTTATCCCTTAGTCTAAGGAGTCAGGTATACACTATATTTGGCTTTAAAAGCCAAAATCAATTTTAGCCTTTTATAAAAAGTAAACAATTTTCTTTTCCTCCATCAATTATTAAAGCATAACCTCATTTCATCCATTACTAAAGCATAATGTTTATGTAACCATAAGATATAATGAAAATTTCAAATAAGAGAGTAAGTGAACTTTTATTTTTTTTAATGTTTTAAGTTTTACTTTTAATAAATTGGTGAGACAATGATTCATTGTTGCATCACATAGTTGGTTTTTTTTTTTTTTTAAATTTTAAATTCTAAGAAATTGAAGGTGGAATATATATATTTGTATCAACTTAGGTTCTTAAATATCAAATACTCAACATGATATGAATGTGTATGTGTATGTATATATTGTGTCCATGTGTTATTAATTCCATATCCTCTGCCCTAATGGTGTCCATCTCAGCCATAGCTTTTGGCAAGATCGTATTGAACTGGTGATCATGCTCGCATTTTTATATAATAAAATTTAACTACCTTTTGCAGTCCTTAAGTTTACATAGCATGCCACCCAACATGTGTACATTATCAAACAAGTGAGTATTAAACTTGAGTTATATCCTAAGACATTACTCAAAAATTCAAGAATAGTTGCTAAATAATTCATGAATACTTTAGAGGATTCGGATTCGGACATAATCAAGTCCACCTAGAAAATGCGGTGCTGCACGGACAAATGTGAATGTGCACTTTTCATCAATGCTATACTTGTTTCTACAAAATCGCCTGATAAGCATTACAAACATGCATCATATTCCATGAATTCGGAAATATTAGAATACCAAATGGACCAAAATCAGTATTAACATCATACTAAGGTACATAACATTTGATCAGTCGCATAACATGTGTGTTTGAGGAAGAAGTATTCGCAAAAACAAAATCCTAACTAATTGTAAGATCAACAATCATAACATCAACCGTTTGTGTATCAAAAGAAACCCCATTGCACTAGTCATAATGAATTGTAAAATTTAACCATAAATGCTAATTGAAAAAGTAGTAATATTGGCAAAAAATGAACCCACTGCACTAACCGAAATACTGTAAAATTTAACCCTAATTTCTAATTGAAGAAGGCGAAGTATCGGTAAGAACAACAAAAAATGCTAGAACTAGGACAATGGTTACCAGCGCCTGGGTGCGCTTCTGTACAGAAGTGGCGATCGACGGAGGCACTCTCTCTCATTGAAGTCTTGCAGCTTCGGTGAGAGCAAATTTGAAAGAAAGTGATGACCTATCCTCCTCCTCCTCCTCCTCCTAGACGTTGTATGTTATTTCGAATTTTTTAAGAAATTTTTCTTTTCAATTTTGAATTATTTTATTCATTATTTTTTGTAATAGAGATTTTCTATAAAATTACTATTACTAGTCTAAAATATAACTAAATATTGCAATAGTAATTCTATAAGGAACAAGGTAGGAACAGAATTATTACATGTAATATAAATAACAGTCCTTCTCCGATCCCTTGCTATTCCGAATAAATATATTAAGCCCTTTTTGCTTTATCTTATAAGAAAAACATAGCTGTCGCGTTTAGAACTTAAAGAGAATGTAAATGTTATTCCAGCAAATACTCGAGAAGAATCACTTTCATCTTTTGGAAGCTTCACAGTAAAAAGCGGAAATATAAAATTTTATTTAATATATATATACCCTTTTACCATCTACTTACTTCCAATGCTTATTTATTCCACGCAGATGATACCTTGGCAGATAACGTTATCCGCACGTGATAAGTGTATTTAGTTTTCCTAACACTAATCATTTTTAACATTATAATAAATTGGGGTAAGAAAGGCATAATCAAAATGTTCATGAAAGCTACATATGACTGAAAATTTAAATTTTCTGCAATAAAACTGGGATTATGTACTCAGCCTCTTATACATCTAAATGAGATGGTACCATGTAAGTCCATTTATTAATAAGAAATGCCATAGAAAATTCAGAGAGATAATCTTGCCTAAAACTTAGGTATCCTTGTTTTTCTTTTCTGTTCTTTTCTTTTTCTTTTTCATATGTGCAATAGTTTAAAATATGTGACCGTCTTTATAATAAGCTTTGATGTAGGACTAACACTATCAATTTCATGTTAATGGGTTGTGTTTTTTGTTAAAGTCAAATAGCTAGACTTATATCTAGACACAACTCATTTATTAATAGTGTTTGAAAACCTAAACATATATACTACTTTGTTTTATAAACAAATTTTGTATTTGAGTTGAATCAGTTTATTGATTAGAAAAATTCCAAAATAAATATATCATGGTTATTGAGTCTCAATTTGAAAAATATGTTTTTTGTATTATCCGTAATTTGCTCATTGCTTCTAATAGAAATTATATTGAGAACTATACTCATACTTCCAAAGATATGTTTCCATTTTATAAGCTAGATATATAAATAAATCTAGTGAAATCATAATAGAAAAGGAATCAAACCATATGACTTACTTAAACAAAAATTTAAGACATAATTGTTTAATGAGTTGATTTGCAACATTACATAAGTAATAAGTTAGACAAAAACTTGCTAATATGTTCAATTCAATTCTTACTAAATATATCATAGGTATCACTAATAAGGTTGGAACTTAATAAAATATATGCCTGAGATAAATATGTACACAAAACGTGTCACAAGTTTCACTAATGAGATAGGAACTTAATAAAATATATGCCTAAATAAATATGTATACGAAATGAAGTTTGACATTTATTATATTATAATTTTTTTCCAAAGAAAAATGTTAAAAATTAAAATATTGAAGAAAATGTAAAGTTGTGAGCACTACCCTTATGAAACTGTAATCAAAGTAAATAAGGACAATGATTAGAGAGAGAACGGTAGGAACTAATAAGAAAGATGATAGAGTGTGAGTGCACAAGGGGAAACTAGAGAATAGATTAAAATAAGAATATAATAGAATATGAGCTTAAACTACAAATATGAGAAATATTAATCTTAAACAATGGGTTTGCTAGGGAGATCCAAAAATATGTGGGAGACTTACATACTGAACAGGTTCATAATTAATAGGTTTAGATGCTAAACTAAAATTCATTGCATCGACTCATTTATTAATAGTCTCTAAATTTTTACAGAAACCTGATTATAATCGTGGTGGCGTTGTATCAATATTAGTGGGCCGGATTCCAAATTGTGAGCCTTACTACGACGAAATATAGGAGAAAGAGGAAGTATATGAAAAGAGGAAAATGGCTTATATGTATATTATATTATGAAGAGATTTTAGTAGATGAAGGAAAGCTTCCTGTTGACACTAAAATAAGGGGGAGTTAGTGAGAGATTAAATTGGGAGGAAAGTAGATGTAAGCCAAATAATTAAATAGAAGAAGGCAGACAACATAGATCAATGAAACTCATTAATTCATGAAAGCATGTCAGACAAATCAGCACCACTCCAAGTTTCTCTGAAACTTTAACGTACTTGTAGCTTTTATGTTAAGGTAAGGCGTAGTATTATTAGTATACCAGCAACAGCAACCACTCGATAGATTACAAAAGGAATCTCCAGCTGCAGCTATGCTATTTTTCCAGCTCTCATATTAATATAATATATAATATGATCTATATTAATTTTTATTTAATGAAACACTACTAATGCGATAATCAATAAAACAAACCTTGTACCAGCAAATCAAAAACTTTTCACGAAAGCAGCTTCTTTTGTAAATATTATAATGTCAATGTGTTGTGTAACCCCCCGTGGAGAAAACCAAAAATATAGAGGCAAACTTTTTGACCTAATCAAGTATGTCCACTATGCGTCTTCTAATATTGTGAAAAAACAAGAGGAACAGGAAAAAGGAAAAGAAAAAAAAAAAAAAAAAACAGAGTAGAATTCATACATTCACATCGGAATATAATCTCTCAAACGAGAATTAGAAATAAAAAACCTAATTTAATAGAACATATCGTCGTCAACACATGATTAACTTCAATTAGATTCTCCATATCCGATACCCACCCTAAACGTTTGTTTTACCACTCATCATAGCAATTAGAGAGAGAGAGAGAGAGAGAGAGAGAGAGAAAAAAAGAAAAAAGAAAAATACGACTCACTAACTAGTAACTAGGTAAAAAGGTCACGTACATACGTACCATATTATATAACATATATATATGGATTATCGAAACATCAAATTCCTCGATCAAAATGGTGGACGAACGGTTGCACTATTTCCATGCCATCCTTCAACACCCAATTGATGAACATTATTTGCCATACTATTAATTGGCAAATTAAGGAAAGGTAGACCCGAAGTCGGATCCGGAAATCCCAAACCACCTCCACCTTCACCTCCACCCGTCGCCTGCGATCCTTGAGGTGGCTGCATGTGCACCTGCTCATCCTCCCCCAAGGGCAGCCTCTCGTACGCAACATTAGTAAACGATGCTGCGATGACGATAACGGGCCCCGCCGCCACCAGCTCCCCCACCACGCTTCCTCCCACCACCTGCCCTTGCCCTCCAGCCAAATATATAGTCAGGCTGGTGGCTCCTGGAGGAGCTGGAGGAGGAAGGAAGGATCCCGAAAGCGATAGTATCTCAAACCTGCCGTGTAAAGTAACCACCGCGCCAGCTGCCGTGGGCTGGCGTAGGCTGACATTGGTAACCGTGCCGCTTCCACTCATGACGCAGACTCCACGCTGGCGGCGGCGTGCGTATGTTGCTACGCAATCGAATACATCACATCCATTCCCGACTTCAAGGATGTGTGCCCTAAGACAGTTGGCACTTTCCCTAGTGATGATGACTGGGGGTTTAGGCTTGTTCTTGGAGCCCGGTGGACGTCCACGGGGACGACGCGCGATGAAATCGCCGCCCTGTTGACCACCAGAGACGTCGATGTCCTGGCCGACTTCCGATTCGTGACGGTTGTCGGAAAATATGTTGCTGGGGTTGTTGGATCTATTGTTGTTGTTGACGTCATCCTCGGACTCAGGTTGTGGGGGTCTTTGGAGCCTTAAATCAGGTCTTTGAAGATGAGGGAGGTAACCTAAATCCAAACCAGCCATGTTAACAACATCCAAAAGGTAAAGAAGAAACAGAAAACAAGGGGGAGAAAAATAATTAATAATAATAATTTGGATTATAAAACCCTAAAAACAAACAACTGTTTGTGGATTTTTGTTTATTATTTGTGTGATGAGTGAGTGAGTGAGAAAGAGAGAGAGATTATTATAAAGAAAGAGGAAAAGGGAAAGGAGAGATCACTTGTTCTACTTGGTCACTAGCAAACTTAGATTTGATTAGAGATTTTAGAAGGGAAAAAAAAAAAAAAAAAAGAAAGGGAAAGAGAGAAAGATAGAAAATTGAAAGAACAAAAAAAAAAAAAGGGAAGCAACAGGGTAACGAGGATCGAGTGCAGACGAAGGGAGGAGAAGAGAGAGAGAGAGAATACAAAGACATATACAGTCAGTTGTTTCTTACATGACCAAAGCATAAATATAGGCTATAAAAAATTCTCTGCTTTCTTGTATTTGTTTGAGGAAGAAGACAATGTGGTTGAGTTGAGGCCGAGTCTCATTTCTAGCGCGTGAGATCAAAGGGAAATATAATTGAAATATGCAAGTTGTATTAAGAACCTGTTCACCCTTGATTAAAAGTGGTAATCTACCTCAAATGAGCAGGTAGGTCCTTTGTTTGAAGATGGGTTATCTAAATTTTTATAAATTGTATTAATGAGATATAATATAAGGTAGGATTTTATATCCATCTTGAAACATGTTCAGAACTCATATTTATACGTAGCAATTATTTCTAGATTTTTAAGATGTCTTGTATTTATATTTTTGGGTAAAAATAATATCCATGTCTTTGTGAAATATCATTAATAAATATCAATATATTTTTTATAGAATAAATATTTAGATAACCAAACTACCATTTTGCCTTATTAATAGCAAAGATGTGATCTCAATTTAGCTTCAAACACTAAACAAAGAGCCAACATTTAGGACCTCATTATGACGACCGATGAAGTTGAAGTTTCAATTTATTTTTAGTCAACGTCGAGCCTGTATTGTTAACGTCATAAAATTTGATCATAAAATTAGCTATATTATTCAATCACTATTTTTTCCCAAACATAGTAGCATATAAAGTAATATTGTTATATCATAAAAGATGAATAAAAAGCTTACAGGTACCTTCAAGAATCTTACAACCTATAGGTTCCATTGATGACAAGTCTCATGATAGTTTTAGGATCTCGAGATTACAAAATAAAATTTGGTTTTAAATGTTAGAATGTACATCTATAGGGTAAGTTAGTGGTTTGCACTTTCTAGATTACCCACCTTGAACTCTCTTACTCTTTTGTCACTTCTAATGGTGGATTAGAATGAGCCAACATTGAAAACCCATACTTAAGGAATTAAATAGCAAATAATTGCAATTTCTTGCATATTAGTTTATATAGTTGAATAAAATATAAAATAGATAGGTAATAAGATCCCTTTTGGCTCAATAGATAGGTAATAAGACTAAAATGACTAAGTTGCTCATATCTTTTTCTCATCCAAACCCTAGGCATTATATTATTTACAACCCTAGATAATAATATCAACTCATACTTTAGCTATCGACAACTAATCCCATCAGCTTAGACCGATGCTCTAGACCACATCCACTAAGCCAACCATCTCCCCATCTAAACCTAGCTATTCGGTTCACCTGTATTGTTACATGGATCACATAACCTATAACCTTCTTGTGGATTTGCTCTCTTTTCCTCACTTAATGAAGAGTATAGACTTGAGTTACCATTACAAAAGCTCATTAGACTAAGGATCTTTCATGTATTTGCTTATCTTAGTTTGATGTAGGTTGACATCCTTAAGGATTTGTGCTAAGGAGTATAGATTAGTGCTGCATGGGTGATCTAGGCTAGCATGTGGTATGTATTTATCAATTCATAGGTGATTGGGTTTTAAGTGACTAGTATCACTACAAGTTGATAAGTTAGGGCTTGGTTTAGGTAGATTGATTTATCTAGATATCTTCTTAAGTCCAACACTTGGTTTAAGTGGCCATAGTGGTCTCAATCACCATGGATTTGGCCCTATTTAGGTTGTCTAAGTGGTTTAATTTCAATGCAATAAGGGTATGGTGGTGGTTTTATGGAGCTTTGGTGACGTGATGGTGGTTATTATGTGGGAAAGGAAAGAAGGAAAATGGACCAATAACCTAAGTAATAGCTATTCATGATAATATAGGGATGAATTGCTATTTGGAATTTTACGTAAAAGAGATTCCTCATGAAATGGTTATTGAAATGATCAAATTATAAGTATTTACAAAATAGCCATTCCATAAGAAAAGGGAAAGGAATGAATACTAATTTCACTTTAGTATAAAATAATATATGTAAATATTCCCTTTCGTTTCGCTTTTGGCCTATTTACTTACTGCATGAAATAAAAGAGGGATTAAAGCACAAATTAATAGGAATAGATAGAAGATGTAACAGATATTATGTACATTAAGTTGTTTAGTTGACATGAAAATAATATTAAGAATAAGGCGGCATTAACTCAAAGTGTTTATTATACCTCCTCTCTTTTCAAAACCCTAAAATCACTTTCTTTTTTTCTTACCTCCAGCTACCACATATGTTTGATCTTCAAATCTAGAATATTCACTCCAAATTTAGATAGAAAACTTCAAACTTGAAACAAATTAATCACTAATAATAGTCAAATATAACAATCTAAGAATAAATAAAGGATAGAAATGATGAAGAAGCAGTCAAAAAGGATGATTAGAGACCAAAAATCTGCTTATTTTTATTAAAACCATCACACGAATCTATTTTTACAATCTCTTACAAGAAATGAAACGACAAAGACAACACATGGTCATGACCTAGAATTAGCTAGAATGATGACCAGAAGCAAATTGAAAAAAAAAAAAAAATTGATCAAATTTCAAAAATGTAGATCTAAAAAAATTATGATTATATTGCTTGATTTTTTTTTTTCTTTAGGGCTTAGATTAAGAGAAAGATTGAAAAAAGATCCAAAAGCGCTAAAGAATTTAATGAGACAATTGGCCTAAGAAAACTTTCTTAATTTTTTTTTGTTCTTTATACACGTTCTTTGTAATATAGGATCAATCGTTAGAGATTAGTTGAGAGAGAAAAAGAGAGGAGGGTACATGAGAAGATAAGTCATCAAAAATAGTTGAGTTTGTTGGTAATGGAAGGTTATAGTAGATAGTTGGTTTTGTTAGTGATGGTTTGGTGGATGATGATACTGGTAGTGGTTGAATCAAATGGTGTCTCCAAGGAAAGGCATATGTATGAATAATAAAAATGTAGATCAATGAATAAAAATTCATAAGGGTAGGGGTATGAATTGCTATATAATATTTTGTATAATAGTAGTTGATATAAAATGACTATTTAGTATCTAAAATACAAATAAATACCATAATAGCCACTTCACATGAAATAAGTGGAGAGTGAAATGGTTATTCCTCCTTAATGAATATGTACATCATGTTTTTGATTGCTATGCCCTTAATACCTTGCCATGGGAACTTAGAGGTAGACATTTAGTAATTTTAGAAATGTCATCACCCCCGATTAAGCTTCGACCAAAGTTTAACTAGTATATCTCTCCAATATAGTTGCTTTGATGGTAGGTTCCTATGATCTCATGTGGCACAGATCAAGTATATCCAATAACCAATTCACATCTCAAATATCCTTGCAAAGGATATCTAAATCCTATAGTGAGAGGAAATTCTTATTTTTTATATTTAATAGATTGGGAGCCTTTGATTAAGTTTGTATCCACAATTGGTTGAAAGATTTTATTTAAGTTATGGCATGTAGCTAGGCTGCAAGTGAACATTAACTTCTAGAAATACCAACAAAAAGGAAAAAAGATTGGTAAAATCTTAGGTCAAAACTCATTTGGAACAATGACATTCTTAAAAGTCCCAAACTCTAGTGATGAGTGACAAAAATAAAATATGTGTAATTTGTACAAGTAGATCTGGTGGTCCAAAGGTCTATATAATCATGTCCATAATAAAAAGCAAATAAGAATCAAAAAAAGCAATTTCCAATCTTCAAATAAAATTTTATCGGCTCTAATTCTTAATTGTTTTCGTTTGAATGAATTATCATTGTTTTTTTTTTCTTTAAAAATTTGTAAAGTCTAATAAACAATATTTTTGGTGAAACAATCACAAAAACCACCCTAATTTTAGGTAAAAATGATAAGAAGTACGAATGAGATTAGCATTCCCATGTTAAGAGTAACATTACATAGCAAAATTGCGTATAAATCTGAATATAATTACTTAGATTCAAAACGTTTGGAATTTGGCGGCATACATATTTTTTTGTGTGTATATATGTATATACCATCTATGTATGAATGTATTATATATATATATATATATATATATTCATGCCCCTGTAGAGAAATGAGAATTATAAATTCTAGTTTTCATATGGACTAATCATGGCATTATAATCAATAAACCTTAGATTAATATGTGTGGATGGATTTAGATGATCAATACCTTTCAAGTATTGGTCTAAATATGAGAATTCGAAACCCAACCATGGATGTGGCAAGTTGACCACGTTGGGTAAAGGCAAAGCATTTGCCTCGACAAACCAATTCTATGTTTCTTCTTCTTCTCTCTCCTTTTTTTTTTTTTTTTTAATACTTCAACTAAGAAAACTTATGATAAGAAAAAGCAACCTAGATGTGTATCTTATAATTAAATTCCTAATTTAAGTTACTCAAATATTAATTGAGAATTTTACCAGCATAAAGCTAATTTGGAATGTTCCACGTTGGCTCTATCATTTATTTTTAAGCAAATAAGTATGATTCAACATAATAGTCTTTTTATCATATACACTTTCTTATTTGTGTTGCTAAAGAGAAATTCAGCTTTTTTCTTTTTCTTTTTTTTGGATAAATGACCAACGATAATGTGCAAGGACCAATATGTTAATTTTAAAATTTGAAAATACTTAAAAGAGGAAATTTTCAAAACTTAGCACATGGATCTTCAATGCATGCTACAATAACCTATTTTTTAATAATATTTTGAGAGAAAAGAAATCTGAAAAAATGAAAAGAAAAATGGAAAACATAAGATGTGGAAAAATTCTTCTACTTGATTTCACAATGAAATTACTCTCAAACTCTTAGTCTTCCACTTCTTCATTCTTCTTCAAAAATCAGCACTTCCTCCATTTTCAAATTCTTGATCATATTAAGTGTTCTTTTTTTTTTTTTTTACCCCTCCAAAATGGCATATAGATGACTTTTAGTAGGATCCTTATACTTTGATAACAAGAAAGATGAAGACATATAATTAACCAATCTTCCAGTATACATTGATTTGCACAATTTAGAATGTTTGATTATGCTAAATATAGTCGACATGAAGCATTTTTTTTTCTATTTGTTTTGCTTGTTATTAAAGAAATAGGGCATAAGAGTAGCAAGGTCTCAAAGTGTTGTAGGAGCAAGGGGTTGGGGAAGATACTGAGATACTATGGTATATGCAAGTGGTGTTTCTAATGAATGTTAGTTATTTCTTTTTAGTTGATAATTTTAAAAGCCATAGCATATGTGATTAGATGCTATTGTGAATCTTTTCTTATGCCTATAGGCTCGAATGAGATTATGCATAAGTGAAGGTTATTGATGGACTAAGAGACGCACTAATACAACGAGGCTAGTGGTGGTATGATTGTTGTGCAAATGAATCATATGTGGTGAATGATAATTTAAGTATGGTACTCTATACTTAAAATTAATCAATTTATCACCCTATACTTTTTGATTTCATTTGTTGTAACATTACATAAAAATAAAAAGTGTAACGATCTGACTAAAACTCTTCTTGCTAAGGTATTACCTAATTAGTGTCAAATGTCACATGATTTTGTTTCTTGGTGTAGTTATTTCCCAAGAGTTTGCCCATCTTATTATTGCACTTAGCCTAACACACTTAGCCTTGGAGTTTCAATTAACTTTAGGCTGTTAAACCAAAAGGCGTCTTGATGATTAGAATTTTATACTTTTTATATGAGAGATATCATAAGTTACCTTCCTCCTTCTCTCTATAGAATTGATGTCCTCATCAATTTGTTATACATGTTTAGGTGCACCACCAGATAGGGATGATATTAGAGGTACTCCCTTATAGGTTGAAGAGTTGCCCCCATCTTATGGCATTTGGCCATGGATGGCACTTAACTCCCTCTCTTTTTGGTAGTAAACTGCTATGATACCTTAAAGCCAACCCCCTTAGTAGATGTATGGTATAAGGACGACCAAAAAGGGAGAGAATCTAGGCTCAATTGTAAGGTTTTATGAATAGGAGTCCCGTGACAAGTCTTACAATGAGGACGTCGCATGTTTTAGAAGGGGGATTATGATATCTCATATGAATGTAGTCTCACATGAATTTTGAAAGATACTGATTAATATTATATAAGTCCAAAGAGTGAATGACATATCAACACTAGGTAGAAACATTCCATTAAGTGTTCGTAATGGCTTATTAATATTTATTGACTTGGTTATTAACTATTTTTGACATAGAGCATCATAGGAAGCACCTCAATCGGACTCTAAATGTTGTTTTTGATTTCTCTAATAACAGGATTTGTTGTTAAAGAACTCAACTTTGGCTCTCTATGTGACATTTAGTGCCATTATCCATTGCATGACCTATGTTAGCAAATATTGGAGCTATTTAATCTTATGGCTTAGTACTTAACCAATGGCGGTGACCCTTAGGTAAGCATTAATGAGGATAAGGAGCACATACTCGGCTATTTTGCAATTCGATTCAATCAAATGATTCATAAAGCTATTTACTGAATTCTAGACATTTATGGAACACCTCTAATAGAGGGAGCAATAGTCAATTTTGAAATGAACATAGATAGTCATGATGTCTTTATTTTAAGTGATGTAAATAAGGTAGACCTTATTGTTCAGCATCTAGTAGTTGGCATGATAAAGATTGATTAATGAAGCATCAAAAAGCTTGCATGCTATTATGGACAAGATATTTAAGGTTAAGTAGGTGTTATTCACAATAGATAACATGCTAAGTCCAACTTTAAGAAATAGGATCTTAAGAGAATATGTATATGTTGTATGAAATGTAGCACTTGTTTGATCATTCAACTAAGGAAATTTAGTGCTTAAACGGCTATGTCTAGTTGTTTGTAAATGTAGATATAGGGATTTGATTGAATGAGTGAAATGAAATTGATGAGTGGAGAGATGATTTGGAGAGTGAGGTAGGGATTGAATAAGCATTCTCAAGAAAGCTTTAGCATATAAGTGACAAATGAAGGAGTTTTAGAACATCAACCTCATTTTGAGTGTTATTTGATCTTTAAGAGTGGAAGCATGACAACATGGCATCATTTCTCTAATCTCAAAATTATGTTCGAAGAGAAGGAGCTCTTGAGTATTTATAGAATTCGACCATCAATGATGTTCCTTAGATTGCATTGGTGGTTGACGACTAAAATTGGTTCTCCTTTAGATGAACCCTCCATGGGCTTAAGCTCCTTTTGAATCTAAGCCCATATAGAGATTCTTTGATAAAATGTACTTACTTGAGAAAGACTTAAAGTGGATTAGCCTATCCAACAATCATTACTTCCTAATGTACCATGCTAATTCTTCCTAATTCATCCTAAGTGCATGAACATTACTCCTTATGTCTTGTTACTAGCCCAAGATGTAAGGCTTGAATTGCTACTGGACTTAATATTTAAAATCTTGTAAATCCATTTTAGTCTTCTATAGTAAGTATGAGGATAACAATCAAATATACATTTGAGATTGTTTGCTTTTTGATGGTGAGTTCTTTATAAAAGTCTTTGTATTGTAATTGAAGTTATGAATTTATTTATGTTTTGCATTTTAGATGCAAATTTCCTACAGATTTCATATTAGAGGTGGAATCCATTGTTGGAAGGTCTAATTATCCTCTCCCACATTGTTTAGCATAGACAAATGAGAAGGTCTCAAAACTATAGATGAAGATTTCTCTAATAGATGTGGCAAGGGTAAAAGAGGTAATAATAAGCATATTCCTAGTGAACTTGCATGTTACACCATCAACACGGTGTAAAACCAAGTGCATCATGTATGAGTAGTTGTTTTAGGATTTGTCGATGAAAGAAACTAAGCTCACAGCATGTGTAACTGCACCTCATCAAAATTATTAGGTCTATTGCATCTTTCATTATATTAAACTTCATTTTTATAACAGTTACTTGTTTTCCATCATAACATCCATTGCTCATTATAGGGGCTTATAGACTAGGTTGATAGGCTAAAGAATAATGTTCATGAATGTAGGTAAACCTTAGCTTTAGTGAAGGAGATAATGGCTATTGTAATTTCAAAAGTCAAAGAGGTGCATAACCTCTTGGTGGGGTACTAATGGAGCTTGATTTGGTGGTTTGAATATTTTGATTGATATTACTAAGCTAGCCTTGAGGAATGCCATGAAGAAGATAGAGTGAGTAAAGTGGGCTTAACCAATTAAAGCCTTTGGTTTAGTAGAATGCGCTCCCCACTCTTATACCCTCTCCCATAACCCAAGTTGATATTAGCTCTGCTTGTAGATTAATGTTGTATTGAAACTAATGAGAATATAGTAAGATCATGTTGGATGGCTTCCATGTAGTGCATAGAGATGAGGAGGCCTTGACCTTGGTGGATGCTTCCTGTAAATTTGAAGAGCTTTGTGATGATAATGAGTGCTGAAAATTTTTGGACATACTTACCCCCTACATGGATATATGGAGTTGTTAGCTCTTTTATAGCCCTACTTCCTTAGGCCATTGAAAGGGAGGTCCATTCTTATGAGAAGGTTTTCATACAAGTGAATAATCAAACTATAGAAGATCTTAATGTAAAAGTTCCAATGGTAATCTCTTTCACTTATATTAAACCCTTTTCTTATATTTCCTTCCACTAATTAGCACGTTATGCTGTAGAAGGGTAGCATGGCTTCGTAGATTAGCAAGACACTTAGTCACATCTAAGTTTGTGAAGAAGACACATAAACTACTTTTGCAAACTATGTTCATGTAAAAAAACATGCTATGCGTTTGAAACAAGAAATGTTAGTGATTCAAGAATTAATTTTACAAATGAAAAGTTGTGGATGCAAAAGGATAGATGAGTTGTTTTCTTGATAGTTAATCCTAATTTGAATTGTTCTTATATAAGGCTTTTGTCTTTGTAACTTATTGGTGTAATGCTCTACTCATTAGCATATTCATTCCACCATCTTGAAAACTTACCTTACCCTAATAATTGTTTGTTCACTAAAGAGAATAAAACTTATAGCTCTTGTGTGCAATCACTTCTAATGGATAGCAAATGATGGTTTATCCATCTTTGTATGGTCGGATTTTTTGTAATCACTTCCATTAAGTCCATCAAAAATTTAAGTTTACCTTTAATTAATGTCAACTTATCAATATCTGTAGTAATTAGTGTAATAAAATAATGTCATGAAATATATATAATCAAATAATATAGCAAAATATTAAAATAAAAAGAAAAAATGCCAAAGAAAAATACAACCATTTACAAGCTTAGTTGGCCATTATATGGTTAGGGAACGGTTGGTTACCACTATTTATGAAATGAATCATCACCTAATAGCTGTAGATTAGGCGTTTGACTAGTTAAATGTTGCTGACATGTAACAGTTAGTTTTTGACGCGCGTTAGTTAGTTGTAAATAGTAGTTTGTTTGACTAAATTCTAACTTTAGTATGTTAGTTTTAGCTAAGTTATTTAGTAGAAATGAGACTTCTATTTATATCAGTTTGGTTTCTATTCAATAACACATTCATTCTTTCCTTTAATACAAAGCTTTACATTGTTTTTGATCTATTTCACATATACCCTTCTTAATTTCAAGCTACAGAGTTGCAACATGATCAGATTTCCACATGGTATCTAAGCTTGCGAAATCAATTTGAAGTTGGGTTTCTTCTAGTAACTATTTGTTCTAAATATAATCTTTAGTCTTGATACATAACATGAATATAACATAAGATTAGTTGAATAGTGATTCGCTTTACCTTAGAAAATCTAATCATCTTGGAATATCCATTAGAAATATTCTTTTTGATGGGATGAACTATTATGTTTGGAGTAGATTTGATTGAATGGCATTTGGTGCTAAGTTGAAGCTAGGATTTGTTGATGAAACTCTTGCCAAACCTAATGAAAATTCAATGGATTATGTACGTTGGGTGCTATTAGACTACATAGTCTGCTATTGGGTATTAAATTCCATGGTAGGTGAGTTGTCACAAGGATTCTTCTATACTCAATTAGCATATGAGTGATGGACTGAAATCAAGGAGAGGTATGGAACTTCTAATGGCCCTCTAGTTTTCCAAATTCAACATGAAATTGGAACTCTTAAACAGAACAATTTATCAATAAGTGCATATTATAGTAGAATGAAGAAACTATGGGATGAGTTACAAATGATAAATTCTTGTCCTACTTGTAGTTGTGAGCATGATACTCACTATGATTGTGGTTTCAAAGATAATATTATTGAGTTTAGATCTTGTTCTAAGTTGATGCAATTCTTACTTGGTCTTAATGAAGTGTATGAGGGTGTGCGAAATTAGATCATTTCAATAGATCCACTTCCTACTATTAATAAAGCTTTCTATTTGTTACAACAAGTTGAAAAACAAAAGGAGATTACTACTCTAGTTGTTCTAGATTTGGAAGCATTAGCTTGTCTTACAAAGACCACTACTCAATATCCTAGAAATTTTGATAATCGCAAGAAACAGAGGCCATAAAGTGGTGGATTTTGTAAACATTGTAGAATGGATGGTCATGTGATCGAAAATTGTTTTCAATTATATGGCTATCTAAATTGGTATAAGTGATAGGAATCAACTCCTCGTGCTAGTCATATGCAGTTAAGTAAGAAGACTATAAGGATTCGCACGAAGAATATTGGCTCTAAACCCTATTCAAGACGAGGATTCTTATCTTGACCTCCAACTTTCACATTTTTGCCGACTCGAATACCAAGCTCTAGTATGGATTAATACAATTCCCGAGCTTCTGAGCAAAAGTGTTGACCTATCGAGCAACCCACATCCATTAGTAAGCTCATACCATGATCTAGTTAACTTATGAGCCAACCAATGTTATACCTCTATCCGAATTGAGCTGCAAGATACTTAACCTAAAGAGGATCTAAACATCCTTTAGTGACCTAGCTTTAACTCCAACCAGATCAGGTCTGCTCTGACTGATGACTCTTTCTTTTGACTTCATTTGATTTGTATTATATTAAAGCCGAGTCACCTCAAGATATACTTAAGTGAGACCAGCTACATTCAAACTGCTAGTTACCATGCGACACGTATCGTCTACCAAAACATTCTAGAAGGATTCCTTACTTTTTCCATACAAGATATCCTTTTTCCTTTTTCCCCTTTGTAGTATGTTTCATGTATTCCATGTGTAATTACCCCTTTGTCTTTTCCTTATATGTCTTGTAACCCTAGTAGGGTTATTATATAAACCCTATTTATTTGTACACAAACAATACATTATGACATTATTGATTATTACAAGTTTCCTTTCCCGAGAAACCTTAGTGTTCTCGTTTGTCTCTTAGCTTTTATCTATTCTCTTTAGCAAGGAGTAGTGATGAGTGATCTTATAGTTCAGACTAGATTCTCTTTAGTAAGGAGTAGTGATGAGTGATCTTATAGTTCAGACTAGTGAGTAACATCTAGTGAATTGTCGGCCGAGTAAGATCAATTAGTGTGTCATATCTGATTGGTAGCTGCTCAAATTTGCTAAACCCCTTTTTCTTTCTTTTAGTTCTCATTTGTTATGGTATTTCTCTATATGTATGATCTCGGAGACATGTAAGCTTCGATGGTATCATATCACGGTTTTGAGAGAGAGTGCGTGAAGTTGCAGTGACGTTTTGTTTGTGTTTGCTATTAGTAGCTACAATGTTCCTTTTGTTGCTGCTGCAATATGTTCGAGTTAAGTAAGTTTGGAGTTATGAGCTGTGAAGTAGAGGTTTGTGGATTGGTAAGTGTAGTTTATGTTGCTACTCTATTATACTTTTTTTTTTCACTACCAAAAAAAGAGTTAGCACATTTTTGTTGTATTCGAGTAAGTGTTGGGTGTTGAAGTTATTATAGTCTATTAGTAAGATTTTAGGTAGTAACTAATAGTGTTTGTTGTGTATTGTGTTGTCAACCTGGTAGAGAAGTATTACACTATGTTGGATTCAAGTGTTTAAGGTGTTATTAAAGACTTAAGTAGTCATGCTCATGTTGGCTATAGTTAAAGCAATAGTAATACTCTTGGGTTAGTTGATGGAAAACTTAATAGACTCACCAATCTTATTAAGAGTCTGATTACTGCAATGCAAGCTAATAGGTAGCAACCATAGGGTGTAACTTGTTGTAACCTACTTGAGAATGTTCCTAAGAGACAACATGGCCAAGATGGCTAAGCTAATTGTCCAGTTTAACCCTATCAAGCTAGAGGAGTGGTAGACCTAGTGGTTAGACGAAGGTTGGAGTTAGAAGGGATTGAGGAAGTATATTTAGAAGATGATGAAGAGGAAGAAGAAGAGGTTGCATACTATTGAGCACAAGAGTAAGGATGCCGAGCTCTTCGAGGACTTAAAACTGTTAAGGTCTAAATCCCATCCTTCAGTGGAAGTGGAGATGCAAATGAATATTTAGAGTGGAAAGAGAAGGTATTTGACTGTTATAGGTGTATAGATGCAATTGAGGTTCAACTTGCTACACTTGAATTTTTTGGATATGCTACTATGTGGTGGAAGAATCTAAATGTAGCTAGAGTGAGAGATAGACAACAAGGTATGTGAACTTAGGAAGAGATGAAGAGATTGTTGAGGAGAAGATTCGTAACTAAGACTTATTTGTAGGATACACTTGCCACGTTGTAAGAGCTTTGCTAAGGAAGCCGATCTATTGATGACTATGTAAGAGAATTTCAGATGCTGATGATCTAAGTAAACATGGATGAACTCGAGGCTTACATAGTGTCGAGGTTCATTTTCGGACTCAAATTTGAGATTTGTAATATTATGGAGGGACAAAGGTTCTATACACCATAAGAGGCCACTAAAGTAGCTATTAAGCTAAAAAGGCAAGTGGATGAATTGATAGAATGAGGATATGTAAGGGAGAGCGTGAGTACTTGTGTTGTACCAGCTCTGCTTGACCTAAAGAAAGATGGTTTGTAATGCATGTACATTAGCAGCCAAGCTATCAACTAAATTGCTATCAAGTATAGATACCTAATACTGAGGCTCGATGACATGCTGGATGAACTTCATGGTGATAAGATATTCTCAAAGATTGATTTGTGAAGTGGTTATCACCAAATTCACATAAGGCCTAGGGGTGAATGGAAGACTATTTTCAAGACGAGGCATGGTCTCTATGACTGGTTGTTATATTACTCAAACTTACAAATGCGCTGAGTGCATTTATGTAGCTTATGAACCAAGTGATGTATCCTCTGATTGAAAGATGTGTTGTCGTGTACTTGATGACATATTAGTATACAATACTTAATGTGGGCCGAGGCCAAGAATAGATAAGGTCGGTTGCAAGGATGGATCTAAGCTTGCCAAAAGCTTAAAGAAGGTGATGGGATTGTATGAAAATAGAAAAAGTAAAGTAAGCAAACCCATAAACAGCTCCAAATGATATAATGCACTAGTAGAATTTTTGAGGACTCACGATACAACTTGATATGATGCACGAGATGGTCCGGTAAGGTTACTCATCACTTAGCCTTACTTAAGAGTTAGGATAAGAGTAAAGAAAGAGTAAACAAGCTAATAAGAGTAGTGTTCATGAAAGGAAGAATATTCATTATATTAACTACCTGGAGCTCTTAGAGAATTCAGCCATCCTCCTTTAGCATACTGTTTCTCATCATCAATGAGTTGACGAGAAAGAATCCTTCAGGTGAGGGACTGAAGGCCTTTGAGGTGTGCGTGAGTGATTAGGCTAGTAGTCGATAACCCATCAGCTCCTCGAGGTTGTTGGAGATTTGCCCTCAAATTATGATCCTCGTCATCATCTAGTACATAGGGAGTTAGATCGGTGACGTTGAATGTGGTGGACACATCGAAACCCTCGGGTAGTTCAACCTCATAGGCGTTATTATTAATGTACTTAAGAATCTTATAAGTTCCATTTGTTTTAGGAGATAATTTATTCGTCCTCTTGCTAGGGAAGCATTCCTTGCTAAGAGGGATCTAGACAAGGTCTCTAGGGGTATAAACAACTCATCTCCTCCCTCAGCTTCCCGCTTCCTTTTGTTAAGCTACAGTCTCGGCCAATTGCTTGGCAATCTTCTAATATAACCTCTGGAATTCCTCGGTATGCTGTAAATCGGATTGACTTTCCCCTTATGCAGGCGGACTGTTAATTAAATCTAAGGGTAAGTTTAGGTTAAGTCTGCAAACTACCTCAAATGGTGATGCTCTAGTCAAGTAGTGAGTCGAGTGGTTGTAGGCAAATTTAATGACAGGCAAGCATAAATCCCAATCATGTAAATTCTTCCCTACAACTATGTGAAGGAGGTTGTTGAAGGTTTTGTTCACAACTGTAGTTTGGCTGTTGGTTTGGGGGTAACAAGCAGTACTAAATAGGAGCTTAATGCCAAGCTTCCTCCATAGGGTCTTCTAAAAGAAGCTCATGAACTTTGAGTCACTGTCAGACACAACACTCCTTCGCACTCCATGTAGTCGTACAATTTCTTGCAAAAAGTGGTTAGCGACAAATGTAGCATCATTAGTTCCGTGGCAAGGAATGAAATGGCCCATCTTGTTAAGCCAATTGACCACCACCATGATTGAGTTGTGTCTTTTTGGCGTTTAGGGAAGGCCGAGCATAAAATCCATGCTTAGATCAGTCTACAGCCGCTTTAGGATAGGTACGGATATGTATTCTCCATAGGGTTCTCTCCTCCCCTTTGCATATTTATGCACCTAAATGTGGATCATGCTCATACTGATCATGTAAAGTGCCAAATCCAAGCACCTTAGCTTACAACGTTATGATGAGGGCATAACGGCAAGAAAGAGCATCAACTATTGTGTTGGTACTCTCCTTCTTATATCTGATGACATAGCAAAAGGTCTCTAAGAACTCAATCCATTTAGCATGATGTCAAGAAAGCTTCTATTGCCTATGAAGATGCTTGAGAAACTCATGATCCGAGTAAATGATGAATTCTCTTAGCAACAGATAATGCTGCCAGTTCTGGAGTATTCGAACAAAGGCATAGAACTCTTTATTGTAGGCTAAGTAATTTAGGGCAGCACCTTGGAATTTTTTGCTGAAGTAAGCAATAGGGCAGCGCTTTTGCATAAGGATAGCACTAATACTAACATCAGACACATCACATTCAACCTCAAAAACTTTCTCAAAATCCGACAAGGTGAGTATTGGAGCAGACGTCAGCTTAGACTTCACATCTTCAAAGCACTTCTTAGCTTTCTCCAACCACCTAAACTCAACGTTCTTCCTAGTCAATTTAGTTAACGGCGGAGTTATGAAACTGAAGTTTCGAATGAATCTCTAATAGAATGAAGCTAGACCATGGAAGCTCCTGACTTCAATAGCATTAGTTGGCATAGGCCACTCAAGAATAGCTTTGACTTTCTTATCATCAACTCAAACTCTCTTCCCTGAAACAACATATCCAAGGAATACATCCTCGCTTTGACAAAACACACATTTCTTCAGGTTATTGAATAATCTCTTGGCATAGAGGATGTTGAACACCAATCTTAAATGCTTGACATGAGTGATGAGGTCGGTACTGTAGACCAGAATATCATCAAAATAAACCATAACACATTTGCTGATCAACATTCTAAGCACATGATTCACCAATCACATAAATGTATTCGGTGCATTAGTCAACCCAAAAGGCATCACCAACCATTCAAATAGACCATCTCTTGTCTTGAAGGCCGTCTTCGATTCATTTCTAGGTTTCATTCATATTTGGCGATAGCCACTCTTTAGTTCAATCTTAGAAAAGATGTAGGCACCATGTAACTCGTCAAGCATATCATCAAGTTGTGGGATTGGGTGTTGGTATTTAATAATGATCTTATTAATGGCTTAGTTGTCAATGTACATTCTTTACGTTCCGTCCTTTTTTGGTAAGAACATAGTTGGTATGGCATAAGGGTTCATGCTCTCATGGAAATAGGTGCGGTCCACTAACTCATCCACCTGTTTCTTCAATTTAACTGCTTACTTGGGATTAAGCCTATAAGTAGATTGGTTCAGTAAGGTAGCTACTGGTTGGAGGTCGATGCAATGCTTAATACCTCTCAAGGGAGGTAAACCTTTTGACATCTTGATAGGAAATAGGTCGAAAAAGTCTTGAAGTAGCTATTTCACCTCAGTAAGTAAGTTCTCGGCTTCTCTAACCTCTAAGAGTCTCTCCTCTACCAAGACTTCTTGGGCAAATTGAGCTTGAGAAATCACTAAGGACTTTTGCTGCACTTATCTAGCAACCTTTTCTTGGGTTTTTTGCACTTCCTTATGATTCATGGGTGTCAATATAATTTTCTTCTTATCCTTTTGGAATATGTAGGTGTTCTATACTCATCATGCAATACTCTCAAGTCAAACAGCCATGGTCGGCCGAGTAATATGTGAGAAGCGCACATAGTAAGGACATTGCACAATACCTTGTCCCTATACCTATCACCAATGGTAATCAGTACTCTAACTTGTTCGGTAATGTATAACCATCCTTTCTCGTTCAACCAGTGAATCTTATACGGCTTAGGGTGTAGAAGGGTCAGCAAATTCATGGCCTTAACTACTCCTTGAGCTATGACATTGGTACAACTTCCTTTGTTAATGATCAAGGCGCATAGCTTACCATTCACTTAGAAATTCGTATAGAAGAAGTTCTATTCTCATTAGCCACAAAGCATTGAGAGATCGTCAAACAACAAAGTAGTACTCGGCACTGCCCTTAGGTGGTGTCTCGACATCAGGGTCTTCCTAAATTCTTCCAGCATCTGATCAACTCCCATTTCTTCCTCTCCTTCGCTTATGCTCTTTACTTCAAATTATGGCTTGTCTCCTTTTATAATCATGACTTAGCGGTTTGGACATTGACTAGCCACGTATCCATAACCAAGGAACTTAAAACATTTGATTTCTCGGGTCTTCCTTCTTGAGCTTTAGCCTTGGTCTCTTCAGATCTCAGGTTCCTCAGTCTTACTCTTACCTCGGCCATCTTCTAGTCGACTCGACATTTGCCCTTTACATTCTACCTTAGAACCGTTTGATGTTCGGTCATTCCCTAGTTGGCTCGGCATGCTGCTCCTATTCGGTAGCATTGGTTGGCTACTTGACATTTAACTAACCTAGTTCCGCCTTTACCTTTCAACTCTTTGTGCCATCCGAATGGTTTCATCTAGAGTTGTGAGGCTTTATAACTTTACGATGTTACCAATCTCAATCTACAGCTGTCGACATCACATCAAATCATGAGCAACTAAAACTCTTGGACATAGTCGTCCACTGATTTGTTATCTTGCCTCAAGTCTTGGAGTTGTTTGAAAGTGTCTTGTTCATAGTGCCCGGGAATAAACCTACTTCTCAAGACTCTCTTCATTTCATTCCATGTCTGGACTTCTTGTCTAGCTCTCATGTGAACATTCTACAACTTCTTCCATTGCGTTGCCACATATCCAAAAAACTTCAATGCAATCATTCAAATATGAACAATGTCTTCATAATCATAAAAATCGAATATTTTTTTGATCTTCTCCTCTCAATCTAAGTAGTCGTTAGTACTACCAGACTTGTTGAAGCTCGGAATCTATACTTTAAGGTGTTTGGCTCCCTTTAGAGCTCTAAGCTCATGTTCATCAATTCCAACATATTACTCCTCTTCTTCTTCATACTCTTCTAGTTTGTCCAACTTTAGTTTTCTTCTTATGGCTTTATCAGCACAACGGGGTGGTGCTTGGTTTACAAGAAAGACTTCTGGTGCTCATTCATTCATTTGTCTTCTTGGCTTATCTCTCATCTCTCAACCCTATTCAACAATTCTCTCTTGTGGCCTAATCTCTAGAACTCTCTAGACTAAAGTAGCTAAATTAGCTACAATAGCAGTAAGGTCTTATATTTGCTTATCAGTAGTACATGGTGTTTATTGGGTCACTTGACTGTGACCATGTGCATCACTTTCGGCATTGTTAATTTCTCTTTGAACACTAGAATTCGACATTCTCTTGAGGTTTTACAAAAGTACTCTCTACACAAAAAATTGTTACACATATACAAATACCACACAGCTTTTGGTCTCAACCTCAAGCTCTGATATTAGGATCATATCATGTGCCTAGGAGCTCAGTTATCATTAGGGCTTACTGTTGCTAATCTAAACCAGTGGGTCCTTCAAAATATCGAAGAAAACAAAGTTAATAGGTTTACGAACTGATTAAAGTAGCTAAAGTGAAGCTATTTAGAGGATATGACACACTAACGAACACAATACGACTTAACACTTTACTTAATATGATGTACAAGTTAATGTCAAAGTCCACTTGCCATTAATCTTGAGCTATTTGGCAAGATTAGATAAGGGTGTATGAAAGTGGACTTGGAGAGGGATGTCTCGCAAGAATGGTATATTCAATGTCTATGTGTAAAGTCAGATGATTCCGGTTTATAAGGAGAAGGGGCTATTTATAGTAAGTCCCTAGGGCAACATTACAAATAAAAAAATTACAAGAAGATATATACAAAAAGGGGATACTAGAAGAGGCTATTTATTGTAAGTCCCTAAGGTAACATTACAAATAAAGAAATTACAAGAAGGTATATGTAAAAAGGAGATTCTTAGTACATATGAAAAGGGGTAAAAGGTACAAAAGACAAAAAGGGAATTCCTAGTGCATATGAAAAGTGGTAAAAGGGACAAAAGACAAAAAGGGAAAAATAGTACAATGTCAGATGAAGAGGGCAGGTGGTAGTGTGATATTGGATCCGTACAAGGGTTCTCTAAGCACAACAGGCGAGAGGAATCAAGGTGTTGTGATGATAAAGAAGCCAAGACATAAAAGGATGTAGTGAGATTTGGAAGGAGGCCAAAAGAGAAGTACCTAGCCAGGAGCTAGCTACATTTACTTGGTAGGAGACTCTTAGCAGTTGAAAGCCTAATCACTCGGCACAGAGTGCTCGGCTAGAGGAAAGTCAGCATTGGCACACGATAACGAACAGAGCATACTATAACCAACCAGAGCTCTTAGGGAATTCAACCATTCTCCTTCAACATATTATTTCTTGTCATATGCGGGTTGATGAGAAAGAATCCTTTAGGTGAAGGGTTAAAGGCCTCTAAGATATGCACAAGTGATTGGCTAGTAGTCGGTAACCTATCAGGCTATTAGCAGGGCATTTGGCTTGGCACAAGGATTAGCTCGACTTTCGCAAGATTTAGTTGGAGTAGGAGAATTCGTCTTGTTAGTCCTTCAAGGTCTTAGGCCCGGCTGTACATCAAAGGTCTATTAGTTCGATTCCTATCAGTAGCAACCTAAACAACCATATTCAACATCTCCGAGCTATTTTTGACATTTTACATATTGAGAAGTTGTACAGAAATCTAAAGAAGTATATGTTCTATCAAGGTAAAGTTGTCTTTCTTAGGTATATAGTATTTAGAGACAGAATTTGAGTAAATGAGGAAAAGATTTGAGCTGTCTTAAAAAGGCCAATTCTAAAGAATGTCATTAAAGTATGAAGTTTTCATAGCCTTACTTCTTTCTATAGGTGATTCATTAAAAACTTTAGTACGATTGTAGCCCCCTTGACCAAGTTGACAAAGAAGAATGATGGATTTTGATAGAATGAACAAGTTGAGTGGAGTTTTTGGGAGATCAAAGAGAAGCTTACCTTTGCCCTTATCTTGGTTTTGCTAGATTTTGACAAGCCATTTGAATTGGAATTCAATGTATTAGGCATTGGCATTGGACAAGTCTTGATGTAGGAATGTCGACTAGTTGCTTACCACAATGAGAAGCTCAATGGTGCCATACTAAACTATTCTATGTATGAAAAAGAGTTGTACTCACTCTTCTAAGCCCGTACTATATGGAAACACTATTTATTACTACAAGAGTTTGTGATTTATATGGACCAAGAGTCCTTAAAGCATCTTGGGAGTCAAAACAAACTATCAAAAAGGCAAGTAAGGTGGCTAGAATTTATAGAAGGTTTTTCCTATGTGATTTGACATAGGAAGGATAGTGCCAACATAGTTACAGATGCTTTGTTAAGATGGCAACCTTATTGACTACCTTGCAAACAAAATTACTAGGATTTTCCTTTATTATTGAGTAGTATGCTCATAATCCCCATTTTGGTCCTATTCTTGAGCAGTATAAAGAAGGAGTTGTTATTGGAGGATACTACTTCAAGGATGGCTATTTGTTCAAGGAAAGAAGGTTGTGTATACTGAGTTATTCCCCATATGAGCTATTGGTTAAGAGAGCTAATAGTGGTAGATTATTTAGTCATTTTAGAGAGACCAAAACACTCAACCTGTTTAAAGAAAACTTTTACTCATCTTGTTTGGCTAAGGAAGTCCATAAGATAATTGGTAGTTGCAAAGTGTACAAGAAGGCTAAGGGAAAGAAAGAGCCATATGGAGATTATATGCCTTTACCTACACCGACCTCAGCATAGACTTTGTCTTTGGGTTACCTCGAACATCTGGAGGAAAAGATTCAATCTTTTTTGTAGTGGATTGCTTCAGTAAAAAGGTACGCTTCATCCCATGCCATTGAACTGACAATGCTTTATATATTTTTTATTTGTTTTTGTAGGAACTTGTTCAACTATATGGAGTGCTAAAGACCATTGTCTCATATTGGGACACAAAATTCTTGAGCTATTTTTGGAAGACACTTTAGAGAAGACTTGGAACTAAACTTATGTTTAGCTCTAGTAGCTATTCGAAGACTGATGGCTAACTTGAAGTGGTTAATAAGACGCTAAGCAATCTACTCCAAGCTATCGTTGAAAAGAATTTAAAAGATTAGGATTTGTGTCTACTAGTTGTTGAGTTTACATAAAACCAAACTGTCCACAGTACCACTAAGAAGACTCCTTTCGAGGTCATTTATGGCTTACTACATCATTCCTCTAGATTTGATTAATACCCCTATAACTACTTAAGAAAGTCAATTTGAAGTCACCTAAGCCCAAAAATTATAGGAACTACATCAATTCATGGTAAGGAAGATCACTAAGTTCAATCATAGATAATACGAAATCAATAGTGAAGTCGTCGAACTGTTTCTTTCAAATCGGGTGACTTAATATCAATTCACTTCAACTAAGAACGATTTCTACACCTAAGATAGAGTAAGCAATCTTCGCAAGCTGATGGTCCATTCAAAATCCTGAACAAGATCAACTGTAGTACCTATTAGATTATTTTATCGAAGAACTTTGTGTTTCCTCCACCTTCAATATACCCTACTTGATTTTATACATACCAAAAGAAGCAAGAATCAGAAACCTCTTTGAATTTGAGGACAAATTTGTCTGACCCTTAGGTAGACGATAGGAACTAGTTCTTTAGGCCAGTCACATGTAGTCAAGTAAGAGGACCAGAAGGACTCGCTCAAAAAATACTAGCTCTAAACCCCATTCAAGAAAAAGATTCCTATTTTAATCTCTACCTTTCACATTTTTACCAACTCGAATATCGAGCTCTAATATGGACTAATACAATTCCCAAACTTTGAGCAGAAGTGTCGACCTATTAAGCAACCCCCATCCATTATCGAGCTTATACCATTATCTAGTTAGCTTCTGAGCCAACTAGCATTAGACCCCCATCTAAATCGAGCTACGAGATACTTGATCTGAAGAGGATCTGAACATCATTTAGTAACCTAACTCTAACTTAAACGAGATGAGGTCTACTCTGACTAATGACTCTTTCTTTTGACTTCATCCAAATTGCATTATATTAAAGTTGATTTACCTCAAGGTACACTTCAATAAGACCAGCTACATTCCAAAACGCTAACTACCATATGATATAAATCTTCTAGCATAACATTCTAGAAGGATTCCTTACTTTTCCCATACAAGATATCTTTTGTCCATTTATCCTTTTTAATATGTTTTGTGTATTTCATTTGTAAATTACCCTTTTGTCTTTTCCATGTGCGTCTTTTAACCTTAATGGGGTTAGTATATAAACCCCATTTACTTGTAGGTAGGCAACACATTACAGCTTTATTGATTATTACAAGCTTGCTTTCTTAAGCAACCTTAGTGTTCTCATTTATCTCTCAACTCTTATCTATTCTTTTTAGCAATGAGTAGTGGCAGATAACCTTATAGTTCAGATTAGTGAGTCACATCTAGCGAATTGTAGACTAGGTAGGATCAATTGGTGTGTCGTATTAGATTGGTTGATTCCTAGATTTGTTAACCCCCTTTTCCTTTCTTTTAGTTTTCATCCATTGTGGTGCTTCTTCGTGTATATGGCCCCAGTGACACATTAGCTTTGTTAGTATCAGAGCATGGTTTAAAGAGAGAGTGTTTGAAGTTACAGTGAAGTTTTGTTCATGTTTGCTATTAGTAGCTGCTATGTTCCTTCCGTAGTTACTACAATATGTTCGAGTGAAGTAAGTTTAGAGTAATGAGCTATGCAATGGAGGTTTGTAGATTAATAAGGGTAATTTCTATTGCTACTCTATTATACTTTGTTTTTTCGCTGTGAAAACAAAGCTAGTTCATTTCAGTTATATTTGAGTAAGTGTTGGGCATTGATGTTATTAGAGTGTGTTAGTAGGATTTTAGGTTATAGGTAGTAGTGTTTGTTGTGTCTTGTGATGTCAACCTATTGGAGAAGTATTATACTATGTTAGATTTAAGTATTCAAGGTGTTATTAGAGACCCGAGTAGTGGTGCTTATGCTAGTTGTGGTCAAAATGATAGTAATACCTTAGGATTAGTCGATGATAAACTTGATAGACTCACCAATTTTATTGAAATTCAAGTTACTGTGATGTAAGCTAACAGGCAACAACTACAGGGTGTACCTCATTATAACCCACTTAAGAATGTTCTTGAGAGATGATATGACCAAGGTAGCTAAGCTAATTGCCCAATTTGACCCCATCTAGCTAGAGGAGTTATAGACTAAGTTACTAGATAAAGGTTGGAGTTGGAAGGGATTGAGGAAGATATTGAGGATGTCGATTTAGAAGATGATGGAGAAGAAGAAGAAGAGGTTGAATATTACTAAGCACAAGAGTGAGGATGCCGAGCTCCTCGAGAACTTGACAATGTCAAGGTCCAAATCCTACTCTTCAATGGAAGTGGAGATGCAGATGAATATTTAGAGTGGGAAGTGAATGTATTTGACTATTATCGGTATACAAATGCAATTAAGGTTTGACTTGCTGCACTTGAATTTTTTAGATATGCTACCATATGGTAGAAGAATTTGAATGAGGCTAGAGCGAAAGATGGATGACGATGTATACGAAATTGGGAAGAGATGGAGAGATTGTTGAGGGGAAGATTCATACCCCGAGACTTTCTTGTAGGATACATTTGCTAAGTTACAAGGGCTTCACCAAGGAAGCTAATCTATTGATGACTATATAAGAAAATTTTAGATGCTGATGATCTAAGTAGATGTAGATGAACCCAAGGATTACACAATGTTGAGGTTCATTTCCAGACTCAAATTTGAGATTTGTAATGTTGTGGAGGCATAGAGGTTTTATATACTAGAAAAGGCCATTAAAGTAACATAGAGGGTTGAAAAGCAAAGGAGAAATGCTTTAAGCAATCCTTGGTTGAGTTTTTCCTGAGCTCCTACTCCTTGCCAACCTATTCATGTCAAGCCAAGGAAACCTCCCCAAGCTAAGGAAAAACATGATCGTCCTAATGATAGCCAAGCAAGCAAGAAGAGTTGAGTTGAAGATAGGCCAACCCCAAGGATATATGAGAAATGACAAACCTTTGGATAGAAGATGACTAAAGTGAAATGCTTTAAATTCTTAGGTTTTGAGCACATGGCTACTAAGTATCTGAACAGACGTGCTATGGTGCTTCAAGGAGATGTAGTAAATAGAACTGACGAATAGTGAGCTAGAGGAGGAGAAGATTGTTAGAAGAGTTGAAGTTGGGATGGAAGAGGAGACATATGTCTACGCCAACCAGGGAGAAGTGATGACACTAGTACTAAGATGAGTGGTAAGCTCCTTACCGAGCTCCAAGGAAGATCAAAGGTAAAACTTATTTCACACTAATAGATTGTTGACCTCCGAACCCCTCACTCACACCTACCTTTGAGGCCTCCAATCCTTCACCAGAAGGATCCTCTCCTGTTAGCTTACCGAGGATGAGCTCCAGTACATAGAAGAGTTGTGGAAGAACTCCCTAAGGTCCTAGGTTAGATACACCTTACTTTGCTCGAATACTTGCTTAGTCACTGACTTGCCGAGTGCCGAGTTAACTTACTATTTGTAGAGCCCAAGGTCTATCTACATCAAGCTCTACTCTTCCAACCTACCAAACTGAGGTCTCATCTAATCACCTCGACCGTTTCAAGCGCGGTTCAATTCAGCTTAGCCATAACGCCTTAGGATTCTAGAATACGAACTCATTGACAAGCTGCTACCTATCCCTTACTTTTTCGACACTTATACTATATTCCTTTTTGTCCTTTATCTTATTTACCCTTTTTTGAAAATATATTAAGAATCTCTGATAAAGATTATGGACCAATCACTTGCTTTCGAGCCCAAGAACTCACCTATATGGTTCACCGAGTTGTCTAAGGAAAGCTGAACTCAAAATAGCAATCCTATCTCCAGTTTAACCTATCAAATAACTTTGCTTTCCACCTCATCATGGAGACTTTCAAGGTAACTGACTTGTTGCTGAGTCAACCCCTTTGTAGTATTAAACCAAGGTCAAGCACTAAATTTACCTACTATCGACCTAATACATTGCTAAGGCTAAGTTACACTAAACTCAAGCTAACCAGGCAATTGGCCATCTCTAGAACCAATCCTTCCTCAATTCGAAACATCTGAGTTGCCAAGCATTCGACGTCGACTTAATTTCTTAGTAAACAGCATCATTGGGATCATATAATGGATAGTTGACATGTAGCTCTTTTTCTAACATCCGTACTATCCTTTTATACCCGAGTATCCCCTTTTTGTTCAACTACAACTTTACCTTTGTAATTTATTCCTTTTTTCCTTTTCTAGTAAGAATCCTTTTTTGTAATTTGTATATACGTAGGACTTGCCCTAATTGGGTCATATAAATACCTGTAATTTATATCAACCGTAACAATTAATGATCATTGACTTTCAAACATTCATTTCTTGCATAGGCTAAGTATCCTTACTTTCTCTTTTTTGCTCTTATCTAGTCTATTATAAGCGTGGATTAGTGGTGAGTGCCCTCTAGTCACACTTATGCGTAATATTAAGTGTGACTTGAGCATGTGTGAGTTGTTGGTTCATCATATCTATCATTGGTATATGAGGACCCTTACTTAACCTTCGACTACCATTTACTCTTTGGACCATCTTATGGTTTAAACCTACCTTTAGTTCACATGATATTGGATGTTGTATGTTCCCTTCTTGATGATCCATATCATCTTAGTATCAAAGCTTGCCTATGTTCAAGCTAGTTCATGTCACTTGTACTCTACGTGGTTTATTGCTATTGTAAGTGTTTTAGAATCTGTTTATTGTTTTTGTGACTGTTCAAAGAGTGTTTAGTGTTAAAGAAACATTGTGCTCTATTTTCCCCTATTTCTTACTCGCAAACAGAGTGAGTGTGCATTTTGCTTGGTTCTTTGTGTGTTTGGTTATAATAGCTATAGTGTTGTGTTGTTTTGTTGTTGTTCGAAGAGAGAGGAATTTTGAGTTGTATTTCAGCTGTTAGTACACAACAATGTCCAATTCTAGTGTTCAAGGAACCCTAGAAAACCAAGAGAGTGCTGTTTAAAATAGCCAAGGTCAACAAGGAAGTTTTGCACCATAATCTGTAGGTGATTAACTAGATATACTTACTGACTTAGTGACTAGTTTAGTAACTACCATAAATGAAGATAGACAATGAATTAGAAATGGTCCCTACAGAGGATGAGCTAATGAATAGCTCGAGGAAGGCAATGACCAGAACGCCTGAACTAACACCCAAGCTTAACCACACTAAGTTAGAGGAGTAGGTAGATTTGTTGGACGTAGACTAGCATTACGAGAGATTGAAGAGGAGGATGAGGAAGTAAGTGACATAGTGGAAGAGTATTATGAGTTATCACCTCTAAATAGAGCTTCTGAGTTTTACAAATTAGATTCTTATATTTTATCCTTTACTTGGTTAAATAGGTAAGTATACTTATCGTTGTTAGTACGGATAAATATAAGGTCATCTCCATTAGGAAAAGGATTCAAACACTAGTATTAAATATTTTTCCTATTAACTAGCCACCAAATGATTTAGTGAAGTAATTTAACTACTCTTTACAACTAAACTGTACTAATTCTATGATAACAACAAGAAAACACAAAAAATAGAATTATGACACAAAAACAACAATTTACAAAACAAGTTTACTCCATCATATTAACATAGCTTATGAATTATCCATCTTAACAATTACTCATCTACAGAATTCTCTATTCATGAGTATCCTTATCATAATTACTTAATTCTAATCCCAATTGCATTCTTTAGAATCTCTTCTCAAAGAATGGATAAGTCATGATTACATTAAAAGCTTACTAATCTATTAATAAGATTAAATCATTTTAGTGATTAAGATCTACTCAATAGAATCGTCTCTCAATGTGTTCCATTGAGATCAATTGTAAGATTGTGTCGTGCACTACACTATCCCAACTTATATGAAGTTCTAATCACTAAAAATCCATAATTATTAGGAATAGTAACAATTCACAATATATTCATGTTAAAATGACTTCATAAACCCTATTGTTATCACTCACACATGATAGAAAAAAGACAAATACAGAGAAATAAGAAAAAGAAATTAAAACACAATATAAAAGAAAAGAAAAGAAAAGAATAAAACCCCTTTTTAATTCACTTGAAGTATTTTGGTACAATGGTATACATATACTTGATTCTTCACAATTTTCTTAAATTTAATGAAGAATGTTACACACAAAACTCACATTACGTTTTCCACTATACTAAGAACATAAAGAAGATAATGGATTCTAATGTTCTGTTGTGTTTCTTGGTGATATTGGCTCTATTGAAATTCTCTCTATCTTCATTTGGTGTTCTCTTCTCCTTTTATCTCTTTTTTTTTTCTTTTTAAAGTTACGGTATATTTATACTCTCCCCATCAAAGGACTTGAATCCATCTCTTCAAGGCACTGCCTGACATTTTCTACGTACTGATTCGTGTAAAAAGGTTGAAAAAGAGTAGTTATATCTCTTCCATCATGCCCATGACTCGAGGCATGACTGTCTTATAAAACAAAATTCTTCACTAATCACGATTGTGATGAATGGCATAAATTCCTTGTTGCTTTATTACATTTCATCATGCCTATGATTTTGGCCATGATCACCCTCTTGCTATACAATCACAGCTGTGATTGGTAGGGGGATCATCAATACTTCCTCAATCACATTCGTGATGAAGGGCGTAATCAGGGTTGGTCTTTTCATTCCTTCATTATTACGGTCATGATTAAGTGAATCCTAGTATTACTTCAATGTTTCCTTCTTCTCGTGGCCATGATTGCTCTAAAAGTTATTGTTCTTGTGTAAATTTCATCCTCTTGCTCGTGATTTACCTAAAATCAATACATTATACAATTAAGTACCAAAACTTAAGAATTGAATCATAATTATGATTAATTATATGCCTAAATATGCCTTGAAAGTGTAGAGTAATTTACACTTATCAAAATTCTCCACACTTAAGCGTTGCTTGTCCTTAAGCAAATACTCAAAATAATCAATTGTATATTTGACAAAGCATCCCTAGTAGCTTAACTTTGTGCATACCCCATTGTGTTCTTAGAACACAAAAAGCAATATTCTAAGACTAATCAAAGTAAAACACACTTCACCCTTACTATTTAACAATAGCTTCCAAAGGCCCAAAGTTAACACAAAGCCAAATAAATCAAATGAAAATTGCTTGTACTTCATCCACTTCCTTAAGTGTATAAAAACCCTTCAATTACTTCTTAAGAACACTAATATAGAAGAAAAGTATATTGCATTCATCTTTCTCCTACATTTCTACTTCTTTCATTGAATCTCTCCAATAACATATTACACATAACATTCGCATTTTTGTTCCTTTTCTCTTTTCTTTTCTTCTCTTCTTCTTCTTCTTCTTCTTCTTCTTCTTCTTCTTCTTTTAGAAAAGAATACCAAAGATCAGCAGTGGAGTTAAACTTTACTCTTCAAAGAGACCAAAGCTTATCCTTACTAATTTGATCCTTATAAATTCTTATTGCAATGGTGTAAAGACAAAAATTAGCAACGGGGTCAAACTTTACTCTTCTAAGGGACCAAAATCGGCCCTTACTAATTTAGTCCTTAAGCACTTTAGTTTACTCTAATTTGAAGAGATTCTCAAGAAGTATCAACAAGTGAACTACTTCATTTACCCTTTTCATTCAAGATTAAATAAACTCCTAAAAGTAATTAAAAAGTAGATATACTACTTAGAAAATTTAGAAGCATAACCAATTAACTTTGAACTAAAGACTCCGATTCACCTCTAACCTCTAAATGTATTCATTAAATAACATGTAAGTTTGCTTCACTTAGATTTTATCCTACAATATTAATCATGTACACTAAGTCCATAAGAAGTAATTAGGTACAAAATTGATTGCTGCTATACCAAATTTACAATCTACTTAGTAAACTCATAACTTGAGAACAAATAGCTTAAGTGGAAGATTTTTGATAAACAAAATTTACCCTTCCTACACTTAATGAGTGACCTTGTCTTCAATGTCTAACATAGAATAGGTAGAGAAAAGTGAGAACTTGAAAGATAAAATTGATAAACAAAAAGAACTGGACTTCCTTGAAATATGTAGTTTGACCATTTCATTGATTCTTAAATCATTAGAGAGTACAACTCCTAATACCACGACAACTCGAACAACAAAAGAAACTTGACCATTAAGACAAAACAAAAACGAAATACAACAAACTCATATTATGAGAGTCTCTAATAATAGAACATTATTAGCTCTTAAACATATAATGAGTCTAAAACTAACCAAATACAACAAAAGAAAGAAAACAAACAAGAAAGAAAACAAGTCAGTCAACCTCATCTCTTGTCTCTTCATCTGAACCGTCTTCATCCTCCCCAAATGAATCCTCCTCACTCTCATCTCCAGTACCTTGTCCAGCTGGTGCTTACTAAGTTCCTTGAGTTCTTTCTTCATCATCACTATCGTCCTCTTCTGACCCTTCCTCTTCATCTGCAAAGCCTTCCTCTTGTAACTCTTCATCTCCTTCTTCTTCTTCTTCCTGGGGAGCTCTTATTGGTGGGGGAACCGAAGGTTGACCGGGACCAATGTCCTCCTGGGTTTGAGGATGAGAGAAACAAGAGGGAATAGCTGCTCTTACTTTCGTCATGATGTTCTTTAAAATCTCAACAATTCCTTTCTAGGTCTCCTTAATCTCAACCACTTTAGTTTCCAGTCTCTTCAAATTTCTGACTGAGAAGCTAGATGTTGATGGTGTAAAATCAAGAGCACCAGGGTCCTTAATATCTAAATCAAGATTCAAAACTCTTGCAATACCCCACTGATTAACAGGGGTTCTCGTAAGTGGTTCTCGTAAGTGGTTCTAGATCAACACAAGACTCGCTTAGCTTGTTACTTATAGGCCACAACTTCAAATTCCTTAGGATCCTAATAATGAGTCCTCCTATAAATATACCCTTACTCTTATCAAACATTTGTCGGTAAAGTCCAAATGCAGTTAAGATACCCACATTTACTAGAAACCCCTTTAATTCATTGTATAAGGGCAATAGATCATGCTCCCCCATTGCCCCAAGGCTCTCATGCTTCACATAAATCATCCTCAAAAGAATATAATGGAAGACTCAAGCACTAGTCTTCTTCAAAGTGGAAGCCTTGGATTTGCTTACCTTAAAACTGTTGTCATTGGAGATTTCTCTCTAAAACTCATTCATTGAAGTACCTCGAGGAAATCTCACTAATAGATTGACAAACTCCTCATCCTCAAGCTCGGCTTGGGAATACAACCCCCTCACCTGTACAAATGTTAACATATTAAAGGTATGAGTTCGTCTAAACGTGAAGAACTCCAACTCATTACCAAAGTTGTTTGTTTATAAGTCTTCTCCTAATCTGTAAACAACTTCAGCTATGGTCCATTTCCTAAGAACTGTTGCATAGCTATCTTTAAGCCGTACTCCCCAAGCACATCCCAATCTAACATAGAGTGTCGCTTGATAATCTTCATAGCAGGAAATTCCTTGAATCTCTCCTTCTACTCTTCAATCATACCAGTTAGTAGAGCAACCACCCTACTATAACTTGCTGCATCAAATCATTTGGGAAGAGGAGAAGGAGACCTATCAGCCCTCGGTCTCTTATGCTAAGATGTGGTTGATTTTTTTAGTGCCATCTTAGAAGAGTGTTGTTGTAATGAGAATGATTGTGCAAGAGTTAAAATGGGTTGGATTAAGGATTGATGTGATGAAAATGATGAGGGTTTTTTGTGAGAAACAGGCATGGAGAGGGTTATCACGAGGTGGAGTTTTGAAATGTGAGAAATGAGAAGAGAGAGAGAGGAAATTTTCTTATATAGTAGGATGGTAAGGACATGATTACAGCCGTAACTTAGGTTATGATGCCCTTTTTAAGCTTAGTTATAGGCGTGATGAGCCCCATGATTAACTCAGTGCCCAAAATTTTTGAACCATTACAACTTTGATCCTTTGATAGTCATGAGCATAAACAAACTCGTGACTAGTACTGTGGTAAAAAATTTCACACGTAACTCATTTTATTACCACCGTGACTGAAGTGAAAGACTCCTAAAGTAGTGATAATAGCTATGATTGAAGTGTGAAATTTTCTAAGGAAGTGATCACCGTTGTGATGGACAGGTAGATTAACCTTGTTAATTTATCACGGCCGTAATAGATGTTGTACTTGAAAAATTAAGTACTTACCTTTTTATCACGGTCATAATGCATGTTAGCCTTTTAATCTCTATTTACGCCCCCACATTTAGTGAAATTCTTCTCTTCCCTCTGAATTTTCATGACTTCTACTTAATGTTTCCTTTCTTTTTACATCACACTATAAACAAATACCCTTAAAAAAAATCAAACAAATAACAAGAATGACAACAAATAATTTAAACCTAACAACATCAAAGTAATAAATCGAACATAAGTAAGTAAATCTACTTAATGGATACATGCTTGTTTAACGTCTCAAGCTTGACGTTCCTTGAGTATTCAGCTTCATTTCTTGAATTGAAGAAATTTTAACTCTTCCTTGCTTTCTTTCCAATCTACTTCCCCATGGTATATCTTCAACCATTGTCCATTTACCTTGAATGTCCCTTTTTCTGGATGCTCAACTTTTATTACTTCAAATGGAAATACCCTTTTCACTAAAAATGAACCTTACCACCTAGACTTAAGTTTTCTAGAAAATAACTTAAGTCTAGAATTATACAAAAGTATCGGATCACCTTCCTTGAGTTGCTTAGGGTACTTAATCCTGCAATCATGAAGATGTTTAGCTTGCTCCTTATGCATTCAATTGTTCTCATAAGCTATCCAATACCACTCATTCAACTTATTAAGTTGGAAACACCTAAGTTTACTAGTTGCTTCATAATCTAAATTTACTATCTTCAAAGCCCAATAAGTCTTATGTTCAATCTTTACCGGTAAATGGCAAGCCTTACCATAAACCAATCGATAAGTTGTAGTACATAATGAAGTTTCATAAGTAGTCTGGTATGCCCATAAAGCATCATCTAGCTTATCAACCCAATCTTTTCTATTATGTGCTACAATCTTCTCTAAAACCTTTTTTAGGTCCTTATTAAATACTTTCACTTGGCCACTTGTTTGTGGTTGGTAAGAAATGGCCATCCTATGGTGTACCCCATATCTCTTAAGGACTTGTTGAATTTGATTGTTGCAAAAGTAGGTTCTCTTATCACTAATCAATGCTTGGAGTGCTCTAAATCTAGAAAATAAATTTCTCAAAAATTTTCCTACCACCCTAGCATCATTTGTTGGTAAAGCTTGAGCTTCAACATACTTTGACACATAATCCATTGTAACTAAAATGTACTTATTACCATAAGAACTCGGGGAATGGTCCTATGAAGTCTATTCCCTAAATGTCAAAGACTTCTCATTCTAAGATATAATTTTATGGCATTTCATCCCTCTTAGAAATATTCCCAATTCTTTGACATCTATCATAAGCTACAACATAATCATGAATGTTTCGAATTATACTTGGCTAGTAAAAACTAGCCTCCAACACCTTCTAAGCTATTCTGTTTGTGCTATAGTAACCACCTGTTGATCTACTATGGCAATGAAACAAAATCTTTTATCCTTTTTCATATGATATACAGCATTGGATAATTTGATCAACATACACTCTAAAAAGAAAAGGATCCTCCCAGAAGTAATGTCTTAACTCCGAGAAAAACTTCTTTTTCTTGTGGTGATCCAAGTCTTGAGGTAGAATCTTCCCCACCAAATAGTTCCCTATATTGGCAAACCATGGAATGTTGTGGGTCTTTACTATGCAAAGAGCAAATAAGCTTTCTTCTGGAAATTTATCATTAATGCCATCTTCATCCAATTCTTTCAGATGTGGATTATCCAACCTAGACAAGTGATCTACAGCTGAATTTTCGACTCCCTTCTTATCCCTTATTTCTAAATCAAACTCTTGAAGCAACACACTTAACGGATCAACTAAGGCTTTACATCTGATTTAGATAGAAGGTATCTTAAGCTAAGTGGTTAGTTTAAATAATCACTTTAGAGAGAATCAAGTAAAGCCTAAACTAGTCAAAAGTAAAGACAATCGTTAACAATTCCTTCTCCGTTGTGGTGTAGTTAGCTTAAGCTAAAGTGAGTGTCTTGCTAGCATAATGTATTGGTTGAAAGTTTCTGTCTTTTCTTTGCCCTAATACCGTTCTTATTGTTGACTCATTTGCATCACACATTAATTTAAATGGCATGGTCCAATCCAACACTACCATGATAAGAGTGTTGGTCAATTTTTCCTTCAAAACATTAAAAGCTACTAAACAACTGGTGCTAAAATCAAACGGTACACCCTTTTCAAGGAGCTTTATCAATGGCCTAGCTATCTTAGAGAAGTCCTTAATGAATCGCTGATAGAATCTAGCATATCCCAAGAAGCTTCTCATAGCCTTTATAGATGATGGTGGTGGTAACTTCAATATCACTTCTACCTTAGCCTTATTTACCTCAATGCCCTTGTTTGATATATTGTGTCCTAAAACAATGCCTTGTTGTACCATAAAATGGCACTTCTCCCGGTTGAGCACTAAATTTGTCTCTTCGCACCTCTGTAGCACCCTTTTTAAATTTGCAAGGCATCCATCAAATGTATCACCAAACACTGAAAAATTATCCATAAAGACTTCCATCACATCCTCTACTAAATCCCTAAAAATAGCCATCATATAACACTGGAAAGTGACTGGTGTGTTACAAAGTCCAAATGAAATTCTACAATATGCAAAAGTACCATAAGAGCAAGTAAAGGTAGTCTTCTCTCAGTCTTCTAGAGCTATTAGGATCTAAAAATAACCGGGCATCCCATCTAGGAAATAGTAGCATTTATGACCCACTAATCTTTCTAGCATTTGGTCAATAAAAGGTAGTGGAAAGTGGTCTTTCCTTATGGTGTCATTAAGTTTCCTATAATTAATGCATACTCTCTAACCAGTCACAATATGCATCAGTATTAGTTCATTCCTCTTATTTGGTACTACCATCATGCTGCCCTTCTTTGGAATTACTTGAACTAGACTTACCTATGGACTAATTTTATGCGTCATATCAAGCAAAGTGTCAAGTCGTGTTATGTTCATTGGTGTATCATATCCTCTAAACAGCTTCACGTCAACTACTCTAATTAGTTCATAGACCTACTAACTCTATTTTTTTCAATATTTTGAAGGACCCACTAGTTTAGATTAGCAACAGTAAGTCTTAATGATAACTGAGCTCCTAGGCACATCAACATGGACTTTATGTTAAGATTGCTAAGGAGGTCTCAGGGGAAAGACTCCATCATAGTGGTCGTGGACCGATTTAGCATGATTGCATACTTTGTACCCTACTTTTAGACTAATGACGCTTCGGCTATCTCTTTTCTTTTCTAATAGGAGGTTGTCAATTTTTAATGGAGTGTCCAAGACAATTGTTTTAGATTGAGACTTAAAATTTATGAGCAACTTTTGGAGGACCCTAAGGAAGTGAATGGGAACCAAATTATTATTTAGCACATCCTATCATCCATAGACGGATGGACAGATTAAGGCTGTTAATAGAACTATAGGGACTTTACTCCAGGTTACTATTGGTTAAAACATGACTAATTAGGATTTGTGCCTACCTATAGTTGAGTTCGCTTACAACAGGACCGCCTATAGTATCACGAGCATATCACCATTTGAGGCCACCTATGGATTCAACCTAGAGCTTCCATTCAACTAAACGCCCCTTCCAAGCCAAAATGATGATGAAATAGTTATTGAAAGATTCGAAGCCATCAAAGCAATGCATTAGAAGTCCGTAAATCATTTGAGCCAAGCTACTACCAAGCTCAAAAGATGAAGCCGAGGATGGAAGAATAAAGAATTTCAACCAGGTGATTTGGTTTGGATCTACCTTAGTAAAGAATGATTTCCAAGTCTAAAGAAGAACAAGTTATCTCCCAAAGACGACAAACCATTTAAAGTGCTTGAAAAGATTAATCCTAATCCTTATGGGATTGAATTATCCAAAGACTATAGGATCTTGGACTCCATCAACGTTGTCGACCTCCATCCATATGTTCCAAAAGAAGAGTAACAAGTAGTTGAGCCAAATTTGATCCCAAATCTTAAATAGCCCGAAGGGGATGATAGGGATTATGAACCATTTACTTGCTTTTGAGCTCGAGGGCTTACCCATATGGTTTGCTGAGCTATCCAAGGAGAGCTAAACTTAAAAGAGCAATCCTATCTCTAGTCCGACTTATTGAATTACTTTGCTTTCTACGTCATCAAGGAGACTCCTAAGGTGACCAACCTATTGCCGAGCCAACCCTTCACAATACTAAACCAAGGTTAAGCACCAAACTTGCTTGCTACTAACCTAATAAGTTACAAGGTCGAGTTGCCATGAACTTAAGCTGACCATTTGAGGCCAACCAGGCAATGGGCCATCTCTAGAACCAATACTCATCAATCTAGAAAATCCAAGCTACCAAGCATCCGACCTCGACCTAATTTGCTTAGAACCTATTTTGCTTAGTAAACAGCATCATTGGGACCACATAATGGACAATTGATACGTGCCCCCTTTTCTTGACATTTGTGCTATCTTTTTATACCTGAATATCCCCCTTTTGTCCAATTACAACTCTACCATTGTAATTTATTCCTTTTTCCTTTTTTAGTAGGAATCCTTTTTTATAATTTGTATATACATAGGACTTGCCTTAATTGGGTCATATAAATACTTGTAATTTGTATCAGCCGCAATAGTTAATGATTATTGACTTTCAAACATTCTTTTATTGCATAAGCTAAGTATCCTTGCTTACTTTTGTTTGCTCTTATCTAGTCCATTATGAGTATAGATTAGTGGTGAGTACCCTCTGGCCACACTTGTACGTAATATTAAGTGTGACCTGAGCTTTTGTGAGGTATTGGTACGTTATATCTACTGTTGGTGTACAAAGACCCCTACTCCACCTTCGACTACCATTTACTCTTTAGATTATCTCGCGGTTCAGACTCACCTTTGGTTTGCATGATATTGGACGTTGTGTGTTCCCTTCCCAACGATCCATATCAATCTCCTTCTCACATTGTTTTTTTATGTAAATTTCCATTATTGAATTTTTGCCCTAAAGGACTTACTATAAATAGTCATTTCTACTATAGCCATAATCATCTTACACCTTTAAAGTTAATGAATATTCTTGTTCTTGCGAATTACCCTTCTTTGAGTACATTTTCTCTTACATTCTTATCTAATCTTATCGAGTAGCTTGAGATTAGTGACAAGTAGACTTTAGTATTAGCTTGTGAGTCATTTCAAGCAAAATAGTGAGTCATATTAAGTGAAATACTAAGTCTTAATGTGTTCATTGGTGCGTCATATCCTCTGAGCAACTTTATGGAAGCTACCATGTTTGTTGACTTTTTCATTCCTTCATTCTTCCATTCTTCAAAGGACCCATTGTTACTATTTCCTTAGTAAGCCCTAATGATCAACTTAGCTCCTATGGACATCATATAATCTTAGTATCAAAGCTTCAGATCGTGACCAAAAGCTTAGTGTTGAAGTATTTCTTGTTAGGGTGTGTATTTTCTATTATACTTTGTTTCTTAAGAGGAAAACAAAGCAAGTTCTTAAGTCACTGTGTGAAATCATATTTTCAAAGTTTGTGGGAAACCTTTTGTTGAGTAGTGGATTTCTTGAAGTCTTGTATCGAACAATGTTAAATCTCAGTGTTCAAAGGGAGATTAATGATGCTAAGAATGATGCTCACGATTGCGATCGTGTTACCTAACATGCCACGTGAACTACTAATGAACAATTGCAAGACCTTACTGCTATTGTAACTAACTTAGCTATCTCTGTATAGAGGGCAGTAGAGCTAAGCCACAAGAGAGAGTTGATGAATGAGGTTGAGATGTGAGAGATAAGATGAGAAGACAAGTAGTTGAACCTAGAGCATTAGAGGTTGTTAATGTGAACCCAACTCTACCTTGACATGCTGAGAGGTTTACAAGGAAGAGACTTGAGTTAGGTGAAGTTGAAGAGTATGAAGAAGAGGAAGAATAGTATGAAGGATTCATAGAGTGAGAACTTCGTACCCCCAAAGGAGTCAAGCATCTCAAAGTGCAGATTCTAAGCTTTAATGGGTTTAATAGTACTAATGACTACCTAGATTGCAAAGAGAAGATTGAAAAGATATTTGATTTCTATGATTATCAGAATTCAGTCAGTATTTGAGTAGTTGCATTAGAATTTTCTAGATATGTAGCAATGTGGTGGAAGAAACTAAAAAATGTATGTCAACATACCCGATGTGAAATTCAAACTTAGAATGAGATGAAGAGAGTTCAAAAGAGTAGATTTGTCCTAGAACACTATGAGCAAGACACTTTCCGATGTTTCCAAGAACTCAAACAACGTAGCTAATCAATGGATGAGTATGTCAAAGAGTTCTAGTTGCTAATGATTTGATGCAACGTTGACAAGCTCGAGGCATGGCAATAGTATGGTTCATTTCTAGACTAAGATCCAAAATTAATAATATAGTTAAAATACAAAGGCTTGGAAATCTAAATGAGACCATTTAAGTAGCATAAAGGATTAAAAGGTAGAAGAAAAATCAAATCAGCCAAGTACTGAGCAACCGACCTGACTTGCTGAGTAGAATTGGTATGTCGAGCCAAACTGGATATGATTGAGCTTAATACAATTATGAGGTAGACTACTGAGGTCAGATGCTAAGTAGACTTGATGATGGTCAAAGAAAGACTAAGGTCAAGGAACTTGAGGTCAAGAAGGACTAAGATCAAAGCTTAGGATGGAAGACCCAAGAAATCAAGTGTTTTAAGTGCCTTAGTTTTAGATGTGTGGCTAATCAATGCCTAAACCAACATATCAAACAAGCTCAAGTTGAAGTGGAGAATGCTATTGAAGGGGAGGAAGAAGAAGTGGGAGTCGACCAACTACTAGAAGAAATGGGAAACTACTGTATGGTTGTACAAAGATCTCTCGATACCTTTACCTCTGATGAGAATGATTAGAGAGAGAACCTCTTCCATACAAATTGCCGAATGAATGGCAAACTATGTGCTTTAATCATTGACGGAGGGAGTTGTACTAATGTTATAGTATAAGGAATAGTGAAGGCTTTAAAATTGCCAACCTATCCTTACCCTAAGCCTTATAAGATTAGGAGATCTACCTACTATTGAGCAAGTTAAAGTTCCAATCATTATTGGTGATAGATACAAAGACGAGGTGTTATGCAATGTCCCACCTATGTGTACTTCACATATTTTACTTATCTAACCCTGGCTATTTGATTTGAAGGTACTTTATGATAGGTATAGGAGCACTTATATGTTCCAAAAGGATGGGAAGAAGGTTATATTGACCCTAATGAGTCCCAAAGAAGTTCAGGAGTCGTAAGAGAAGATTACTAGATTGTTGTAAAGGAAATCATTGGTGATTTTTTTAGCTTAATTTTCCAAAGATGTTAAGATGGAAAAGTGTGCATTCTTATTGGTAAGAAGGCTACTATAGTTGAAGGAAGTCAAAGCACTACATATCAAGGTGTAGACATTGCTTTAAGAGTATGCTAACTTGTTTCCTGCTGAGTTGCCGAGAGGTTTACCTCTTATTAAAGTTATAGAGCATTACATTGACCTCTAGCTTAGAGCTGCTTTACCTAATTGACTTACCTCCAGACTCAATCTTGAATAAGTAGTTGAGTTGGAGAAACAAGTTGACAAGTTGATTGAGCATGGATATGTCTGAGAAAGCATGAGCCCTTATGTTGCACCAGTTATCTTAGTGCTGAAGAAAGATGGCTCATGGAAAATGTGCATTGATAGCTAAGCAATCAACAAAATCACTGTCAAATACCAATATCTAATCCCACGATTGGATGATTTGCTTGATGAGTTGCATGGTGCACAAGTATTTTCAAAGATTAACCTAAAGAGTGGCTACCACTAGATCCGAATGAAACTTAGGGATGAGTGGAAAATTGCATTTAAAACAAAGTATGATCTCTTTGAGTGGATAGTGATATTGTTTGGGCTTACAAATGCACTAAGTACCTTTATGCGGATCATGAATCATGTTTTAAGATCATTGATTGGTAAAATTATTGTTTACTTTGATTCTATTCTAATATACAATGCCGACCTCATTTCTCATGTTACGCACTTGTGATATGTATTTGATATCCTCCGTGCCCAGCAATTTAAAGAAATGTGTGTTCTATCAAAGCGAGGTTGTATTCTTCGGATATGTTGTCTTTGAAGGAGGAATCAAAGTTAATGATGAAAAGACCCAAGCTATTCTCGAATGGCTGACATCGATCAGTGTTGCCAAACTAAGAAGTTTTCATGGTTTAACTTCATTTTATCGAAGATTCGTGCGGAACTTTAGTTCTGTAGCTACCCCACTAACCGAGCGGACTAGGAAGAACTCTAAATTCAAATGGTTTGAGAAGGCTCAAAGGAGTTTTGAAGAGATCAAATCCAAGTTAACATCTACCTTGGTTTTAGTATTGCCTAACTTTAGTAAAGTTTTTGAGTTAAAATGTGACGCATTTGGAGTCAGCATTAGAGTTGTTCTCATGTAGGAGAGCTAACCAATTGCATATTTCAATAAGAAACTTAGAGGTGCTACATTGAACTATTCAGCATATGACAAGGAGCTTTATACCTTTGTTCAAGCACTTTAAAGCTGGCAACACTACCTATTGCTACGAGAGTTCATTATCCATACATATCATAAATCTCTCAAGCATCTCCGAGGACAACAAAAATTCTCCCAATGCCATGTTAACTAGGTTGAGTACCTGGAAACCTTTATTTATGTCATCAAATACAAGAAGGGAAATATAAATATTTTGGTCAACACATTTTCCAGGTCCTTATCATAACATTGCGAGCTAAGATACTTGGGTTTTGTACCCAACCTAATCAATATGAATATGATCCATACTTTGGACCCTTAGTGGCCTAATGTAACATTGGAGGAGTAGTAGATGGGTTTTATTTAAGCCAAGGATTTCTAATGAAGGAAAATCAAGTATGTGTAACGAGTGGTTTTACTAGGCAATTACTTGTTTAAGAAGCTCGTGCTGGAGGTTTAATTGGCCACTTTAGCGAGAAGAAAACTATTGAGTTGCTAAAAACCACTTCTATTGGCTTGCAATGCAAGTTATGCAAGCAAGCCTAAGGGGAGAAAGTAGCCATATGGAGAACATACACCCTTACCCATACTTGAGTGGCTATGGACCAATCTAAGCATAGATTTCATGCTCGACTAACCCAGAATACCTTAGAAACATGATTCTATTATGGTAGTCGTTGATTGGTTCAGCAAAATGAGCTACTTCGTCCCTTGCCACAAAAATAATGACACTTTATTTGTTGCTAAAATCTTTTGCAAGAGATCGTACGATTACATGGAGTTCAAAGGAGTATTGTGTCTAATCGTGATTGGAAGTTTACGAGCTTTTTCTAGTGAACACTATGGAAAAAACTCAACTCTAAGCTTATGTTCAATACATCCTGCCTTCTATAGATAAATGACCAAACAAAAGTTATAAACAAATCCATAGGCAACCTCCTTTGAGCTTCTATTAGGAAGAATCTACATGATTAAGATCTCTGCTTACCCATCATCGAGTTCAATTACAATCGCTCCACTCATAGTTTGATAGGAAGGATGCCTTTTGAGGTCATCTATGGACTTAACCCGAACTTACCCTTAGACATGATTATTAGCCCAACCTCTTTAAGAGAAAGTTAATCAAGCTTATAGCGTATTAAGGAGTTTTAGAAACTACATCAAAAGGTTGCCAAGCAATTAGCTAAGATAGAAGGCAAGTTATTTACAACCCAAGAGACTTTGTTTGGATTCACCTTAGTAAGGACCAATTCCCAAGGAAGTGGACAAACAAGTTATCTACCACGTTAGATGGCCCTTTTAAGATCCTATAATGTATCAATGACAACGCTTATGGGCAAGAATTACTCGTAGGATATGGAGTGTCACCTACTTTCAATGTCACCAATTTGATGCCCTTTGTGCTAGAAGAAGAAGAAAAAGAAGATCTACATTTGAGGGAAAATCTTAAACAACCTTAGGGAACTTATAGATTGCTGACCTTCAGAACCCTCACTTACACTTGTCTTCAAAGCCTCTAATCCCTCACTAGAAGGATCCTTTTCTATCAGCCTACTAAGGACAAGCTCCAGTACATGGAAGAGCTATGGAAGGACTCCCTAAGGTCCCAGTTCGAACACATTTTACTTTGCTTGGACACTTGCATAATTGTTGACATGCCAAGCATCGAGACCAACTTACTAAATGTCGAACGCCGTTCAGCTTAGCACAACCACAATGCTATAAGATCATAGAATATGAACCCATCGACAGGCTGCCACCTATCCTCTACTTTTCTTATACTTATACTATATTCCTTTCTATTCTTTATCTTATTTACCCTTTTTCGAACATATTAAGAATCTCTTTCTTAAATTATCTTTTTATGTAATTTTCCATTATTGAATTTTTGCCCTAAAGGACTTACTATAAATAGTCTTTTCTACTATAGCTGCAATCATCTTACACCTTTACAGTTAATGAATATTCTTGTTCTTGCGAGATACCCTTCTCTAAGTACATTTTCTCTTACACTTTTATCTAGTCTTGCTAAGTAGCTCAAGATTATTGGTGAATGGACCTTAGTACTAGTTATGAGTCAAATCGGGCGAAATACTAAGTCGTTTTATATTTGTTAGTACATCATATCCTCTAAGTAGCTTTATGGAAACTACTGTGTTTGTTAACTTTTCCATTCCTTCATTCTTCGATACTTTGAAGGACCCATTGTTACTACTTCTTCAATAAGCCCTAATGATCAACTCAACTCCTAGGCGCATTACACATCAAGTATACCATTAAAGGACAGTTGTGCACTATCGTTGTAGATGGAGGGAGCTGCACCAACATTGTTGCACAATCCGTTGTGTAAAGGTTAGGACTACTGACCTCTAAGCACCTTCAACTTTACAAATTACACTAGCTTCATGATAAGGGTACTTTGTATGTTACTGAATAAGTAACCGTACCTTTTAGTGTTGGAAATGTATATAAAGACGAAGTTATGTGTGATGTCATCCCCATGAGAGCTTCGCATCTATTACTCGGACAACTTTAGTTGTTCGACCGACGTATTAGTCACAATGGATATAAAAACACCTATGCCTTTATCAAGGATGCAAAGAAGATCATACCAAACCCATGATAATAACCCAAGTGAATAATACCTATAACTAGCTCACTTAAGCTAGTAAGAAGAAAGCTATAGTAATGAGCCAAAGAGAGCTTTAAGTAGCTGAGAAGGTTGAAGAGCTTATGTTTTTATTGATCAGGAGATAATTGGAGATGAGAGATCTAGAAGATGTACCTAATGAGATCCAAAGATTGATTAATGAATTTTCCAACCTGTTCCCTTAAGAGTTACTTAAGGGATTACCCTTAGTATGAGTCATAGAATACTATATTGATTTACGGCCAAGCACTGCCCTACCAAGCCAACCTGCCTACAGAATGAATCTTGAGTAAGCTATTGAGCTAAAAAGGCAAGTGGATGAATTGATAGAATGAGGATATGTAAGGGAGAGCATTAATCATTGTACTATACTAACTTTACTCGTCCCAAAGAAGGATAGTTTGTAGCACATGTGCATTGACAGCTGAGCTATTAACCGAATTACTATCACATATAGATACCTAATATCAAGGCTTGATAACATGTTAGATGAGCTTCATGGCACCAAGATATTTTCGAAGATTGATTTGTGAAGTGGTTACCACTAAATTTATGGGCTTGGTAGTGAATGGAAGACTACTTTCAAGAAGAAGCATAGTCTTTATGAGTAGTTGGTTATGCTACTAGGACTTACAAATGCCCCAAGTATATTTATGCGGCTTATGAACCATATGATGCGTCCTTTAGTCAGATGATGTGTGGTCATATACTTTGATGACATATTAGTATACAATACCGACCTGAACAACTGTATTCAATATTTCTAAGCTATTTTTGACATTTTACGTATCGAGAAATCGTATAAAAATTTGAAGAAGTGTATGTTCTATTAAGATGAATTTGTATTTCTTGGGTATGTAGTATTCGGAGACAGAATCTGGGTAGATAACAAAAAGATTCGAGCTATCTTAGAATGGTCGACGCTAAAGAATGCCATTGAAGTACGAAGTTTTCCTGGCTTTGTTGTTTTCTATAGGTGATTCATTAAAAACTATCATTATAAACTCATAGCTAGCATTGCAAAATGTCTTGTATGTGCCTAATTTTACTCATAACCTACTTTCAATATAAAGACTACTTAAAGACCACCATTTAATTGCAATCTTTAACAAAGAAACTTGTACCTTTCAGGATCCAACATGTGAGATATTTGTAGCTTCTGCATCAGCTCTTCGACGCCTATATGTACTTATTGCTTCAGTTAGTGACAATTCATCTAGTGTCAACTTAATTGTTCATGTTTCTAGTTGTAATTCTTTGAATAATTCTCCCATGCTGCGTTTGTTTCATGTGTAAATGGGACATCTTTCTTTGTCCAAGCTACAACTTATGTTACCATGTAAAGATTTGAATGTTACCAATTTTTTTTGTGAAACTTATAGCCTTGCTAAACTCCATAAACTTTCTTTTCCTTGTAGTGTTCATTATTCTACTTAGACTTATATACATCGATGTGTAGGGCCTTTACCATGTTGAATCTGTTTTTAGTGCTAAGTACTTTCTAACTATTTTAAATGACTATACATGTTCTACTTGGACTTATTTGTTCAAATTCAAAACACAAGTCAGTTCATTACTTCATCAATTGTTTTGTTATGTTCAAAATAACTTTAACATTGTACCCAAAAGAGTTTAAATAGATAATGGCAAACAGTTTGTTTCACATATGTGTACAAGTTTATTTCAAAACTTAGGCATACTTCATCAAAAGTTAGTTGTGTACACTCTACAGTAGAATGGTAGACTTGAATGTAAGCATAGGCTTTTATTAGATGTAGCTTGAGCATTAAGATTGTATGTTGGTTTGCCTATCAAGTTCTAAGGCGAATGCATATTTACTGCTACATTTTTTTTTATCAAATAGATGCCAATCAAAAGACTAAAGTAGAAAACTCTATTTGAGCTATTGTATGGATGTCCACCTAGCTATGAAGATTTGCGCACATTGGATGTCTTTGTTTTGTAAGAAAACAACCATCTCTTGTAGAAAATTTTGATTTTAGAGCTCACAAGTGCATATTTTTAGGATACTCATCTAATCATAAAGGGTAGATAGTTTTTTTTATTTTGAATAGAACAAACTTCTTGTTTTACAAGATGTTATCTTTCATGAGAATATTTTCCCTTACAAAGATAACATGTTTTCTTCTTCCACTTCATCCTTAAGTCATTCTGAGTCCAACTTTAAAAACTCAATCTTGTTTAAGTCACCAAGTTTTGCTAGTTGGTCACCTACTAATCATGCTTCTCTTCCTTGTTCACAAACGTATATTCCTCAAACTATTGTATCTAATTAGGCGTTTGAACAAAATCAATATGTTTTATCCTTATGCAAATCTGCTAGAAACTATCATCTACTTACTTGGTTGTTTGATTTTGTTCGTAGTATTTCATCAAATACAGTAGCATTGTCTTCACAAAACATGGTTACTATTCTTTCTTCCCTCACCAAAGTATCTTCTTGCTAATGCCCTTTATTTGACATGCAAGCTTTTAGCTCATATCTACATGAATATGTTACATCATTTACCAATGTTTTAACTACAAAAGAACGTCATTCTTAAAAGTAAGCATTTCAATAGAAGGAATAGATTAATGCCATGGAAAAAGAGTTATTAGCCTTAGAATGTAATGCTACTTGGGAATTAGTATCTTTGCCACTAGGCAAGCGTACGACAGGATGTAGATGGGTTTATAAGATAAAATATCGATCAGATGGCACTATTGAGAGTTATAAAGCTTAGTTGGTGGCTAAAGGATACACATAAAAAGAAGTTATTGATTACTAGATACATTCTTACTAATAGCAAAGCTAGGTAGTGTTTAGTTGTTTATAGCCATAGCCACTGCACATAAATGGCCTATACATCATATTGATATTAATAACACATTTCTTCATGGTCATCTTGATGAAGAAATTTATATGCAGCCATGAGAGGGCTATTCTAAAGCTAAACTACAACAAGTTTGCAAGTTGAGACGATCCTTATATGGCTTAAAGTAAGCTTCCAGGCAATGGAATCTTAAAATCTTCTAGTTTTTTACTTCTCATGGTTTTATCCAGTCATATCATGGTTACTTACTCTTTTTCATCAAGCATCTATAAGCTTTGTTGCTATACTTCTATATGTAGATGACATGCTCATTTTAGGTTCAAATACTCAACTTATTGTTGCTATCAAACAAAAGCTTGATGAAGCTTTTACTACAAAAGATTTGGGTTACGCTAGATTTTTCCTTATACTTGAGTTATGCTCTATTGATGAAGGTACATTTGTTAGTTAATGGAAATTTATTTTAAATTTACTTTCTAATGTGGGAATGACTACTTACAAGCCTGTTTCTACTCTGATGCCTATAGGCTTACAACTTGATTAAGACACTAAGGATCCTTTGTTTGATCTAACTTCTTATAGGTGAGCAATTGGTCAATTGCTATATGTTATGATGACTTGACTTGATATTAGTTACTCTATTCAAAGACTCGTCCAATTTTTGTCATATCCTCGAGCACCACATCACCAAGCGCTTGCTCATCTATTGAGATATCTTAAAGTTAACTCATCTCTTGGGCTTTTCTACAGCATTCACAATAACTTTGTTCTTACTACATTCTTTGATGAGAACTAGGGAAGTACTTCTCTTAATTGAAAATCACTCACCATTTTTGCATTTAATTAGGGTCAGCCTTGATTTCTTGGAAAACCAAGAAACAACCGACCATGTCTACTTCAACTATTACCGAATACCATAGTCTAGCTTCTACTACAAAAGAAGTTCTTTCACTTTCATATTTGCTATGAGACTTTGGTAATTCTATTGCTCATCCAATTTCACTTTATTATGATAACAAATCCACCATCCTCATTGCATGCAATCACTGTTTACATAGTTACACCAAACATATAGACACCAACATCTACTTTGTACGTAACTACATTTGATCCGATTTTCTTCAATTTCATCATATTCCTACAAAGTATCAAGTAATCGATCTATTTACCAAGGCTCTTAGTGATAAATATTTTCATTTCCTTCTTTCCAAGATATGAAATGAATCATCATTTAATAGTTGCAAATTAAGCATTTGACTAGGCAAATGTTGATGACATGTAATAGTTAATTTCTGAAGTGTGTTGTAAGCCCTAAAGCTAAGCCAAGTAACCGTAGGTTTGAGCTTAGAACCCAAGGTTTAGAGCGATTGGTTAAAAGATCCGATCAAACCCAAATTATAAACTATTGAGAGAAATACTAGTAAAAATGACCCCGTAAACTTAAATTTAAGAAAATAAATAGTAAAATAGGAAACTATAAAATTTTCAAATTTTAAGCATAATAATTGCTAATTACCAAAAAGGCAAAAAGTGTAATCTAATAACTAATAAATTACTAGAGATAGATTATATGTATACTAAAAATTTTAGAATGACCAAAATAATAATTAGGAATGTTCACGTGTACCCCACATGTATTTACGTGTAGATAAAAATACGCGTAATTATCTAAATTGGTCAAAAACTAAGCAAATAATTAAAGAAAAATATAAAATAATTATGGAAAAATCAGAAAAAATTAGAAGAGGATAAGCTGATGCAAGATCAGGTCGTGGTCAGAAAAAGAAAAATTGGCCAATAAAAATTGAACAACTTAAAAGCCAAAAATCAAAGAATTTGGACAAAGTCTTATCAAATTAATGCATATTAATTACTAAAATTGTCTATAAATAGGAAAAAAAAATTTCCAGAAGTCATTTGAACAGTTTAGAATCTGAGAAAAATCGAAACATTGAAAAAATTGAGAGAAAATCCAGAAAATAAAAAAAGAAAAGAAAATTATGCAGATTAGGCAAGTGAACTAAAACCACCACCCACCACCACCTGGGACCGAACCACCACCACCACCCTACACTAGAACCAGCACCTGGACTGGCCGACAACATTGGACCGGGTTTGGACGGCCAAAAAGCTTCGAACCAGTTAGTTATTTATTCACCCAATTTTTGTATAATTTTGTAAAATTATTTATTTTGCCCAAAAAATTATGAAACTTGTTATTCTGAGGTTTTATTGTATGTAGATTTAGGGAAAAATATTGATTTAGATTAATTATGTCTGGAAATATAGGTTCCTTAACAAATTGTTCAAAACCGAACATGATTAAACCGAAAAATAAATAGGCTTCGGAGTGTAGTTTGGAGCTCAAATTTTTTCTATAGGATTCTCATATGATTTATAACAGTGCTATGAAGCCATTTTTTTAAAATTAATTTTCGAAATTTTTAAGTTAATTTTTAGCCCTAAAATGATGGTAAAATTGGGTGATTTAGGGTTAATTAGGTGATTAGGATATTAATTACTGATTTGGATATTAATTATATGTTTAGGGATGTTAATCTCTATAGTGGAACCCTAATCCTAGCTTTTGGGTACTAAGTATAGTTAATTAGGGAAATTAGGTAAGTAATATGAGAAATTAGTAATATGAGAAATTAGTAATATGTGAAAGTGTAAATTAATAAATCTAAAAAAATAAGGTTATTTAGATAATATTATAATAGAAATCAGAAAAATAATAAATCTAAAATAATATTTAATTTTAAGTAAATATCTCAAAATGTAAGATTTTTACATATCGAGAGTAAATCCGATACCTCAATTAGGGTTAGCGTGTACCGAATAGTTGAGAATACCAAATTACGACCCAATAGGATATTTGAGTACCGAGCGTAATGTGATTAATGTCACATTGGGATTCGAGCCTAATTAAGACTTAGGAATTAAAACTCGAATCTAGTTTAGGAGTCGAACCCCGAAATAGAGTACAGCGAATCATTAGAGCGTTATAGGTATACATGGGGAAAATGAGTTACATTTTGAATTAGAATAAGGATCCATGAAATATGAATACTAAAAAGACCTATTTGTATTATAGGATACCCAGATACAAATCAGCTCGCGACTAAAGGATCGAGCGATCGAGCAAATTCAAGTAAGTTGAGTTATTACTTATTGTAATAGAGTACTAGTTTTGTAGTACTCGGAGATTAGGCTTGTATATGATTGTGATTGTAAGTAGTTTGCGCATGTGCTTGATGTATCTGAATTTGTGCTGGAATTTGTATTGTGAATGATTTTGTGACTGATTGAATTGGTATGAACTTGTTTGAACACTCTAACCGGAATTTAATCTTAGTCGACCCTAATAACCGAAAATGTCATACATTGCAACCCATTAGGGGATCATAGGACTCTCCAACCAAATACCGACCCCTTCGAAATGGATAGCGTAGGATTGCAAAATGGTCCCTTCTTCATCCTCAGTCGAACTAAGTGACAGGATAGGAGGTCGCGGCGGAGATAAAGTCAATGGTTCGAAAGTAGTCACGGGAGGAGCGAGGTCTCCATTGCACAAGCCTGGGTTTGATTGTGAGCTGCTGTATAACATGGAACTCCTCAACTCGGATTGGAGCGGGTGAAATTTCTCTGATTTCACAACGGACCGGACTACGTTGTGCGATAACACTTGATTGATGCATTGCATAAAAATAATTGTTTGATAACCCTGTTTGTGCTTGTATGCATTCATGAGTCTCCAATTCAACTTACTGAGCTGTAGTTGCTCATACCCTTATAGATCCTTTTGCAGGTTCTGATTTGTGATCTCTTTAAGTACTATGCCGCCCTACAATTACCCAGAGGTTAGTCCGTTTGAAGCCAGGGGTGTGAGGATCAAGTTACTTAATATAATGTGTGACTAGAGTGACCATGTAATTAGGAATGAAAGACTAATGGTTATTATGTAATCTAGTGAACTGTCATGTTTGTGTAAAACTTCCTAGGAAGCTCTGTGGAGACTTATATATATATAATTATATATGTTTATTAGAAATTGTGATATTTATCATGATTTGTAGTATAATTATTAATCGAACTGTTTACTTCAAAGCGAGGAGTCGTCGACGCCTTGTGTAGATTATGTCTATGGTAGGCACTGTGAGGCCAGTTACTATCATAGAATGGTTTACACAGCGGGACTGTTGCGACTCTGCGACTTCGGGGCGTAACATGTGTTAGTTAGTTATAAATAGTATTTTGTTTAACTAAATTCTAACTATAGTTTATTAGTTTTAGCTAAGTCAATTAGCAGAAGCAAGACTTATATTTACATCAGTTTGGTTTCTATTCATTAATACATTCATTCTTTCCTTCAATACAAAGCTTTACATTATTTTTTTATCTATTTCACATATACTCTTCTTAATTTCAAGTTATAGAGTTGCAACATGATTAGATTTCCACATTAGGCAAAGAGGTAGGTAGCTAAAGCTAGAAGATTATAGTAGGCCATGAGCAAAAATTCGACTACAAAAGCTTCTTAGAGAATGTACATCATTGTTAAGCCTTATTTTGGTTTCTTTAATTTTATCTATATTAAGCCCAACCCGCTTAATATAAATTACTTGACATTAAACTTAAAGAAATACTTTTCTTTAAAAAAAAAAAAAAAGCTTTAAAAATCAGAGTTGCCAACCGATTCAACCGGTAAAAAATGAAATTAGGATTTTCGGGTGGTAAAACCCTAATTTGACCACTAATCTGCGAATATTGTAAGAAATTTTGATTTTTAGAAAATTAAATCGGAAAAATCAGGTTCAAAAGCTAACTTATTAAAACTAAGTTACTATGTGAAAATAAAAAATTGATAGGCTTTATTTTTTTATAATTTTTCTAAAAATATACCTAAATTCACAAAATGTAACTAAAAATTATTTTTTATTATTACAAATTTTCTAAAAAAAGGGAAAAGGTCTTTTTTTTTTTATAATTTTTAACAGTTGCACTAAAGGTGTCTATGTACCTATTAATAGGAATCAAACCAGCCGTACTTCATTTTTTTATAAAATATTTAGTAGGTAGGTTATTTTTATTTTAAACAAAACCAAGCCAAGTTTACGTTTTTATTAATTTATTATTTAAAGAAAAACCTTAAAAAAATCTAATTTTCCTAAATTAAACAAAAACCTTAATTAATTAAATCTTTTTGAAAAAATCAATTTAGATTTTTTATTTAAAAAAAAACCTTAAGTGTCAAAAATATATTTTTATTAAAAATGATTTTTTTTTTCAAGAAAGACCTAACTTAACTAAAAAAATTGCAAAATAAATAATAACAACAAAAAAAACCTACACTTAAATAAAAAAAATAATTAATAATAAAGATAAATAACCAATAAAGCAAATTAATAAAAAAAAACTACTAAAATGAATAAATAAATAAATAAAATACTAGAAATTTTACCTAGTGCTGGATCATTGATGTTGCACTGTGATCTAGGCGTTCGCAGGTGACATTGTGGGCAAGCACAAGCGGTGAACTAGGCATGCACAGCGAGCACCTAGGTGGTACTAGGCATGCGCACAAGTGATACTAGGTAATAGTTGCGGGTAGGACTGTACGTGCGTGAGGGCGATAGTAGGTGAGCGTCTAGGCAACACTGGGTGATGTTATGGGCAAGTGTCTAGGTAAGAGCTAGGTGACACCAAGTGAGGGCAATGGGTAGCATTAGGCAACGCAATAGGCGATGCTTGGTGACAAGATAGGCAATGTTGGGCAAGAGCAATGGGCGATGGTCTGGTGGTGGCTCTAATGGCAACGGTGACGCTAGGGTAGTGATGTGGTGGTTGTACAGCTTGTGGTGGCGTTAAGTTAGTGATGTGGTGGTTGTACAATGGTGTTATAGTGTTTTTGCAGTAATGGTGCGTAGGGTGTGTGTGATGGTGCGTGGGGATTAGTGGCGCATGAGATCGCGTAGGGCTGATTAGTGGCGCGTGGTGTATGTGTTGGGTTTTTTAGTAGGAAGGTGATTTTTTAAACAAACCATCTCCGAATCTCTTGTTAACGTGTTATTTATAAGCTCAAAATCGAATCTTTCGTATCAAAGATACGAAAGATTTTATTGTGATTTTTCCAAGATTAACCTTAGCTTTTAGAAACCTTAGTTAGCTTGGGCTTTTCTTTCTAAGCCCGACCTAATCTAATTTAGCCCAATAATTCCCTAATTTGATTTAAATCCTTAAATTAGATAACTTAATTAATTCAGCCCATGGTCTAATAACTCAACTTACTCCAACTTAATATGACTCGACTCATAACTCAATTCACTATGACCTAACTTAATTTTTAATTTTTTAATTTTTTTAATTTTTCTTTTCATTTTCGTTTTTTTATTTTTTATTGTATTTTTTATTATTTATTATTTATTTTATTTTATTTTTTATTAACTTAGCTCAATTAACAAAATTAAAAAAATTTGGCAAGAATAAGGTATCTACAACTACTCCTCTTTGTAGTGAAGTTCAATTGGAACTTTACTACAAAAACAAAAGAGATATTCATTTTTGCTAAACCCTACTTTGAACTGATCAATTAAGCTGTGTTTTATTTTGATGAAGGATATCAACTTGAAAGGTCGATGTAAAGAATAAACCAACCATCTTGAAAGGACGAGGCAAATGAATGCTTATCTTGAAAGAATAGAGCAAAAGGTTAAGGGGCTTATCTTGAAAGGATAAGGTTTAATGATGTCTATCTTGGAAGGATAGAGCAAAAATTTCAAGGGGGCCTATCTTGGAAGGATGGGGCTTAATGATGTCTATCTTAGAAGAATAGAGCAAAAATCTCAAAGAGTAAAATTAACTTGTTTTGTTTTAGTAGATAATCCGAAGATGATAGGTCTCTCCGAGATTTCAAAAAAACTTATTTTATGGATGATCCGAAAAGGATAGATCTCTCCGAGATTCCCTTTTGGTTTGTGATCTAAAGAGGATAAATCTCTTCGAAAACTGATTTCACTTTGGTGACCCGAAGAGGATAGATAACTTCGAGATTCTTGCTTTGTTTTGGTTGGTGAATGACTTGAAGATGATAGATCTCTTCAAGATTGGTTTTAGTTAATCTAAAGAGGATAGATCTCTTTGAGATTTAAAAAGAAAACTTGTTTTAATTCCTTAAATATTACGTCTAAGGACTTTTAAGGTCATTTTTCCTAGGAATAGAAAATTTCTCGGATAGCAATCAATTGATATGCTCACACTGACTTTTGATATTCACTCATTCAATCAGCAAAATTTCATCAAAAGACTGTGATTGCTTCTTCTTTCTTTTTTTCTCTTTTCTTCTTTTTATTTCCCCCCCAAATCCCGCCTGCCTACCCCCCCTTTTTTTCTTTTTCTGAAATTTCTCAAACTTTTAAGTCTTGTAACTGTACCATGCTCATGCCTTGAATTTGCTTTTCTCAATACCAGGTTTCAATTTCTACTCTCTATGACTTTTGAATGATAAATCTCTTTTCGAAAGAAACAAAATTAAATTATTAAGAACATTCGATTTCAATTTATTTGGTGATTTAGATTCATTAGTAAGGGTTTAGTGTTTAAGTCTATGAGGCTAAGAAACATGGTACACAAGGGTTTATTGGTAAAGTGTTTGTTGATCAATGATCGTCTGAATTCAAAAACATTCATAGATATCAACTTTACTTTTAAATGATGAAAGATTAACCACAAACTTTTCAAGAAAAATTGAAATCTTTATTGAACTTAGTTTTCATGGATAATACAACTTAACTGCATCTGAATTCACTAGTATCCTTAATTTTAGGTCATCCATCTCTATCAACACTAATGCACCTCTTGATAATACCCTTTTCACTACATAAGCGCCCTCATAATTCGGAGCAAACTTGCCCTTAGGTTCTTTTGCATTCGATAACACTTTCTTCAACACCAAGTCTCCCTCTTTGAAGTACCTCGGGCATACTTTGTTAAAAGCTTAGATCATTCACTGTTGGTAACATTGACCATGATATATCGCTATAAGTTTTCGCTCATCTAGGAGATTCAAATGCTCCATTCTCTTCTTTACCCACTCTACTTCATTGAGTTGAGTTTCTGCCAATACTTGGAATGAAGGCATTTCTGCTTCCACTGGTAGTACCACTTTAGTTCCATACACCAATGAATATGGGGTTGCACCAGTAGAGGTCCTGACTGAGGTTCTATAAGCCATGAGAACAAAAGGAAGCATTTCATGCCAGTCTCTATAAGTGATTGTCATCTTCTCAATGATTCTTTTAATGTTCTTATTTGCGACTTCAACGACTCCGTTCATTTGAGGTCGATATGGAGTTAAGTTTCTGTAATTGATCTTGAATTGGCTGCACACTTCATCCATCAACTTGTTATTCAAATTCGTCCTATTATCTGTAATAATAGACTTGGGTGCACCATATCTTGCAATAATATCTCTTTTCAAGAATTTAACCACTACTCCTTTGGTTATTGTAGCATACGACATTACTTTTACCCACTTGGTAAAATAGTCGATTGTGACTAAAATGAATCTATACCCATTTGAAGCTTTTGGCGAAATTAGACCGATCATGTTAATTCCCCACATTGAGAAAGGCTAAGGAGTTGATAACACATGTAATTCTTGGGGAGGAGCGTTGATTTTATTAGCATATACCTGGCACAAGTAACAATGCCTCACATACTTGATATAATTCGATTCCATCATCATCCAAAAATACCCCATTCTCATGATCTTTCTGACTAACATATACACATTAATGTGAGGACCACAAACTCTTTCATGCACTTCTTTCATCAATTTCATGGCTTCTTCTTCATCCATATACCTTAGCAATGTTGCATCTGGTGATCTCTTGTACAACGTAGCTCCACTTAATAAGAAATGAGTAGCCAATCTTCTTAAAGTCTTTCTATCTTTTTTATTAGCATCTTCAGGAAATTCACCAGTTTAAAGTAACTTCTTGATATCGTGATACCAAGGTTCTTTTGATTCATTCTCTCTAACTACAAGGCAAAAAGTCGGTTTTTCTTCCACTTTAATCTTCAAGGGTTGAATTTCTATTTCGTCTTTGACTTTCACCATTGATGCTAATGTAGTCAATGCGTCGACAAACTGATTCTAGATCCTTAGAATGTAAGTAAACGAAATCTCTTGGAATTTTTCAATTAGCTTGCTTAAATGTTCATGGTATGGTATTAATTTCTTGTCCTTCATCTTATATTCCCCTAAGATCTAGAGAATTATAAAGGAAGAATCTCCATATACGGCAAAGATGGTTCCCGGTTATATTGTCCACTAATACATCAATATGCGGCAAAGGAAAGTTATCCTTTGGTATTACCTAGTTTAAATCCCGAAAATCTACACAAACCTTAACTTTCCTATTTTTCTTTAACACTGGCACCACATTAGCCATCCATTCAGGGTAATTCAATACTTCTACGAATCTAACTTCTTCACTTCTTCTTTTATTTTGAGGAGTATCTTCGGCCTAAATCATCTAAGCTTTTGTCTTTTCGGTTTTATTTCCTCCCTGGTTAGCAACTTATAAACCACAATAAACGAGTCTAAACTAGGCATATCTTTATAAGACCAAGCGAATATGTCTAAGTATTCAGATAACAATCGTGACAACTCCTGTTTCTGATTATCCGTTAAATGACTACCAATTTTCAAGTTTCATGAATTTTCCTCCATCCCCAAATTAATCACAACCATTAGTTCGTCAATAATCACTCTACTTTATTCATGTCGACGCCAACTCTCCTGAATTTCGTTTAGAGTCTCAATATCATCTCCAACGTTTAACCTAGCAAAGCCGAAGGTGATTTGGTACTTTCATCGTTTACATGCACGAGATATCCATTAAGTTCATCGTTTTTATCGGATTTGAAGAATAAAGAAAAAAAGAAAGGACAACGAATAAATAATAAAGAAGAATCGATATAAAGAAATGAATGGACTATATTGAATGAATGAATCCAAATTGCTTCAAAGAAAAGGCTTAACTAATCGGACTAATTATCGCAATCAAATGTCCTAATTAATCTAATTTTGCATTTCTAAAGAGACATATTAGTGGGAATGAAAAACCAGTTGCATAAGGAAACTGGTACGTCGACATCTTCTCTCATTAGGACCAATGCTGCATTGTTGAACTAAGGCCTTAGATAGATTGGCAACTTTAGCTTCTTGAACCCCAGTTGGTGTTGGGAATGTCTGGTAGATGTTTGGAAATTCCATGTGAGTATGGTACAGCTGATCTCCTCTTTTGCTTTTGGTTTTAGCCTTCATTTCTCGAATTTCCTTTTTAGTGGGCTCATATCCAAGCCCAAACATTCCAATCTACCGCTAAGGCTATTTCAAATGACCTCGTGCCCCCCTATCTTGCTTCTTCGATCACACTAACTTTATCGAAAATTTGCAACCGTAGCTCTTTCAATTCTTTATCCTCGACATAGGGAATAGTCATCTCTCTATAAATCTCGTAATCTTGCTCCTCAAGAATAGTAACCAATTACTCATTGGTTATGAATTTCACTTTCTGATGTAGATTGGACAAAATTTCCCTTATTGAATGAATCCATGGTCTTCCTAACAGAAGATTAAAAGTTTACGGTATATCCAGAATTTAAAAGGGAATAATAAACACCTGCAGGCCAATTTTGACTTGCAACCCAATTTCTCCAATTATCTCTCTTTTTAATCCATCAAAAGCTCTTATTGAAATTGAGTTGGGCTTGATCTCGGTTGCATTGACTCCAAGTAAATTTAGTATCGCCAAAGGACATATATTCAGTGATGACTCATTATCTTTTAGAACTCGAGCAACCACTTTCCTTGCATACTTAACCACTATGAAGAGGGGCTTTGTATGCTGGTCTCCTTCTTTACCTAGCTCATCTGGTGAGAATGAAATCAGATCGATTGCAAATATCGAGTTCATTACCAATCTTAATTTTTCTATAGAAATCCCTTTAGGTACTTTGACCTCTTTCAGAATTTTGATTAATGCTTCTTGATGAATATTTGATGACAACAGCAAACCTATTAAGGAGATTTGGGCTAGTACTTTGGCTAACTGGTCCATTATCTTATATTCACTGGCCTTCACTATTTTCTTAACAATATTCTAATCTTTATCATTTGTATCTTCAAAAATCTTTTGAGAAGACTCTTTTATAGCAGTCTTCCTCTTGGATTCCTCATTCTGGTCATAAACTCGTCCCTAGTGTGTAAGCCCAACGACCATGGGTGATGAGGGTTTGGCCATCTGATTCACTACCTAGTAATCCAAAGGTGCTACTTTGTAATTTTCTAGGGCTATTGGGACATTGAAAGTAATTTTCTTAGGCTTTCCCAATTTTTCAACCTTCTTAGTCTTCCCATCATACTAAAAACCCAACAGCTTAGGCTCATCTCCGATCATTCTAACCATCTTAGCCATCTTCTTGGCTTCGATAATAAGTCTGTCTTCATCCTCAAATTCTAGACCCCATCTAGTGGGTGGTACATCAGCATATACAATAGGTGAACCGACGTAATCTGCCAAATACTTAAACTTCCCTATTGGTTCTCCTAAGGTGTCAACCATCAGATCTCCGGCTTCGTATCTTTTCCTAAGCTCCTTCTGAGTACTTCTCTTTCACAGTTTTGGAATCGTTATGGCCATGATATCAGCTTTCATTAGCTTCCCATCCTTCAACAATCGATATATTACTGGTCTAGTCCAGGTTCTATCCCCGAGATTCATATTCTACAAGTACTTGGCTTGCTTCAGATTCCAAGCTATCTCCTCAATAGTGATGGGGAGATTGTCTAGATCAATCTCTGGTTCAGAAATTTCAATAGTGATCATATTGATCGAATTTTCAAGATTCGGCAGAGGGTTGTTACCTACATTGGGAGTAAGAGTTTGAATGAAATCTAATTGAACCAATTTTGCATCGATAAGGTCCTGGATCTTATGTTTGAGTTTCCAATATTGGTCCGTAGAATACCTCACTTGCCCTAAATGAATAATCACATCGAAGTTCTAGGTTATAATCCCTCGGTCTTTGTCCTTCCCTCGGTATTTCAAATGTCGGAAGGTTCTCCTTCCTTAATCATGTGAGAACCTAGCTTAGAGGAATGGGAATATGTGTGAACTATCTTCTTTGTGGGCAGTTATTCTAATTCAGATTCGGTGGGGGATTAGATCCTCCCTTCATCGCTACTGAGGCTACAGGTCGGACAAGGTTGCTGGTGTTAATAATGCTTGCGATAGCTTCTTTAGCCTTATTAGAAAATCTTGCAGGAGGTGTCTTCTTCTCAACTACTTTGAGATTAGGAAGCCTCCCAGTAGTAATATCTTCTTCAATTCGGCACCCTGAGGATACAATTTTTGCAAAGTTGGAGGCAAGGTGCCTAACCAGATGTTGGTAATACAGGCTTCTAAGAGTATTAATGAAAGCGAAGGTTAAATCCTTCTCGGTTAAGGATGGAGTCACCCTAGCTTCCATGCCCCTTCATCTTTGAGCATATTTCTTAAAGTTATCATTGGTCTTTTTTTGTAGATTATTCAGATCCCTCATGGACGGGGCCACTTCAATGTTAAACTTATATTGGTTGTAGAAAGCCCGTGCTAACTTATCCCAAGTATCGATCTCATTCAAGTCCAGTTGAGCATACTAGGTTAAAGCAGGCCCAATTATGCTGTCTTGAAAAATCTAGACCATCACTTTGTCATACTTTGTGTATCTCCCCATTTTACTAATGTATAACCTAGTATAGAGCTTTGGGTAACCAGTCCCATCATATTTCTCAAATTCTGGCACTTTAAATTTTTCCAAGAAGTCATTGTCTTTATATGTTAGCAAGTTAATTATCTTCATCTGTTCAAACCAGTTAACCATTTCTAGGGTTTTCATCTTCTCGGTCAACTTTTGTATAGACTTTCTTTCCATCTCCTGATGTCTTTCCTCAATCTCCTTCCTCCATACTTCAACATTAGGGACTAATTTTTCATCTTTCAATTTAGGGGGAAGGGTCGTTTCTGCATTCCAATTTGGGTTGACTTAAGATCCTTATCTATCATTAAGAATCCCGATAACTCGAGTGAGAGCCTAAATCTATTCAACCATCTTGTTCATGCTTTCTTCCAGAGTTGCTACTCTCGGGTCGAGCTCAATTTAACTGACATTTCTAGTACCTTGAGTTGACATCTTGGTTTTAAAACAAGTGAATATTGAGCTTCTAGTTATGTCTACTCGTTTGGATGCTATATTCGAAATCTTGTGTGAAAACCTAAGTTTTAGATTTTTTTTTATCTTTTTGTGACTTTTGTTATTCTGTTGTTTGCCTCTTTTTGTGTGTGTGTTTTTTTTAAAAGGTCAATTAAACAAACAAATAAATAATAATAATGAGTAAGAGATTGCACAATTAATGAAAATTTTATTTACTAAAGCTGCAAATTTATTAATCATAAGACCCAACTTATACAACGGACTAAATGAAAAGAAAAGAAAAACTCCTAACTAATTTTCTCAAAAAGCTTAAATCCTATATCTACAAGAGCCAATAGATTCGGTTGGGACGAGCTTCATCAACTTCCCTCATAAGTCTTCGTACCGTAACATCGCTTTCTCAAATCTTGCTTCTCAAGAATTGATTTTCTTCTAACAATCTCTCATTTTCTAGCTTCAACTCCTTGACAATTCTCTTACTTTATTGGAACTAGGCTTCAACTCTAATCCGTATGGTATCTTAGTAGGCTTGCTCTATGGGTGAAAGATTTGCTGATTGTAGCTCGTGTCTAAACATGTCTGGTACTTCATACTGTATCTTTCTAGTTTTCTTTAACTAATTGTAGATGAACTGCATAGTAGCTCAGTACCCTCTAACTTTGCCCCTCAAAGTTCCCATATTAATTATCTTCTTGACTTCTCTTTGATCCGATAGCTTCACGAGTTTTGCTAGTCGTTAGATTAAAGCAACCGTAGGTAGACAAGGATCTTGATAATTTATTATGACGACGTCTAAGGAGTCTCTGTAGGCGATCTCTTAAAGTGGATCCAACTATCTAGTAACAAGCTGAGAAATACCCGGTACAACCTATAATATCGATAAGGAGGACTTTTGCATAATCGGTGCACCTTATGATGGCTTGACTGCAGTGGCTCCATCTAGCTGTCCACATAAAGTCTACTAGCTATATTTTGTTCATAACTGACACCCATCTATTAAACTGAGCTTCATCCGGTACCTTGAGGTAACGGGTAAAGTTGTCAATCAGATTCATATTTTCTATCAAGAACTCTGAGAAGATTCCCTCCATACCCTTGTGTGTGATTGAAAAACCATATGGCAAAGATTGTAAGGTTAGCCATCAAATATCCGTACCTTTGCTTCTTCAGGTAGGTAAGCATCTTGAATTGTTCTACCAATGGCTTTAGTACATAGGATTTACCAGTTAGGATTTGAGTCATTAGCTTGGCAACCCTATAGTGGACTTGACCATATCTGAAAGGAAATAGCATCGTTCCAAATACTGCTACATTGAATGCGTTGACCCTCTTCTCGACCCACAATTCATATCCTCCATAGAAGATTTGGCGATATCTCTGATAGGCATTTGGGCTTGAAAACTACTCCACTAGTCTTAAGATGTTAAGACATTTCTGACCCTCTAAAGATAAGAATGGCACCAAGGCCGACTTCTTGACTCCCAACAATGTTAGAAAGCTTTCTCAAGTCAGACTTTAAGATCAAGGATAGCTATGCTTGCTTCAAGGGGTGAGGCACTAAGTAGCTGTGAGTACTCTTTTATAGTGGGTGTCAATACATGTGAGTTGAAGTTGAAAGCTGCAGATTTTAGATCTCAGTAATGGATAAGGGCCTAAATTAAAGGCTAATGGAGTTGGACCCACATATGGGATACGATTGGCCTGATCTTCTTGTGAATGTGATCTTGCTTTGCAGGAGGAATTTAGTTCAACCAATTACTCAAGATTGCCTCGGGGAAGGAATATTTATTCAATTGGACTTTACAAATGGGCTCTGGACTTACACTATCTTGACTCTCCATATCTATATTACAAAAAAAATATAAACGAAATAAAATGCAACGATTATTTACAATAAGGCTACTAAATTCAAAATAAAGTTGGATACGATGTTAATAATTTCATAGCTTTTTCATAGATTTTCTTAAAAATTGCACAGCATTTCATTGACTAAGGAATGATAAAAAAAAATAATAATAATATAAATATAACATAAGAAAATGAAACGTTCACAGTGACATGAGCATAATTAAATATATAAAATGCAACATGTTACACACAAATGCAATACAGTAGGGATGGGTGATTTAAAAATTATAAGAAATACAACGAATCCGCAGTTAGGAAATACCATTATATATGAGCAAGCGTAAAATAGGATCTTTTAAAAAAATTAGGCTTGTGAATACTTATATATAAGGGTCACTGTTTTTTTTTTTTTATTTTCCTTTTTTCTTACAAGAAAATCGAACCAACCGCAGATTAATTAGGCTTTTCTTATAATTTAAAAGTAACTAACCCTTTTTTTTTGAAAAGGATGATGCAAGAAGGTGAGGTCTACAGGTCCCAAGCTTTATAGGTTCCAAGCTTTTTAAAGAAAAGCCTAGTGGGCTATATTGAAGCTTGAGTGGGCTCACCTATTACCGCCGAATGAGGATAATGACCCAAATGACCTGAGGTTTATACAATGGCAGCCCGTTCTAGGTTCTTAAATCTAAACACAAAGATGGTTACTTGAAAAATAAAAATCCCTTATCACCATGAAGGCCTATGGGCCAGGTTTTTTGTGTTTTTAAAGTTTGTATCAATAAAAAAACAATTAGTACAATTATAATATAATACAAAAAGAAAAGAATAATACAAAAGCTTAAAAAAAAATTTTAACTTTCACATGGCTAGCCTACTAAACGTCTCTAGTAGAGTCGCCAATATTTTAATTTTCTTAATTTAACCTATATTAAGCCAAGTCCGCTTAATATAAATTACTTGACATTAAACTTAAGGAAATACCTTTCTTAAAAAAAAAATTTTTAAATCGGAGTTGCCAACCGATTCAACCAGTAAAAAATGAAATTAGGATTTTCAAATGGGAAAATCCTAATTTGACTATTAATCTGCGAATATTCTAAAAAATTTTATTTTTTAGAAAATTATACTAGAAAAACCGAATTTAGGGGTTAACTTATTAAGACTAATTCACCATGTGAAAAGAAAAAATTGATGGGCTTTATTTTTTTTATAATTTTTCTAAAAATATTAAAAATATACCTTAGTTCACAAAATATAACTAAAAATGATTTAATATTATTTTTTATTATTACGAATTTTCTAAAAAAAGGGAAGAAGTTCTTTTTTTTTTTGTTATTTTTAACTGTTGCCCCAAAAGTGCTTATATATCTACTAATCGGAATCAAATCGAGTATAGTTCTGTTTTTATAAAATATTTAGTGAGTGAGTTATTTTTATTTTCAATAAAACTGATCCAAGTTTACATTTTTATCAATTTATTATTTGAAGAAAAACCTTAAAAAATATAATTTTCCTAAATTAAAAGAAATCCTAATTAATTAAATCATTTTGAAAAACTCAATTTAGGTTTTTTATTTAAAAAAAAACCTTAAGCGTCAAAAATATATTTTTATTAAAAAATGTTTTTTTTTTTCAAGAAAGACCTAACTTAACTAAAAAAATTACAAAATAAATAATAATAAAAAAACCTACACTTAAACAAAAAAATTAATTAATTATAAAGATAAATAACCAATTAAGCAAATTAATAAAAAAACTACTAAAATGAATAAATAAATAAAAATAAAATAAAAAATACTGAAAATTTTACCTAGCATCGGATCATTGGTATTGGGTGGTGATTTAGGCGTGCATAGGCGATACTGTGGGCGAGTACTGGTAGGTGCTTAGGCGATATTGGGCATATGTACGGGCGATAATGAGTGATAGCTATGGGCAAGACTGTACGTGCGCGAAGGCAACAGTAAGCAATGCTGTGAACAGCGAGCGTCTAGGCATGAGTTGGGCGACACTAGGTGATGCTATGAGTGAGAGTCTGGGCATGAGTTAAGCAACACTAGGTGATGCTGTGAGTGAGCGTCTAGGTGAGAGTTGGCTAACACTAGGCAAGGGCGATGAGCGATGTTGAGCGAGAGCGATAGGCGATGGTTTGGCGACAATGGCGATGCTAAGGTAGTGATGTGGTGGTTGTACGAGTTGCAACAGTACTAGGGTAGTGATGTGGTGGTTATGCAATGGTGGTTGTACAATAGTGGTGTAGTGTTTTTGCAGTGGTGGCCTATAGGGTGTGTATAGTGACCCATAGGGTTGATTGGTGTTGTGTAGTGTATGTGTTGTGTTTTTGAGTAGGAGGGTGATTTTTTAAAAAAACCATCCCTGAATCATTTACTAACATGTTATATATAAGTTTAAAATCGAATACTTCATATTAAAGATATGAAAAATTTGATTGCGATTCTTTCGAGATTTACTTTAATTTCTAGAAACTCTAGTTAGCTTGAACTTTTCTTTATAAACCTGATATGATCTAATTTAGCCTAATAATTCTCTAATTTGATTTAAGTCTTTAAATTAAAAAAATTAATTAATTCAATTTGTCTTGTTACTTGATCCAATAACTTAACTTATTCTAACTTAACATAACTCGACTCATAAATCAACTTGCTATAACCTAACTTAATTTTTTATTTTTTCATTTATTTTTATTTTAATTATTTTTCTTTTCATTTTTATTATTTATTTTTATTTTATTTTTTATTAACCTGATTCAATTAACAAAATTAAAAAAAAATTGATAAAAATGAGGAGTCTACAATCATTTTATCCTAATATTTGTTTCCCAACTATAACAAATAAATACGATCCTTTCCATTTATATTATTGCAATTTATCCCTTTCAAATAACATTACATACAATTATTGTTTGATATTATAAAATATGGTATTATAATAATATTATAAGATTTTATAAATTATTAAAAAATTTAAATTATCAATTCGTTAAAAAAAAATGAAAGGGTATATTTCCATCAGGTATAATTAATGCCGAACGGGTTTGAGAAAATATTAATCGCAGTGTGGTTTGTTCGGGAAAGAAAATCAAATAATTAGGTAAGTAATAAGCAATATGTTCACAGAAAGCCACGGAGGAAAAGAAATGCAGTCTTTTTTTCTTTTTCTTTTTCTTTTTCTTTTTTTGGCCCATAAAAGAAGTGCAGTCTGATGTGATTATTTTTGCAGATAAAAATTGAGTTTGACCGAAGTAGATATTGGATCAGGAATCAGAAACGTCAAATCCGTATCTGAATCCACGTAACCTCTCAACTCAAGGCAGTATTGGATGGGAGTGATTTCTCTCTCTGAGTACCATATGCTGCTTTGTATTGTACTATTTGTAAGAGCCCTAGGTTTGTTTGTTTTCTTTTATGTCTTGCAGGACTGATATTAACCTACTCTACACTACAAACATCGGCTTTTCTCCCTCAATTCTACAATCTACCCTACAATTTTATGACATTCTGTTTATCTATTTATTTTTTTTACCCCACACGTTACAGGCTAACATAGCCTTACTTTCCATTCTGAATCATGATAAAGACCAAAATTCACATCAAGATATTGTGCAATATCTCTGGCTTTTGGATAAACGGATTTTTTAAAATAATTTTCTTTTTTTTTCTTTTTTTTTTTTTGTTGGGAAGGCAGATGTATAGCCCTAAGCCGTGTTTATGATTTTTTATGAAGGGCTTCAATTTTTGAGAATTAGCTAATGATGAATATATTTACTTCTTTTTAGTATGTACTTTATCGCCGATGCATTTTCTTATATTTGATTCAGGTAGCTTTTTATTTTTGAGATTGAGCATTCAAGTTTTAAAAAATGTAAGTAAACATTTTAACAAGATTTGAGGATTTTTATTTTATTATTCTTTTTTTTTTTACCAACAGGGTTAATTATGATTCTCACAAGAAATTCAGTTGTGTTTGTTTGAGATTACTTTGAACCGTAGTACTTGCTTACCGAGATAATTTATTTTAAAATGACCCATGGCTTCATGAAAATAAAATATAAAGAAAGTTTAATAGTTGAATAACGAAAAAAGAAAAAAAAAAATTTGCACTTTCGGTCATATGTTGTTTTAGTGGTTAGGGTTCCCCAAAGAATAAAGCATTCTCTTTGGATAATGCAAAATATTAAATAATTAATCAACTAATGAATATAGTAATGCCAAAGCCATCTCAACCACAATAAAAGAATGGTACATATATTCTTAAATAGCTGATTGATGGTGGTTCATCTCTAATAAGTAACTCGACAACTTTTCACGTCAATGACTAAATGATGAGAGCGACGCCCGTAAAACCTCTTTTTCTCCCTTCCCTTCGATTAAGCCAAAGAAGGTACTCTGATTCATAGAGAGCTGCATATAATTTGCTTGTCCCCTTTGCTCGGAACAAATTGTCCTTGTGTTACGGATGCAGCGACGGGTTTAGATCGATTTTCTGAAATTCAAATCCAATCCAATAGGATCAATATCATCTAGAGCTTTTTAAAATCCAAGAAAAATCCTTTGGGGTTTATTGTCATATACCATAAACCATTCTAAAGCCATATAAGGATTCATCCAACAGATAATTATCGAATCTGGTAGAAAGTGTACCCATAAGTTTCGGCTCACATGCATCCCCATATGTATAGTAGGTATTAATGTTAATTTACTCTATTATTTTTTTGTTGGGTTTTAGTTTCTATTTTATTATCGAGACTCAACTTGAAATACTATAAAATTTTAAAAAACTCGAGATTTAAATCTAAAATCCTATAAAAATTCTTTAGAAGGTTATTTATTGGATTAAACTAATCGGATATTTTACAAAAACCTCTTTGCTTATATCTTTATCTTTCTCTTTGAATAAGATATTTCAAATAAATATTTTTATTTTATATTAGAAATTTTATGAGAAAAACTTATATAGCTATATTCTATATCTTATTTTCTCTAAAATAAATGCACGACCTAAAATCATACAACAAGCATCACGACCACGTAAATCCAGAAAGGTCTATGGGAACCAAATATTTATATTGCTGATTCACATTTAAGTTTCATCTCCGTCGCTTTATCAACAATATTATACGGTTAGACACAGTAGTAATGCGTTCCACATCTCCTTCCTCCTTACTTTAAAAATGGAAAATACCTTGTAGAGAGTATAGACTATATATGGGTACAGAAAAAAATGACAATTGACGTTACATTATTTTTCATTCCCATTAAACTTACATCAGTATATTGAAAAAAAAAAAAAAAGTATCCTCATTTTCGTGTTACACCCGTGCATAGATTTTAAAGCAAGCCTATAATTATATTAGTTCTCATATATATATATATGCATGTATGTATATGTGCCAAATATATTCAAATCTAATCCTTTTTATTAAATAATCATTATTTATATTATTAGGTTATAATGATCTTAGTATTTATGAAATATGAAATAAGTGAACTCTTTCTTTTTTTTCTACATATAATTACTCTCTTGGTGACATTGTTATTAATGTATTCATTTCATTCTGCTTGGATATAAATAAATCATTAACCATAAAGAGAGCTGGTGTCGAAGTCAAAGCAACAGAAGTTTTAGGGCACCATTTGCTGTCGGGCACGAGGCAGCTATCACTCTCCATAGGGAATTGGTGTCTGTATTCAAACTTCAAGTCCTCCCTGAAATTTCGGGAGTGTTTTTGAGATTGCTGTTGTTGCAGCACCAGCATCATCTGCCTGGGCAATACCATACCTTATCATATCATGCTCTCCCATGTAATTTACCTTTTATTACCTGCCCCCCCCCAAAATTCCATTAAATATATATCTTACTCTCTCTCCTCCGTCGGCAAAGAGCTCGTGGGCCTCTAAAAGCAGTAATCTTTTTTTAGGTAACATGCCCACACATATACTACCTTGTTCACCGGATATGGTGTGTTGTTGAAATCATCAAACATCTACGGTCTTTAAGTATCAAAATATGCCAAATCACATGCTTTTATATGTAACTGTAATGCCTATTCTGACCATCAAATTTTTATAGTTATTATAAGGGATCATTATGTTAAATCAATAAGGATGATATAAGGATTATCAAAACATACTTAAATCCTTTGAAAAAGCATTTATTTGAAGCTTCAGTATTCCAAGCCTAAAACAATGTTTACTCTCAATTCTCTTCCTAATAGAATGTTGGAAAAGTAAAGGAAAAGCTTTTTTACTCAGACTAAGGATCTCAACCTATTTATGGCCTTTATTATTTTATTTTGTTGTGACCAATCTTATAAGTGTGAAAGAAATATTTGGGATATCATATAAGTTCACATTTCAGAGCCCCAAAGGGATGAAGTCAAATGCTGCATCTATTGATTAACCAAAAAATCACTTTTATTTAACAAGCTTACTACTTAACTTAGTTGATTAGACATTTAGTGATATTGATTAATTGATGTGGTGACATAAAATTATAACAATTATCATTAATGTATTGAACTAAATAGGCAAAGTGAATTATTTGAAAACTCAAAATGCAAAAATTTCCCTAGGTGCTAAGAGCTTCAATAATAATTAGCTTATATTTGTAAAGTATTTGTTGCCAAAGCATTAAAGAATTGCTTCATCCTATTGTAAGGCATAGAAGTTATATGAGAAGCCCTACGATTGGATGCAAATTTGATTCCTGTATATAAAAATAATTGCAAATTATTCAAATATGAGTATTAGGATTTAGACTATTGCCCAATATGTAAGAGTAAACAGGTATATGATGGCTAAGGTATGACATTTTAATGGTATATTACCTTATTGATACAGGTCCCAAAATTTTTACACTTAGAATCTACACTATGATACCTCAGAACCTTTCATTCTACAGGATACAAGCCTGTATTTATTTTGTTTTTTTACTTTATCTTCTTTCAAAATATTATATAGATATATAATTAATATTAACTATGTAACTATACTAGTGGAGCAAATAGTAATAATTTGAAAAGTTTTTATATTTGCAACACATTTAGTTACAACAATATGAAACTTTTGTATGTACACAAGAGAACATTCTTATAATTGGAAATGTTCAACCTTTGTTGAGTCATACTAAATTATTTTTTTATTGTTTCTTTTTAAATCATCAAGATACAATTTTTATCTAAACATAAAATTGTTATACATGGAATACAAAAACCATATGTTGAGTAGCTCTAATAAAATATATTGGATGATAAGTTAAGAACCAAGAGGTTTTCAGTATCTAATTAGATTAGGGTTAGTTAAAAAAGGAAGCAAGTAGCATAAAAGTGATATAAGAAAAAAAGAGAGAAGGTTTTACCCGAAAAAACAAAAAAAACAAAAGGAAAAACAAGAAGAAGAGAGAGGGAGAAGATAGTTGACATAGGAGCGTATAGTTTTAGGATTTTATAATAAATTAAACTTTTATTATTATTTTCTCTAAGGTTAAAAGAATGCAATAGTATTAATTTTTAATTTATTAGTATTACTCAATTATTATTATAAGGTAAGTACATGGTACCTTGAAATCTGTGCTTTATATATTTTAAAGTATAGATTCTAGGATGGGCATAAGGTACCTTAACGTCATAATTGTACCCTACCTTGTGGGAGTAATTTTTAAGAAATTACTATTTAGAACCTACTATGTTACCCTCTCTAACTATCTAAAACCTAATCGATGGAATAGGGTCCAAGTGGATACCCTATAAGGTAGTGTTATGTACTTGCCTCGACCAATATGCATTGCATCAAGGTAAAGAGTATTGAGTTCGAAATTTTGTTTTCCTCAATTTTTTAATTTATACTAAACCCTAACATTTAATACAAGTTGTTTAACTAAGAAACCTAAGAAAATTATTCTTAAAGAAATATTTTAAACATTTAGAGTCTCCACAAGTTAAATGGGAAAGATAAACAAATTTTTTTTTTCCATCAAACAAATGGTTAAAATAACACAATTGAAATAATTTTTACTCTATCACTAATAATCTTTTAGGAAACTAGAGAAATTTGTGTCTAAGAGCATGCTAATGTTTAAAGTTTGAAATAACTACCAAGTAAATTCCAATATAAAAGAGGAAAACTAATCAACCTAAACGATAATTGACTATTTATAAGAAGACGCTAAGGAAAGATCTTATTTTATCTTTTAATAAAAAAGTTAATAGAGTTGTCCTAAGAAAATGAAAATAAAGAGGATAATAACAAAATAGGGAAACTCTTTTTTTTTATTATTATTATGTTTGGGTCATTCATATTTAAATGCTTGCATACCCATTTTAAAGTAATAGACTATTCTAGTCAATTCTTTAAGAAATCTTTCAAGCATATGTTTCTTTTTTATTTTCAATTTTTTAATAATTTTTTTGTTCCTTTAATACAAAGTAGCCCTTATTGCTTAAAAGAAACCATAACTCTAATATCTAATTTATCTTCTAAAAAAGAAAAATTACTCCTTTTGTAAAAACCCTATACAAAGTGTTGTGCCTTGAAGAGGTGGAGCCACAACAGCTCTGTTGTGTGAATCACTTTAAGATAAAAGCTGATCTCATAGCTGTTATTGTAAAACCTATTTCACACAAGGCAAATTCAACTCAACCACTTTGAAGCGATTAATCTTGCACTTGTTTGTTATAAACCTATGCTATAATCCTAGAAAATGATTATAAAAACTTGATTTTATAACTGCAATTCTTCAAAATATTTGAGTTTGAAAAGTGGTACTTAGCAAAATATTAAAAAAATTTAATTATTTATGAAATAACATTTATTATATGTAATGACCATGTTAGTAGTAAAAAACAAAATTGTTACTTGAGGAGACCCTAGTAATTGCTTTAAAAGTTAGTTAAAATTGACGTTGAGGTCACAGTTTAGCCAATTCTTCAAAATCCTCACTCCTTGATTCTTCGTTCAACCTTCTAGATTTTAGTGGTGTGCTTATAGCCCGACTCTTTTCAAACTATGGTCTCCAACCTTACCGTAACTCTTCTCCCTTTATTTAGTTTGACTAAGGGCGAGAAAAAAAAAAACTATTTTAGTTATCCTTATCGAAGGGGTCCATGTTCGACTCGAAAATTATAGTCGTTCCTTTAATGAGTTGTGATGCATGTTAGGTTAGGAGTTAGGTTTAGTTTGAGTTAATTTAGTTTCAAGGGTAATCAATTAATTTAGAAAATCCAAAGAAAAAAAAAATAGAATATACATAACAATTAGCATAGAGCTTAGCTCCCACATCAAATACAAAGTAATATTCAGATACATGTGTAGTATATACACAAACATCTACATTACAATCACAAGCCAAAGCATACTAACACCTTTAAGTACTTTAAAGCACTCTAAAATGTTGTAATGCATTGATTTCACTTACTTGGATATGGATGCTCGTTCTCCTTGTGTGTCACCTTCGTCTTTCTCTATTATCCATAAAATTTCATGAAACCTCTTTTACTTTCCATCCAATACGCAATATATGTGTTCATCCTAACATTTAAGTATGTTCATCAATTGTGTTAAATTAGTTTTCTAAAGTTCTATTATGTATTAGTTATGTAGTGTAAGTTTTGACTAAGGTTTTAACTTGGTATAAGTTGTTACCTAATAGTTTCTAACCCAGGTTTTGACTCTAGTAAATCCTTAAAGATTATATGTAGGTAATTTTCTTACCTAACCTCTAGCTCAAAGTGATCTAATATCCAGTCCAACCATCTTCAACGTCCGGTTGCTCCTATATTTAGCTTCTTCCATCAAACTACTTCCTAATCGAGTTTCTAGCTTAGGTTTTAACCCAACTTTGTTGTATAGGTCATTATCTAAGAAGCTTCTCACTTATGTTTTGGCTTTGATAAATGTATAGAATTCATATACAAATCACCTGCTGACCTACTATCAAACTCCTGGTGTAATCAAGGATATTCAATATCAAATTACGTTCTAGCTCATTTTCTAATAGAGTTTTTGACCCACTGTCCTAAATTAGATTTTTGTTTAAGAAGTTTTTTACTTATAATTGGTCTTTAGAAATTGGGTAAAGTTTAAATATAAGCTCAATTTTGGCCTTGATCCAATTTTCAATGTATTCAACATTATATTACATTCTAACTTAGTTTCTAGCATAGTTTCTCACTCTGCTATTACTACTACATCTTGCTATTTAACATATACTCCAGCTTACCATGCATTTCCAAAACTCCAGACCCTACATTAATAGTAAGTATCAACATGTCAATCAACTATACTCTTACTTACTATATCATCATTTAATTTACAAATGCATTAAAACTTTGGGAAATATTAATCCTTAGACCACTAAATACCTATTTACCCTTAAAAATTGCCATTCTTAAACTTCTACATAACTATTTTTAGCTATTGTATATAGGTAGATGTAGGTTGTACTTCAATTTTATCAAGTGTTGCTTAAGCTCCTTAGCAAAATAACCCATCCAGTGCACTGTTTCACAACATTGAGATTTTCCCTAAAACCTAACGATTCAATTTTAACAAACTAACCACATAACATCAAAATTCAAAATCTTAGGAGTATAGCCATAAAATTTAATGTTAAAACTATGTGAATTAGTTTTTCAAAAACCCAATAAAAAATTAGTGTATAGGATGTTTTTTCTTAACAACCCTATATTTATATTGAAAATTTTGGAAATATAATCAAAGATTGGAATTTCTCATTCAAAAATATGTTAGGAAACCAAATTTCAAAATTTCTTATATACATCTGCTATTTTTCCTAAAATTTAGATAATTTTGAAGAAATTGATGACTTACTAATTACTCTAGCTCCAGCTACTATGGGGGGAGCAAGGTTGTTAGTTGGCCTAGTTACTAGTCACACCTTCAAGTGGTGGTTCGGCCTTGCTTCTAGGTGGTTGTCTCCCTTAGGAACTCTCAAATCCCCCAAATTGTACACAATTTTCCCTAATTTTCCTTATCTTACTTTTCTTCCTATTTTGTATTTCCTAGAATTTTTTTCCCAACCTTACAAATGACCAAACTTTGATATAGGAAAGTTATTGTAATTTTTATAGCCCAACCTAGGGTTGTTTTAATTTTTTGTCCCTTTGCAACATGTGTATGAGCATGGATTAAGTGTCTAAAGGTGGACTTCCCTATTCATTGATGTTCCACAAACTTAGCATGCATAAACGAATGTCCCCTTAGTTGTTTATTAATTTTTTTTTATAATTTTTCCCATATTTTATTGATTTATTTAGTGAATTTTACCCAATTTTAGATATTTTCGATAATTATGGGGTATATATATTAACTTATTAATTATACTTGTATACACTAGTCTTTTATATATTATTTTATGTCCATTATCAAGTATATTATTCCTATAATTTATCTTTAAGTGTTTGTTAATTTTTAAGACCTACTTAATACGTTATCGATAACAATATATATAATAATGTAGTAAATTCTCATTATTTTAGTTATATTTTTAATATTTTATAGTATTTTTAAATCTCATGGTTACCAAAATTCATTAATTAACATTACCAAGTCTTTCATAAGTTTCTAGTTTAGTCGAGTTACTTTCCCGAATACTCTAAATCAAATACTAAACCTGGTAGCATAAGTACAGGTCTCGCATTTCCATGTCCCTTAGAAAAGTTTTTTCATTGAAACTCCGGCATCTTAACTTGCTATCATAGTATCTGTATCAACTTCCTCCTCATCCTTCTTCTTAATGTTAGAATTCATTTCCATCCTTACCTTCTAAGTTAACTTCTACTCAAGCTCTTGAGTAAACTCTTTACAGGTTACTCTTAAGTTGCTCTTCTGTAACCTCATATCTTCTCTACTCCACCAATTCTCCTATTTGCCATTATTATTGCACCTTGATCGTTATTATAGTTTTATCATTATTCTTTGTATCCCTTCCTACTTTCCCTTTTCTCTACTCCTTACTTTTTGAATTGATTGTATTAATAAGTTGTTTATTTTTATGGGGTTTTCTCTAATTTTACAAATTTGAAGGTAATTGAATCAATTAGACCAAATTCATTAGTTTAATATAGTCTTCTACACTCAATATTCAAGGTTCAAGTATCTGTTGAATAGGTCTCATGAACAGTTACTTTTTGAATAGGTTTCTAAATCAATTTCTAAGTCTAGGAAATCCTAAGTTTCCTGTTAGGAGAAATTTTATAATTCAATTTTTCGATAATCTTTGGCATAAGGCTTATTGCATACTAAAATTTTTGTTTACCCTAAATATTATCCAAATTTAGTTGGTTGATTAGATCATATTTAATCTTAGGGTTCAAGATTGGTCTTATGTTTATTATCCTAATATTATGGTTAATTTGGTTGTTTCCTTTTCACAAGTCTTATTTATATTGCTAAAGTGTAGTTTGGTTAGATAAGTATCTATCTACTATTTTGGGATTCATCACTATTTTTATCTCTCTATCGTCTAACTTTATATAGTGGTATAGTATTTGATTAATAGTTATCCCTATTTAACTATATCCTTATACTACAAGTTTCTTATTTATTAAACTCTTATGAGAAATATTCAAGTCGTTTCGTTACACTTCTTATATCTTCTCATGTTACATTAAATATATTAAATTTCTTTATTCTTTTTGTGGTATCTAATACATTCCGAATCATTTGATGAGGAACCTTTCTTATATTATCCTTAATGTCCCTAACTTATGGGTCACTAGGTTTCCTGCTCTAACTAATATATTAGCATCTTAGCACCTACCCATTAATTCATTATTTATCTTATCTCCCACCCTCTATTTTACTATGTAAATTCAATGTAGTTAATATTTTATCTTCTATCAAATTTCTAGGTTCTATTGATGGTCATTCATATCCTAATTGTTTCGTTTATAGCTAATACAAATTTGTTTTATTCTTGTCCCAATTAGGTTTCTCATTCCATGATTGTTGTGTTGTTGTTCTAGGCACCAACTTTATATTTTATGTCACTGGTACAAATGTCAACAATAGTAGGTTTAGAAAATTTTGACTGTTTTGTATCTTGAATTGAAAAGAGATAATAAACGACCTAAATGAGTTGGACTTGATGTGACTTCACAAAAACTGGTACGACCTTTAACTAAATGAACTTATGAAACACCTCTGATTGATATGACTTGAATTTGTTTGAACATGGCATAACTCAAGCAAAACAAAAATGAAAAACTCAATCAAAGAGACTTAAGGATTATTGATTTTCCAATCCTTTTATGTTTACTCAGATGTGCCAATATATATATATATATGAGAAATATTATCTCATAATGTTTTAACTATACTTCATGTTAAATCATTATTTCTACCCCCCTCCCCCTTATAATATAGTTGATTAGAGATTATACAAATGGCTACTTGGTAAGATTTTCGTTACTATAGTTTAATGTAATTATAGCATGCATTCATTCCTTACCTCTCCTTGTTAGCAATTATAGGATTTTAGTTAATCCCTCTATATGTTTAATACCTTATGTTAGGATTTGTATTTTAATTAAGGGTCTTTACCTTTTGACAACCTAGTCATAACATACTATGATCACTCTAAGATCTTAGCTAACTAAATTGACAATTTCGTCCTAAACTCATTTTTTAGAAGTAGTTATTATTAGTATCCTTCTCAATTAAGGTGGCTATGTCCTAGAATTTGAGGGTCTACTTTCAATTTTTATCGTGTTATAATTGATTAGACCGATGGTATGTTTGAGGTATTAGTTAAGTTAGGGTTAAATCTTCTCCTAATTTAATCCTTCAAAGTAGAGGGTAGTTTGTAATTTCTTTTAGGTTGTTTTCTACATATACTTATAAATTTTTCTTAAGCTAGCACTCAACTAAATTTCTGACTCATCAACTAAGGTGATATTATCCTACTCATGTAGCATGTCATAAGAATAATAATTTGCCATCTTGTGAGCATTATGACGTTAACTTATCACAATTAACATTATACCCTTATATATCTGGGTCGACTAATGTATCCCCTATCATAACCATACAAATATTCTACTATTTACCTATAATAAGTTTGTGTTGGTCACGCTTATTACATAAGTTAAAGTAAAACAAGACTAACATTCATATAACTACACATTTGGATCACATACTGTTGAATAATCATGCCACAAAGGAATACAAATTTGATCTTCTACATATAGAATATCATTCTTAATTTCCTAAATATACAAGATTTGATTATGACTTCCCATTAACTAAAATCTTATTTGAATTGTTATTGTGGATTCAAAGTCATAATATACTATAAAACATCAAAATATCTCGAGAAATCTAAAATATCTTTTAGAGTCAAAATAGTTCCTAGTATTTAAATATATCTAAAGTATTAAGTTTATCATGTTGAACAACAATTGTATACTATTTGGGTTCTTAACACAAACTTACCTTCTTCATAACACTAACTATACAATTACCATACTCAACATAAATTGTTATTTTCTTAGTTAAATCCAATTCAATTACCATTTTTAACTTTCAACTTTACTTTTAGTTCCTAAACCTACATCTGGTAATAGACTTCTAGAAGTTTCTGGAACATTTATAACTTCATATGCCTCATTCTTAACACCTATAACATTATTATACTCAATAAGACTTCCCTTTAAGTTTACTTTTGGACTTTTTGAATCAGGTTCTAGATCACTTTTTGATTCTACTCTATACCTTATAATCTTACTAAATTTCTATGCTTTAAGCTTTCATTCCATTGTTTTCTTACCAAAGCAGTTTAATGCCTAGCTCCAAATACCCCTTCCTAACTTAGGTTAAGATAATCAAGATTCAAGCTTCTCCTATTGAATTATGTATACTTTCAACCATTCTAATTTGCTCGTTATTCTTAACCATTTCCATTTTAACTCTGTACATTCAACAGTTATCCATACTCTACACTACTTATATATCGATAGTATTAATCAATTTACTTCACATGTAGTAACACTCTATTACAAATGAAACCATCTTAGTATATACCCACACATATATATAAAATCAATGTAAGAATTCAATATGTTAACATACTTTCCATGTAAAAGACTGACACATGTATGTAAGTATCTTGATTATATATTATGTATTCATACACAATAATGTATTTTAACTCAACACTATATAATATATATATATATATATATATATATATAAGCAACAATCTCTAGACCCATATGGTTTATAAATATCTTGAATATAAGCCTAGTTCTCATTTGGTAGAACTATGTTATAACACTTGATAACGTAAACATGAATTTGGCCTTTTTAAATCTTAAATTTTAGAAAAAATGTCATTTGACTATATATATATATACATACACACACATACATACATACTTTAATCAAATGAAAAAATATATACATTTTCTATAAAGTTTTCAAGAAAAATTAGTTTGAAGTATGAATTTCCATTTAGCTTGCTTTTGGAACCTCTTTTCATATATTATTTATATTTTGTAAATGATACCACTTTTAAATAATTTAATAGTGAGTTGATTACCTATCTTGAAAACTTATGAATCAATGTTTCTCTTTTATATTAGCCCTAGTAACAAATTATATCTAATTTATTGAGGACCTTCGGTTAGACTCTCAATTATATGTCTTAAATATGACCAAGACCTAGATAAGATGTTGTTGCTTGTAGGAAACATACTATCATCTTGGTAACCTTTAAATTAATAACTATCAACACAACATATACTTTTTTTTTTTCCACTGCCACGTCTCGAATATGAGAAGTCGTACAGTCCTGTCGTGTAAACTAACTTAAAATAAAAGTTGATCTTATAGTTGCTATCGTAAATATAACCCACACAAGACGTGTACGACTCAACCAGCTTAAAGTATCCATTCTGATACATGTAAACGATCAAACTTATGATATAACTTTACAAAATACTTATCCTGTATAACCTATTATCTCATAACACAATAATATTTACATAAACGTTTCACACTTAAAGTTATAATTTACAATCAAAGTTTATCATAAGTCACAGGTTTAAAATTTATTTATAATAAGATAAGAAACTAGTAGACATCCTAGGGAATTTACAATTAGTTTCCTTAAAACCAAAAGAAAAAGTCAAAAGCCTAGATTTAATGGATTATTCATTCCACACTTTCCTAGCCAACTGCACACTAATCTATGAGTAATGATATTTGAATATCTTAACCTTCACTCATCACCTACAAAAAAGTCTATAGGGATGTGAGTACAGCTAGCTGAGTAAGTACGATGGAGTCAAAAAAGTACCATACAATCATAAGTTGGAAGAGTACCATATAATGAAATATGTTTTTATTATATAAGTTAAGTTAAGTTATTAAATATTAATAATATACATAGTTATACTATTACATATAATATATTATTTCAATCGTATCGAAACGTACTTTTAATTATTAAACCACATTTTAATTACGATAAGGTTATTGTAGTTCATAAATTCTCATAATATTATAGAAATATAGGTTATATTATTTAGGATTGTCCTATTTTAGTAAAAGTAGTGTAATTAGGTTCATATACACCTAATGATATGTATTATGCATTCTATTTTGAGAGATGACTTATAAAGATATTTTGAGTTTTTGATATTCCCATACATGCCTGTAATAAGTATTATCATATTATACTTATTTTATGTAATTAAACTATATTTTATATAATTTGCCAATATAATTCAACAATATAAGTATTATCTAATCTCAATATGTATATATTGTACCTTGATTGTGAAACTATCATTAAATATATTTAAAAATTTCATTTTTACTAAATCTGACCAACATGTATCTCTATAGTTTTTATTTCAATATTTATCATATTTTAACCTATTATTACTAAAACTGAGCCTCGGTTCATAATTTAAATTATTTTACTACGTAAATTCATAATAAATAGCTCGACTCACCAAATAAGTTCTCGAAAATTTCTATAGACTCTTGAAAATATGGGTAATTCAGTTATCACTTGGTTTTATGCTATTGGTTTATCATCTATATACTCAAATTACAATTTTACCCTTATATTGCATTTAATTAACCTAATATATCCATTTAATGCCAAATTATTTTCAAGATATCTCAATATCATTAAAAATCACTAGAAGTCAGTGTATGTCAGTTTCATCAATTAATTTCATAAAAACCTTTTTATTTCACATCTTTACCTTAATTCTATCTATTTTTAGGATAAAAAATACCATATATATTAGAAATACATGAATAAAAAATCAAGCTACATAGCAATTAACTATATATTATACGTATTCTATGCAAAAATTTTGAGCTAGAAACTATATCATTTAATGTATTTATTTTCAAAGTCAAAATTCGAATGAATAGTGACTTTCTTAAAAAAGTAAATGAAATATTCTAAATTTTGCAAAACTAAAAATATTACATGAAAACATATCTAAAATAACCTAAATATAAATTTTTCCAAAATTTTTTAAATTAATCTAATATTTTTAGAAAATTGGGCACAAGTTTGACTCACCTATTCATTGGAGCTCTGATGATCGTAGGGTGGTGGATAGTTGTCAAAACAGCTAGGTGGTGGTAGCCTTATACGATGATGGAAGGGTACAATAGTAGATCAATGTTTGAATTGGGAACTGCCCTAGCTTAGTCCTTGCTCTATTTTTCCTATTTTTCTAAATTTTTCCCTTTGTATAATTTGGGTTCCTAAAGGTGTTGTTGATGTTGGGAGTCCCTATTATAAAGAATCAAGCCGTTTGGAATTTTCCCTCTTATTTTTTTTTTCTATTTTTTCTTCACTTTTACTCCCTAATCCCTACGCTTCAAGTGCTCTTTCCTCTCCAATTCCCTTTTGATTTAACACATTTCCAAGTTTTGGAGCTTGCTACTGTGAATTCCAAAGAAGTCCAACTAATTTTCTTAAGTTTTGGATAAGCTTTAGTTAGGTTCTAGCAAATTTGTTAATAATAATATATATTATGTTAATATTTTTGTTTATTTGTTAATATACGTGTATATATCCTATATATATATATATATATTAGGGTAACTGAACCTAAATTTAAAGCCTTCAAGGAAACTTTTCTAATTAAGCCTAAACTTTATAACTAAGATAGAAAAGTTAATGGAAGTTACCCAATGAAGTTAAATTCAAAAAACAATGACCTAAAATTCTAATTTTACCCATAGAAATGTGATTATTCAATATAAAGTAAAATTGATCAAAATCCCTAAAATTGAGCTTGGAATACAACGACATCTTAGAGATAAGTTAATTAAGCTAGAAAATGAAATAATATAGTATAATATACTATATGAGTATACATATATTTTCATAAGTATAGCCGGTATATATAGTAAATATACTCATAATTTAACCCGTAATTACATAATTATATATAATATATGTTAAATTCATAAAAATAAGTAAGAATTATATCTTAAAAATAAAATATATGCTACAAATATAATTATATGTGTACAAATACACGTTGTGTGTGACACATATAAAGGATATATACACATATATTAACAAATTACAAAACATTAGCATAATATATAATATTAATAATTAAATAAAAAACTAAACAAAAACTTATCTGAATGGATGAAACAAACCTGGAATCAGCTGGAGAAAACCCATGGCAATCCCTTAAGTTGTAAAAATATGAATCAACATCTTGAATGCTAAAACAATGACACCTCCTACTTGATTTCAAAAGGGAAAAAAATAAAGAAAATTCATACAGCAAAAACCAACCGTTATAAATACTAAAAACTACTAGAACTCTACTATTTTAGCAAATTTGAGACTTAGGAAACAAAGAAGAAAAAAATATGGAATTGGTAAAAATTTAGAAAAAAAAAATAGGAAAAAATAAGAAAAAACAAAGCACAACATGTCCTACACCAATTCCTTAGCCTCCTCACAATCTGCTATGAAGCCCTTNTCAAAATTACATAATTATATATAATATGTGATGAATTCATAAAAATAAATAGAAAATATTTCTTAAAAATAAAAATATATGCTAGAAACATAATTATATGAGTACACTGCATATCATTATTGGGAATCATCGTTTAAAGTTCACTATGATTTTTCCTTAGTTATTTAATTTCACCTATTTATCCCATAATCATCTCCTTTTCTTTTTAGATTGAATTCCGAGGCACTTCAAAGTTAGATCATACGTCCAGAATTATCTCAAGCTCACTCCTTGCATCAATTTCTCACTTACATTCTATATCTCTAGTTATTCATATTGTCATCTACTCAACCTTTTAACTCACATTTTGACTCTCATGCTAACCTACTTAAGATACTTCTTAAGTCATCAAATCACTTGATTCCACTACCAACCCCTATCTTTCTACACTTCACCAAAATAGTTTAGCATCTCAATACTCATTCACAACCATGATATTAAACATACCAATCAAAATACTTAATAAATCTTGCATTTCTAGCACATTACCTTCCTGTTAAACCAGATTTACCCAAAACCCAACTCTATAGACAAGTAGGTCTTTAGACAATTAATTTAGAGGATATTTCCTAGAATGCATATGATATATCTATGTATACATAATTTACGCCTATCAATTTGGTATATCTAAACCTTCCTTCCTTCCTAACATTACTTAACCAATCAACTTCTAACAACAACCTTAGAAATCACATTTCATATTCTATAAAGGGTTCTTTCTCATTTTAATCATATTCCATTAAAGCTATGATATATTCCTTGTTAGTACTCTATAAGTATACTGCTTACAAGTTATCGTCTTTTATAATTCAAACATGGTATTAACATATCTTATCCTTTATTTGGTATATACATAAATAGTAAATATAACCTATGATCTAAATTTTTTACGACCCACTTAAGTCCCACTCTCAGTATTTGCCTACAATGTCTAGCTGATTTTATTTGCAACGTTTCAAAGACAATTTTTAAGAATTATGCTCTATACCAACTTAAACCTATTATGCCCCAAAGAGACATAATCACAACAGCCCCACCTTATGAACTACTCTAAGATAGAAGTTGACCTTATAACTACTATCGTTGAGCCAGTTCACATTAGGTGAACTCAACTCAACTACTTTGAAGTGTTCAATCCTGCACCTATTTGTTATAAACTTGTGTTGCAATCTTGGAAAATGATTATAAAGACTTGATTTTGCAATCGTAATTCTTGAAAAGATTTAAGTTTGAAAAGTGGTATTGAACAAAATATTAAAAAATTACAAGTATTTACAAAATAACATTTGTGGGGGAAACCATAATAAGTCCAAGAAAAATGGTTATACAAATCTATAGGTTTACTAGATGTAATGATCGTGGTAGTAATGGAAAATTAGAGGGTTACTTAAGGAGACCTTAGTAGTTTCTTTAAAAGTTAGTTACAAGTAACATTCAAGTCACAATTTAGCCAATTCTTCATAATCCTCACTCCCTAATCCTACATTCAATCTTCTAGATTTAGGTAGTGTGCTTGTATATTTGTTTTGAACTTGCGAGACAACTATAGAAGAATGAGTGATAACTTGCTTAGTAAGTAGAATAGATATAGAAGTATGTATTTAGTATAGGTACAATCAAGGTTTTGAACCAAATTAGTTAGATACTATGCATGTATAATTAAATGTTATCACATGACGTTATTTGGTCTGTTGTGAGATTAGAGAAACTGTAACCACTCTAATTTGAGTTGAAGAGTTTGATACCACAAACTCATGAATCAGAACCAAACTGCAACTTCTAAAATGGAGGATACCATCTACTTGAGACTCCCTTCAAACTATGCCCCCTAACCTTCTTATGACATCCTCTCCTGTTACTTAGTTCGACTAAGGATGGGAAAATGATCATTTCAGCTATCTTCATCGAAGGGGTCTACATTTGGCTTGAGAGTTCTAATAGTTTCCATGATGGGTTGTGATGCATGTTAGGTTAGTAGTTAAGTCAAGTTTGAGTTAATTCAGTTTTTAGGGTAATCAACCAATTCAGATAACCCAAACAAAACAGAATATATAGAACAATCATACCATAGAGCTTAACTCCCACTATAGCAACAAAGTAATATCTAGACACTTGTATAACACATGCAAACATTTGCATTACAATCACAAGCTGAAACATACCAAAGCCTCCAAGTACTTTAAGTATTCCAAAATGTTGTAAGGCATTGATCCCACTTACCTGGATATGGATGTTCATGTTCCTTATGTATCACTTTTGCCTTCTTCTATTATCCCTAAAATTTAATGAAAACTCTTTTAGTTTCCATCCAGTATACAATATATGTGCTCATTCTAACATTTAAGTATGTTCATCAATTGTGTTAAGTGAGTTTTCTAAAGTTTTATTAGGTATTAGTTACGTAGTGTACGTTTTGACTGAAGTTTTGACTTGGTGTAGGTTACTGCGTTGTAGTTTCTGACTTAGGTTCTAACTTTGGTAAATCCTTAGAGATTATAAGTAAGAAACTTTCCAACCTAACCTCTGGCTCCAAGTGATCTAATATTTAGTCTTAACCATCTTCAAACATCTTGTTGCTCTAATATTTAGCTTCTTCCATCAAACTACTTCCTAACTAAGTTTCTAACTTAGGGTTTAACCTAGCTTTTTGGTATAAGTCATTATCTAAAAAGGTTTTGACTTATATTCTAGCTTTGGTAAAGGTATAGAATTCATATACAAATCACCTATTGACCTATTGTTGGACTCTTAGTGTGATCAAGGATATTAAATACCAAACTATGTTCTGACCCATTTTTTTATGGAGTTTCTAACACATTGTCTTAAATTATATTCTTATTTAAGAAGTTTCTAAATTACAGTTTGTCTCTAAAAATAGGGTAAAGTCAAAATATAAGCCACATTCTGGCCTTGATCCAATTTTTAGTGTATTCAACATATTCAACATCAAGTTACATTCTGACTTAATTTCTAACATAGTTTTTGACCTTGTTGCCATTACTACATCTTACTATTTAACATATACTCTAACTTACCCTCCATTTTCAGAACTTTAGACCTTTCATAAATAGTAAGTATCAACTAATACTTTGATCATCTATACTTTTACTCACTATATCATTATATAATTTACATAAGCATTAAAACTTTGGGAGAATTAATCCTTAGACCGCTAAATATGTACTTACCCTTAAAAATTGTCAATCCTAAATTTCTAAATAACTAATTTCAGCTACTATATGTAGGTAGATATAGGTTGTACCTTAATTTTATCGAGTGTTGATCAATCTCTTTAGCAAAGTAACTTATCTAATGCACTATTTCACAACATTGAGATTTTTCCTAAAATCCAACAATTCAATTTTAACAAACCAATCACATAACATCAAAATTCAACATCTTAAGAGTATACCCATAAAATTTTATGCCGAAACTACATAAATTGTTTTTTTTTTAAAAACCCTAATCAAAGATTGGTACATAGGACATTTTTCTTAAGGACCCTATATCTATATTCAAAATTTTGAATTGAAGATTTAAATTCCTCATTCAAAAATACATGGAGAAACCAAATTTCAGAAATTTTGTTAAACATTTACTATTTCTCCCAAAATTTAGATAATTTCAAAGAAATTACCAACTCATCGACTACTAGAGCTCCGACTACTGTAGAGAAGAGCAAGGTTTTCAACTGGCTTAGCTACTGGTCATACCTTTAGCTATTGGTCTAGCCTTACTTCTAAGTGATTGTCTCCTCTAGGAACTCACAAATCTCCTAAATCGCACATTATTTTCCTTAATTTTCCTTCTCCCACTTTTCTTCCTATTTTTCCTTTCCCAAAATTTTTTCCCAACCTTATAAATAACCAAACTTTGGTCTAGGAAGTTGATTGTAATTTTTATAACCTAACCTAGGGTTGTTTTAATTTTTTGTCCCCTTACAACATGTGTATTAGCATGGATTAAGCATCCAAAGGTCGAGTTCCCTATTCATTGATGTCCTACAAGCTTGTTACGCATAAAGGAATATCCCCCTAGTTGTCTATTAATTTTCTATAATTTTTCCTACATTTTATTAATATATTTAGTGAATTTTACCCAATTTAGGTATTTTCAATAATTACGAGTATATATATTAACATATTAATTATACCATTGTATACATGTTTTTTATATATTATTTTATGTCATTTATTAAGTATATTACTTTTATAATTTATCTCTAAGCATTCGTTTATTTTTTTAATCTACTTAGCGTGTTATTGATAACAATATATAATAATAGAGTAAATTATCGCTCTTTTTGTTATATTTTTAATATTTTATTGTATTTTTAAATCTTGAGCTTATAAGAATTCCTCGACTAACATTACTAAATCTTTTGTAAGTTTTTAGCTTAATCGGATTACCTTCTCGAAAACCTTAAATTGACTACTAAACCTAGTAACACATGTATGGATCTCACACAAAGAATCTAAAATACCTTTTTTAACAAAAAACTTGGGATTGTATTTGACGAAAACACTAGGAAAAGAAAAATATTTTCTCAAACCCTAAAAACTTATTTCGCAAGACCTATTTTGAAGACTCTTAAGAAAAATGCTTTTATTACTTTGAAAGAAACTTAAACCAAAAAACTATATCTAAAAGTACTTAATGTATTTGAAGGTAAAGTTTGGTTAGTGAACTTGACAATACAAGGAGTTTTGGAGGGTACAATATAAGAAGAGTATGATAATACTATCCTCTTATATCATGTTTGGTGTATGCAATACTAGATATGAATTTTTATGATTGAAAAAATTGAAATAATTTTAAAAACTAATTATTCATGTTATAAACTACAATAAAGTATTATGATTTAGGAACTTAATGTAGTATTATTTTTGGAATTTCAAAGACAATTATTTTGTACCATGTGAAAGAGATTTTTGTACCACCAAATATATGCTACAAACTTTTTAACTTTTGTTATGCACCTCAAGACTCTTTTGTCTAAGAACTTTGACTAATCTGTAAGCCAAATAACGAACTAAAAAATTCGTCCAGTACTATATCATAAAATCTGAGAACTAAACGATACCTAAAACATTAATGAGACGCGTTTTATTAATTCTTGATAACGACTTATTTTCCATGAAACTTACTTAAGGACTCTTTTATTTAATTTAATAAGAAAATTTTGTTTTAATGAAAAAAAAAATTCTATCATAAAGTAAAAGACCTACATTTATTATCTCTTTTTCTTCCCCTTCCAATAAAGAACATAATGAGCATATTTATTAATACAAATAAACATTAATTGCTATTAGAAGAAGGTTTTTCTCTCATTTTGCATTTTTATCAATGGACAAAATAAAATAAAAACAAGTGAAAGAAAGGTAAGAAGAAAGACAAGGAGCTTTGGTGGTTGTAAGGCCTATAGTGGTGGTTAAATGGCCTTTCTATGTAGTCCTAGTTCTAGGAGCTATCTTATGGGACATTCATTCGACTTATGCCTTAGTTGGCTACATCTAAAGCACTTGCCTATGGTAGGCTTGGTATAAAGATTTTTTGTCTTCCTCTCCTCCTTGATCTTCTAACATATGATGTTTACCCACCGCCTTGTCCTCTGCTATGCTTCTACTACCATTGCCTCTGGAGTTGCTTTTGATATTAGTTTGAACTTTTCATTAGATCTAATAACCTTATAACTATCATAGCCCCTTTTCAGTATGCTCTTATGGCATTAACTATGCTCTTATAGCCATGCTTTTAGCTTCTGACAAGGTTTTGATGACTTGAACCTAATCCTATCCCTTAAAATGGGTCTTAATCCCTTCGAGTACCTAGCAATTTGTTGTCTTTTTGATTCATGAAGATTGTTCCTTTCTACTAACCTTATGAATTTTGTTGTGTACTTGTGTACATACATAGATTTATTCCCTTATTGACAATGTTAGTATTATAGGAACAAGATTTGCTTATAATCTAGAGGTAGAAATTCCCTTATCAACAAATATTTCTTCTTATACCAAGTACGTACATAACCCTTTCCTTCTTGCTATCTTCTATACTAAATTCATTCCCACCATGCAAAAGCTCCTTCTTTTAATCTACAAGCCACCAATTTGACCCTCTTTTCTGGTAGAATCTCTAAGTAATAAAAAATCTATCAATCTTTGTAATCTAATCTAGAAGCTCCTTTATTCTCAAACTTTTATTAGAGTAAGAAATATCTACCTTCAATCTAAAAGCTCTATAATTCCTATCTTTACCACCATAAGTGTCTTTACTTTTACTACCTGAGTAAGGCTGTTGCTTGCCATAGCTAAGCAATTCATAATCATTTGAATCATGAACTTGGTTATAGGCATGAAGCCTACAAATAGGGTCACTATGAGCTATATTTACGCTAAGCCTTCTATTGTCATGCTGCCTCCTATGTGTATTGATTACTAAACCATCAAGATGATCTGTAATCTCCTCAAGGCACTCCTCTAAACTTTGGAATTTGTAATCCATCCATACCCTAGACATTACTCTAAACATTCCATCATGAGGGTTGTTACTATTACCACCAATCAACATCCTTACTCTAATACTAACTGATGCAACACATGACATGATATACATAAAATGTTGTGGATGATAAATGTGTACTATTACAAAGATCTAAAAATATAACTAATCATAAAGTATTTATAACCTAATAAGCCTAGAACTAACAAGGAAAGTGAATAAAATTAGAATCAAGAGAGAAAATAAAATAAAAGAGACTTTCTCAAACTAGCAAAGGTTATCTTCACTAGAAAATTTGGCTTCCTAATGGTTAATACTAAAGTAGACTCAACTTAGACTTTATTAACGTATTATGGGCTCTGTAACCTTCCAATATGTGAAAAGTGATGACCTTTGAAAGATAACTAATATAATTAAGAAATATTAAATTAAGCTTTTGAATTCATGCCTTTTAACCAACTTCTGATGTCTTTTGCTTTTGATCCGCTATACTTCTGATCATTCTTAAACTCATTTCTAGACAAGGCTAACTACCTTCTTACTTCTTCTTTCCACTCTTTTGATGATCTTATTGGTCCATGACTTGTAATTTTGTTTCGTCTATCATAAATTAGCTTCATCAAATAAAAAAAAAAGATACTTTGTGATATGATAAGGAGTGTGCCTACCATAGTGTCTACATTTGATGTGTCCTATTGACCAAGGTAAAAACTTAAGCTTGAGTCCTTGGTTTCCATCCTCTAACCTAGGGTATCAAGCATTCCATGCCCTCTCTATTTGTAATGATAACAAAAGGATTTGAGACAAAGTATTAAATTTTCAATCTTCATTATTATATCAAACTTAGCTACAAGAAAAATAATTTCTTAAAGCCCACTTATATGCCTTCTCCTCATGAGGCCTTCTATCACCACTAATCAAGGATGCTCTATTCTAAAGTAGATAGTCATTAGCCTTATCTACCTAGACCACAAAAAAGTTGGTCTCTTCTTTTATCTTAAATTATAGTACCAGTAGCTGGCTTCTTTCCCAAGATTAGCTAGAATTTATTGTTGCCATGCTCTTTGAATTACCTATGGCCTTAGTCTCATAGCTTAGCTTTGTTGACTACTATTGAATAAATGGTCTATTTGAAAGATCTCACATCATGCTAAAGTCAAGGGTTTAACCCATCTAAGAACTACTGGATCTTAAATCATGATTTGCATGAAAGACCTTTGCCACAAAATTAATCAGCCAGTTCAACTCGACTTCATATTCTTCATCAAGTTACTCCCCTACCTTATGTTGAAAATCTCAATCACCGTCTTTTACCTTAAGCTATTTTAGAAGAGCCTCTTAAAGAAGGCTTCCCTGAATACCCTTTAAATGACCTACTTAGTAATCATTCTTTAAGCCCCTTCAAACTAATTCGATACAATTACTTCTAGCATAAACGTTACCTTAACCTACTAACTATCCTTAGAAACTTCAATTGTTGTTGTCAACTATCTATTGCCACCTTTATTCCTAATCATACCTAAGTTTCCATTTTGCCTCATTACTTCAACATTACCTTGTATGGCTGGCACATTCTATTATGATTATCGCTATTGCCCTTTAAAGCATAGATAACAAAATTGATAAAACTAAAAAAAAAAAAATGAAAAAATGAATTTAAGTTTAAGAAGCTACACTGTGGTTGCTACTATCGCATTAATCTAACCCTAGTAGGCTAACACTCACCTAAGTAAGGGCAAAACCCAATTCGAACACAAATTTGCACACAAAGTGGGTTGCAACTCACAATTAGGGGATTGTACAACCTACTCAAGATGGTGGATAGCTACATGTACCTACTGTAACCCATCTAAAATAGTTAATCATTTTCTAGCGTCATCAAAAAGAGGAAAAGAAAAAAAAAAGAAAGAACATCTTAAATGTGACTTCATCTGACTAGATGATTCACTTTTCTATTTTTTAAGGGATCGATGTCAACTTACTCTATAAATAAATTGTAGAAGAATCTTCGGTGGTTGCCTTCCATGCTTTTTATTTTTTTATTTTGTTGCATTTTTTATTCTTTAAGTTTTATTGATTTGATTAAATGTAACTTAATTGTTAGAAATCTATTTTATTAGTGATGACTTAATTATGCATTTTTTGATAAAACGAACACTAGAATGCAAAATTCAAATACTTTAAGGCTTTTGACACATTTTATCCTATTCAATATTATCTGTAATTTATTAACTATATTATATATTAAGGAGAAGTTACTAATGAATTACACCTAAGACTTAATTCCTTTATTTGGGAAAATCTTTATAATTGAGTATTTAATCTCCTAAATCTTTAAAATATGCATATGCATGTGTGTATATATATATATTTGTTGTGGGAAATTCACTAGTAGAGATTCTTGATTTAGGTCTTAAAATAAACTCGTTTTTACAAAAATAAAATATCATGAGGGGGTGCTTAAAGTTATCAAGTATGACCACTTTGATACTTAAGTTAATGAATATCGAGACTATAGAAAGAAAGAAAGCAAGAGGGCTCAAGTGTATATGTGTAAAAGTATCTTATTTATAGGGCTAGATCCCCTATTTATAGAGTTTTAGGAGGAGATTTCGATATATATATATCCTAATATGAAAGTGTATTCTCTTATTTAGATATAGTTCAAGATCCCTGAACGTGATGTAGCATATCGGTAATTCCTAAGAGTCAATGTTTCCATGGTATTCCCATAACACTTGGCATTTGGACTTCGTAAGCGAACCTCCAGCATCCGATGTCCTTGGCCATAAATGCCACTAGTTGAGATCGATGCTAAGGAACCAAGGTTGTAACCTGCAATAGGTAAGGTGTGAGATGAAGCTCGGTTATAAGGCAAAAATCCTAATAAGGCCAAGACTTAGACTTCAACTTCAATAAGTTGGTCATGGGTCGAGATAGGTTGGCCTATGGCTCATGTTAATTGGAATGGGTCTTGGAAGTCTATTGCCCAAAATTACTCATCAACATTTATATATATATATATATATATATATATATTATTTTCAAATATTTGGAATCCAAACATTTTATTTTAAAGATGAAAATACTAATGTGTATGAAGCAAATATTAAAGGATGTATTTATAATTTTAACTTTTTTTTTATTTTTAGGAGTTTGATCGCACAATATTAACTTCTAGCATTGCATAGACTCATATATATATATATATATATATATATGTACGTATGTATACGTATATACTGACCTCAGGAAATTAAAAGCTGTGAAACTAGAGAACAGGGAAAAACATAGTTATTTTCCTATCCGTTGACTAGCCTGACTTATTGTGGCATGCACTAGGCTTCTTGTGGTTCTTCAAAGTGTGATGTCCAAGTACATGCACTAATCTGTCGTTTATTGTAATATTATATTTAGCATAATCTTTTCGATAATCTCGATGATGGCACTATAGTCGACCAATCATAGTCTTCGGATTCTACCAAAGTTATTAATCTCCACCTAATACATTTCTTAAATCCGAGGTCCCCACCGTTGCCTGGGTATATTAATCCACTTGTTTAGTATAATAATCTTCTGCTCTCGTAATTGTTAAACAAACATTGGTTGTTGTGTAAACTTCACATGGAAAATGAGTGAATACATTTTTATATCCTCCAAACGCATGCTAAGTTATGATGTCATACTCGTATCTCTTTGTGATCTTTTCAGTATTAGACAGATATATTTGATTACTCATAACCATCACCAGCAATCTGATTAGGGTTTTATAAATAGATATTCCGAAACGCTTATCAAATATATTTGATAAAGAATTGGGCTTTCAAAATATCATGTATACATTTTTCAAAATATCTAGTATGTCGAAAATGTATCATAGTTTTTATATTGTAGGATTTGTGAGTATTAACAAGTGATCCATACACTTATTAATAAGAACGATGAAATTAATTATTCATTTAATGATTCTTTTTTTTTTTTTTAAATTCCTAGTACTCTTTTGTTTAAAATTAATCGACAGAAATCATGTCATTAAGAAAAATAAAATAGTACATGTACTGTATTGGTTGATAAATGTGCTTATTACTATTTGTGTACTTCCAATCCTATTATGTTTAATAATAATGTCATTTCCTGCCTTGATTGTGAAAGGTTTGTGAAAGGTTGATAACCGAATCGCCCAAACCTAGGATAATTCACTGATCAACCAATCATCACCATATAATAATGATCATTTTCGTTGATGTCGTAACAACCCATTTCCCAATTGTTTAATACCCAAGCAAAAATAAAACCTAGAGAACTATAGTACCATTATGCATTGCTTTTCGGTTTTTTTTTTTTTTTTTAAAGAATAATGAATGTGCTGGGTTCTTTATCTTATAATAATACTCTAGTTCATGCTTGATAAAATAATATAAATTAGGCTTTCCCAAAATCAATTGATAAAGTCCATTTAATATCATATTTGCATAGAACATCTAGGGGTAGGCTATTTATTTATGGAGGTCAAATAATAAAGTGACCACTTATTTGCAAAAAGCGTTCCGATAGATAATTACAGTAAGAAAGAAAATGAGGGGCGTGTCGAGAGAGTTTATGTATTAATAATATCCCCATTAAACTTTATTAGATATCATGTACTATATTGATCGAGCTTATAACACCCCTACGGAGTGGGCAAAAAAGGGAAAAAAAAAAAACACGTACAAATATCACATTTGTTTACAAGAGATATCAACCTAAGGGATTTAAAAACTGCGTAAACAGTTGTGGAAGAGTATATCAGCTTTCTACTCAGAATGTTCCTACCTTAACGCTACATGCCCTTCGAGAGAAACCCTAGCGCTGCACTCACAATCAAACCCCAAATCAGGGATAGACGTAGAATTGTGAGACTACAAGGGCAAACTTACATTATTTAAATTAATATTAGAATTTTAGGTTAAAAAATCTACTTATTATTATAATTTTAAAATATCTTCTATACACATATGGATTTTATTGAAAAAGTGCACTCTTCAATTTAATTTAATATTTGTAAAAAACCAAATTTAATATTAAGCTTCAAGCCTATTGACTAAATAGATTTGATTTCTTAAGCTAAGGTGACAGGACTAAAGAAACTAAGCCCATAAATTATCAAGATAATTAAGAGAGATTTGGCATAATAGACTTGGAGTAGAGCTCATTGAATCGGTCTATCCGATCCAACTTTTCAGGTCACACTAAAATAATAAACAAAGTCCTTATTTGAGCTTGAACCCATGAAAATAGCTTATTTAAGATCTATTAATAAAGGACTTCAGTCTTAACCATTTATCACCATTATGATTTGACGGATATAATTGACTATCATTTTCTATAAATACCCTATTCATATCCTCATTTAGATAAGAAAAAAACCCCCATTAATGCCGTTACTTTTCCAGAATTTTATCTCAAAGATCAAATGTTTAAACAACTTAAGAACTTTACCTTGTTCTTCATTAATCCTGGAGTTTAATGTTAACGTGCTTCTCCACCTATCACTATACGCATTAGAGCCTTATCAAGATTGCCTACTCCTCCTCCCTACACTTCTCTCTTGATCATCCCATGCGAGTCACTTAAGTCATTTCCTTAATTATGTATAACGCGACTTCTTACATAGTACACAAGTGACCCTTGCATCTGTACCCATACCCCCACATTTTCTAGTAACTCCATTGGAGAGGAAAGACTTGATACTCATATCATGGTACCTTTAAGGTAAAGATAACTCAATCCTACTGGTAGCATTAATCAAGAACAAAATGTTGCTATTGTGACCAATTACCAAAATCCACCTTTAGTTAGATACACTAATCAAGGATATAGCACAGAGGAAGGTATCATTGATAATATGCAATTAAAGCATGAGTTATGAAAGACTAATCAGAACCTAGGTGAACTTATGGTGATGTTTGCTTAATATGCGCTTGCTTTGGCTACCTTTGTTGCTGTGCAACAAGGAGCAACTTCCTCAAATCCTTCTAGTTTAGTACAACAACACACCCTACCTAACCTTCTTGTTGTCAACAAACATGTCACTCTTACAGTTGAGGAGTAACTTCCTATTGTAGAACCTACAGCTACGTAAGATTCATTACCTGAAGTAAGGAATTGGGGAGTTCAGATTGGAGGCTCGTCATCCTCACGTTGTATACTATGTGTCACGATTGTTGACTCTATACAACCAACACCTATGAATCCCATGTCTGTAAGATCTACACTTATAAATCTCGCGCCCATGTACCCTGCTCTTATGATGTCACTAAGGGCGAAAGCATTCACTTAGAGAGGTTCATTTGTGATCAAAGAAGATTCGGATATGTATTTGAAGGAGATACAAGTGAAATATACGGTAGGGATACCAGAACTGAAGCTCCCATATCACCAACGCATTGTTGCAAAGTCATACCCTAAGAATTATGTCAGTTCGAAGTTTACGCTATTTAATGGCAAGAAAGGAAGTGCTAAGGAACATTTGCTGAAATTCATTGAGATGTTGTAGTGTATCAAGGGGCTCAGTTATCATTAGGACTTATCAAGGTAGATTTGAACTGAAATGAGTCCTCCGAGATATTGAAGAAAATTAGAGAGAAATGATCCACAACCGAACAAAAGTAGCTGATATGAAGTTGCTAGAAGGATGTGACTTACCAACGAACACAATACGACTTGCCATTATACTTGATATAACACACAAGTTGATGTTAAGGTCCACTCGAGGTTAATCTTGAGCTACTTAGCAAGATTAGATAAAAGCATAGGAAATATGAACTTGGAGAAGGTTATCTCATAAGTGTAGACACTTAATTTTTGCCTCTTTATAATCCTAATTTCTTATTACTATTAGTTGAGTTTATTTTATTTTACAAAAAGGGTCTTAATTCAAAAATAAAAAAATAAAATAAAAGATAAAAATAATAAAAATTAACAAATGATGAAAATACCAAAAAAATAAGAAAAAGAAAAAATTATAAAAGCATTTTGTAAATTAGGAATAAATAGTTTTAGTTTTAGCTTAGTTAAAAAAAATTATTATTTTAGGAAATCGGGTAGTTTAAGTACAATTTAATTGTACTGAATGTTAAGGTATAGGTCAGTGACCTAACGGATAAGTATTGGAGTATTTGGATTGGATTTAGTTTAAGGTCTTAAGTTCAAGTCTCAACAGGCACCTATGTTTTTATTTTTCTATTTTTGCAAAAGCGAGATGAAAACGAGATTTATATTTAGTTAAATCAGATTTGAATTCAGTTAAATCAGATTTGAATTCATTTAAATCTAGTTTAATTATCAAATCTGATATGATAGATATATCTAAATATGATTTGATTTCGACCTTAAAAAACACATACATGTATAAATAAAAGGGGGGACACAGTAAAAAAAAGGATCAATTTCAGACAGCAAGAATTGAGTGATAAAAAACACAGTCCCATAATCAGCCTACTGTTATAACACCCTTCAAGATTTCATACGACCGATAACTACAGCGGCAGAATTCCTTTGCCTGACATTCTTGAAGTCTTGCTCGCTTCAATCGCCTAACCACATCCTTGAACAATCCCTTAACCGATAGCAACAGCGTCAACCACAGTCCATTGTCTAGCACCACATCGATTACTACACTTCAACACTTAGCCATAACGCCCTCATCAACAAATACATTCAGCCTGGCCTAAATGCCCACCGTCGACTGAATCTTTTCTGTCAACTACAATCACAGTCCACGACAGAATATGCTGTAATGCGCTTCAAGTACAGCGACACTTTGATCACTGCTGGATACGCTGTTGATCCGAAGACTGATCTCATAGCCCACAACGATACGACCACCATCCTCGCCCCTGTCCAATATCACACGAATAGGAAGACCCAAGTCCACCATCAACTCACCAAGTTGCTGACCAACACGGACAACTGTGACAGCCGCTATCTTCTCCATCCACAATCATTGCCCCACGCCACGCTTACTAACTACACAACACTGTCTAACTTGCAGTAACCAAAGAACCATCGCTGCATCATTGTCCGAAACTTACAGCAACAACAGAACTCTAACATGTTCAGCAGTGGAATGCTTCAGCGTTAGGCCTCCTTCGCAATGCTGCAACACACCCATCCATCGCTGCTCCATCCTTGCTGCTGCTGTCCGTAACCCAACTCCATACATATGCGCTGCAAACCATGTACGGATTGTCGACGAACAACAGCACTGCACTCCACCGACCACGCTGACCGATAACAACTACACAAGTTTCATTCGTACACATACCGTCACGATGTCAGAACACTGCATTAGACATTCAGCCTCACCCCCCGTTGCACGATCAATCCCTTCCACTAATGTTTGAATCACGCATGAGCTATATTGTACGTTACAACATACAATCCAACCACACACCATAGTTGGATAGCATTAGGTTCAGTTACTTCTCTTTATTTATTTATTTATTATATTATATCATATTATTATATTATATTGGATTCTTAATTAGTTATAAGTAGTCATATATATTAACTTAGTGGATTATTTTGTGTTAGTTTCTTCACGTGCATATATATATATATATATTATGTTTTATTTATTTATATAAGTTGTCGTTTAACAGTGGTGGTATAGATATAGTTTAGGAATTTTTTTTAGAATTAGGTTTTTTTAGGAATCATCATATAGAAAATTATTTTTTAGAAGTAAAAAATCAACAAAAAAAAAAGAAAAAAGAAAAAGAAGCTTTTTATAAAAAGATTATAATGTCTTAGAGAGTTTTTTTTATTACTTATGAGTTAAGACCTTTTTAGATTTTTTTTTTTAAAACCGAATCAACTAAAATGTAAACTCAACTAGTTTTTAAAAATTAAAATAAATCAACACATTAAAGATTTTTTTAAAGAACTACGATCGTCTGATCCCGACTAGCAGGTATGTATGTACCTTTGGGGCGACGATAAAATATGTAGAAACTTAGGTTCTTTTTTTCTCCTTTAATTAATTAATTAATTAATTAATTTTTTAATTATTATAGTTAGAAGAATAATCCTAATTTCGGTAAGTAGATAGTGGTACTCATTAGGATTTAATAGGTTAGCCCTCGAACTCAGAATCCTCTGGTTCTTCATTAAAATTAAAATCAAAGACTGGTAGCCAAATTATAATCAATCTACCCAATTGATTACGGTTTTTTTTTTCTTTTTCCTAACTCTGGTCGAGTGGCAACTCCAAAAATTATTTTCAATAAAAAACCGGAATTTCTCAATTTCTTTAGTTGAGGATTAATATTAAATGGGTTATGGTTTAGTATTAATCGGAAATGGGGAAATCAATTTTAAATAAAAAGAAATCGAAAAATAGGCTCGATAGTTTGGCTACTCCACTGGGGACTACTAGAGGGCTAGCCACTAGAAGTTGCCGAAAATCGGATTATTTTTCAAAAAAATAGAAATAAAAAAATAAAAAGATGAAATAATAAAAATAATAAAAAGAACTTAGGTATGTTATTCTATGTATTTGTTCATTTTATTTATTTATTTATTTTTACTAACATTTTTTTTGTTATTGTTCCAATTTATTTAAGGGGATAATTTTTGGGGGTATTACTTTTATTTTGTTTTCTGCATTATAAATGCATGGTAGACACAGTCAGAACTAGGCCGTCTTAGGACCTTAAGAGGGGGGCGATTATGTAAGTTTCGGATGTTGTAAGGTAACTACTTTCCGGGGTCGATCAGGCTACCTCACTCAAGTTCAAATATGATTACAGAATCGTTGCTTTGAAAAAACGCAGTAGTTGCAGAACTTTAAAACCTTTAGAACCCCCTCTTTTGCATTACATAAAACCTTTTTTCAAAAAAATTACAAGAACCTATAATGTGGTAAACCTAAATGGATAAAGGCAGTTGTGAAGTTATGATTGTAGTTGTAATATTGCCTTGTAAATAATTTGTGAAAATTTTTATATAAAGTTTAGATTATGTTGTAATTGTATTTTTAATTTTGGTTTTTATCAGTCATGGCTAGATCTAGTCAAGTGCCTTTTGAAGAATTCATGTCCACCTACCACATTGACCACAAAAACTGCTTCAAACGTGGTTTTGACTCTTCGACCCAGATAAGCAAGAATTTATTAAGAATAGGATTGGGCCCATCCTCTTTCTACAGAAGATCCCCGTAAACATCACTCTAATATGGGCCTTAGTCCACCTTTGGGAGCCCAAATCCACCAGTTTCTATATGGGCCTACATCAGCTAAGCCTAACTTTAGAAGAATACTCCCAATTGTTGTGGGCTCCTACAATCACTGATGATATCTATGTCCTAGACTTAGAAGCTGTAGCACCAAAGATCTTTAGCAAATTGCTGGGAATCAGAAAAACCGAAATAAACCAGGTTTTAAATCAAGGAAAGACCATTCAATTAAAGGATGTCATGGATTGGTTTTCTATTGAATTGAAGCATAGAGAAAAACGTGAGGTTTTTTATGTAAATTTAGAAGCATGGCACCATTATCGGGTCAATGCTTTTATATTGGTGGTCTTTAGTATTATCTTTTTCCTTGATGAAAGATGTTGAGTCCATTTCAGAATTGCAGAACTCATAACCTAATTCCTTGAAGGGAAATCATATATCCCAGCCCTTCTAGCCGAGCAGATCCGGTCACTAAGCCATCTCAAGAAAAAGAAACGAGGAGATCTGAAAACTAATATGGTCCTATTGGTAGTCTGGTTTGTTAGCCACATGAGAAGTTACCAACTTGATTTCAATTGGGCCAAGTTTACTCAGCAATACGGCCTTATCAAATCTTTTGAAGAAAGAGTTGAGCTACCAGCAAATATAGCTAGCCGCTACTGAGGCTAGTACTTCCAGAATATGAAAGCGGAAGAGTTGTTGTTGACACCCAGGTAATTTGTAAGCAAGGAAATGATAAGAGGATGTGAAGACTTCAAGGCGGTCCCTTTGATTGGTTTCAACCTCTATACCACATACGTCCCAGCCAATGGACTCATTGACGACATGATCCCCAAACTGTCATTAGAAGCTATCTCATTGGACTTCCTTAACCTCGGCATGATGATGGCTGACAAAGCAGCCAAGCTTTAGAGCATCCGAGCTCTTTGGTGCACAAGAAAGACCACCCCTACCACTAAAGGGATAACAGCCAGGAGCTAGACAACTAAAGGATTTCTTTATCACTAGCTAAAAGGGCTGAAAGATATGGAAGACAATAAAGAGAATAAGGAAGTTCAAGTTGAAGCTGAACCCGAGAGGACGAGTAAAAGAAGGAGTTGGAAAATCATTGCAAGGAGTATCATCAGAAGATAAAGGCATTGGAAGCACAACTGAAGAGGACTAAAGGCAAAGAAAGGCAGGCTCCCATGATCCGAAAGAAGAGAAAGACGCAACATAAGCCTACTAGCCACTAGGAGATTAGATTTTAAATTTTAGGTTTTCTGTGTTTTCTTTAGAATTCTCTTTTGTCAACAGGATAAGAGGTGTAAAGCTTTACAATTGCAAAAAATTAATAAAAGTTAGTTAGGTTTTGCCACATCAGAGGTTTCTTCCCAGTTCTTGATTTTTCATTGCACTCGTGTGACATGCATCTTGCGTTTATACAATTAACAACTCTTTTTTAGGAAAATGTAATATGTACTAACCCTTTGTTGAGTTGGTCTTCAATAACAATCAGGTAAAATTTCAAGATAACTTCCAAACGTCAAGTCCTTCAGAGGAGTCCGATTAGAACACGTTCCTAGACCAGGATGGCTACTACTCAAGGAAACGACGGGGACCCTAAGATCAATGATCCTTCCGTGTTAAGGTTCCATTCCATAGAAAGGGCTATGGAAAAGATGGCAGAACAAATGAGCTTCTTAGTAGACAGCATTGCTTTACTACGAGCCACAGCACCAGCTAATGAAGAAAGCTCCATGACCCGTTATAGGAAGAATACATAAGCCCCTGAAGTAGAGCATGAATATCAAAAAGACCTATTCGAGTTAGAAGGAGTTTACTCGAAAGACAACCTAACCTTTGAACCTGACACGTATGCGGCCCCGAAACTTGTTGACCATGGGCCAAGTACAAATAGCTTGAAAGAATTGGAAAAAAAAAAAATTAACACAATAGATAACTGAGAAGATGAAGGCACTTGTAGGGTATAGCGGATTTGAACAGGCGGAGATCACAGAGTTTTCCGTATGTGACATCGGATCATACCCTGAGAAGTTTAAGGTACCAGAATTTGAAAAGTATAACGGGATGAGTTGCCCCAAGCTCTACACCAAGTTGTATGTTTGGAAGATGGGTAAATATGTTTAGTATGATCCACTCATGGTACAGACATTCCAAGATAGTTTGATTGGATCAACCCTGACTTGGTATGCCCAGCTTGATTTGAATCAGATAAATACATTGGAGAAACTTGCTAGAGCACTTTATGAACAATATAAATTCAACGTAGAAGTAGCCCCAACTATGATGGACTTGGTTTCCTTACGGAAGAAAAATAATGAATCGTTCAAAGAATACGCTCAAAGTTGGAGGTCCTTAGTTGCAAGAATCTTTACTCCTACGACCGAGAAGGAGCTCACATCAACTTTCATTAATACCTTGGAGAGGCCCTATTTCTCCAATCTCATCAGGCAGGCCTCGTTTAGTTTTGTTGAAGTAGTAGCGGCTGGGTGCAGGATTGAAAGTGCCGTCTCTTTCGGTAAGCCGCAAGAGCTAGCAGATAGAAGACCACCAGTGTCATCATCTGAACCTAGACCAACCAGTAACAAGCCCAAAGAATCTACGGTTGGTATGGTAAATTCAAATGCCAGACCAAACACTCAAGTCGCTTTTAGGGTGAATCCACCTTCTGCTCAGCAACAGTTCAGAGACTAGTTTCAAACCAACAAGACTTATAGACAATTTACTAAGATACTAGTCCCTTTAAGTTAAGTCTTCGAGAAGTTACGAAGGGATAATTTGATATGGTACGAACTTCCTAGCAATCGATATCGACCGAGAATCTTTGACCTTACAGTAAAGTGTGAATACTACTGTTGATAAGTGGGGCATTTGACTGATGCATGCTGGAGACTGAGAAACAAGATTTAGGACTTGATAAACGAAGGGACAGTGCAGTTGGATTTTGTGGAGGCCCCGGTTCCTAACGTTAATAATAATCCCTTACCCAACCACGGGCCAATGATTGGTATGATTTTTGATGACTGTGCTGTCAATATCATTAATTCAGATAAGAAGCCTAAGGTTTTTGAGTTTTGTACTGGCAACTAGACTCCAGAAGTGAAGAGGTGCACATTCCACGTACCGTTGCCCCCAGAAAATTACAAGGTTGCTTCATTTAGCTATCACTTGGTAAATCAAGAAAAGCCAGGTCCTCTAGTAGAGGGCATTACTTGATCGAGAAACATTTATCACTCGAGAGAGGAGAATGAGAGGAAAGTCATGTCAGGACAACCAAATGATAAGATGGCAACCGAACGCATTAAGGGGCTATCGGCCTTTATCAAAATGATCAAGTCGAGTGAGTGTAAGATCATGGATCAACTCAGTAAGACTCCTGTACAAATATCGTTGATGTGCCTATTAATCTCATTTAAACCATATAGGGAGGCTTTGTTTCGCACTTCAAATGAGGTGAAGGTCCCTCAGGAAATTCCAACTGAGAGGATGGGACTGCTTACTAATTCTGTCTTCGCAATGCATCAGATTTCTTTTTCAGCTGAAGAATTAGGCGAGGAAGGGAACAAACATACAAAGCCACTCTTTATCATGGTAAGGAGTAACGACATAGTTATCACCAGGGTGCTCATTGACAACGGATCATCGTTGAACGTCTGCCCACTCGCCACCTTGGATTTGCTGGGCATTGACACATCTGCAATTAAGCCTTCTTCCACAATAGTTAGGGCCTTTGATGGTTCCAGAAGAGAGATTATAGGGGAGATTGATTTATTTGTGACTATTAGCCCTCGGCACTTTACTATTCGATTCTAAGTCATGGACATTCCAAGATCTTTCAATTTGCTCTTGGGAAGACCTTGGATCCATGCAGCAAGGGCCATACCCTCGAGCTTGCATCAAAAGTTGAAGTTTATCTCCAATGGTCAAGTGATTACAATTCTGGGAGATCAAGATTATGAAATCTATATGGAGACGGCTATACCCTACATAGTAAGTGTAGGATAAGAAGAGTTGGGTTTACAAATATTTGAAGAAGTGAACATGATTACTGGTCTCAACAGAGAAGACAATAGAAGAAAAAATTCAAGGAAGGCCAGATCAGTACCTATGGCCTTGGCTACAATCTTACCCCGACAGAAGAATTCCAGAAGAAACAAGCGAGGGGCAAGAGAGGCAACAGATTATACCATGCCTCGATGACCTTTCCACCGCTAGCTAAGACATTCATAAGGGAAGGGACTCAAGCTCGGGAATCTGGCAAAGAAGGATCAACAAACTCACCACACAAGTTCCAGCATCATTTGAATAACTGGTTCTCCATCCCGACAAATAGCAACGGGTCTTCCCTAAGGTAAAGGGATGACCCATAGTTAGTATTTTCTGAATTTTTATTTTCAATAGTCATCGTTTCAAATGTATCGTCGAACCTTTCATTTAAAATTAGTTAGGCCTTTATCTCATTTGAGACCTACTCCCATTTATTCAATAAAACCTTAGTTCGTTTCTTTATTGCGTTTTAATTCTCTTTTGCTTACATATACTTTTCTTCATGCATTCTCATTCAGATCCAATGAACTAAGCGAAAATCAGGAATACCTCGCATAGGTGGAAAATGAGAATATCGATATCACTTTCAGCCCTATTGGGTTAGTCGTCGGGAGCGATGTCGATGACCACAGTAATATACAAGAGGAATGGCAAAAACATGAACTGGGTAAAATCACTATTGATGAATCGATTGAGACAATTAATGTAGGGAATAAAGAAAATCCCAAGAATCTAAAAATTGGGGCAAGTTTAAAAGAGAAACAAAAAATAGAAATGATTGCATTATTAGTCGAATATCAGGATGTGTTCGCTTAGTCGTATGAAGATATGCCTGGGTTGGACCTATCGATTGTAGTCCACTATTTACCCACACATGAAGACGGCAAACCAAAAAAGCAAAAGTTAAGGAGATTTCGACTTGACATCTTGTTGAAAATTAAAGAAGAAGTGAAGAAACTACAGAAAGTTGGATTCATTGAAGTGTCGGATTACCCGGAGTGGGTAACTAATATTGTTCCAGTAATTAAGAAGAATGGGAAAGTTAGAGTGTGTGTAGACTTTCGAGATCTCAACCAAGCAATGCCTAAAGATAATTTTCTATTGCCTCACATTAATGTCTTGGTGGACAACACGGCCGAAAATCATCTATTCTCTTTCATGGATGGTTTTTCGGGATATAATCAGATTCGAATGTCCGAAGAAGATAAGACAAAAATGAGTTTCATTACAACTTAGGGAACGATTTGCTATAAGGTGATGTCGTTTGGGCTTAAGAATGCAGGTGCAACATATCAAAGGGCCATGGTTGCAATATTTCATGACATGATGCATAAAGAAATAGAAGTGTATGTTGATGATATGATAGCAAAATCCAAAGAGGAGGAAGATCATTTAGAAAACCTGAAGAAGTTATTTGATAGACTAAGGAAGTACCACTTGAAATTGAATCCGGAGAAATGTACCTTTGGTGTGACGTCAGGAAAATTGTTAAGATTCATAGTCAACCAAAGAAGTATTGAAGTCGATCCTGATAAGGCCAAAGCTATAATTGACATGCCTCCTCCACAAACGCTCAAGGAAGTGTGAGGATTGCTGGGGTGTTTAAATTACATAGCCCGATTCATATCACAGTTAACAGACAAATGTCACCCTCTTTTTAAGCTATTAAAGAAGAACACAAAGATCAACTAGAATGAGGAATGCGAAGAGGCTTTCACGAAAATCAAAGAATACCTCATGAAACCTTTAGTGTTAGTAACTCCTAAACCTAGAAAGCCGTTGTTCTTGTACCTGACCATAATGCCCAAATCCATGAGATCCATACTTGGCCAGAAGGATGAAGAAGGGAAAGAGAATGTCATTTACTATCTAAGCAAGAAGTTCACAGAAGGAGAGTAGAAATACTCAGAGGCCGAAAGAACCTGTTGTGCATTGGTCTGGGTCATGCATTGGCTCAGACAGTATACGCTGTATTATCAGATTGAGTTGATAACATAATACGATCCTTTGAAATACCTAGCTAAAAAATTGGCTCTCATTGGTAGAGTTTCAAAGTGGTAGATGTTGTTGACAGAATTTGACATTAAGTATGTGAGCCAAAGTTCAGTCAAGGGGTAAGCTTTAGCGGATCAATTAGCGAAGAATCCTTCTGAAGATACCCCTCAAGAAGCACGGGTTGAGTTTCCTGATGAAAGTATCCTGGTAGTAGGAAATGTTTTGGATTGTGAAGTAGTCGAAAAATCTTCGGGGTGGAAATTGTTCTTTGACGGAGTAGCTAATGTGTTCGGATGCGAAATAGGGGCAATTCTGGTATCGCTTGAAGGTACACAGTTTCCAATGGCTATGAGACTAGCTTTCCTATGTACCAATAATATTGCAGAATACGAGGTGTGTATTTTGGGACTCAAAATTGCATTGTTTAAGGAGATATAGGAATTACAAGTATATGGAGATTCTTCATTGATGATAGGCCAAGCTTAGGGTGAGTATAAGACGAAAGACCCCAAATTAGTGCCTTACCGCCAACACCTGGCAGAGTTGATAACCAAGTTTGAAAAAATTATGTTCGTGTACGTACCAAGGGTTTAAAACCAATTTGCTAATGCTCTTGCTACTTTGGCATCAATGATCCAGATATCAAGAGGAGTGGAGATTCAGCCACTTAAAATTGAAATTGAAGAAAAGCCCGCTTTTTGTTTGGCAATGGAAAGTTCGAGTGACGAAAAGCTTTGGTATCATGATATCAAAATGTTTCTACAACATGGTACGTACCCCTAAGGAGCAGAGAAGAAGGATAAAAAATTAATTAGAAGATTGGTGGCTCAGTACTTGATGAGTGATTCTATGCTGTACCGATGATTGTTTGACGGTACGCTTTTACGTTATGTAGATGGAAAAGAGGCAAAGATGCTAATGAAAGAAGTGCATGAGGGAGTATGTGGCCCCCACATGAATGGCTACATGCTTGCTAAGAAAATCATGAGGATGGGATGTTACTGGTTAACTGTAGAAGCGGATTGTATCGGACATGTTGGACGTTGCCATTTGTGCCAGATCTATGCAAACAAGATAAATGCTCCACCTTGAGAATTGCATACACTATTAGCGCCATGGCCTTTTCAATGTGGGAAATAGATATCATTAGCCTAATCACTCCAAAGGCATCTAACGGGCACCGATTTATATTGGTAACTATTGATTATTTCACTATGTGAGTTGAAGCCTCATCCTACTCTAGTGTGATAAAGGGAGTAGTAGTCAAGTTCATCAGGAGAGACATACTGGCTCGGTATGGTATGTTAGAGACAATTATTACTGATAATGGTACGAATCTGAATAATAAATCAATGTCTGAGTTGTGTCGACACTTCAGGATCATTCATAGAAATTCTACTCCTTATCGACCCCAAATGAATGGAGCCGTGGAAGCGGCCAATAAGAACATCAAAAGAATTATTGAGAAGATGGCCATTACGTATCAAGATTGGCATGAGATGTTACCATTTGCACTCATGGCCTATCAAACTTCTATCAGAACATCAATAGGGGCAACCCCCTACTCGTTGGTATACGGAATGGAGGTTGTACTACCAATGGAGGTTGAGATCCCATCTCTCAGAATATTATCGGAAACTTAGCTAGATGAGGCTGATTGGGTAAAGAAGCGTGTTGAGCAGTTGAACCTAATCAATGAAAAGAGGCTGGCAACTTTGTGCCATAATATTTGCTATCGGTAATGAATGGCTAGGGCTTTCAACAAAAAAGTATGACCCCGAAGTTTTGAGCAAGGAGATATGGTGTTGAGGAAGACGTTGCCTAACACAATTGATTTGAGAGGGAAATTTGCCCCAAACTATAAAGGGCCTTACGTTGTGAAGAAAGTATTGCCAGGGGGAGCTGTTATCTTGTCTCAAATGGATGGTCCAAACATAAAGGACCCAGTAAACACCAATGCATTGAAGATATACTATCCTTGAACATCAATGAAATTCTTGCAAACAATCTTACTATTACTGTGGTCTCATTTTCATTTTTCTATATGCAAAGTTGGTATTCCTAGTAGTCGTTAGCATTGGATAATATCCTTCGCCTTTCTTTTTCTCATTCCACTAAAAGACCCCGCTTCTCGCTTTATCATCTACCCAAATAAACTTTACACAAAAGAAGCACAAGAAAAATAATCACTTAATTTGAAGCGATGACTATTGATAAAAAATTTCTTTTAATACTTTATTGTGGTTAACCCCCCAAGAAAGGGAGACTTGTTTCCTATTTTTCAGAACAGGGCTGCGTTTAGAAAGAGTAACGTATGGCGTATAAGTAGAAACTTGCTTAAGAACAGATTGCTTACACGAAAATCCAATGTTTGGACTCGAAGTTCAATACAAGACATCTTTGTTCGAGAAATGAATATGTTTTACATTCGTTTCAAGCTTAAGTTGCTTTCAAAAAAAAAAAAAGAAAAAAAGAAAAGAGGGGGTTTAGAAAGAGACAAAAGAAGAAGGAAAAACAAGAACAAGAAAAGGCAATGGTAAGGGTCAGAATCGTTGTTTCTAATCGGACTGCTCAATAAGACATTAGACTACTTGGGAGCTATCCTTGAAACCCGATAAGTGGTTCTAAGCCTGATAAAACATTGCATCGGCAATTGGTTTCCCCTTAAGGATGACAGCTTGTTTTCTAAAAACAATTTCTTAGCAAGTCAGCCATCTCGTAAAGCATGGTCCCTATATAGAGTTCTTTAGACTCCTAGTCATCTAACTCACAGAACGTTACCCGACTCAAAATTTCTTCAAGGGATTTTGGCAAGCTCACGGAGTGCTATCTCAATTCAAAGTTTTCTTCATTCTTTAGGTCTTAGCCAACTCAAAGGGCGCTTTGACCGCCTTGGTTAGTCAGCTCATTAGGGCACGACCAAGTTTTTTTTTTCATTGTTAAGTCTTACCCAGCTCAAAGGGCACTTTGACTGCCATGGTCAGTCAGCTCATTAGGGTACAACTAGGTTTTCTCATTATTAGGTCTCCACCAGCTCAAAGGGTGCTTTGACTACCCTGGTTAGTCAACTCATTAGGGTACGACCAAGTATCCTCATTTTTAGGTCTTAGCCAACTTAAAGGGCGCTTTGACCGCCTTGGTTAGTCAACTCATCTGGGTACAACCAAGTTTTCCTTGTTTTTAGGTCTTAGCTAGCTTAAAGGGCGCTTTGACCACCTTGGTTAGTCAGCTCATCAGGGCATTACCAAGTCTTCCATGTTTTTAGGTCTTAGCCAGCTCAAAGGGCACTTTGACCACCTTAGTTAGTTAGCTCATCAGGGCATTACCAAGTTTTTCTTGTTTTTAGGTCATAGCCAGCTCAAAGGGCGCTTTGATCGCCTTGGTTAGTCAGCTCATCAGGACATTACCAAGTTTTCCATGTTTTTAGGTCTTAGCCAGCTCAAAGGGCACTTTGACTGCCTTGGTTAGTCAGCTCATCAAGATATTACTAAGTTTTCCTTGTTTTTAGGTCTTAGCCAGCTCAAAGGGCGCTTTAACTGCCTTGGTTAGTCAACTCATTAGGTCACTACTAAGTTTTCCTCATTTTTAGGTCTTAGCCAGCTCAAAGGCTGCTTTGACCGCCTTGGTTAGTCAGCTCATCAGGGCACTACCAAGTTTCTTCATCTTTTAGGTCTTAGCCAGCTTAAAGGGTGCTTTGACCGCCTTGGTTAGTCAGCTCATTAGGGCATAACCAAGTTTTCCTTGTTTTTAGGTCTTAGCCAGCTCAAAGGGAGCTTTGATCGCCTTAGTTAGTCAGCTCATTAGGGCACGACCAAGTTTTCATTCTTTAGGTCTTAACCAGCTCAAAGGGCACTTTGACTGCCTTGGTTAGTCAGCTTATTAGGGCATGACCAAGTTTCCTCATCTTTAGGTCTTAGCTAGCTCAACGGGCGCTTTGACCCCCTTCGTTAGTCAGCTCATTAGGGCACGACCAAGTTTCCTTCATTCTTCAGGTCTTAGCCAGCTCAAAGGGCGCTTTGACCGCCTTGGTTAGCTAGCTCATCAGGGTACGACCAAGTTTTCCTCCATTTTGTAAGTCTTAGACAGCTCAAAGGGCACTTTAACCGCCTTTGTTAGTTAGCTCATTAGGGTACTACTAAGTTTTCCTTGTTTTTAGGTCTTAGCCAGCTCAAAGGGTACTTTGACTGCCTTGGTTAGTCAGCTCATCAGGGCACTACCAAGTTTTCCTTGTTTTCAAGTCTTAGCCAACTCAAAGGGTACTTTGACTGCTTTCGTTAGTCAACTCATTAGGGCACTACTAAGTTCTCCTTGTTTTTAGGTCTTAGCCAGCTCAAAGGGTGCTTTGACCGCCTTGGTTAGTTAGCTCATCAGGGCACTACTAAGTTTTCCTTATTTTTAGGTCTTAGCCAGCTCAAAGGGCACTTTGACCGCCTTGGTTAGTTAGCTCATCAGGGTACTACCAAGTTTCCTCATTTTTTAGGTCTTAGCCAGCTCAAAGGGCACTTTAACCGCCTTGGTTAGTTAGCTCATTAAGGCATGACCAAGTTTTCCTTGTTTTTAGGTCTTAGACAACTCAAAGGGTGCTTTGACCGCCTTAGTTAGTCAGCTCATTAGGGCACAACCAAGTTTTCATTCTTTAGGTCTTAGCTAGCTCAAAGGGCACTTTTGACCGCCTTGGTTAGTCATCTCATTAGGGCATGATCAAGTTTCCTTATCTTTAGGTCTTAACTAGCTCAAAGCGCGCTTTAACCCCTTTGGTTAGTCAGCTCATTAGGGGCATGATCAAGTTTTCCTTCATTCTTTAAGTCTTAGTCAGCTCAAAGGGTGCTTTGACTGCCTTGGTTAGTCAGCTCATCAGGGCACGACTAAGTTTTCCTTCATTCTGTAGGCCTTAGCCAGCTCAAAGGGCGCTTTGACCGCCTTAGTTAGTCAGCTCATCAGGGCACTACTAAGTTTTCCTTGTTTTTAGGTCTTAGCCAACTCAAAGGGCGCTTTGACCTCCTTGGTTAGTCAGCTCATCAGGGTACTACCAAGTTTCCTCATCTTTTAGGTCTTAGCCAGCTCCAAGGGCGCTTTGACCACCTTGGTTAGTCAGCTCATTAGGGCATGACCAAGTTTTCCTTGTTTTTAGGTCTTAGTCAGTTCAAAGGGCGCTTTGACCGCCTTGGTTAGTCAGCTCATTAGGGTACGACTAAGTTTTCATTCTTTAGGTTTTAGCTAGCTCAAAGGGCACTTTGACCGCCTTGGTTAGTCAGCTCATTATGGCACGACCAAGTTTTCCTTCATTCTTCAGGTCTTAGCCAGCTTAAAGGGTGCTTTGACTGTGTTGGTTAGTTGGCTCATTAGGGCACGACTAAGTTTTCCTTTATTCTATAGGTCTTAGATAGCTTAAAGGGCCCTTTGACCGCCTTGATTAGTCAGCTCATTAGGACACAACAAGTTTCCTTATTTTTAGGTTTTAGGCAACTCAAAGGGCGCTTTAACCTCCTTGGTTAGTCAGCTCATCAGGGTACAACTAAGTTTTCCTCATTTTTAGGTCTTAGCCAGCTCAAAGGGCGCTTTCACCGCCTTGGTTAGTCAGTTCATTAGGGTACGACCAAGTTGTTATTATTCTTTTTAGGGATTTTTGCGAACTCATAAAGGTGCTACCCCTCGCTATTCTAACCCTCGTCAAGTGACTTAACATTCCATAGGATAGAGTCATCTCGAGGCAAAAACGGTGTTTCTTTTGTCTTTATGGCAAAGTTTTGCTCAAATTTCACTACAAAGAGGGGTAGCTGTAGACACCTAATTTTTGCCCCTTTACAATCCTAATTTCTTATTACTATTAGTTGAGTTTATTTTATTTTACAAAAAGGGTCTTAATTCAAAAATAAAAGATAAAAATAATAAAAATTAACAAATCATGAAAATACCAAAAAAAATAAGAAAAGGAAAAAAATTATAAAAGAATTTTGTAGATTAAGAATAAATAGTTTTAGTTTTAGCTTAGTTAAAAAAATAATTGTTTTAGAAAATCGAGTAGTTTAAGTACAAATTAATTGTACTGAATGTCAAAGTGCAGGCTAACGACCTAACAGATAAGTATTGGAGTATTTGGATTGGATTTAGTTTGAGGTCTTAGGTTCGAGTTTCAGTAGGCACCTATATCTTTATTTTTCTATCTTTGCAAAAGTAAGATGAAAAAGGGATTCATATCTAATTAAATAATTTGAATTTAGTTAAATCGGATTTGAATTCATTTGAATCTAGTTTAATTATCGAATCAGATATGATAGATATATCCAGATATGATTTGATTTCGACCTTTAAAAGCACGTACATGTACAAATAAACGGGGGGACACAGCGGAAAAAAGGATCGACTTCAAACAGCAAGAATTGAGCAACAAAAAACACAGTCCTACAATCAGCCCACTGTTATAACACCCTTCAAGACTTCATACAACCAACAACTACGGCGGCAGAATTCCATTACCTGACGTTCTTGAAGTTTTGCTCGCTTCAATCGCCTAACCACGTCCTTGGACAATCCCTTGACCGACAACAATAGCGTCAAACACAGTCCATTGTCTAGCACCACACCGATTAATGCACTTTAACACTTAGCCATAATACCCTCATCAACATACACATTTAGCTTGGCTTAAATGCCTACCATCGACTGAATCTTTTCTGTTAGCTACTATCACAGTCCACGATAGAATATGTTGTAACACGCTTCAAGTACAGTGTCACTCTAATCACTGCTGAATACACTGCTGATCCGAAGACTAATCTCACAGCCTACAATGATGTGACCACCATCCTCGCCCCTGTCCAATATCACACAAACAGGAAGACCCAAGTCCACCATCAACTCGCTAAGCTACTAATCAACATGGACAACTGTGATAGCTGCTATCTTCTCCATCCACAATCACTACCCCACGCCACATTCACTAACCACACAACTTGTCCAACTTGCAGCAACCAAAGAACCATTGCTACATCACTGTCCGAAACTTGTAGTAACCAAAGAACCATTGCTGCATCACTGTCCGAAACTTGTAGCAACAATAGAACTCCAACACATTCAGCAGTGGAACGCTCCAGCGTTAGGCCTCCTTCACAACGCTGCAACACGCCCGTCCATCGCTGCTCCATCCTCGCTGCTACTGTCCGTAACCCAACTCTATACATTCGTGTTGCAGACCACGTATGGATTGTCGACGAACAACGGCACTGCACTCCACCAACCACGTTGATCGACAGCAGCTACATAAGTTTCACTTGCACACACACCGTCACGTTGTCAGAACATTGCATTGGACATTCGGCCTCACCCCTCGTTGCATAATCAGTCCCTTCCACCAACGTTTGAATCGCACATGAGCTCCATTGTACGTTACAACATACAATCCACGCATACACCATAGTTGGATAGCATCAGGTTTAGTTAGTTCTCTTTATTTATTTATTTATTATATTATATCGTATTATTATTTTATATTGGATCCTTAATTAGTTATAAGTAGTCATATATATTAACTTAGTGGATTATTTTGTATTAGTTTCTTCACATGCATATATATATATATATATATTACGTATATTATGTTTTATTTATTTATATAAATAATTGTTTAACAGTGGTGGTATAGATATAGTTTAGGAATTTTTTTTAGGATTAGTTTTTTTTTAGGAATCATCATATAGAAAATTATTTTTTAGAAGTAAAAAATCAAGAAAAAAAAAAAGAAGCTTTTTATAAAAAGATTATAATGTCTTAGAGAGTTTTTTTTATTACTTATGAGTTAAGACCCTTTTAGATTTTTTTTTTTAAACCAAATCAACTAAAATGTAAATTTGACTGGTTTTCAAAAATTAAAATAAATCAACACATTAAAGATTTTTTAAAAGAACTACGATCGTCTAATCCCGGTTAGCAGGTACGTAGGCACCTTTAGAGCGATGATAAAATATGTAGAAACTTAAGTTCTTTTTTTCTCTTTTAATTTATTTATTTTTTAATTATTATAGTTAGAAGAATAATCCTAATTTCGGTAAGTAGATAGTAGTACCCGTTAGGATTTAATAAGTTAGCCTTCGAACTCATAACCCTTTGGTTCTTCATTAAAATTGAAATCAAAGACTGGTAGCTAAATCGTAATCAATCTACCCAATTGATTATGATTTCTTTTTTCTTTTTCCCGACTCCGGTCGGGTGGCGACTTCAAAAATTATTTTCAATAAAAAACCAAAATTTCTCAATTTCTTTAGTCGAGGATTAATATTAAATGGGTTATGGTTTAGTATTAATCGAAAATGGGGAAATCAATTTTAAATAAAAGAAATTGAAAATCAGGCTCGACAATAAGAACAGAATATTTAGTATTAAAGTGTAAGTTATTTACGGCTTACAAAAGAAAAAGTATTATTTATAGAAAGTCCTTAGGGTAGCACTACAAATAATGAAATGACAAGAAAATATATACAAAAAGGGGATTCCTAGTACATACCAAAAAGAGTAAAAAGGACAAGCGACCAAAAATAGAAAAGTAGTACATTGTCAGACGAGGTGGACAAGTGACAATGCAACATTGATCCTATATGAATATTCTTTGAGCATAGCAGGCGAGAGGGGTCAAAATGTTGCGACAATAAAAAGCCGGGATGAGAGAGATGGCGATATGTTGAGAGAAAACTATTCAGCCATTTAAGAGAGTCTCTCGTCACTCGTAGGAACTTCTCGGTAGTGTTTGGTCGGATTACTCGGCATAGGGTTCTCAGTAAGGGAATGATCAGCATCATTACTACCAAGTGTACAAATCAATGTACGATAATTAAGGGACCTGAAGGAGTTTAGCCATATTCCTTCAACGTAAACTTTCTCGTCATTAGTAAATTGTCGAAAGAGAATTCGCCGTGTAAGAGATTAGTGTCCTTAAAGCTATACACAAGTAATAGGGCCATTGGTTAGCAATTCATTTGTTCCTCGGGGTTGTTGAAGATTTGTCCTCAAATCTTGGTCTTCGTTATCTTCGGGCACATATGGAGTAAAGTCAGCGACGTTGAATGTAGTAGACACGTTGAGACCTTCGGGTAACTCAATCTCATAGGCATTATCATTAATATGCCTTAAGATCCTGTAGGGGCCATCCACTCTGGGAGATAATTTGTTCGTCCTCTTACTAGGGAAGCATTCCTTGCTAAGATGAATCCAAACAAGGTCCCTAGGGGCATAAACGATTCGTTTCCTTCTATGGCTTCCCAATTCCTTTTATTGGGGTATAGCTTTGGCCAATTTGTTGGCAATTCTTTGATGCAACCTATGAAATTCCTCGATATACTGCAGGTCGAATTGACTCTCCCCTTAAGTAGTCGAACTGTTAACCACGTCTAACGGTAGGTTTAGGTTAAGTCCATAAACAACCTCAAATGGTGATGCTCCAGTGGAGCTATGAGTGGAGCGATTGTAGGCAAATTCAATAATGGGTAGGCATAAATCCTAGTCACAAGAATTCTTTCCAATAGTAGTGCATAGTAGATTACTGATGGTTCTGTTAACTACTGTAGTTTAGCCGTCTCTTTAAAGGTGGCAAGAAGTATTGAATAGGAGCTTAGTGTTGAGTTTCCTCCACAAGGTCTTCCAAAAGAAGCTCGTGAATTTGGAATTACGGTCAGACACAACATTCCTTAGTAGTCCATACAATCGCACAATTTCCTATAAAAAGAGGTTAGTGATAAATAAAGCATCATTAGTTCTGTGGCAAGAGATGAAGTTACTCATCTTGTTGAACCAATCGACCACCACCATGATCGAATTACGTCTTCTCAACGAGTGGGGAAGGCTAAGCATGAAATCCATGCTTAAATTGGCCCACAGTTGCTTAAGAATTAGTAAAGGTGTACAGTCTCTATAGGGTTCTCTCCTCCTTTTTCCATACTTACACACCTTACACCTCTTAAGTATTCGATGCACATCCTTCATCATCCTAAGCTAGTAAAAGTGTTCCTTCAATATCTTAATCATCCTCTTTTCCCCAAATTGGCCAGCTAGACCCCTAACGTGAGCTTCTCGAACCAGTAGCTCCCTTGCAAAGCCATTCGGCATGCAAATCTGCTTTCCCTTCATTAAGAACCCCTCACTCAAGTAAAATCCATCTACAGCTCCTCTATCATTACACTTGGCTACTAATGGCTTAAAATGTGGGTCATGCTCATATCAATCAAATAAAGTGCTAAATCCTAGCACTTTAGCTTGTAACGTCGTAACGAAGGTATGATGGCAAGAAAGTGCATCAGCCATTGTGTTGATGCTTCCTTTCTTATACCTAATGATATAGAAAAAAGGTCTCCAAGAACTCGACCCACTTAGTGTGGTGCCAAGAAAGCTTCTATTATGCTCGCGAAGATGCTTGAGAGATTCATGATCCGAATAGATGATGAATTCTCTCAGCAATAGATAATGTTGCCAATTCTGAAGTGTATAGATAAGGGTATGGAGCTCCTTATTGTAGGTTAAGTAATTCAAGGCAGCACCTTGAAGTTTTTCGCTGAAGTAAGCAATGGGTCGGTGCTCCTGCATAAGGAAAACACTAATATCGATACTCGACACATCACATTCAACCTCAAAAACTTTCTCGAAATCTAGTAGGGCAAGTACTAGAGTAGACACTAACTTATACTTCACATCTTCAAAACTCCGGTGAGCCTTTTCTATCCATTTAAACTTAATGCCCTTCTTGGTTAATTCAGTCGACGATGCAGTTATGGAGCTAAAGTTCTAAATAAATTTTCGATAGAACGAGGCTAGGCCATGGAAACTCTTGACTTCGACTGCACTTATCGGTGTAGGCTACTCATTAATAGCCCTGACCTTTTCCTCATTAACTCGAACTCCACTCCCTGAAACGACATATTCGAGGAATACAACCTCACTTTGACTGAACGTGCATTTCATCAAGTTGTCAAATAATTTCTTGGCATAGAGTTTGTTAAACACCAATCTCAAATGTTTGACATAAATGAGAAGGTCAGTACTGTAAACCAGAATATCATCAAAATAAACCACAATGCATTTTCTTATCAATGTTTTGAGCACATGACTCATGACCCTCATGAATGTACTCGGCACGTTAGTTAAACCAAACAGCATAACCATCCACTCAAATAGACCATCTTGAGTCTTAAAGGCGATTTTCCATTCATCTCCTAGTCTCATTCGTATTTGATGATACCTACTCTTTAGATCTATCTTCGAAAAGATATGTGCATTATGCAACTTATCGAGCATGTCATCCAAGCGTAGGATTAGGTATTGGTATTTAACAATAATCTTACTGATGGTACAGCTGTCAATGCACATCCTCCATGAACCATCTTTTTTTGGTACTAGCATAGCTGGGACGACACATGGGTTCATGCTCTCACGAATATATCTACGATATACTAACTCATCAACTTGCTTTTTTAGCTTGGTTGCCTATTCAGGATTAAGTCTATAAGCAAGTCAATTCGGCAGGGCTGCTCTAGGTTGAAGATTGATGCAATGCTCAATTCCTCTTAAGGGAGGTAATCCTTTCAACATCTTGGCAAGGAAGAGGTCAGCAAATTCCTAAAGTATCTACTGCACTTCGGCAAATAAGTTATCAGCCTCTCTAACCTTTAAGAGTCTCCTAACCAAGAGGAGTATATATTTCTTAGCCTTGACCTCTTATGTAAACTAAGCTTAGGAAATCACTAAGGACTTCCGCTGTAGAGATCTAACAACCTTTTCTTAGGCTTCTTACACTTCCTTAGGACTCATAGGTATCAATATAACTTTCTTCTCATCCTTTTGAAACATCTAGGTGTTTCTATACCTATCATGTAACACTCTTAAGTCAAATAGCCATGGTCAACCGAGTAATATGTAAGACATACACATGGGAAGGACATCACACATCATCTTATCCCTATACCTATCACTAATAGTAATCGGTACTCTAATTTGCTTGGAAACGTGTAATCCTCCTTTCTCGTTTAGCTAATGAATCTTATATGGCTTAGGATATGGAAGAGTTAGCAATTTCATGGCCTTAACTACCCCTTGCATGATGACATTAGTACAGCTTCTTCCGTCAATGATCACGGTACATAGCTTGCCATTTACTCAGCAATTTATATGAAAGAGGTTCTCTCTTTGCTCATTTTTATTAGCCACAAAAGTACCAAGAGATCGCTGAACAATAAAGCAATACTCGACTATGCCCTTAGGGGGTATCTCGACCTCCTAATCTTCCTTAAATTCTTCCAACATCTCATCGGTTGCCACTTCTTCCTCTCCTTCACTCACACTTCTACTTTAAACTGGAACTTGTCTCCCTTTATCATCATGACTCAGCGATTTGAACATTAACTAACCACATGTCCATAGCCAAGGCATTTAAAACATTTAATTTCTCGGGTTTTCCTCCCTAAACTCTAACCTTGGTCTCTTTAGATCTCAAGTTCATCGATTTTGCTCTTACCTCGACTTTCAACTGATCAGCTTGGCACGTGACCTTGGTGTTTCATCTTAGAACTCTTTAACGCCTTATCATTCCCTAGTTTACTCAGTAGGCCAGTCCTATTCGATATCATGGTTTGGTTACTCAGCATTCGGTTAGCCTAGTTATGCCGTTGCCTTTTAATTCTCTAGGCTACACGGATGGTTTCATCTAATGTTATGAGGCTTTACAGTTCCATGACATGACCAATCTTAACTCGGAGTCTTGAGATGAATCATACTATAGTTCGAGTCTCTGGCTGGTTAACATCACATCATATCATCAGCAACTAAAACTCTTGGACATAGTCGTCTACGGACTTGTTACCTTACCTCAAGTCTTGGAGTCATTAGAAAGTGTCCTGTTCATAATGTTCGAGAGCGAGCCTATTCCACAAAACTCTCTTCATCTCGTTCCATGTTTAAACCTCATGTCAGGTCCTTAGGTGAACATTCTGTAGCTTCTTCCACTACATTACCGCATACCTTGAAAATTCTAACTTAGCCACTCTAATACGGAAAGCATCTTCATAATCATAAAAGTCAAGTATCTTCTCGATCTTCTCTTCCTAGTCCAGGTAGTCATCAGCACTACCAGACCCGTTAAAGTTCGGAATTTGTACCATAAGATGTTCGGCACCTTTTAGCACTTTGAACTCTCGCTCATCAATCCCAACATACTGGTCTTCTTCTTCTTCATACTCTTCCACTTCATCCAACTCTAACCTTCTCCTCATGACTCTGTCGGTACATTGTCGAGGTACGTAGTTCATTAGAAAGGCTTCTAGAGCTCGCTCATTCATCTACCTCCTAAGCCTATCTCTCATTTCTTAACCCTACTCAGCAACTCTCTTACGCAGTCCATTCTCTAAGACCCTGTTTATTGAGATAGCTAAATTGATTACAATAGTAGCAAGATCTTGTATCTGCTCATCAATAGTACGTAGTGTTTGTTGGCTAACTCGACCACGACCATGAGCATCACTTTCGACATCGTGAATCTCTCCCTGTACACTAGGGTTTGACATTCTTAACACAAAATTTTAGTAACTACACTTCATATAGATGACTACAATCACAAATAGTATCTCAAACAGCAGGCTGACTATTACCACACAGCTCTCGGTCTCAACCTCAACCTTAAGCTCTGATACCAAGAATGTATGGTATGCTTAGAAGCTCAATTATCACTAAGACTTATCGAGGTGAATTTCAACTAAAATGGGTCCTTCGAGAAATTGAAGAAAATTTGAGGGAAATAGTCCACAACTGAACAAGAGTAGTTGATGTGAAGCTGCTCAAGGAATGTGACTCACCAATGAACACAACACGACTTAACACCACACTTGATATGACGTACAAGTTGATGTCAAGGTCCACCAGCCACTAATCTTGAGTTACTCAGCAAGATTAGATAAGAGTGTAAGGAAAACGAACTTGGAAAGGGTTGTCTCACAATAACATAATATTTAGTATTAAAGTGTAAGTTATTTGCGGCTTACAAAAGAAAAGGACTATTTATAGTAAGTCCCTCGGGCAGCATTACAAATAATGAAATGATAAGAAAGGATATACAAAAAAGGGGATTCCTAGTTCATACTAAAAAGGGTAAAAAAGACAAACGACCAAAAATGGAAAAGTAGTACAATGTCAAACAAAGTGGATAGGTAGCAGTGCAACATTGGTCCCAAACGAATATTCTCTAAACACAGCAGGCAAGAAGGGTCAAAATGTTGCGACAAGAAAGGGCTGGGATGAGAGAGATGGCGGCATGTCGAGAGAAAACTATTCGGCCATTTAAGTGAGTCTCTCGTCACTTGGTAGGAACTTCTCGACAGTGTTTGGTCAAATTACTTAGCACAAGGTCCTCGGTAAGGGAATGGTCGGTATCATCACTATCGAGTATACAGATCAACGTACAACAATTAAGGGACCTCAAGGAGTTTAGCTACATTCCTTTAGCGTATACTTTCTCGTCATTAGTAAGTTGCCAGGAGATAATTCACCTTGTGAGGGATTGGAGTCCTTAGAGCCATACATAAGTAATAGGGACGTTGGTCAGCAATTCATCATGTTGGAAATATATGGTCTAGCTGATGATTTGAAACTGAAAGAATTTTCTATGTTACTCATTGAGAAGGCATACACATGGTATGCTAATCTCCCTTTAGGGTCGGTAGATTCGTAGGGTAGTATATGAAAGATGTTCTTGGAGAAATTCTTTTCCACAGAAGAGAGAGTCACCCTTACTAACATAGGAAGGATCAGTTAGAAGTCTAAAGAAGATCTTATGGATTATATCGAGCACTTTAGAGAGTGCTCACTAGATATACAAGACGTTTGTGATGAGAAGGAGTTAGTTAAGATTTGTATCTAAGGAATGTTTCCTAAGTACATGGTCTACCTTAAGAATCTTTTGTTGACTTCCTTTACGACGTTAGTTGAGAACGTATGAAGGACCAACAACACAATGGCTCAACAAAGAAGTGAAATTGGGTGATTCAATAAGTACGCTTTGTCTGTAAATGCAAGTTAAGGTGAGTCACCAAGGGGAGCAAAGAAATGATAAGCCTACTAACTTTAGGCCATCTTTGACATATCCTTATCCCATGGCCAAAAGTACATCAATGCTTGACTAGTGGCTCCATGATGGAAATATCAAGCTCCCGAGGGTCAAGTGCCTCCCTACAAATGAAGAAAAGAATGATCTTAAGTATTGTAAATTTCATCGAAGTATTGGTCACCCGACTAAAGATTGTTTCACTTTAAAGAGAATATATAATGATCAAGTTACAAGTAGGGAGTTGATCATTAATAACAATAATGTTAGAAAGGATCCCTCTTCCCACCCCCAACATCCAAAGGGGTACTGTCAATGCCATTAGCCATGATCCCATCACAACTGAAGTGGTTGATGCTTAGTAATGGGAATTAGGCTACTAAGTCTTTAACACGTAGCTGAGCTCGAAGACTAGAAGGACTAGCAAGATGAATTCTCCTGCTCTAGCTAACTCTTGCTGAGCCCAGTATCTCTTTACTTACTCACTCTGCATGCCAAGCTAAATAATTACCCATCTCTTGGAGATTATGTGTCAAATAGCAAAATGTTGAGACAATAATCAATCCTCGCTTTCTCACTCACTCACTCATGCTTAAGCTGACCACTTGCTTGACCTCACTCTTATCGAGAGGCCGAGAGAATGACATCGGACTAATCCTCAATTACCCTTGCTCGGACAAGCAATTTGTTCGTACTCTTTTGTCTATATCCTCTAATAGTATCGCCAATGTATCTCTACTATGTATATAGGACCACTGTACAGGACCACGTGTAGAATCTACCACACTAATCATTACTTTTCTTAAATATTCATTTTTATCCTTTTGTATTCTTGTACATTACTTCTTTAAGGCAATACCCTTTTTTTCTTTTCCCTTTTAGGTTGATTACCCTAACTTATTAGGTATAAATACTCCTTGTATTTTTAGCCGTAATTATCAGATTACCATTAATACACTTGACATTTTTGCTCTTGTAAATACCAATTGTTTACTTTCATTTCACTCTTATCTTAACCCTTAAGCAAGGCTAGGTAGCGAGAAACCCCACTAGACTAATTTGTGCATTATAGCAAGTTATGCCATGAGTCCTCGGAAGTTCCATCAATATGTCATATCCTTTAGAGCTGTTCATAGGTTTTTGGTTACTTTTCATCCACTTTTCCCATTTCTTCTGTATGTTCCCCATCACTCTTTTTCAAGCTTTCGGCAAGCTTAAACCCATCTAGTGACTGGTCTTATTTGTCCTTGGTTACAATTTGCATCATCTTGGTATCAGAGTGAAGGTTTCGCTTGAGTTGTAATAGGTTGTTTCGAAGTTTTGTCTCTGCTATGTTTTGCATGTGTAGAAAAGATTAAGTTACTATGCTCGTTTAATTGCTATGTTTGCTAGCTATTAAATTCTAGTTTGCGGAAGTGTTTGTTGAAACACTTAATTGAAGAGTTTAAGATTTAAATCTTCAAATAAAATGACAGAACCAAGCGTTAACGTTGGTGTTGGAGATAACAACAGTAGAGTTGTCCACCATGGCCGACAGTCTTAAGGAACCCTTAAGAGCACTAATGAGAGACTTGATGAGGTGGCTAACATCTTAATAGATTTAACCTGAGTTGTTCATACATTGGCTTGCCGACTTACTAAAGCCACAAATAATACCCCACAAGCTACCTAACCTATGAGAGGTTAGAACCCAACTAGACAAGTTCAAGGTAGAGGAGTAAGCAGACAAGTAAGGAGAAGGATTGATTTGAGAGACATGGGAGAAGAGGATGAGAAAGAGTATTATGAAGAAGAAGAGTGAGCTTAAGCACCTAGAGCGTTTAACCATGTGAAACCTTAGATTCCAAGTTTCAATAGGTCTAGAAGTGCAAATGAATACTTAGAATAGGAAGAGAAGGTAAAGTGTGTATTTGACTATTACCAATATGACGATCATGAAAAAGTGAGAACTGTTGTTGTTGAGTTCTCCAAATATGCCGCCATGTGATGGAAGAATTTCTAAACTATGAGGAGACAAGAAGGATACATAAAGATTAATACTTGGCTTAAGATGAAGAGAATACTTAGAAACAGATTTGTGCCAGATACTTATCTACATGATACTTTTACTTGACTTCAGCAGCTAAGACAAGAAGCCAATATATTGATGAGTATGTTCAAGAATTTGAAATGCTTATGATCTACTATGAAGTGGAGGAACCACCAACACAAACAATCTCTAGGTCCCTTACTAGATTGAGAGGTAACATTCGAGACATTATGAAACTTTAACGATTCACTACAATAGATGAAGCCTTTCGATTAGCTTAAAGAGTTGAGAGGTATAAAAGAGGTTGAGTACCAACCAGACTGCCGACTAGCTAACTAGGACAGGGAATTTATCGAGTTCTGTCCAGTATCGAGCCAACCCAAAAGGTTGGTATTCGAGTCAAATAGAAGGACTAACTTGACAGTGCTGTATCGACTCGAACTTATGAGAAAGGGTAAGGATCTGATAAGAAGACAAGCTAGATCAAGTGCTTCAAGTGTCATGGGTTTAGGCATATGGCTACTTAGTACTTGAACCAAAGAACTATGGTCATCAAGGGAGGTGCTCTGAAGCTAGAAGTGGAAAGTATTAACAAGGAACCTGAGGAGGAGAACCCTTTTAAGAAAGAAGTTTCTCATGATAATGAATTGATTGAGGAGGACGTGTCTGCTGAGGACTTGCATCAATTAGTCTTAGCTATCTGACATGCAATAAACTTAGAACTCTTACGTGAGGAGTAGCAAACGGATAACTTGTTTCATGCCACCTATAGGGTGAATAATCAGGTGAGAGCACTAATTGTTTATAGTAGAAGTTACACCAATGTGGCATCAACCGATTTGATCATAACGTTAAAATTGTTGACAATTGCACACCCGAAACCATATAAGTTGCACTGGCTAAGTGAGGAAAGAGCATTACATGTCACCAGGTAAGTACTACTACCGATCACTATCAGAAATTATTTCGACGAAATTTTCTATGATGTACCCCCTATGTGCCCCTCATACATATTGCTTGGCCAACCATTATTGTTTGATAGAAGAGTTATCCATAACAGATACAGGAATACGTATGTGTGCGAGAAGGATGGCTAAAAGATTACATTGAACTCTATGTCGCCAAATGAAGTTAACAAACTACAAACAAAACTTGCTCGCAAATCAAAGAAGACTCTATTGATGAGAAGAGCTAAGCTCTAAGAGGCCATCGATGCAGACAAGCCAACTCTCATGTTGGTTAAACACCTATTAGAAATGAAGGGGTAGGGTGAACTATCCCTAGAAATGAGATCATTATTGGATGAATATGCCGATCTGTTCTTAGAACAGTTACCTAGGGGGTTACCCCCACTTAAAGGCATAGAACAATACATTGACTTAATACCTAGTGCCACCCTGTCGAATAAGCCAACTTATAAGATGAGTGCCAAACAAGCTTTTGAGCTCCAATGTCAAGGGAAAGTCTTAACCCTTGTGTTGTGTCGGCACTTCTAGTGCTGAAAAAGGAAGGAACCTAGCAAAGGTGTGTAAACAGTTAAGTAATGAACAAGATTACGATCAAATACAGGTATCTTATTCTAAGATTAGAAGACATGCTGGATGAACTAAGTAGAGCTAAGATCTTTAGCAAGATTGATCTAAAGTCTAGTTACAATCAAATTCACATGAGTTCAGGAGATGAGTAGAAAACTGCATTCAAAAGTTGACATAGACTTTATGAGTAGATGGTCATGCTATTTGGCTTGTCGAATGCCCTAAGCACTTTCATAAAACTAATGAGCCATATGCTAAGACATCTAATGGGGAAGTGTGTTGTGGTATGGTTTGATGATATCCTAGTGTACATTGCCAACTTACCGAGTTATTGTGAACATTTGCAAGCCATACTAAATGTCCTCCATGTCAAGAGATTATTAGGCAACCTTAAGAAATGTTTCTTTTGCTAGGAGAAAATGGTATTCTTGGCCTATGTAGTTACTGGAGGAGGCCTATAAGTGGACAATGAGAAGATTCGAGCCATCATCGAGTGGCCAACCCCTATTATATGTGCTAAAGTGAGAAGTTTCTATGGATTGGCTTCCTTCTATAGAAAATTCATTAGGAATTTCAACACCCTCGCTGCACCCCTTACTAAACTAATAAAGAAGAACATCGACTTTTGATGGAGAGAAAAGGAAGAGAGAAGTTTCCTTAAGGTAAAGGAAAGATTGACCTCCGCCTTTATATTAGTTTTACCTGACTTCAAGAAAATATTTAAGCTAGACGTGATGCATCAAGCATTAAGATAGGCGCTACCTTAATGTAGGAAGGCCAACTAATTGCCTACTATAGTGAAAAGCTCAAGGGATCTCAACTAAACTACTCTATATATGATAAAGAACTCTTAGCACTGATTTGAGTGTTGGAAGTATGGTAGAATTATCTGTTGCCGAGAGAATTGATCATTTACACTAACCATGAGTCTTTAAGGAATCTTCGACGTCAAACAAAATTGTCGAAGCAGTAAGCGAGGTGGGTTGAACCCTTTTAGGGGCTCAACTTTGTAATAAAATACAAATAAGGGAAGAGCAACGTAGTTGTAGATGCTCTTTCGAGGAAGCATGCACTCCTAGCTAAATTGTAAACGAGATTATTTGGGTTTACGAGCATTAAAGAGCAGTACTCTCGGGATACACACTTCGGACCCATATTTGCATGATGTATCAATGGAAGGACAGTGGATGAGTACCATGTGGAGGGTGGGTACATGTTCTAAGGAGGGAAAATTGTGCATGCTAACCTGCTCTCTTTGAGAATTACTTATCAGGGAAACCCACAATGGTGGACTCTTAAGGCATTTTTGGGAGAAAAGGACCTAAGAACTGTTGAATGGCCATTTCTTCTAGTTGAGAATGAGACAAGACATACATCGAGTTATCAAAGGATGTACCGTATATAAGAGTGCTAAATGCTAAGCCAAGTAAGAGAAAGCAATGCCTTTGCCGGTTCTAACCAAACCATGGACTGAAATGAGCATGGACTTTGTTCTTAGACTATTACGAACTACCTGAAGCAAGGATTTTGTAATGGTAGTTGTAGATAAGTTTAGCAAGATGGTACACTTTGTGCCCTACTCTAAAACTAACGATGCTTTAGTTATTGTTTCTTTTTTCTTGTAGGAAATTGTTAGGCTATACGGTGTGCCAAGAAGTGTAGTATCAGAAAAAAACCCGAAGTTCTTGAGCCATTTTTAGAGAACTCTATAGTAACTGATAGGGACCAAACTACTATTTTGTACTTCCTGTCACCTCCAAACAGATGGTCAAATAGAGATAGTCAATCATACTTTAGGATTGCTTCTTTGAGCTACAGTAGGCAAGAACTTGGTCAATTGGGACATCTTCTTACCAATGGCCGAATTCGCTTACAATCGAATAGTACATGACACCACCAAGCAAACTTCCTTTGAGGTTGTCTATGGTTTCAATCCCGAGTTATCCCTCAATCACACCCCTATACCTAAGTTCGAGCGAAAAGATCTTAATGTAAGAACCCGAGCATAGTCCCTTTAGCATATCTACAACAAAGTCACTCAACATATTAACTAAGCCACTAGAAGAATATGAGAAAAGGTCAAGGGTAGAATGGCTAAACAATTTTAGCCGGGAGACTTAGTGTGGCTGAACCTTGATAACAAATAGTTTCTGAGCAAAAAGAGGAACAAGCTATTTGCAAGAGTTGAAGGACCCTTCAGAATCCTCTAAAAGATTAACGACAATGCCTATGGGTTGGAGCTAACCGATGATTATGGGGTTTCTAACACCTTCAACATTATAGACCTCAGTCCATATCACCTTAACGGAGAGCTGTTCAAAGACCATTTAGATTTGAACCCAAATCCAAATTAACCTAAAGGGAATGATGGGAATCAAGCTACTGTACTTTTGACCCGCAACCAAGCTCGAGGACTAGAGGGACTAGCAAGGTAAATCCTTTTACTCCATCCGACTCCTATCGAAGCTGAGTATCTTTTTGCAAACTTACTCTACATACTAAGCTGAATGAATGCCCATCTTTCAAAGATTGTATGCCGAATAGCAGAATGCCAATACAACATCCAATGCTCGCTCTTTTACTCACTCATGCCCAAGCTGACCACTTGCTCAAACTCACTCTTGCTGAGACGCTAAGAGAATGACATCGAACTAATCCTCTATCACCTTTGCCTAAACAAGCAATCTGCTCGTACTCTTTTGTCTGCATCTTCTAATAATATCGCTAATGTATCTTTGCCACTTGTATAGGACCACGTGTAAAATCTACCATACTAATCATTGCTTTTCTTGAATATTCATTTTTATCTTTTTGTATTTTTGTACATTACTTCTTTAAGGCAATATCATTTTTGTTTTTTCCCTTTTAGGCAAATTGCCATAACTTATTAGGTATAAATACTTCTTGTATTTATAGCCGTAATCATCAGATTACCATTTATACACTTGATATTTTTCCTCTTGTAAACATTAATTGTTTACTTTCATTTCACTCTTATCCTAACCCTTAGGTAAGGCCAGGTGGCAAGTAATCTTACCGAACCAATTCATGCATTATATTGAGTTGTGTCGTAAGTCCTTGAAGTTCCATCGGTACGTCATATCCTTTCGAGTTGTTTGTAGGTTTTTGCTTACTTTTCATCTACTTTTCCCGTTTCTTTTATGTGTTTCCCATCACTCTTTTTCAAGCTTTCAGCAAACTTAGACCCATCCAGTGATTAGCCTTATCTATCCTTAGTTGCAGTTCACATCATCGTAGTATTAGAGTAGAGGTTTTGCTTGAGTTGTAGTAGGTTGTTTTGAAATTCTATCTATACTCTGCTTTGCGTGTATGAAACAGAGCAAGTTACTATGTTCGTTTAATTGTTGTGTATGTTCGCTGTTAAATTCTGGTTTACAAAAGTGTTTACTAAAACACCTAAATGAAGAGTTTGAGATTTGAATCTTCGAAGAAAATGATGGAACCAAGCATTAACGTTGGTGTTAGAGATGACAACAGTAGAGTCGTCTGCTATGGCCAACAATCTTAGGGAACCCCTAGGAATATTGACGAAAGACTTGATGAGGTAGTTAACCTCTTAGTGGATATAACTCGAGCTAATCATGCGTTAGCTTGCCGACCTACTGAAGCCACAAATAACACCCTACAAGCTACCTGACTTGTGAGAGTTCAAAACCCAACTCGACAAGTTAGAGGCGGAGGAGTAGGAAAACGAGTAAAGAGAAGGGTTGATTTAGGAGACATGGGAGAAGAGGATGAGGAAGAGTATTATGAAGAAGAAGAGCAAACTCGAGCACCCAGAGCCTTTGACCATGTGAAACTTTGAATTTCGAATTTCAATGGGTCTAGAAGTGCAAATGAATACTTAGAATGGGAAGAGAAGGTAGAGCATGTGTTTGACTTCTACCAATATGAAGATTACGAGCAAGTGAGAACTACAATGTTGAGTTCTCCAGATATGCCGCCATGTGGGGGAAAATTTTCCAAACTATGAGGAGATGAGAAGGATACAGAGAGATTAATACTTAGCCTAAGATGAAGAGAATACTTAGAAACATATTTGCGCTAGATACTTATCTGCAAGATACTTTTACTCGACTTTAGGAACTAAGATAAGGAGGCTAATCTGTTAACGAGTATGTCCAATAATTTGAAATGCTTATGATCTGCTGTAAAGTAGAGGAACCACTAGCACAAACAATGATAGGGATTAAGGACTGATCACGTACTCCCGAGCCCGAAGGCTTTCTTAGGTGGTTCGCCAAGCTGTCTGAGGTAAGTCAAGCGCTAAGGTGCAATGTTTACCCCAATCCAATCTGTTGAGTTACTTTACTCTCTGCACCATCCAGGATGTTGTTGAAGTGTCCAGTCGACGTGCCAAACCAAACCCTCTGCTATATACCAGTCCAAGCACTACATTTGAATACAACCATCCCCATAGTGCTAAGGTTGAGCCGATAGTGATCAGGAGCTAACCATCTAAGGCTGACCTCGAAAATGAGTTACCTTTGAACCATCCCTAATCTGGTCCCAATTGACCAAGCTACTGAATTGCTGACATCAAATTGACTTGATCGGGATGCACCCATCTTGGATTGTTGTGTTATTGGGACCATAGATAGTAAAATGCATGTGCACTAGCCTTTTCCTAACATCCATACTGTCCTTTCTAATAGTAAATATTCTTTTGTACGATTACATGTTTTCCCCATAAATTATTCTATTTTTCTTAATAGCTAGGGATCCATTTATGTAATTTTCAATTATTTAAGATTTAACCTAACTGGGTACTATAAATACTTGCATATTGTAATAGCCGCAATAATCAGATATAGAGAATACATTGGACTTTTACTCTCTTGAGCTAAGTGTCCTTACTCTTGAGCTACTCTTATTTAGCCTATCTAAGCATAGACTAATGGTGAGTGACCCCCAGCCATACTTGTGTGTATATTAAGTGTTACTCGAGCTCATGTAAGGCATTGGTGCATTATATCCATTGTTGGTACATAGGAACCCCTGCTCAACCTTCAACTACCATTTACTTTTTAAGTCATCTCGCAACCCAAACCTACCCTATTAGTTACGTATGATATTGGGACCGTGTGTTCATCTATAGAATCTGTATCATCTTGGTATCAAAGATTGGTTATGTTCGAAGCTGGATTCTGCTATTGTGTTTGTAAACAACTAATTTTTGCCTCCCTTTCATTTTTCAAATTTGATTATAGGGTCCTAAATTAGAAAAAAGCTCAAAAAATAGAAAATTAAAGAAAACCCCCCAAAATGAAGAAATTTAGAAAAATAGGAATTCTATAAAAATACAAAAAAAAAATAGAAAAACAAGAAAAAGCACAAAAAATAACAAATTTAGAAAATAAAAATAATAAGAAATAGGAAAAGTCACAAAAATAACAAAATAAAATAAAGAATTTAGAAAATAACAAATTTTTAAGTTGCTTGGATAGATTAGATTTAATTTAATTAGACTTAAAATAAAGGATCGTTGGACCTGAGCTTAGATTTAAACCGAGCCTAGGTTAACCTAGTTCATATGAGCAATTTAATTATTCATATGGATAAGGCACAAGCCAACAGTCTAACGGTAAAACACATGGACATTGCAATTGGGATTAACTGGAGATCGGGGGTTTGAAGCTCACAGGAGGCATAAGGATGATTCTTTTTATCTTTTTCTTTTTTAAATCCACATATTGCCACATGTCAAAACATCACTGAGCCACATGTCTAATTGTGACACGTCGTGCATTGTGATTCATTTAGACAATGCACATTCTTTCCCCCCATGTTTTCCTCCCCTTTCCTTATTATTTCCTCTCTTTTTTCTTTAAAAAAGAAAAACACAACACATATAGGAGGAAGAAAACAGTAAAAAAAAAAAAGACAAACACAGAACAGTAAAGGGGACCCATATACTCTCTCTCTCCATAGTCTCTTTCCCTCTCTCTCCATCGTAATCTCTCTCCCTTTCTCTACTGTCTCTCGTCCGATCTCTCTTTCCCTTTCAACCAGACCCCTCTCTCTTTGAACTAACTCTCTCTCTCTTGGTCGAACCACCCATACCTATCATCTGATCCCTCTCTTACTCCCTTACTCTCGCACAACTCCCCTTCTCTCATCACTCTCTCTCTAACCCCCCACTACACAAGCTCCTCCTCTCTCGGCATCACATTCTCTCTCCTATACAAGCATACAACACCCCTCTCTCAGGCCAAGTAACCTATATACTCTCCACTGTGCTCTCTCACTCTCGAAACTCACATAACCGCATCACTGTCGCATGACCAAACCCACACTCACTATTGCAAGACCCCTAGCCACTCCACCTCGTAGCGCACGCACACACTCACCAAACCCAACCGCAGTAAGCACCATTGTCTATCGGCCTCTCTCTACTATCTCTCTCATGCAATCAAGCCACCATCTACAATCGCACCACTGCGACCACGATTAGATGGCCACCAAACGCAGTGGCATAAAAAATACCTCCCTAATCACAATACAAAAAACCACAAAACCACCTTTTCTTTCTCAATCCGATGGCTAAATCACCTTCTAAAATGCCTCCTCTAACTCAATACGTGCAACCCAACTCGTGACCCACCAGCCCATCCCAATCCTTGGAGCTCCGATCTGACTTGCGACCTTCTCTTGCTCCAACCCGCACCTGCTCCAGAACCGACCCTTGCCCTTTCCTAATTTAGTCTAAGCCGTTTTTTTTTTTTGATCAATTTATTTTATGTATTTTGTTTTATTATTTGTTGTAATTTGTAAATGTATATGTGAATAAAAAAAGAAAAAAAAAGGGGGAAAGGAAAAGAAAAAGAAAAAGAAAAAAATAGAAAAATAAAGAAGAGAAAATAAAGCATAATAAAAATAAATAAAATAATAAATAAATAATAATAAAAAAGAAGAGAAAATAATAATAATAATAATGAAAATTGTTTTTATCACTTTGAAAATAACTTTTCAAAAATAAAAGTAAATCAATCATTTTCCAAATTAGTTTACTTTAGATTTCCTAAAAATAAACCAATTTAAGACCCTTAGGAAATTTCTTCAAATAAAATCAAAATGAATAAAAACATAAACATAGCAACTTTTCAAAAATTAAAATTAATCAACTTGTTATATTTTTGGAAAATGAACTACAGAAGTTTGATTCCAAATAACGGGTACGTAAGCACCTGTATGCAAGTACGAGGCAACTTAAAATATGAAAAGTTTTATTTTTTTCTATTTTTAGATATTTATGTACATTGATCAATTTAGTTGCGTGTATTATAATTAACTATTTTAGATATTAAAAAGGGTATATTTGAAAAGCGAGGTTAAATTCGGAAAGTAAAAAAACGGTACCTATGTAGGGTTTAATAAATTAGCTCCTGGATCTAGATCTCTGGTTTTCAAAAAGCAGTATCTATAATTAGGTTTTTTAATCGATAGACCGATAGCTAAATTATAACCAACTCACTCAATTAGTTATAACTTAACATTTTTTCCCAACTTCGATTGAGTGGCGGTTCCAACTGTTTTCAAGTTAAAAAAAATGGTTTTCTTTAGATCCTAATAGAGGATTAGTATTAAATAGGTAAGGTTTAGTACTAATTGGTTTAAAGAAGACCTAATTCTATAAAAAGAACTGAAAGGGTGAAAAATCAGGCTCAATAGTGTTCTTGGAGTGGTTTGTTACTACTCTCGTGTGATAATGGTTTTATTGTTAACTTTGGAGTTTAATAGCTAAGAAGTGTTTTGTGCTCTGTTTTCCCCTATTCTCGATATGAAAAAACAATGTGGTTGGCTGTTCATTAGTTGTGTAATTGTCGTGGTGATTGAAATATCAGTTATTGATCTTCAAATGGTATTATTAGACGTTAATTTTGTGAAGTAACCATTAATGTTAAACTCAAGTGTTCAAGGAATTTTGGGAAGCCAAGAAAGTGGTACTCAACATGGCCAAGGATAGGAAGAAAGCTTTACACCTCAGTTAGTGGGTGACTACTTAGATAAGCTTACCGACTTAATAGCTATCTTAGTGATTGTTATCTAAGAAGACAAGCAGTAAGCTAGAAATAGCCCCACTAGGGAATGCAAACAGTAAGGACGAAGCATTGATCAATTTGGGCGAGTTGATGCCCTAGTTCGACTACCCCGAGTTGAAGGAGTTAGTAGAGATGTTAAATGAAGACTAGTACTTGAAGAGATTGAGGAAGTGGAAGGAGATGACGAGGTAGAGGAGTACTACAAGCCTGAGTAAAGAAATGTACAAGCCCCTAGAGTTGAAGGATTGAGAATGTGTATTTCAAGTTTTTCTAAAAGTGATGATACTGAAGATTACTTAGATTGGGTAAATAAGATTAAAAAGCAGTTTGGATACCATGAAGTGCCCGATAATGCAAAGGTTAGACTTGCTGTGTTGGAGTTTACTAGTTATGCCACCTTATGGTGGAAGAACTTGCAAGCCACTAAAAGAAAAGAAAGAGAATGATAGATTAAGAGTTGGGATGAAATGAAAAGAGTTATGCAAAGAAGGTTTATGTTGAGCTATTATCTGCAGGATGCCTTCAAAAGGCCATAAGAACTGAGACAAGGAAGATAGAGTGTAGATGCTTACGTTAAAGAATTCCAAATGTTAATGATTTGATTTGAAGTTGTAGAGCTAGAGGATTGAACTATATCTCAATTCATTGGTAGGTTGAAGTATGAGATTAGGGATGTCCTAGAAACCCTAGATGTTAGGACATTTGATGACTCAATCCAAGCTACCTAGAGGATAGAAAGGCGTCGAATAGGAAGATTCTGACCACATGTTAGCCGACTCGACAATAGCTGAATTGTTTCGAACAAACTAGTACGAGTGGAACCAAGTAAGACTGTTGAAACCCAACCTATTTTGACTACTTGAGCCAAAGAGAAGGAACCTTTGAGGTACTATCCTCCAGATTCTTTTGGCCAAAAATGGAGAGAGGTGTCCAATCCATACTAGAAAAGTGTGTGACCTATCAAAAGGTGAAGAGCCAAGCTAAGTAAGGACACCACCAACCCTTATTGATCTTGACCAAACCATGGTTCGAGTTGAGCATGGACTTTATGTTAGGATTATTGAGGACATCCCAAGGAAAAGACTTTATCATGGTGGTTGTAAACCGATTTAGTAAGATGGCACATTTTGTTCCCTATTCCAAAACTAATGACGCTTTGGCTATCTCCTTTCTTTTCTTACAGGAAGTAATCAAACTTCATAGAATTCCCAAAACCATTGTTTCGGACCAAGATTCAAAGTTCATAAGCCACTTCTAAAGGACGCTATAGAGGCAAATGGGAACCAAGCTATTGTATAGTATATCCTGCCATCCATAAATCGATAGATAGACGAAAGTTGTCAATAAAATCGTAGAAACATTACTATAGGTTGCAATTGGACGCATACGGCTAACTGGGATCTATGCTTGCCAACCATTGAGTTTGCCTACAACATGTCCGCCAACATTGTAACAAACATGTCTCCATTTAAGGTCACTTATAGGTTTAACCCTAAGCTCCTGATGGATTAGGTACCCCAGCCAATGCCTGATGATGACCGGCTAGCCTTTGAAAGAGTTGAGGCCATCCAAGCCATAGACCAGAAGGTTGTAGAACAATTGAGTTGAGCTAATACTAAGCTCGAGAAGTGAAACCAAGGATGAAGGAAGAGAGAATTTTAACCAAGTGATTTGATATGGATACATCTTAGTAAGGAATGATTCTTAAACTTGAAGAAGAGCAAGTTGTCTCCCAAAGCCAACAAACCTTTCAAAGTGCTTGAAAAGATCAATCCTAATGCTTATAGGATTAAATTACCTAAAGAATACGGAGTCTTGGACTCCTTTAACATTGTTGATCTCCAACATTACACTCTCGAGGATGAGCCACCTAGAGTTAAACCAAATTTGATACTAAATCTCAAATAAGCCGGATGAGATGATAGGGATCAAAGACCGATCACATGTTCTTGAGCCTGAGAGATTTTTCAGGTGGTTTACTAAGCTATCCCAGGTGAGTTAAGCACCAAGGAGCAGTGCTTAGCCCAGTCCGATCTACTGAGCTACTTTGCTCTCCATACCATCTAGGATGCTACCAAAGTGACCAGTCGATGTGCCAAACCAAACCTTTTGCTATATACCAGTCTAAGTGCCACATCTAAATACAACTATCCCTATAGTATCGAGGCCGAGCCGATAGTGATCAAGAGCCGACCATCCGAAGTTGACCCCAAAAATGAGTTACCCCTGAACTATCCCCAGTTTGGTCCCAATTGACTGAGCTATTGAATTGTAGATGTTAAACCAACTCAATCGAGATCTGCCCCTCTTAGATCACTGTGTTATATTGGGACAACAAATAGTAAAATGTGTGTGCACTAGCCTTTTCTTAGTATCCATACTATCATTTCTGATAGTGAATATTCTTTTGCACGATTACGTGTTTTCCCTGTAAATTATTCTCCTTTTCTTAGTAGCTAAGGATCCATTTATGTAATTTTCTGTTATTTAGGATTTACCATAATTGGGTACTATAAATACTCACATAATGTAATAGCTATAATAATCAAATATAGAAAATACACTGAACTTTTACTCTCTTGAGCTAAGTATCCTTCTTACTCTTAAGCTACTCTTATTTAGCCCATTTGAGTGTGGACTAGTGACAGGTGACCTCCGACTATACTTGTACATCATATCAAGTGTAACCTGAGCTCGTGTGAAGCATTAGTGCATCATATCCTTCATCAGTGTATGAGAACCCCTGCTTAACCTATGACTACCATTTACTCTTTAAGCCATCTTGTAGCTTAAACCTACCCTATCGGTTAGCGTGATATTGGGTCCATGTATTCATTTATGGAATTTGTATTAAACAATCTTTAGGTTCCTTATTGAACTAAGAGGTGACATTCAAGACATTGTGGAACTCTAATGATTCACTACAATGGATGAAGCCTTTTGAATAGCTCAATAAGTAGAGAGGCAAAAAAGAGGCCAAGTACCAACTAGACTATCAATTAACCGACTAGGACAGGGAAGTCGCTGAGCTTTGTCGAGTACCAAGCTAATCCAAAAAATTGATATCCAAGTCGAATAGAAGGGCCGACTTAATAGTGCCGTGCTGACTCAAACTTATGAGAAAAGGTAAGGATTTGATAGGAAGACAAGCCAAATCAAGTATTTCAAGTGCCAAGGGTTTGGACATATGGCTGCTCAATGCCCAAATCGAAAAACCATGGTCATTAAGGGAGGTGTCCCAAAGCTAGAAGTAGAAAGTCTGATGAGGAACTTAAGGAGGAGATCCCTGCTAAGAAAGAAGTTTCTCATGATAATGAACTGATTGAGGAGAATGTATTCACCGAGGACTTGGACTAGTTGGTCTTGGTTGTCTGATGCACAATGAACTTAGAACCCTTACATGAGGAGGAGCAAAGGGATAACTTGTTTCATACCAACTATAGAGTGAATAATTAGGTGAGCGTACTAATTGTTGATAGTAAAAGTTGCACAAATGTGGCATCAACTGATTTAATCACAAGATAAAAATTGCTGACTATTATACACTTGAGGCTATACAAGTTGCGTTGGCTGAGTAAGAAAGGAGCACTACATGTTACCTAGTAAGCACTACTATTAATCACTATAGGAAATTATTCCAACAGAATTCTCTGCGATGTGTTGCCCATGTGCACCTCATACGTATTGCTTGGCCGACCATGGCTATTTAATAGAAGAGTTATCTATGATGGATACAAGAATATGTATGTATTCGAGAAGTGAACAAACCAATGCCGTTGAGTAAAGTTAACAAACTGTAGATTGAAGAAGACTCTGGTGATGTATAGAGCCAAGCTCTGAAAGGCCATCAATGTAAATAAGCCAACCTTTATGTTGGTCAAATGCTTATTAGAAACGAAGGAGTGGGGTGAATTACCCCTAGAAGTGAAAGCATTGCTAGATTTATATGCCAATCTGTTCCTAAAATAGTTACCCAAGGGGTTGCCCCCACTTTAAGGTATAGAACACTGCATTGACTTAATACTCGACATCGCCTTACCGTATAAGCTAGCTTATAGGATGAGTCCCAAATAGGTTTCTAAGCTCCAATGTCAAGTCAATGAATTACTAGAGCGAAAGTATGTTAGGAAAAGTCTTAGCCCTTACGCTATGACGGTGCCTCTAGTATCGAAAAAGGATAGAACCTGGTAGATGTATGTAGATAGTTGAGCAATGAACAAGATTACAATCAAATACAGGTATCCTATTCTAAGATTGGAGAACATGCTGGATGAATTAAGTAGAGCTAAGATCTTCAACAAGATTGACTTGAAGTCTAGCTACCATCAAATTCACTAGAGGCCAGAAGATGAGTGGAAAACTACATTCAAAACTCAACATGGACTTTATGAGTAGGTGGTCATGCCATTTGGCTTGTTAAATGCCTCGAACACTTTCATAAGATTGATGAACCATGTGTTGAAACATCAAATGGGGAAGTATGTCATGGTGTATTTTGACAATATCCTACTATATAGTGTTGACATGTCGAGTCACTGTAAACATCTTTGAGCTATACTGAATGTCCTCTGTATCGAGAGATTATTCAGTAACCTTAAGAAATGTTGCTTTTGGTAGGAGGAAATGGTATTCTTGAGCTATGTAGTTAGTGGAGAAAGTTTACAAGTGGACAAAGCTTACAAGTGGACAATGAGAAGATTTAAGCCATCGTCAAGTAGCCGACCCTTACTACATGTGCTAAAGTAAGAAGTTTCCATAGACTGGCTTCCTTCTATAGAAGATTCATCAGGAATTTTAGCACCTTTGCCACACCCCTTACTAAACTGACAAAGAAGAAAATCAACTTTCGATGGGGAGAAAAGGAAGAGAGAAATTTTTTTGAGGTAAATGAAAGATTGACCTCTACCTTTGTACTAGTTCTACCTGACTTTGAGAAAATATTTAAGTTAGAGTATGACATGTTGGACATTAAGATAAGCACTATCTAATGTAGGAAAACCAACCAATTACCTACCACAGTTAGAAGCTTAGGGTACCTCAACTAAACTACTCTGTATATGACAAAAAAACTCTTAGCACTAATTAGAGCACTGGAAGTATGGTAGCATTATCTATTGCTGAGACAATTTATTATCTACATGGACCAAGAGTCTTTGAGGTATCTCTGAAGTTAGGTGAAATTGTCGAAGCAGTAGGCGAGGTGAGCCGAATTCTTTAAGGGGCTCAACTTTGTAATAAAATGCAAACAAGGGAAGAGCAACGTAATTACAGATGCTCTTTCGAGGAGGCATGCACTCCTAACTGAATTGCAGACTAGATTGTTTGGGTTTATGAGCATTAAAGAGCAATACTTTGGGGATACACATTTTGGACCCAAATTTGCATGATGTGTCGTTGGAAGGACAGTGGACAAGTACCATGTAGAGGATGGGTAATTGTTCCAAGGGAAAAAATTATGCATGCTGACTTACTCTCTTCGAGAATGACCTATTAAGGAAGTCCTCAATAGTAAACTCTCCAAGCATTTTTAGGAGAGAAAGACCTATGAACTGTTGAATAGCCGTTTCTTCTAGTCAAGAATGAGATGAGACGTGCACTAAGTTGTAAAATGCTGTGTCATGTGTAAGAGGGCTAAATGCCAAGCCGAGCAAGGGAAAGCAATGCCTTTGCCTGTTCCGATGAAACCATGGATTGAATTGAGCAAGGACTTTGTTCTCAAATTACTATAAACTGCCCGAGGCAAAGATTCTATAATGGTCATCGTAGATAGGTTCAGCAAGATAGCACACTTTATGCCTTGCTCCAAAACTAACATTGCTTTAGCTATTGCTTCTCTTTTCTTGTAGGAAATTGTTAAGCTACTTAGCATACTGAGAAGTGTAATATCAAAAAGAGACTCAAAGTTCTTAAGCCATTTTTGGAGAACTCTATAGTGACGGATGGGGACCAAACTGCTATTTAATACTTCCTGTCACCTCCAAACTAATGGCTAAACAGAGGTAGTCAATTATTCTTTGGGATCGCTGCTTTGAGCTACAATAGGTGAGAACTTGGTCGATTAGGACATCTACTTACTAATGGTTGAATTTGGTTACAACCAAACAATACACTATACCAAGTAGACCCCCTTTAAGGTTGTCTATCGTCTCAATCTCGAGTTACCCCTCGATTACACCCCTGTACCTAAGTCCAAGTGAGAAGACCTTGATGCGAGAGCTCGAGCACAATTCCTTCAGCACATCTACAACAAAGTTACTCGGCATATCGACCAAGCCACCAGAAGAATGCAAGAGAAGGCCAAGGGTAGAATAGCTAAATAATTCCAGTCAAGAGACTTGGTGTAGCTATACCTCAACAAGGAACAATTTTTTAGCAAGATGAGGAATAAGCTATCTGCAAGAGTTGAAGCACCCTTCAAAATCCTCTAGAAGATCAATGACAACGCCTATAAGTTAGAGCTACTTGAAGATTATAAGGTTTCAAACACCTTCAACATTACTGACCTCAATTCATATCACCATGATGGAGTGCTAGTCGAAGACCATTTGGATTTGAACCTAAATCTAAATCAACCCAGATAGAATAGTGGGAATCAAGCTATTGCGCCTTTGACCAGTTACCAAGCTCGAGGACTGGAGGGACTAGCAAGGTGAATTATTTTACTCCATCTAACTCCTATCAAGGTCGAGTATCTCTTTGCCGACCCACTCTGCATGCCAAACCAAATGATTGCCCATCTCTCAAAGATTGTGTGCCTAAATAGTAGAATGCCGAGACAATAGCCAATGCTCACTCTCTCACTCACTCATGCCCGAGTTGACCACTTGCTCGACCTCATTCTTGCCAAGAGGCTGAGAGAATGACACCAGACTAATCCTCAGTCACCCTTAACCAAACAAGCAATCTACTCATACTCTTTTGTTTGCATCCTCCAACGGTATCACCAATGTATCTCTACCACTTGTACAGAACCACGTGTAGAATCTACCATACTAATAATTGCTTTTCTTAAATATTTATTTTTACCCATTTGTATTTTTGCACATTACTTCTTTAAGGCAATACTCTTTTTATCTTTTCCCTTTTAGGAAAATTGCCTTAACTTATTAGGTATAAATACTCCTTATATTTATAGCCGTAATCATCAGATTACCATTAATACACTTGACATTTTTCCTCTTGTAAACATTGATTGTTTACTTTCATTTCACTCTTATCCTAACCCTTAAGCAAGGTTAGGAAGCAAGTAACTTCACTGGACCAATTCGTATGTCATATCGAGTTATGTCATTAGTTCTTAGATGTTCCATTGGTGTGTCATATCCTTTGGAGCTATTTGTGGATTTTTACTTACTTTTCAACTACTTTTCCCATTTCTTCTATGTGTTTCCCATCACTCTTTTTCATGCTTTTAGCAAGCTTGGACCCATCTAGTGATTGGCCTTATCTATCCTTAGCTACGATTTGCATCACCTATGCTACTAATAGTGATGAAGAAAAAGGAAAGTCAATTGAAGCTTAAGAGGACAAACAACCACCTATCGTTGCAGCATTGTTAAAGGTAGCTAACTTTAGGAATTTCTTTGATCTCTTAGGATTTAACAAGAAAGCTTTGCTTGCAATCGTAATTGCACTAACACAAATCTCTGAGAGTCAATACGCGAAGTGTAATATAGCGCAGCCTGTGAAGAGCATGGCTACGACATACGATAATGCAATTCTATTTATTGATGCAGATATGTATGTGAAGAAAATCGCCCCTTATATGTGGAAGGTATACTTAACAGGTCCCCAGTTAGGAGGACCTTCATTGATAATGGTTGTTTGCTAAATATCATGCTAATGAGTACTTTTAAGGTTGCTGGAATTGACATTCGATGACTAGTTAAATAGCCTATCTCAATTAATGGATTTAGCCGTACACCTACCAATTCTGTTGGGTATGTTAATGTTGATCTCAAGGTTGGCCCAATCTATGGTACTACTACCTTTCATGTGATTGATTCACTAGTTCAATACTAGCTACTCATCAGTAGGAAGTGGTTGCATGTCACAAGTTAGTCCCATTGACATTGCATCAATGTATCAAGGGTCAGTAGAAAAGGAAGGATGTGTTCATTCCAGCTACCAAGAATCCTTTTGCGCAACATGAATCATATTTTACTAAGTTGGCCTACTTTGACAAATTTGATCGTAATATCTAAGCCATATCGTGTCCCTTTACCTACATAGGAAGAAGTTCAAGATGGCTAGCAAAAGAAAAGAAGGATGCGTAGATGTCATGGGGGAAAGAAGAATACGTAAGCCAAGGGAATTGAAAGCTTCATTCAAGAAGATAGAAGAAGAGTATACCACTTACGATCAACTTTGGGGTTTAAGGAGGTATATTTCTCCTCTTTAAATCCTATACCAATACACAAGATCTAACCCTACCCCACCCACAACAACTATAAGACCAAATGAGGCCACAAGCTAAGGAAATAGAAGAATTGGATTTAGCATGACTAGGAGAGTCACAATGGCCAATCTTCATAAGCAAGAGCCTCCCACAAGAAAAAAAAAAGTTCATATTATTAAGTTACTAAAAGAATATAGAGACATGTTTGCATCGACCTACAAAGAGATGCTAGGATTAGACCCAAGTCTCATATTATACAGACTAAGTATTTCTCCAGGAGTTACACCTATGAAGTAAGGACAAAGGGTCTTCCGCCCTGAAATTGAAATGCAAATCAAGCAATAACTCAAGAAGTTATTATGAGCTGGATTCATAAGGCTTGCTAATATTGTTCCTATAAGAAAGAAGAATGGATAGATAAGAGTGTGTGTGGACTTTTGAGATTTGAACAAGGCTTGTCTTAAAAATAACTTTCCTCTACCAAACATCAATACTCTGCTAGATGCAACTGTAGGACATGACTTATTCTCATTTATGGATGGATTCAGTAGTTATAATTAGATTAAGATGGTAATTGGGGACATAGAGTGTACCACCTTTTGAACACCAATAAAAAAATTTTATTACACTGTCATGCCATTTGGACTTAAGAATGCGGGCACTGCTTATCAAAGAGTAATGACCGCTATATTCTACTACATGATGCATGACTTTATGGAAGATTATGTCGATTATATAGTCATTAAGTCTAAAAGGGTACATAATCACATAATTCATCTATAAAAGGTTTTTGAACAATGTCGACTATATAAGCTTCTCATGAATCCTCTCAAATGTGTCTTTGGAGTGTCTTCAAGGAAGTTCTTAGGGTTTGTCATCCATTGAAAAGGAATTAATGTTAATCCTATGAAAGTGCAAGCTATAAGATCAATGTCATCTCCTGCTACTTTAAAGGAACTAAAAACTTTTATGGGAAAAGTCTCTTATATTAGAAGGTTTATACCAGTACTTGCTGAGATTTCATACCTATTGCACTAACTTTTGAAAAAAGGAGTTTTATTTGAATGGGAACAGGTCCATGAGGATGCAATTCAAAAGATCAAGATGATCTTGACCTCTCCTCAGACCATGACTATGCCTGTCAAAGAATTGCTATTGATTTTGTATCTTACGTCTATTGACAGGTCCATTAGAGCTCTACTTACGCAAGAAGTAGATGGTCAAGAGCAACCTATATACTATTTGAGCCAAACCCTTCAAGGGAACAAAGTTAATTACCCAGCTTACGAGAAACAGTATTTCGTGTTGGTATTTGCCATACAAAAGTTACGGCATTACTTCCTTGCACATATTCTTAGTCAATTAAGTATTTGGTAACCTATTCAGTTCTAATCAAGTATTTATTGTCATGATCATCTTTATCAGGACGAGTTGCTAAGTGGCTACTCCTTCTTAGAGAATTTGACATCTCAATGCAATCCCCTATGACCATCAAGTTACAAGCCCTAGTCGATCTATTAGCACACTTCTTGAATACTCAAGAGGGCTTGACTATAGGCATAATACCAATTGAATTTCATAAAGATACTTTGATGGTCGAAGCGGATGGGCTATTATTGTATTCAATGTATAGGCTATTATTGTCCATCAATGGCTAAAGTTGCGCTTCAAGTGCAAGTACATTGCCTTAAATGTTCTAAGCTCCTCGACCAAAGTGAGTGTAATTTTATATCTAGTACTAGAGACTGGAGGCACTCATACATTGATTACTTAAGAAACAATGTGTTACCAACAAATAATACGAATGCCAAACTTGTAAAGCGAAAGGCCAGGAAATATCTCATGCATAAGGTTAAGGATGTAGGTAGGTTGACATCTTCATCTTCTCTACTAGCTCAACAGAAATGATGTTGGTGCAGCTCCCTCCATCAACAACTAGGGAACAAGTCTTCCCATTCACCAAACATCAAATATGAAATAAATTTTCCCTTTGTTTGAGATCTACCTTTAGGTTGGCTCGTCATGGCTAAGAGTTCATCCATATTCTCAGTATAGACATCCTCTTCTATTAACTCGTCTCCTGAACTCTTGTTGCTCTGACTCTCTATTTGAGCTTCCGATCCTTCGCCCTTTAAGTTCATGACCCTTTTATTCAAACATTGAGAAGCAATATATCCGTAGCCTAAGTACTTGAAGCATTTAACTTATTGGGCCTTAGTGCCCATTACTTTCTCTTTCTCTACCTTCCTTGTCTTGGCTTGATTTGGTTAGCTAGACTTACCTCTCTCCATCTTCTTCTCTATCCCTCTCTCGACATACTTCTCAGGTTCAGGGCTAACTTATTAAGGTCGATTAGTTAGCCTCCAATGCCTTCTTCTCCTCTGTCTTTCTATCCTCAATACCAAATTAGTTAGCTCATCTAATGAGTTAAACAGCTACAATTCAACTATGTCAACAATGTTGTCTTAGAGTCTTCTTAGAAACCTAACAATGGTGAGGTCCTATGGCTTGGCTATCTTACACCTAGTCATCAAAGTTTCAAACTCTTACAAGTACTCCTTGATAATGTTTCGGCCTTATCTTAGGTGCTAGAAAGCATGGAGCATCTCCTACTTAAAGTAAGTTGACACAAAGCGTTGGTTCATCAACTTCTTCATAAACCTTTAAGTTCTAATCGACTCTTCTCCTTCGACATCTCGCTTAGCGACTAACTTGTCCCACCAAAGGCTTGCATACTCAACAAAGGATAATGAAGCCAGCTTAACCATTGTCTAATCATCACACTTATAGCACTCAAACAACTTCTTGACTTGGGGAATCTAGTTAAGGAACTCTTCAAGTCAGCTACTCCCATTAAAGGTTGGTAGTTAAGTTTAATGTTGGCAAGTCCTCAACTATGTGTTCGAGGTTCATCCCTTGTATTCCTAGCTAGTTTTCTTAGCCATATTTCTTCTTAGCTCAAGTTGGTTTTCTCTTCATCTCAGCTTGGCAGCTTTTCTCGACTGTCGCTCGTTATTATCAAGCTCATTGGAGCCACTTCTACTGATGAATGTTCATTCCCTTCTTTCACCTTGGCCAACACAACTGTAGCTTTTGCCTAAACCAGTGAGCTCTTGAATTGAGTCAATGAGATTTTAAAGCTGATATTTCAACTTATCAACGCGTCTCCTCAAGCTTCCACGAGGACTATCACCACTATTCTTGACACTATCTTCAGACATTTTTTTTTTTTTATCTATACAATAATTTTTAGAGAAAATTGAATAAACACAATTTATAACAAAACACAACTCAGTGACCCAGAAATGATTACTAATTGACTTATGTAACTACCCACAACTGACAAACACTTCCACAATGATTAGAATCAACTATTGAAAGTACGGTTACTCGACTCAATATTAGTACAATACTACAACTACTAAAAATATGAACAACACACTGTACTATAGAATGACAACTAACAAATGTTCAATTAACGAAACAATATTTGAAGAACATTAGTACGCTTGTCTCTATAAAGCTCTAACACCAAGATGATACGGCAGCAAGTCTTAATGGAGAATGCGTATAGATATCATACACCAAGACACAAACACAACTAGGGGTTAAGCTCAAAATAAGGTTCAATACAACTCATGAATACTAAATGTCACTTGAGTTTCAAATTAAGGGTTAGATATAACTCACTAACTCACTTAAATGAAGGGGTTCACCACAATCTTAAGGACAATATTGATAAGAACATAAGAAAGATTAAAGAGTTACTTGACACTCAATAATCCAGTAATGCAGGCTCTAAGAGCCTAAGAATGTCCTTACTTGAAAGAGGAAAGTTCTAAGTGTAGGTATATTCTTCACTATCTGATAATTACAAATGTTGCTATTTATAGCAAGTCCTAGAACCTTAGTAGCAAAAATGTAAAAAATGTAAATAATGTACAAGGCCTTAAACCCTAAAGAATGAGCCAATAATTAAAAATAAGGAAAATATTCACAAGAATACAAAATTGCATGTTTAGTAGGAGGAATCAACATACAGTCATTCAGCCTATCCAGGAAGGAGCAGGATCCAAATTGGATGGGGTCAGCAATTGGATGTCTAGGTTTGAGGAGGAGTCTTCAAAGTCTCATAGTGCTTGGTCGAGATGCCCAAAAGGTCAACCTACAATTACCAAGTACTAGAATTAGTCAGCACTAATCTCTTCGAGTCGTACCGTATGGATCTTTAGCCTTAAGTCTTTGGCCATATGGTCTCTCAGTGTATCAGTAAATAATAGACCTAACATCGAGTGGCTCCTTTCCTTCCTCTCGATCTTCTAATATGGCTTCAGTAAAAGCTGTTCGGCCTCAACCTTGAATAATTCAACCTTTAAGTTAAAACAGGTTGACTTCGACTTCGAAAAGGTCGGCTTCGGCTTAGGATGGGTTGGCCTTGGCTTAGAGACAATTGTAGGTTGAATCCTATCACTCATGGACTCACACTCAATTCTTATACACTCATATTTAAGGTTCATGTTCAAGATTACACTTTATAGTTATATGGAAGCCTCATGGTTTTTTTTTTCCTAATTAGCCCATAAGTGTTTGTATTAAAGGGGAATCAAGTTCATTTCACATATTACTTCATAAGTGCTTATGTAAAAAGGAGGTTGTGTTCAACTTAAGCATGTTACTCTCCTATGCTCATATCTAAGACTCATGTCCAAATAGTATGTGCTTAGCCCATGCTCGATTCCCATGTGCTCATGTGTGCTTGTCCTTACAACTTGAGAGTCATGATTCGATCCATATTTTAAGTTACAATTGGTTTAAAGGCAACACATGACCCAAGTATTATACCTCTTTCCTATCACTTGTTGATGAAAATCAGTACTCAAGTCACGACTGCAAACTCTTAACCTTTGGTTAGGAAACAATTATGGTCCGAGTGGAAAAGAATTTACCTTCTTCAAACCTTGCCAATCTGTTGACTGTTGTTAGTTTGAGATATGGTCCTCAAGTTGCAATCACAGACTTTTGGCCTTCAACTGCAGGCAGCTACAATCTAGGCAATGAAGAGATCTTCTTTAAACCAAATTCTCAAATGCTAATTATGCAACCTACAAAGCATGGATAATGAGGAGTTGTCAATTTCAAAATTTAAAGAAAAAGGGGAGGAGAAGGATTTTATAATTAATTACCCAAAGATACATATCAAAGCATGAGTAAAATTACAAGAACAAAGGCATCAAGTAATGGAAACTATCTCATTATTCATTGTACAAGAAGAAATATTGGAGCCAAAGAAAACATACAAGTTTGGGCTGTATATAAGATTCCCAACATCTTGAATCAAGCAAACAAGTGACTATTGAAATAGTGAAATAAAAAAAAAAAAAAAGAGAAGGGGAAAGATTATGAAGTGAACGGTTGCACTACTATGGAAAAACCAATTCAGTCATGTTAGCTTGAAAGAAATATTATGGCAAACCTTCAAATCAAACACCTTAGGTAATTCAAGACAGTGGATAAATATAAAGATGGAAACTCATACAGTTATTAGTAGAGTTTATTTTATCATGGATAAATATCAAGAGCAAATGCATTAAGTGATGGGATATTTCTACGCTCAAGAACAAGGTTCCAAGTAATTTACATATATCACATTTGCCTTATTATATCATTAAAGAGAAAATTTTGGACATGGCATTTAGACTTAGTAGATGCTTTCTGGTGACATACACCTAAAATAATGAATTCCGACTCTCCTTATTATATCTCAATTGCCTTATGCACTTAAGAAAGCATGAGGTTTCTACATTAAATTTGCATCGATCTAATGGTAAGTTACCTAGGAATTGTAAGTTGAAGAAGGCAAAACAGCCTCTAAGAAGTTCATATCATAGGAGAAAATGGAAGGGAAAGTTTGTTTCTTTGTAGATTTTAGTATTGGTTATGTTTGGTTATACAACGGTTCTTGTGGGAGTTTCTTTGTTGGGAAGATGGAACTAAAATCTCCAGGCCATTGTGTGTATAAAGCTCAAATCTTGATAAAGTAGTTCAATGTAAGCAAGGATCAACTCTAAGCACTTACATCTCTTCTTTGTGAATCAGATCAAGGAGCATCTTTGAGATGTACAAAAGAAATAGGAACTAAAATTCTATTGATCAAAAACTTTGTTCACACTATGAAAGCCCTTTGTTTCCATTACCTTAGTCTCCTAAAAGAGCATATGTACAATGGTGAAGATGCCAATCTTGGGAACCAATGTTTGGTATAAAATGAAAATATTCCCTGAAGGCATAATACCTAGCAAGGTAAGTGAACCAACTCAATATAGAGGTATCTTGCATTGTTTTAGGCCTAGAGGGATTCAAGCCAATTCTAGAAATCGAGAACATCAATGGTTTAGAAACTCTGAAATGCACCTCTTAGTAGAAAGAAGATAGCCAGAGGGAAACCAACAAACCCCAAGACCAAATACGATAAGCTTGTAAAAGGCTTGTTGAATTCTTTGCTTTCAAATCAAGCATCAAAGGTCGAACCATCAATCATATAGTGATAATACAACAAATAGGTAGTCAGCGAAGACAAAAATGAAGGGATAACGATAATAAATAAATGATCAGGAAAAAAAAAATGTGAAAGGAAAAGGAGAGTTATGATTACTACAGCAAAGGAAGAGAGAACAAAAACCAAACATGAGAGAAAATGACAATAACCAAGGACACTAAGGACATAACTATGACAACTATTAGACTAAAAAAAAACAAGAAAAGAAATAAAGCCAAGGAAGGATTCTCAAGTCTCCAGATTGGGACCAATACGTGCAAAGCCTACTGACAAAGTTTCCTCCATTACTCTCTACCCATCTTTGCCTCCATTACCTCAACTACAACCATCTCTTAACTACTTTGTCTCCTCACCATTCTAACACACTATCCTTCTCCCTTTGCCACCCTAATACTGTCCGCACCTACTACCTCGATGCGGCTCAGCCTTACCATTATGAAGCCAAGATAGAGGCTCAGTACCATGTGTCCAATTTCCCTCAAAAACACCATTTTTAGGTTAAAAAATTAGGGGGTAGTTCCTTACCAAAACCCTCATGTGCTAAGGCCACACCGTTGTCTCCTACTCCCATACTGACTACATCAAAACAGTATAGAAATTGGGTGTAACGTTCTTCATTGATCCCCATGACTTATGTAAAGAACACCTAGATGTTGTTATGTTGTGTACTTCGATTATTTCCATTGAATAGGTACTAAAGTCGTTTCCTTTCCAAAGATTGAGGAGAAGCACATTGTTTGTTGACATATTATCTGTTATGGAATTTGTAAAACATTTGTTGACCAAGTTTTTGCCTAAATATTTTGATATCATTTGCATACATCCAATGTTTGGATCGGAGAGTAGGAAAAGTGAATCTTTTCTTTGTTTATGAGAAGGTTAGGATAGGCAATGAGGCTCAAAGGATTCTAAGGGTTGAGAAGTTTCTCGATATTTTTGCAAGAGAAGGGTGTCGAATGGTAGAGATGAGTTGTGTTGAGCATGAAGAGTATGTAACTAAATCGTAGTTCATTACACATACAATTAGGAGAGTAGTTGGGAAACTGTTGGATATGTTAAATTTGGAGTCTACCCCAATTAACATAAAAGGATATGAGGTATTATTAGATTTAGTCGAGAATACTTTAGAGGACATGTTTCAAGTAAGGACCAAATAAAAGACATTAGAATGAATTATCAAAAATAAATATTAAGTGAATAAACAAAGGTAGCTATATGCACATGCAAAGGAGAAATAAAAAGATGTGAAGTACGTACTTTTGAGTTTCTATTTTCACCTAGCTAGTTAACTACTGCTACTCAAACTAAGGCTTAGATATTTCAGTTGTTGACTCGTCTTAGATCTTTAAGCATAAAAGCGACAAAACTTTGAGAAGGACCTATAAGTGGTGACAAAATGAAATAATAAGTGAATAAACAAAGGTAGCT